>OU426879.1:24799805-26049805 GCA_911387805.1 Cantharis rustica | reverse complement strand
AGGGGGGGGGGGTTATTGCGGATAAAATTTTGTTTATATAATTTTAAAAGTTTTGTTTACTACGATATTTTTAATAAGTTTAAACTTATTCATATTTTTATTTTAAACTCTCATGTAAAAAACTGTTTTTAAATAAAATTTTTTAATTTTAATGTTTGAATAAAAATCAGAAACTAAATTCTTATTTTACCCATGGCGATAGTAAAATAATGTTGTCAAAACGAAGAACTAAATTAGATTGAAAGAAAATTTCACAAATCTTAAGCAAATATACACTTATTTACAAAAATGTACAAAATATAAAACAATTTATGGGTTTACAATGCCAATTCTAATTTATTGCGGAAGTGTTATTTTAAGCTATTATGCTGCCCACACACAGAAAAGTATTTACTTCCATAATACACTTGTATATCAGCAAATAAACCGTAAAATTATTTTTAAAAAAATGTACTTTAGTTAAAATAATAACTCCTTATATTTGACTTCAGTGTATGGAAGTTGCAGTTGAAAAACTATTTTATTGAAAATGAAAATATGGTATACTTGGGTGTAGTGCATCGTATTTTTGATTAAAAAGCCTATTTCGTCTAGAATAATGATAACATATACTTGACTTGTAACACATCGTATTTCAAATGAAACATAACAGTTCCTCAACTTAAAACCACAGTACTATGGTTTCAAGTACATGAGTTGTTAAATTGGATAATATAATATTTTTGTTTTAAGATAATATACATTTAAACGAATTGTATAGTTTATTAATTTAAAATAATTTTTATTTGTTGCAAACGTATGTTTAGTACAAAATAAACGCATAATGGTGTTGAAACAAACCTATATTTTATTTAAATCAATATTAAAAAATTATTTTATTAAATTATTTAGAACTTATAGTGATAGCTCTTGTATTTTTTCTAATTTCGTATGTGATATTCCATTTCTCCAAAACTGTTGCCCATGGCTTACTGTTGTGTTTCAACCAAACCACATCTTCGCTCTTATCATAGGCATCTGAAACCGAGAATTTATTAAAGATGGATTTATTCTATTTATTATAGATAGATTTTTATACTTTATTTTATATTAAGTGAGTCAAATACAAATTTTTAGTACTTGAATGATGTATGTTGTCGAAACCGTCCAGGTCAAGACTCAAAACATCATTCAAAAGCATTTACACTTCCTTGTTCACTAAATATTAGAATACATTGTTTCAGAGTTTATTTTACTTTTTTGGCAAGTGTAGAAAGTGAAATATACAATACAGATAACATAAATACCTACCAAAGTTTAGTTCCTTTGGAATCTTTTTTAACACAGCGTTGTCCTCATTACTTTTAGCTGAAGCACTCTTCCTCTTTCTAATGGGTACATCTTCACCACTTACATTAACCAAATTGTTAACTTTTGATACCAATTGTTCCTTTGGTAAAATAGATTTTCTGGTTCTGGAGTCTTTCTTTCTTATTGCCGGGACAACATATGTCCCTACAACTTCTTTCGGAAATAATGCAATGATTTTAGCTGCTAGCACTAAATAATCATTTTCTTTCAGTCGACTGCAACAAAATAGTTATTTCTATACGTATTTAAGTGTGCAAACCATAGAGGTTTTTAGAGCTTCTGAATGTTTTTTATTGAAACCGGTCATGTTGAAACATAAACGATCAATGATTATTAGTAATGATTATACAGTTACTCACAAAAGTATTCGGGCGTTCATTTTTTTGTCGCAGATTTCATACTCTTTATTTTTGTTCATATAAATTCTTGATTTTGTCGCCTCGTTTTCGACTGAGAGTGACTTAAAGCAGACTCGGTAAAACTTTTTCATAAAATTAAAAATGCACAATGGAATTCTTATGATTTTCTCAGGAGATTCCCATGGGATTTTTACTGAGACTGCTTTAAGTCACTCTCGGTCAAAAACGAGGCGGCAAATAAAAAAATATATATAAACAAAAATGAAGACAAGGAAATTATCTACAAAAAATGTCTGAAAAGTATTTTTGTAAAAGTGATGATTATATGCCAAAAAGAGTTTTCAAAACTGTATATCTAAAACTTTATCTTACAACATTTATGATTTACAATAACACATAAAATTATACTATAATTTTATGCACAATAATAATGTAAAAATTACCTACCTTTTAGGCATTTTGTATACTACGTATACTACGTATACAAAACAATGCATACAGCCACTGCTCTTATTACGATTGCACTTAAAAATGAAGTGAAAACCATAAAGACGCTCTTGCATATTATCGAGGTGGGCGCGCGTACGCTTGAATCAAATGTACCAGTTAATTTATACTTGATTCAAACATTACTATTTCAGAGACTTTCAAATGAAACAAACAGATATTCCTGCATTTTTAAATAGAATATATTCAATATTTGTTTAAGTTAAGTAAATTTTCTTTTTGGATTTAATTTAAATTTCAAATAAATTATTAATTCATCTTAAGTTTACCCTTTTATTTCAATGAAATAATATATTGTTACATCAAATAATGTTTGTTTGGATCTAATATATTTTTTTAAATTTACGTGTATATTTGCAGCAAATAATATATTTTAAGCGTGCATGATGGTCATAAAATTTATGTTCTCTTTAAAATTTTTGGTTCAAACAATTTATTGCAATTTAAAATTTTTACCATAATAGTAAGAATTAAGATCAAATACCTATTTCATTCATTTCAATATAATTATTTTTCAAAAAATCGAAAATTAATTAATAGGAGTAATAACTAACAATTAATTAAGTGGTCGCAGACTTTTACACAGTACTGTAAATATTTAGGGCATTTTTATATTCTTCATCTTCGGTTTTTATGTTTTTGCAATTTAGTAGTATTCAATCCAGTGTCGCCAATCGCCGGATTATAATACGAATTTCCGATTTTTTAATTTGACATTTAATTTATTAAAAATATCTCTTTATCTCTTTATATTTTTATTTAAACACTTCAAGTTTAATGTTTTTCTTTTGTTGTAAAAATTGTTTTTGTTTTCTCTGATTGCAGGTGGACTTTCAGTACTTGATAAATAATTTCGGGGGGGGGGGGATTGTAACCCCTAAAACCACCCCCTTAAATACGGCCCTGATGGCTGTAGATATTGCTCAAGCCATCTATATCGGTTTTTCTATTCATGGAGTACTTTTCCTTCTTGATACATATCATTTCGTGTAGAAGTCTATTTTGATAGTTGCTAACTGATTTTAAAATTTTGGCATTTTTGAAGTCTGCATTATGTCAATCGACGAGTATATGCTTACTATAGCAGTTGATTCGGGTTTTTTTACAACGGATACTAGAGATATGTCCACTCATTCTCTTCTGAAGCCAACGTTGAACGATGAACTTCTTGGCAATATGGAAGTGCCACTCTGGGAGCCTTTCTAGACATAGAGGGGGCGTTTGATAACGCCTCTTTTGACTCTATAGTAAGAGCTGTCGGAAGTCGTGGAGTCAACCCAGCTATTACGGGTTGGATTAGCTCTACCCTCAGAGACAGGAAAATCAAAGCTAGTCTGGGACAGACGACTGTGGAGGTGTCTGCCGCACGTGGGTGTCCGCAGGGGGGGGTCCTCTCTCCGCTGCTGTGGTGCCTGGTGGTGGATAGTCTTCTGCGGGAGCTGGAACAGGCAGGGGTACATTGGACAGGGATTTGCTGATGATATCACAATCCTTGTTATTGGGAAATTCGGAGGAGTCGTGTCTTCGTTGATGCAAAACGCACTCAGAATCGTTGAAAGATGGTGCATAGGAGAAGGGCTATCGGTAAACCCGAGCAAAACCTTTGTTGTGGCGTTTACACAACGCACTAAACTTCAGGATGTAAGGACTCTGAGGTTGCGAGGGGAGGAGCTGCCTCTGCAGAAGGAGGTCAAATACTTGGGTCTAACTCTGGACAGCAGGCTGACCTTCACGCCTCACATCCGTCACATAATTACGAACAAAGCGACTAGGGCCCTTTGGGCTTGTAGGAGCAGGATCGGTAAAACGTGGGAACTAAAACCTAAAATGATACTTTGGTTGTACACCAAGGTGGTGATACCCACGGTCACATACTCAGCCCTGATCTGGTGGCATAAAGCCAGTAAAAGGGAAAGCATAAACCGGCTCAACAGGCTGCAAAGACTGGCGTGCTTGGGTATTACGGAGGCAATGGCATCAACGCCCACCGCTTCCATGGAGGCTCTCCTGGGTCTTCGAACTTTACACCTAGTCGTGGGGTCCGAGGCTCTACTTGCAGCCTACAGGTTGAAAATTAACGGTCATGGTGAGATCAATCTTAGAAGGGGGCACCACACCATGATCCTAAACTCAATTAAGAGTAACGGCCTGCTCAGCATGCACCCTGACAGAACTAGCACCGTGAGGGACTTTAGAAAGCCCTATAAGGTCATAGTACCGGATAGAGATAAAATTGAAACCTCACAAACGTTGGGGCTTAAGTATGATACCATCTGGTATACAGATGGATCAAAGACTGAGACGAGTGCTGGAATAGGTGTGCGAGGCAGAAGACTGGGGGATGCTTATAGCATTAACCTGGGATCTCTCGCAACTACATTTCAGGCAGAAGTAACTGCCATATTGGTCTGTGCTGAAGAGCTGGTATGGAGGAACCTTGTCCAGAGGAGAATCTGTATCATGACTGACAGCCAAGCAGCTCTAAGAGCCTTGGAAGGAGTTGAATTACACTCCAAGGTTGTCAAACAATGCAAAGATGCTCTGGTAAAACTTGCTCTCCGCAACAGCGTCACACTGATGTGGGTGCCAGGATACCGGGGCATCAAAGGCAACGAAGAAGCGGATTCTCTAGCTAGGAAGGCCGCTTGCGCAAACCTAATGGGTCCGGAGCCTTCCTGCGGGATTGCTTACTCTACCGCAAAAGGAAGAATTAGGGATATACTAGCAGAACAACACCTTGCACACTGGGTGGACCTACCTGGACTGAGGTAATCGCGTACGTTCATAAGGGCACCGTCCAGTGAGGCTAAAAGGAACAAAATACTCATGTTGAGTAGGAAACAACTTAGAAGGTTAGTGGGTCTCTTTACAGGGCACTGCTGTCTCAAAAGGCACCTCAGCATTATGGGGCTGGCGAAGGATCCTATTTGCAGGATGTGTGGCGAGGAGGATGAAACCCCACTCCACATACTATGCCAATGCCCGGCCTTGGCCAGAAGCAGGCTGCGTCACCTCGGTTTGCCCTACCCAATAACCGAGGAGATAGAACAATCTCCCTTCAACTGTGTTCTCGACCTGGTCGAAGAGACGCAGTTGTTTGAGTAAACTCGGATGGGTGCACAATAAGCTTAAGCTTCAGTGCAGTGGGGACATGTACCACAGCCCGTTACTAATAATAATAATAATAATGGAGGTGCCACGGGGAAACCTTCAACTGATGTGAGCGGCGGGCGTTGGAATTTATTGAGGTGTGGTTCCTCATTTGAAGCGCTAGGCTTGATCGGGCTGGGTCTGAAGCCATTGGTTGGTTTGCCCATTATATACCAGCTTAGGAGTTGTACATTCAACCAGTGGCGTAGCTAGGAATTTGGTTTGGGGGGGGGGGGGTTAATAGCGCCGCAGGCAATTTTTTTTCAAATTTTCAAGGTCATGCGCTCAATAGAAAGTTAAAAAATATAAAATGTGGTGTCGTGGGACACCAGATAGGAACGAAGAACCTTATTACATAAATATTAATTTCAAGTTCTAGTCGAGGTAAAAAATAAATAATTATTCGGATATAAATAGTTTATTATGATTTTTTTATCCATAAAAATCAAAAACGACTTTACAAAATTGCCAAAATAGCGATTTCGGCATGTGTCAAAGTCGATGTAAATCCGCAATCATCGCGGTCATCTTTGAAGTTTTCGAAATTTTTTTTGCACATTCGGCTTTAGATAATTTTTTGCATCTGAGTGGCATTTTTCAAAATCGACCTTTTTTAAATTTTTGTTTTATTTTCGGCTGAAAATTTTTAAAATTATTAAATTAAATTTTTTTAAATTATTCGTCGGTTTAACAATTTTAACGCGTTCTTAATTCGCAATACGCAAAGAGTATCTTATATAGCGTATCACTATTAATTTTAATGATATGCATTGTGGCGTAGAGCAAAAGGCTCCGCCTACACATTTTAGCCGGGGGATCGAATCCCGGTGAAGGCAACTTTTTTTCTAGAGAAATTTGCAAACCTATGACTTGTGGTTTCCGAATAGGTACCTACCATAGAGGTATATATTAAAACTACTGGAGGAACCACTAGGTGCAACAAAACGGTCCGATGTAAGTTTACGCTTCCCCCACTCCTTAAAGGATTCGGTTCAAATTTTGTAAAGCAAAATCATAGGATAAATGATGTTTAAACGTTTAAATAAATGAATTATAAGAAATTAGGATGTGATAAATAATTAAAATAATTGTAGACATATTATAATGTGACTTTTAATTAAAAATTCACATTCTAATTTAAAAAATATATATAATTATTTTCAAAAAATTAATATCCTGTATATTTCACTAAGTTCATACACATGAAATCTTAAAATTGGGACAATCTACAACTTTTGTAATTTTTAATTACAACTAACTTTTCATTTTAGGTTTTTTATTTGGGTTTGTTTAGTTTTCCGGTTTAGAATTTTTCAAAATAAGTTTATTTATTCATTTTGGCTTCAAGTAGGTATAATTTATTTTTTTTACTAAAGTCAAATAAATTTGACTTTTAATCAAGTTTGAATTTTGAATTTAATAGCATAACTTTTCAATCATTTCAATAATTTTTCCAGGTTTGCCTGATGAAATTCCGAAAATCGAAACATACGGTTATATAACATTGTGTCGCAAGCTAAATTATTCATTTAAATAGTTTTTGAACAATTTTACGTAAGTTATGAATTAAATTATTCTTCAATTTCATGTAACATGTAAAAATTAATTTTATAAAAAAATATAATTATTTTCTTATAAACACAAAAATAGAATTGTGAATTAAATTAAAAATACATAGCAAATAAAATTATAAAACACCGAAAGAGAAACAATTATACATTTTTTAATAAAATTAGTTTTGTAAGTTTACTTCTTACAGAACTGCCCTGCAAGACTTTAGAAATTGTTAGCCTTTTTCCTGCAATATAATATAATATATCGATACGAAGAGAATACTCTAACAACTTAAAATTCATAGTTTTGAGAAAAACAATTGGAATAAACAATTATTAAAGGTTTATTCTAAATGTTCTATTGTTTATTACTAAATTTTTACATTATTATTATGTAATAATTGTGGAGCTTATTACTGAAAGGAAAACTTGCCTTTTATCAAAAGAAAACAACAAAAAAACTAGGTATTGCCGTCAAATATGAAATAATTCTTCATAATTTTTACTTACGAAACTTAAGATAGGTACTTAATTTTTATTAAACAAACATTTTTTTATTCCATGCTATAAAATCATTTATTTTCTATAACATGGCACATATAACTCCAAATCGGCATTTTTTGAGTTATAACATTATTTTTTTTAATGTTTATCAACATTATATTATATTATTATAATTTTATCAACATAATAGGTCTGTGTTGTATTTAATTTTGAGGAGTTCTTGTCTATATAAATCATATTTACCACGTTATTATACAATGTCAAATCGAGTTTATACCTTTAAGGAGTGGGGGAACGCTATGTAAAATCGGACCGTTTTCTTTTCATAGGAATTATATGCAAGTGGTGCCTCCAGTAGTTCTAATATATACCTTCTAATATATACCTTCTAATATATACCTAATATATACCTCTATGGTACCTACTAATGCTGAGCAGATGTTCCACTTTTGACCACCAGATGGTGTAATTATCAAACGATATAAAAATCTTACGCATTTTCGTTACGGACGTTTTTTTCCGATTAGGGTACCCCTTTCGCATCCTCCCATAAGGAACTTCGTTTGAAAACTTCTTTCCAAAAATTACAACAAAAAATAATTTCTTCGAAGAACGGGTTTCGTCAGACATTTACGACGTTAACGACAATAATAACAGTTAACACAATAAACACTAAAAATTAAGTCATAGAAATTATTATTATTATAATATAAAATGGTTAAAGTTATTAACTTGTTAGAATATATATTTTTTTAAATTAATTTTAACATGCTACATGAAATTGAAATAAAATTTAATTCATAACTTACATAATATTATAATAAAGGAATTTCAGGTTGTATTGGGAAGCAAATCAAACAATATATTTGTACGCCGACGTTTCGGAAGATTTATTCCTCCATTATCAAGACTATAATGAAAACATGTATAAGTCACATGGGTATACAGATAGTACAACTCACCGGAGAACAAATAAGATGGAAAGTGTTCGATGTAAGCCTAAATGTAGACAACTGTCAGTGCCCAAAGCAAACACATTCAACGAGGTCAACAAATTTTGAATACAAAACTGATAATATAACAGAACATGAAAGGACTTCACATTGTAAATATAAAACTATGTAAAAAATATAAATAACTATGTACAGCATTAAAATCTTAACAATTAGTATTAAAATGTAACGAATATACGATTAACAACTATAGATAAATAATTAAACATAAACTAAAACGTGTTTTCCTCTTCATAATCTCACGTGCGCAGATAAAATGCAGTCGGGTAGGCAACCCATTGTGTCGTTAATTGGGAATCGACAGACTGGTAGGACGCTATGAAACTAAAATGGATGCCATGCGAAATTACACAAAAAGCACAAGAAACGCCACCGGACTTGTGATTGTGTACATCTGTAATCCATAACGGCAGTAAAACGCAATACAGTGTGCGCTGTTCCTCTTGGAGCACTTGAGTCTGATGGGCAGGAGCGGTGTAGAGGGATCTCGTCCCGTGTGGGTAAGTGCCGAGAACCCAGGTAGAATAGTTAAACATCCAAATACTTTATCCACAGAACGAGCTGCACTATAGCCACCTCCACATCCCACGAAGAGCATAGCGACGGATAAAACCGGCCGGTGCAGCAAATGCTGCAGCGGCAAAAAACCATCCAAGCGGCAACCATCTTAGGTATGTAAGCCATCACCTGGTATCTTTATGTTTACTTTTAAAGTCATTTAGTATGGCCTTGTACATGTCATTGATGTTCCGGAAGTCCGTTTGCTTATTCATGTTTTCTCGCGTGGTGGATATGTAGGCTCCCTCCAGAAACGTTCTCTTGTAATAATTCTTCTCTGTGGCCAAGATAGTCACATCGGTGAGCGTGAAAGTGTGTGATGTATCAATCATGTGTTCCGAGAGTCCCGTCTTGCTCGAATTGTGTCTTATATCTTGCATGTGCTGTTTAACTCGGGTGGATAACCTTTGTTTGGTCTGTCCAATATAACATTTTCCACATTCACACACAATCTTGTACACCACACCTGCCTGGTCCGGGATGGGGATCTTGTCCTTCGTTCTGGAGAATAGCATTCTATGCAGGTTAAAGTTATTGTGGAAAGTCAATTTTATCTCTCCACTCTCCAGTACCTCCTTCAGAGCATTCTTAATTTGATGTTCTAGATAGGGGTGGTACGTAATCTTGCTGTATTTCGTCCTTTGCATCGGATCCTGAGGTTCAGTGGGAGGGTCTGGGGACGCACTAATGACCCTCCTGAAAAGAGTCCAGTTGAGTAAGCGAGATGGATATCCGTTCTTCAGAAGTTGTTGTTTAAGATCGTTGAGTCTCGTGAAAATGATCTCTTTCGGTAAGCAGGTTAGTATGCGGTGTTTTAAAGTGTTAACCACGCTCATTTTCTGGTTTATAGGGTGTGAGGAGGCAAAGTTAAGTTACCCCCTACACCGCTCCTGCCCATCAGACTCAAGTGCTCCAAGAGGAACACCGTACACTGTATTGCGTTTTACTGGCGTTATGGCTTACAGATGTACACAATCACAAGTCCGGTGGCGTTTTTTGTGCTTTTTGTGAAATTTCGCATGGCATCCATTTTAGTTTCATAGCGTCCTACCCATAGAGGTATATATTAGAACTACTGGAGGCACCACTTGCATATAATCCCTATGAAAAGAAAACGGTCCGATTTTACGTGGCGTTCCCCCACTCCTTAAAGGTATAAACTCGATTTGACATTCTATAATAACGTGGTAAATATGATTTATATAGACGAGTACTCCTCAAAATTAAATACAACACAGACTTATTATGCTGATAGTATTATAATAATATAATATAATGTTGATAAACATTAAAAAAATAATGTTATAACTCAAAAAATGCCGATTTGGAGTTATATGTGCCATGTTATAGAAAATAAATGATTTTATAGCATGGAATAAAAAAATGTTTGTTTAATAAAAATTAAGTACCTATCTTAAGTTTCGTAAGTAACAATTATGAATAGTTATTTCATATTTGACGGCAATACCGTAACAACTCTAGTTTTTTGTTGTTTTCTTTTGATAAAAGGCAAGTTTTCCTTTCAATAATAAGCTCCACAATTATTACATAATAATAATGTAAAAATTTAGTAATAAACAATAGAATCTTCAGAATAAACCTTTAATAATTGTTTATTTCAATTAATGTTTTTCTCAAAGCTATGAATTTTGAGTTGTTAGAGTATTCTCTTCGTATCGATATATTATATTATATTGCAGGAAAAATGCTAACAATTTCTAAAGTCTTGCAGGGCAGTTCTGTAAGAAGTAAACTTACAAAACTAATTTTATTAAAAAATGTATAATAGTTTCTCTTTCGGTGTTTTATAATTTTATTTGCTATGTATTTTTAATTTAATTCACAATTCTATTTTTGTGTTTATAAGAAACTAATTATATTTTTTTATAAAATAAATTTTTACATTTTACATGAAATTGAAGAATAATTTAATTTATAGCTTACATAAAATTGTTCAAAAACTATTTAAATGAATAATTTAGCTTGCGACACGCTGTTATATAACCGTATGTTTCGATTTTTGGAATCTCATCAGGCAAACCTGGAAAAATTATTAAAATGAATAATGTAAAAATGATGATGTAAAAATCGAAACATACGGTTATATAACATTGTGTCGCAAGCTAAATTATTCATTTAAATAGTTTTTGAACAATTTTACGTAAGTTATGAATTAAATTATTCTTCAATTTCATGTAACATGTAAAAATTAATTTTATAAAAAAATATAATTATTTTCTTATAAACACAAAAATAGAATTGTGAATTAAATTAAAAATACATAGCAAATAAAATTATAAAACACCGAAAGAGAAACAATTATACATTTTTTAATAAAATTAGTTTTGTAAGTTTACTTCTTACAGAACTGCCCTGCAAGACTTTAGAAATTGTTAGCCTTTTTCCTGCAATATGTTATAATATAATATATCGATACGAAGAGAATACTCTAACAACTTAAAATTCATAGTTTTGAGAAAAACAATTGGAATAAACAATTATTAAAGGTTTATTCTAAAGGTTCTATTGTTTATTACTAAATTTTTACATTATTATTATGTAATAATTGTGGAGCTTATTACTGAAAGGAAAACTTGCCTTTTATCAAAAGAAAACAACAAAAAAACTAGGGTTTTTACGGTATTGCCGTCAAATATGAAATAATTCTTCATAATTTTTACTTACGAAACTTAAAATAGGTACTTAATTTTTATTAAACAAACATTTTTTTATTTGATGCTATAAAATCATTTATTTTCTATAACATGGCACATATAACTCCAAATCGGCATTTTTTGAGTTATAACATTATTTTTTTAATGTTGATCAACATTATATTATATTATTATAATATTATCAACATAATAAGTCTGTGTTGTATTTAATTTTGAGGAGTTCTCGTCTATATAAATCATATTTACCATGTTATTATACAATGTCAAATCGAGTTTATACCTTTAAGGAGTGGGGGAACGCTATGTAAAATCGGACCGTTTTCTTTTCATAGGGATTATATGCAAGTGGTGCCTCCAGTAGTTCTAATATATACCTCTATGGTTGCACCTAGTGGTTCCTCCAGTAGTTTTAATATATACCTCTATGGTCCTACCAGTCTGTCGATTCCCAATTAACGACACAATGGGTTGCCTACCCGACTGCATTTTATCTGCGCACGTGGGATTATGAAGAGGAAAACACGTTTTGGTTTAGGTTTAATGGGGTAACCCTAAAATTTTTTTTTTCATTAAAATCAAAAATTTAAGTGAAATTAAACACCTCTTGCGTAAAAAAAATTTTTTTTTGGCAATTTTAACGGTCCTATTGAAGTTCAAAAATTGAAATTTTTTTAAATAATTAAAACGCGGGAAATGATGACGGAGATTTCACTCGGCCAATAAGAAGGCAGTAGCACTCCCACTATTATAATTATTTTTAAATGTCAGTTGGTATAACCTCAAAAGTTTGTAGTATTTATATGTCGAGAATTAATTGAAACAAGAATTATTTTTATATTTCAAAATGGGTAGCAAATTAGAAATTAATTTTGAACAAGCGTCATCTGACAATTTACCATCTGTAGATGGTGATATGTTGAATGTTTTTTATTCTTCCAACACGAATTTTGTGAGTGCCGAAGTACGAAACGTGAAAACCAAACGAACTGGTAAAAAAATGTATAGAGATAACGCTATCTCATACGTACAACTTCAACGGTTAGGAAATCTATGTACAGTGAAAGCAAAAATTACTCCGGAACATAAAATAAGAAGCAAAGCTTACGATGTGCATGTTGTGATCAATGAAAAGGAAGAAGTTATAAGTTGTCAATGTCACAGGTGCCCGGCTTCTGAAGGTGGATGTAAACATGGGGTGGCGTTTTTATTGTGGCTTCAAGAAGTAGATGTAGATTTTCAAGAAAAATTACAGGACATTTTAACAATGTGTGAAGATTCTTGGAAAAATGCTATATATCCTAAACTAAAAACTTCTTACTGTTAATTTAAAAACTAAACTGTAATAAATAAGAATATTATTAACTCTTACAATTTTTATATTTATTGAATTATTTACAAAAAACGCAATTCAACACTCCCTAAACTGCAATTAAAGGTTCCTGTAAATTTATAAGACCACAAACTATAATAACTATAGAGTTTAACAAATATATTAAATTATGGTTAACACATGAGTGAGGCTTCAAAAAGTAAAATTCCCTTACTCGACGAATAACTCTTTCGATGAACTCTTCTGTCCGGAAACTACACTTGGTGGCCTAAGTAATACACAGTTTTTTTCAGATAAAACTGCATTTATATGCTTAAAACCTTGGTCTGCAAGTATATGGGTACCATTTGAAAGTTCCTTTAACTATGAACTACAGCGTCTTTGTCACTTATTCTACCTGGAAAATCATTCGATATGAAATTTATAAAACCGTTTGGCGTACTTGAAATTAAAAATTTGGTAGTATTACATTGCTTGTAATCTAACCAACATCAAAATGTTCTTCACAACAATGCCATTTTGATTTAATACGGAAAGGCGAAGGTATTTTTGCCGCTTGTATCCATAATTTTCTTGTAACTAGATTGCTTGGAACGCCGAAAAACATTTTTTCTGAATTATTTGAGGTATTCCTACATCTCGGAATAAAGCACGTCTTAATGTTGGTCTGCATGTTTATTGAAATAATGATTATTATCTGTCGTGATTATGAACGCTACGAATTATAATTCTTTAAGGCTAGGATTTTACGGCGCTCTCTTACATCTACAAGAACAATTAAAAAACGGCTGAATAGATATTTTTCAAATTTGGGAATTATATTTACGATGAATTAAGGATTGCTTAGCCATAATTTTTTTTGGCAAATTTTGAAATTTAGAATTCAAATTCTTTAAATACTATAATTGTAATTTATTTAACAAAAATTAAAGTAGAGGAGATGATTACTAACGAAGAATTATTAATAAAAAAAAAAAAAAATTGACCAGGTGCAAAATTAAATCACATCTACAACTCTATTTAAAAAACGACTGGACGGATTGGTTCAAAATTTTTAGATAATATTTGTGACATTATAAGGATTGCTTAGCGGGGTTTTTGAACTCAAAAATTGTATTTATAACAATAATATTTGTTGTAAAACATGAAAATAATTATCAATTAATAAAATTTTATTTATTTAAAGAATGTACATCTATAAATGAATTCGTAAAAAAATTTTCAACAATTTATGTTACCTATAACGTATTAAAAATGAAATTGAAAATAATTGATGAATTAAAATAATTTTAGATAAAATGGAACATTATAGTTCAGTCAATAGCCCACAGATGGTTATTATATTGTATGCACTTTTGAGCGCACAGTTTTCTGTTTTGTGCAATCGTATAAATTTTTGCGTGCATATCATCTACAATTATTTTTAGGTGGGGGATATGCATTTCAAATTCATTGTATATCATGTGATACTATAACTAGAAATGGCTAATGTGTTTACTTTTTGGATGCTTACAAAACATTTCATAAAAATTATAATTCGCATAATTTTAATGGCGGTAGAAATAATTTCAATTCTATTTAAAAAACATACAATAAAGTGTAAATGCAAAAATAAATATTTTTTATAATAATTTTCTTGTGCAATCGAAAGAAAATAAGTGATTCAAATGTTTATTTTTTATTTCTTCCGTAATGAATCGGTCTTGTTATCGTTTTATACATTTTCATCTTTGTATCTTTTTCTAGGTTTCCATTTTTTAAGAGTACTTTGTTTCGTGTTTAATTATTTAATGCTTTCTTTAATTATACAAATAAAATAGTTTTCATATCAATATTGCCACAAAAAAATGTTTTCTCTTTGGATTGCAAAAGACTAATTGAAGAAAATCAAAAAACATTCATTATTTCCGCGTGGTGTTTAGATTATAATAGCACAAGTAGGACCGGCACTGGAATATTTGACGCTCTAGGCAAAATTTTATCAGTGCCCCCCCCCCCATTTATATAGCAGTGCTGAGCTGAGAAACAAAAATCCGCGATATTTAAAAAAATACTGATTTGCATATTTTTATTAAAAAAAACCTTTTCTAACAAAAATAAAACTAAAAAAAATCAAATTTTAACTTTTCTAGTTATTTTTTGCGGCAAAAGTTGTTAAAAGTTTTTTCAAATTTAATGTTGAGGTTTCTTTCTGTTCTATAGAAATAATAATTTTATTTGCGCTGGAATTGAATTGAATTGAGGATCAGGATTATCGACGTCCGGATTATCGAAGTACTACTGTATAATCGCAAAACGCATTAATTAGATAAATAAATTCTATTATTATACCACGAATACTTTACATTTTTTGAAGTAAGTTTTGTAGATCCTCTTTATGTTTGTACCGTAAAGTGGGGCGACTTTGATATTACGGTGCGGCTTTGATAACTGCCTTCTCTGCAAACTGCAGCCGCACTGGTACATTTTAAAATTACCGCTAATTGCATTAATTACGTTCACGCCTACAGATCTTAAAATCATTGTGAAAATAGTTTTTTTTATTAAGTAACGTGCAATGAATTGATCAAAAACACCGGTCATCGGCCTAAGAAGATTTTTTTAGTCGTTATAGCTTCAAATGTGCAAAGGTTGGTAATATTTTTTAGTATTTTTTAATCAGGCATGTCTTGAGAACATATAATCTCAAATAAACATTAAAAAAAAACTATCATGTGGTTAAAAATCTTGTTAAACCGTCGTTGATCATAAACTAAGAGGCAACTTTGATTCTTATATTTAATAGTTTTTTGGTTATTTTGAGCAAATTTTGGCAATTTTTGACTTCAGATGGTCCGAGTCTATAAGAGGAAATCCGGAACTAAGAATTATAAGCATTACTCACAAGGCCAACTGGATGAAGCTATTCAGAGAATCATTTAAGTTTTTAATAAATACTGCAAAATTATATTTAGGTATAAACGTACAAGCACTTTAGTTTAGTTTTTTTTTATACAAGAATATGTATTTTTTATAAAAATAAACACCTAATACAATTATAACGTTTTATTGTATTATTGTAAAATTATTGCGTTTTTTTTTTATTTCAAAAGTATTTATAACCTCTTCTACATTAATATAGGCACATTCCTGTGAACTGCTAGTAAAGCTAAACCGCTTAACCTATTCTTGCCCGTACTATTTCTCAAATTTGGCTTTATTCGTTTTAAGATGGAAAATGTTCTTTCTACAGAGGCTGTAGTAACCGCTAATGTTCCTAAAATAATATATATATATTCGGAAACATCAATATTGAACTGATTAAGAGCTTTCATTGTATATTTTGGAAGCTCTCCTTCATGGTTTTTTTATTTCTGATGCAAAATCAGCCATTTGTCTTCAAATATAGTATCATTATGCCCGGTTTTACAATGACATGTTAAAACTTAATCTATGATTAAAGTTTTACAACAATTCAAATGTATTGTTGCCATATTGTTGTAAAATTTTTATTTTGATCAAATTCCTTAATTATCGTTTCTAAAACCGGGCATTAGTGTTTTGAAAATCATTTATATAGAAATCTATGCATGGTTTGAAGTCATTGTAAAATTAGGAATTAATAATTCCGGGGGGGGGGGAAGCTTCCCCTCGGGCTACGCCACTGCCGATGTTATTAGTGGATCTAAAGGTCATATTAATTTTAGGTGGTTTTAATCACGTTTTAATATTTGTTGTAGTTTTTCGTTTAGTCTGACATAGGCATGACTGTGAAGTTAAATGTTTCTTTCTTAAAACTGCTACCATTGTAGAGTTTGTTAACACGATCTTTAACGATTTTCATCACAAGTTGTTTAGGAAATTCATTTTTAAACAACGTCTCCTTAGCTATAATAAGTGTTTCTTTCCGGTATTCGCTGTGTGTTAATTTTAAAGTTATATCAACAAGGCCTATGGCGGTGCTAATTAATTAGCTTTTGTGATGGTAGGAGTTAAAGTTAAGGTATCTTCCTGACCAAGTTTGCTTTTGGGTTCACTTATATTTTAAACAGTTGTAATATGTAAAATTCTCTTTTATAAAAATATTTTTCCGACATTTTTTGTAGATAATTTCATTCTCTTAATTTTTGTTCATATAGATTTTTTTACTTTGTCGCATCGTTTTCGACTGAAAATGACTTAAAGCATTCTCGGTAAAACTTTCTAATAAAATTTAAAATGCACAATGGAATTCTTATGGTATTTTCAGGGGATTCTCATTGGATTTTTACCGAGACTGCTTTAAGTCACTCTCAGTCGAAAACGATGCGACAAAGTAGAAAAATGTATATAAAGAAAATTAAGAGAATAAAATTATCTACAAAAAATGTCTGAAAAATATTTTTGTAAAAGCGACTTTTACATACAAAGAGAGTTTTCAAGTACAATTTACATTGCTAGCATAAGAGCGTCCGGATTTCATTATGAGCCACTGTATAAAAATTGAGTTCTATGCTAACTTTACGAGTAAAATGAAGTGTAAATATGTTACCTAATGTAAATTCGTAGTCAGCCCATATACACTCAATATATACGGTATTCACTATATACGGTATTCACTATTTCGCGACTCGACTGTACTTTCAAAAACTTTTAGAAGAAACTGTTAGCTATGTTTTTGTAGGTTCATAATTTAAATTAAACTTTTAATTACATTATGAAATTAAAAACTATAAAAAACAAAAAATAAATTTTAAACCGAGTTTTTTTCTACAATAACACGCAGATATTTGCGAAGTTAACATATCAATAAATGAAATTAAAAAAAATTAATTAATAACAACAAAACGAATGAACTCGTGTACTTATTATCATTTTATGTAGGTTTGGAATTTAGAGTTCGAAAATAGTTCAAGTTTTTTGAAGAAGATGGAGCCTTAAATTAACAGCTTTTTCCAGGTAGATATTATCATAGATAAGAGAGAATGAAATCAAGAATAAAGGATTAAACTATTACAATCATAGTAAATAAATTTATTACAGATAAAATTTTCTATCGATTGCGACAATTTGTAATATTTTATTTTAATTTGTAAAATAAAGTTAAGTTAGGGGCATGGCCACATTCAGGTATGTGAGTAGCTTAGGCATATTATTTTTTGCCGCCTCTGTATAATTAAAAATTGAAATTACCGCAGTAGCAAATTTTTAGTAGTGAGTAGTGAAATGAGTAGTATTGCCTCAAGTATACAGTCAAGCGCAAAGAAAGTAATAGGCTACAGAAAAAAGAAAAAATTTAAAGAATGGTATGACGAGAATTGTTCCGATGCTAGCAAGGGGAAAACAGAGAAAAAATTGAAATGGCTAAGAACCGGAAAGCCAGAAGATCGGGAAGAATACAAGAAAATCATAAAAACCGCGAACAAACTATTTAAGCAAAAGAAGAACGAATGGATAATGGAAAAAATGAAAGAAATACAAGCAAGTAACGGAAATAATAAGAAAATTTTTTACAACTGATAAGAAACGAAAAGCGAGAACATATAATAAGAACAAGAAGCATGAAAGACGAAGAAGGGAAGATAGAGAGTGATCCGGAAAAAATTAAACAAATATGGGTAAAGCATTTCCAGAAATTACTTGGCACTCAACAACAGACGAAAGAACATGAGCATAGAGACACACACAGTGAGGAACAGCAAGTATTGGCACCAACCACCGAAGAGATACTGGAAATAATACAAAAAATGAAAAATGGAAAATCACCAGGCATAGACGAAATAGATATGGAACTAATTAAGTATGGAGGAAACGAACTACATGATAGGATATGCAAATTGGTGCAGAGAGTCTGGAAAGAAGAAAGAATGCCAGTAAACTGGAAAGAAATTGTAATAATACCATTAAAAAAGAAAGGCGATCCAGAGGAATGTAGGAATTACAGGGGGATAGCCTCCCAAGTAACATTTTCAACCTGGTAAATCTCTTATAAACCCCTAGCAGCGAAATCTCACAGGAACCTGTCCCTGTCTAGAACCCTTTTTTGAATTAAACCAGGGGTCTGTGCCAGGGCATAATGGCGCACATTTTGCACCCCTACCAGATACCCCAGACAGGAGTCTACTAAGCACCTTTACTAGGTACACTGGCAGGGTCCCTGCCACGGGGTCTACCAGGGTTCCTGCCGCAGAGATCTACCAGGGAGATTTGCAGAATGTAAAAAAAATAATTATATTGTTAACATTATAATTATTATATTATAAACTATGCCTCTAGAACAACGATTGTATAACAAGACTATCTGAAAGTTAACAATTACATTTTATTTAATTATCTAAAGAAAGTTTACACATTTTTTTTTAACATACGGGGATTCGAATCTATGATGGCATTTATTGAATGTTCTGTAACTTCACACCTTAATGATTTCGCTACGGAGGCTATATAATATATTTTACTTTATAATTTACTTTATACTAGTACCTACATAAGTAGGTAATAATAATAATTTACTTTTGATTTAATAAAAGATAGAAAAACAAATGGAAAACCATAGTTTAAGAAATAATAGTATATTAAACAACAAGTTTAGAAAAGTTAAGTTTTACTAAACGAATATAGCTTTTAAGTATGAGCGAGCACAGCGAGCGAGTAACTTAAAAGCTATATGAGTTTAGTAAAACTACTTTTCTTACGAGGTTTGTTTATACAATTTTTTCGTATTTTGTGAAAATCTAATCTAAAATATGAATTTAGACGTTTATGAGTAAATTTTTTTTATGCGCGATCGGTCTAAATTTTTTCGTATGCCTTCCTACCGATAATTCACGGGGGGTGAGTACGAAGCGAGGGGGGCGAATTTTTTACTCAGTTTTTCGATATCTAGTGCCGTTCTTGAGTTATTGCTAATTCAAAAAGTTTCTAAATAGATATTTGTGTAACATTTTCGTAATCTAGTAACCATACACGGCTTTATTTATTTACATAACAACAGTTAATTTTTATTTTTTGATTCGAATTTTGTGTAAGTTACATAATATTAATTATAAAAGTGAGATTGTTAAGTTTTCTAGTTTAAATAATAATTTTGTACTTTTAATATACATAAATGTATAACAATGATTCCAATATTTAAATAAACAATCTTCTATCCAATAGTTTTTTATTGACAGTGACATTACTATACAATAAAGTGACATATCTATGTGCTAAAGTGCCACTTTATTAAATGATTTTGAATTTAATAAAACAGCACATTATTAGTCAAAATGCGAAAAAATATATTATTGGTAAAATATTTAACTAATTATAGTTGGCCGAAATAAAGCTTTAAAATAAAAAAACCGCAACTATAATATTTTTATATTAATGAATGATTTCTGTTGGTCTACTAATAGTATCAACAAACGTTTTCTATTGTTTGTTAAATTTGGCACAGGCCCTACTAAATAACCTGTAAATGAGTATCTGACAAATTTCTAACATGGGCATTTCACAGAGCCCTACAAAGAATCTGTAAACTAGTACCTGGCTAATCCCTACCTCTGGCATTTCACAGGCATCTACAAAGAATCTGTAAACAGATCCCTGGCTAATCCCTACCACGGGCATTTCACAGGGTTCCACAAAGAGTATGTAAACAGGTACCTGGAAAATCCCTGTATTAACATGCCTAGCATACTTAATTAATAGGCATTTGCCAGGGGTCTAATAGGAGCACAGGAAATTTCCATAGGGAAAATGTTACTTGGGCCTGCTTAACTCAACGTACAAAATACTTTCAGCGCTGATTCACAAAAAGTTAAAAGAGCACACCAGAAACAAAATAGGCGAATACCAATTTGGCTTTACCGAAGGAAGATCAACGGTGGGAGCAATACACGTACTCAAGCAAACGATCGAAAAAACATGCGAACATAACATTGACTTGCATTTAATGTTTGTGGATTTTCAACAGGTCTTCGATAAAATAATAAGAGAGGAACTGTACAAAGCAATGATAGAACTGAAAATACCACTCAAGATAATGAGACTGATAAGAATGACATTAGAGAAAACATTAATAAGCATAAGAACAGCTGCAGGTGAAACGGAATTCTTCGAATCAAACAACGGAGTTAGGCAGGGAGACGCTCTATCGGCCTTGCTTTTTAATATCGTACTGGAGAAGGTAATCAAAGGAATGAATGCGGAGGGAACATTAGCAACTAAGGAGGTCCAGTTGATAGCTTACGCTGATGATATTCTAATTATGGCAAGATCCTTAAAAAGATTGGTGGAACTTTTTAAAGAATTGGAACGCAGAGCAAAACAACAGGGATTACTGATAAATTACAACAAAACCAAGTACATGAAATGCAATAAAAACGCAGAACACACCAGAAAACCCCCAAGAATAAACGATAACAACATAGAAGAAATAGAGAGCTGTAGTTACCTGGGAGTGCATGTAGACAGAAACGGTGGCAGGCAGCAGGAAATAAAAAAGAAGATACAAACAGGTAACAGGGCTTTTTATGCAAACAAAATACTTCTGAAAGACAAGAATCTCAAAAAATTTACAAAGATGAAAATTTATAAGACAGTGATACGACCAGTCGTGATGTACGCTGCGGAGACACTATGTATGACCAAGGCGGAGGCGGAACAGATGAGAGTGTTTGAAAGAAAAGTGATGAGGACCATCTTGGGTTTCAAAATAACAGAAAACGGAGAATTGAAAGCACGAACGAACAGAGAAATAGACGAGTTAGAAGGAGAGGACATAGTGAGATATGCAAAGGCACAGAGAATTAGATGGTTGGGTCATATAATGAGAAGTACCGATAACTCACTTGCAAAAAGAGCAGCACTATGGAAACCTGAAGAAGATAGAACGAGGGGCAGGCCCAGAGTGTGATGGTGGGACCAGGTGACAGACGATCTGAGCACAATGGGGGAAAGAAACTGGACAACAAAAGTACAGGATCGGCAGACATGGAGAAGTCTAGTCGCGAAGGCCACCACCCATAGATGTTTATGAGATTACGAGTTATGATTTATGAGTATGCACTGTGAGTATGACACTAAAGCACAGCAACTGAATTATATTTTAATATGTGTTACGGGGTCTAATCTTCCCCAACAAAGGGATATGTATAATCCCAGGTAGGGATAGCAAAATTCTGAAAGGAATGTAAAGCTAATAATAATAATAATAATAATAATAACAGACATAAATATTTTTTATAACATAAATTATAATACATTTTTAGATAAGTTGCTAAAAATTAGTCAGCGGAATGCAATATGAGGGGAGGAGGGTAAAAATTAATTAAAATTTTTTTTTTTAAATCACAAAAGCGTCCTTACGTAATTAATGGATGCTCCCTTATCTAATACCTACGTATCAAATTATTGGTTTTTCGTCTGTTGGTACATTAATGTTAATGATACTTACTTATACTTTGGTATTTACTTCTTAATCGTATTATGTACACTCTCAGACATTGCTATGAAACTCATGATTGCTGGTTTCAAACTGTTGTTCACCACGAATCCAGTTTCCAATCTTCTATCATTTCCACTACTCGCGAAGAATGTATACGCTTCTGTATCGAACATTCCGATACATTTATGTTTAGTTTTCTGCAATTCCAATAAGTCTATTCTACTCGTATATCTTTTCAATACATTTAATAATTGTTTTATCATTCTTTCTTCGAAAATTCCTCTTATATTCCAGGTTGTTACAAATATTATTTTATTATTGTTCCGTTTTTTCTTTGCTTTTGCTTTCTATTGTTTCCTTCCGAGGTTTAAAACATTTTCACCATGTCTTGCCGTTTTTGTCTTTTTTGTTTCTGTCCGGTTTCATTCATTGCTGTTTTTTGCAGGTACAAGATCAACATGCTTCTGTATTTTACCTTTATGTTCATCCCAATTCCACCGTTCTTAATTCTATCCTCTTTTGAAAGATCATCATCTATGTATTTCTGAGTTGAAATATAATAGAAGTGTTACAAGCGGTGGCCTAAAGGGAGTCAATATACCTGACAGTCAATGATGTTTGTAAATGTTTTGTATTGCAATATTGTTATTATTTTTTTCTCTGACAACAATATTGTTGATGTAATTGTCCTGTGTATCTGCATGAATTCCCGACACCATATTGTATTTTTAAACGTTTAGACCGAGAGCTGGGAGTAAAATGAACTGCCTCATATGTTACCAAAGGTTTGACATTGAAGTTGTATAATACTACCCGCACTTAATATCAAATCACTCGTCTGCCGGCCGGAAGTGGTCGCCGTATAATAGAAATAATTTTCAAAAATGTAAAAAAATTTGACTATGTACAACTGCCTCTTTAATACCAGATTGAATTAAAGACCAAAGTGAGTGGAAATACGAATTATATAAAAAATACAATCAAAATTGTATAAAAAAAATTATTATTTGTTAATTTGTTTATCGTATCTCATTTCGTTTGCTTTATTTTGTGCTTATGTTCTGTTGTTTTTCCAGAAGATTATTTTTGTTTTGAATTTTTTGTTGTTATATTTGGGTAATATACATAGTGTGTAGGTACATAATAAAATACATACAAACACACGTATTTCATTTGATTAATTGTTTATTTTCCGATTCCTTTCTACATCATTGGAAAAAGTAGCCATTGCAATTAAATAATAGAAGTCTGCGTTTCAACGCCGTTTGCTTTGATAATGCGACTACCTTCAAACGGCAGACGTGATGATTTACAGAAATAATCGTATTTTTATTTATTTCGCACGAAAAACAGCTTGGTATTTATAAGGCTGTCGGTTAGTACCAAATAATTTTTTGGAACGAAGTTCCTTATGGGAGGATGCGAAGGGGGTACCCTAATCGGAAAAAAACGTCCGTAACGAAAATGCGTAAGATTTTTATATCGTTTGATAATAAATTACACCATCTGGTGGTCAAAAGTGGAACATCTGCTCAGCATTAGTACATATTCGGAAACCACGAGTCATAGGTTTGCAAATTTCTCTAGCAAAAAAGTTGCCTTCGCCGGGATTCGATCCCTCAGCTAAAATGTGTAGAAAGAACCCTTCGCTCTACGCCACAATGGGTATTATTAAAATTGATAGTGATACGCTATATAAGCTACTCTTTGCGTATTGCGAATTAAGAACGCGTTAAAATTGTTAAACCGACGAATAATTTAAAAAAATATAATTTAATAATTTTAAAAATTTTCCGCCGAAAATAAGACCCCCAAAATTAAAAATAAATCAATTTTGAAAAATGCCACTCAGATGCAAAAAATTATCTAAAGCCGAATGTGCAAAAAAAATTTCGAAAACTTCAAAGATGACCGCAATGATTGCGGATTTACATTGACTTTGACCATAGAGGTATATATTAGAACTACTGGAGGCACCACTTGCATATAATCCCTATGAAAAGAAAACGGTCCGATTTTACATAGCGTTCCCCCACTTCTTAAAGGTATAAACTCGATTTGACATTGTATAATAACGTGGTAAATATGATTTATATAGACGAGAACTCCTCAAAATTAAATACAACACAGACTTATTATGTTGATAATATTATAATAATATAATATAATGTTTATAAACATTAAAAAATTAATGTTATAACTCAAAAAATGCCGATTTGGAGTTATATGTGCCATGTTATAGAAAATAAATGATTTTATAGCATGGAATAAAAAAATGTTTGTTTAATAAAAATTAAGTACCTATCTTAAGTTTCGTAAGTAAAAATTATGAATAATTATTTCATATTTGACGGCAATACCGTAAAAACCCTAGTTTTTTTGTTGTTTTCTTTTGATAAAAGGCAAGTTTTCCTTTCAGTAATAAGCTCCACAATTATTACATAATAGTAATGTAAAAATTTAGTAATAAACAATAGAACCTTTGGAATAAACCTTTAATAATTGTTTATTCCAATTGTTTTTCTCAAAACTATGAATTTTAAGTTGTTAGAGTATTCTCTTCGTATCAATATATTATATTATATTGCAGGAAAAAGGCTAACAATTTCTAAAGTCTTGCAGGGCAGTTCTGTAAGAAGTAAACTTACAAAACTAATTTTAGTAAAAAATGTATAATTGTTTCTCTTTCGGTGTTTTATAATTTTATTTGCTATGTATTTTTAATTTAATTCATAATTCTATTTTTGTGTTTATAAGAAAATAATTATATTTTTTTATAAAATTAATTTTTACATGTTACATGAAATTGAAGAATAATTTAATTCATAACTTACGTAAAATTGTTCAAAAACTATTTAAATGGATAATTTAGCTTGCGACACGCTGTTATATAACCGTATGTTTCGATTTTCGGAATCTCATCAGGCAAACCTGGAAAAATTATTGAAATGATTGAAAAGTTATGCTATTAAATTCAAAATTCAAACTTGATAAAAGTCAAATTTATTTGACTTTAGTAAAAAAAATAAATTATATCTACTTGAAGCCAAAATGAATAAAAAACTTATTTTGAAAAATTCTAAACCGGAAAACTAAACAAACCCAAATAAAAAACCTAAAATGAAAAGTTAGTTGTAATTAAAAATTACAAAAGTTGTAGATTGTCTCAATTTCAAGATTTCATGTGTATGAACTTAGTGAAATATACAGGATATTAATTTTTTGAAAATAATTATATAAATTTTTTAAATTAGAATGTGAATTTTTAATTAAAAATCACATTATAATATGTCTACAATTATTTTAATTATTTATCACATCCTAATTTCTTATAATTCATTTATTTAAACGTTTAAACATCATTTATCCTATGATTTCGCATTACAAAATTTGAACTGAATCCTTTAAGGAGTGGGGGAAGCGTAAACTTACGTCGGACCGTTTTGTTGCACCTAGTGGTTCCTCCAGTAGTTTTAATATATACCTCTATGACTTTGACACATGCCGAAATCGCTATTTTGGCAATTTTGTTTTTGTTTTTTGAAGTTTTTGATTTTTATCGATAAAAAAATCGTAATAAAATATTTATATCCGAATAATTATTTATTTTTTACCTCGACTAGAACTTGAAATTAATATTTATGTAATAAGGTACTTCGTTCCTATCTGGTGTCCCACGACACCACATTTTATATTTTAACTTTGAGCTCGTCTGCCTCTTTAACGCGACCGTCTGCCGACATTTACTTTTTATAGTTCGATTATTTGCATCTTGAATTAATTTTCTGCCAAAACATTGTGCTGGTATCTTATGAGGAAGTTGAAGTCGTTTTTTGGACATTTTTAACGCCGCGCCGTCTGCTTCGAGAATGCGACCGCATACAAGCGGCAGACGAATGATTTTTTATACAATTCGTATTTCCACTCACTTTGGTCTTTAATTCAACCTGGTATTAATGAGGCAGTTGTAGTCAAATTTTTTTACATTTTTGAAAATTATTTCGATTATACGGCGACCACTTCCGACCGGCAGACGAGTGATTTGATAATAAGGCGAAACCGGACACGAATTGTAGACAAGTGTGCAAGAGAGACAAATATATCGGAAAAGTAATTAGCTATTTAAACCACTTTACAAACAAAAATTTTTAATTTAAAAAGGCTATAGTACTTAAAACTATATTAGAATTCACGCTAACTGAGTACTTTTCTAATTTTGACTTTCATTTTAAAAATTTTGAAAAAAACATCTTTTTAGAAGAAAAAAATTAAAAAAGTATTAGCCAGCCACCAAAGAGGCATATTTTCTGAATACAATGCATATTTTATTTTATTTTGTATTTACGAAGTTTTCTCTTTTCCTCAATTTTCTTTTTAATATGTAGAGGGCAATAGCCAGGTTTGTCGATGTTTGTTAATTGTGGTGTTGAACTCCAGGAGGCTTGTTGAATTGCTACTATTAGGTATTCCACTGCTTCATCGACATCTCTCTCTGTTTTCAATGGTATGTCTCAGTGTAATTTCTGTAAGTTCTGTAAGTTTTGAATGTTTTCCAATCCGTGCTTCTGTTAAACAGTGTAGGTGGTTTAATGGTTTTAGAAACAGTTGTATCCGGAGTGACCATAAGTGGGGTATGATCGGATGATAAATCTAAACATGTTTTAATATTTAAATAATTATGAGAAATACCTTTAGTGACACAGAAGTCAATCACGTCAGGAATTTTGTTCTGATCTGTAGGCCAGTGGGTAGGTTCACTTGTTGATAGTGTAAGTAGTCCAATACTTTGTAATGATTGATATATGTAGCTGCCTGCCTCTGGGTGTTATTAATCTCGATCCCCAATTATGGTGTTTAGCATTATAGTCACCTCCTGCAATAAATCAATGGCCGAGTGATTTAAAGAATGTATCGAATTCTTCTTTTATCATGGTAAGATTAGGCGGGCAGTATACCGCAGAGAGGGTGAGTGGTTCATGCCAATCTTCGATTACCACTGTTGTGGCTTGTATGTGTCTTTGGCTTACTTTTGATATTTTGTGTTGTTTTATGTTCTTTTTTATTATAATTGCAGTACCTCCTCGCGCTGTACCATCCGGGTGTTGAGTATGGTATATAGTAAAGTTAGGAATATTTATAAAACTTTTGTTTGTCATGTAGGTCTCAGAAACAAGCATGATATCTAAATTTTGATTTATTATGAAAGATTTTATCTCGAGTCTATGATTTACTAGTCCGTTAGCATTCCATACGAAGATTTGAAGTTTATGGAATTTATGAGGTTTGGTGTTACTGCCCATTACATTTTGCTGATCATGGTCATATCCATCTTCTTCATCATTTTTGTCAACATACATTCGAGGTTATTCTGTGATTGTTGTGGCGTAACCGTTGACATCTGGGTTTGATGCAGAATGTTGGGATGTTGGTAATATTGGGCGCCACTTGCAGTCATCTGTGCGTATGAAGTGCTGGGTTGGATTTAATTTATATTTTGGGTTTGATTTACATTTCCATTAGTTGCGAGAGGTGGGAATAAATTTACATTAGTATCTTGTTTGTTAATGGTTGTAGCGGGTGGAATTTTGGTTTGCTTGTTGCGTAGAGTTGGAAATCTTTTCTGCTGAAGTTCTTTGTATACTGAGCATCTTCTATAATTGGCTGGATGATTTTGGTCGCAATTTGTGCACTTGACATTAGCGTCTTTCTCCTTTCGAGGACAGTCTACAGTTGCGTGATCTCCAGTACACTTGACGCACCGTGGTCTACGTTGGCAATATTTTTGTGTGTGGCCAAAGAATTGACATCTAGTACATTGAGGGACTTCGCGTTTGGGATGTGTAGGTTCAATTTTAACTATTGTATTTGCTAGTCGTGTGATGTAGATTTCCTTGTTGTTTGGCTTGGATTCCAGCTCTAGATTGAATAAGGGTAGTAATAGTTTGGTGCCTTTTTGTCTGATACAGGAGATGTTTTTCACTGTATGTCCTTTGGCTTGAATAACTTCTTTGAGTTTATCTAAGTCTGTGGTAGGGTAGATATTGCGTATTACTACGCGGAAGGAACGGTTTTCTTTTAATTCATAAGTGTGGAATTGCGTGACTTTTGCAGTGAGTGCCTTTACTATTACTGTGTAAGTTTGAGAAGTATCTGGTTGTATTTTGTATGTTGTATCCTAGTTCATCGCCTGATGATGCCATAGTATGGTGAAAACGTTTGCGATAATATACATACAGTGTATTTATATATTGTGATAACTTAAACATTTTAGTTTTCGAAAAAGTGTTTTGTGCATTTTTTGGTTTATGCTAAAAATTTGATATGATTAATATTGAGTTACACTACTTAAACCACTTATCTATTGATTATTTTACCTGATTGTTGTTTAGGCTCTTGATGGTGTAGTCATTTGGTGCGCATTTATGAAGTTTGTCAGTTAGGGGTTTTATGTTTTCAACTCTTTCTAGAAATATTGGTGGAGGTTTTTTTGCTACTAGGGTGTTGTCTTGTTCTTTACCTTCTACTTCGTCTTTGTCGTCATCATCACCTTTTTTGGTTAAGGCCTGGTAGATGTTTGAAATCGGTGTTGATTTACTCAGCCAATAATCGTTGAGGATGGTTTGTTTGCTTATTCTTCCCTTATGCCCTGGGCTTTGTCAATGTCTTTTTTTATGCATTACGGAAGCCCACTCGGTTTCAGAATTTTGTGACGTTTGTTCATCAATAGCCAAATTTTGTATTTGATGTGTTATTGGTGGTAGTACATAACCAGAGTTTATTGCTTGAGATTGGGGAGGAAAATTAGTATTAACCAATCCTTGAGGGAAGAAGGGAAGAAGAATTTTGATTATAAAAGACCTGTGGGATCATTTGCTGCGGTTGTGGCAAGTACGCCCCCAGTGGCTGTTGTTGCATCACAGTTGAATTTACATTGTAATGGTTGTAATCACTTAGGGTCTCATGTGATTCTACATAATATGGCTGAGGTGCGATAATTTTTTTAGGAGGTGGTGTGCGGTGCATTCCTACGGATTGCACATTCTAACCTAACTTTATGTTAACTTAGCAATTATAGTATGTTGCCTAAAAATTCAAAAATTTAAAAATTCTTTGCAGTTTAAAGTCACTGTATTAATCAACAAACACTTTATTTGGTAGCACTTTTTACGAAAAAAACTCGAAACTTGTACACAAACATAAACCATTCGTTTCTTAGCCAGTGCCGTATTAAATAATAGCACTGAGGATGAACTAATAAATAGTTCAAAACGTTGGCCAGCAGTCAATAAGAGTTTGATTTACTACCCTCACACGCAATATCCGTTACATTTGCATATTAGAAGTAAGGGGAAGATTTGTTTGTTTCTTTCGAACCACTTAAATTCAAACACCAAATTTTTAATAGCGGTCTCAGAAGAACGATCCAAAATTTTGTGATATGTAATTTTTACAGATCTACCATTTTTGTAGTGGATTTTAATTATTTTTATAGAATTTTTGATTGAAATTGAAGACATTATAATAAATGGTAGACCTACTATTTGACAAAATGTGAAATAAAGCAAATGACGAAACTGTCACTAGATCAAAAATTATCTCTGTTATAAGTCCAAGACTTTGTTGAAAAGCCTTATATTTTCTTTTCGTTTATATCAGTTTTTTTGTTGATTTGAGAAAATTAAAAGTTTAGTTTAATTGTTCTAAATATTACTATAATTTTGTCTAATATCTTCAAGTACATTTTTTTTAAATATCGTTTTTTGATAGTTTATGAGACTTTCAATAATATATTGTCGTGTTTCGAAACACTAAAAACCACTAATTAATTTATTTTGTAAATAATTTTTAAAATTCAATTTTATTATTTATTTATTTATCACATAGTAATAAAGTTGTTAAGTTTTGCTATGTAAAATAAGAGTAGAGCTCGAAGGTGGAAGGAAAGAGTGGGACTTGGATAGGACTAAGACGGGCTCTGGCCTTGACGTCGGGTCGAGCGGATGAAAAACCATTCCGCAATAATTAAAATTGTTAATTGTTTATTTAAAGTTAGTAAATTAAGTTGATTTGTTGTTTTTGTTTTATTTAATTGACAAAGTGAAGTGCTAATAACAAATTGGAAAAGAGGAAGAAATTATGAAATTTTAGTCGATGCAAAACTGCATAGCAACAAATTTGTAAGGCCAGCTGCTAAAATACACGTGCGCTACAATACAACACACAAAAGGTAAATTTCGGGGAGTAAATCACCGGGGAGATTTGGTGTACACGGGGTAAGAAATGTGTGGGAAGTGTGAGGACATATGAGGAGATGTGAGGAGATGTGAGGAGATGCGATGAGATGCGAGGAGATGCAAGGAGATGTGGGGAGATATGAGGGATATGTAGGGAGATATGAGAAACATGTGAGGGAGATATGGAAAATGTAAGGGAGGTGTCGGTGAGATGTCAGGAAGATGTGGGTGAGATGTAGAAGATATCGGAACCATATCAAAGCAAACCAAAAAAATATTTGAAAAAACAAAAAATTATTTTAAAAATAGTCGAGTCGCGAAATAGTGAATTAAATATGGCAAAGACCTTTCACTTTTTCGGGGTTGTTCACTATTTCGGTATAAAAATGTAAAACATAAAATTTTTTAACATACAGTGGCTTACGTATAATGAAATCCTGACGTTCCTATGCTACCAATGTAAATTCTACTTTGTGAAAACACTTAATATGTAAAAATCGCTTTTACAAAAATATTTTTCAGACATTTTTTGTAGATAATTTCATTCTCTTTATTTTTGTTTGTATACAGTTTTTTACTTTGCCGCATCGTTTTCGACTGAAAATGACTTAAAGCAAACTTGGTAAAACTTTTTAATAAAATTAAAAATGCACAATGGAATTCTTATGGTATTTTCAGAGGATTCCCATTGGATTTTTACCGAGACTGCTTTTAAGTCACTCTCAGTCGAAAACGATGCGACAAATTAAAAAAAAAAGATATAAACAAAAATGAAGAGAATGAAATTATCTACAAAAATTGTCTGAAAAATATTTTTGTAAGAGCGATTGTTACATACAAAAAGAGTTTTCAAAAAGTACAATTTACATTGCTAGCATAGGCGCGTCCGGATTTCATTATAAGCCACTGTATAAAAATTGAGTTCTATGCTAACTTTACGAGTAAAATAAAGTCTAAATATGATACCTAATGTAAATTCTCACTCTTGAGGGGGAAGTCCCTACAAATGAAGTCATTCAAATTGCACGATTTAGTACGCAGTTTGCTGTATCGGGGTTACTGCTGTTCGTTATATAGGAGTCCCATATACACTCAATGTTAAAATTTTTGTGTTTACTATTTCTTATGTTCTGGATTATCATATATGTGAATTTTTATTTTTGTTAACGTTGACCTTCATAATCTAGTTTCTAACTTTTTTTTCTCGCGTTTGTGTACATAATAAAATTAAATAATCTTGGAATAAACAAGTTAATAAAACGTTTAATAATAATGTTTTATTAACTTGTTTATTCCAAGATTATTTAATTATATTTCACAAGTTAAAAAATTAATTTATTAAAAATGTGTACATAATATGTATAAATGGGTTACTATATATTTTTTACTAATAAATATAATATATTACATCTATAGTATATATAAAATTTTATAAAAACTCTCTTTCATATCTAGGCATCTGCAATTTACGCAGATTTTTCTTATTCCGAGAGATGTGTGGGAGAAGAGATATGAGGATATGCGAGGAGATGTGAAGAAATGTGAGGAGATATTAAGGAGATGCGGGGAGATATGGGGGAGATGCGGGGAGATATGGGGGAGATGCGGGAAGATATGTGGGAGATGCGAGAAGATGTGGGAATATGAAGAAAATGTGGGGAGATGTGAGGAAATATTGGAAGGTTTTGAGGAAAAGGAGATGTGGTGTACATATTTTTTTCGGGAGATTTAGCCTCCGGTATATTTTGAGTTTTAATTTACAATTTAAATAAATACGAAGAGGAGTTTCATGTTCGATAAAAATTTTCTCTACGATTGCATGGGGGGTGGTTTGATATTTTATCGCGCCTAAATTAAAAACAGCTACCTTCCATGACAATATATTTATATAGGATAGATAGTATAGGTAGTAGTACAAATATACTCGTAGAATAAACTTTACTGGTTAATTAAAATCTGACTCTATTGATCTATAAGTTCTTCGATGACTTTAAATTTTCTTAAAAATTAAAATTATAATTTTTTTATACTCTTGTTGCTATAATTATGGCCAAAATTTATTTTGAAATCCCTTGATATTTAGTCAATTTTGCCGGGTCGTAATGTTTTTTTGCAAATTGTTTTAAAATTTTCGGGTTACTGGGCAATAGAATTTTTAAAATTTGTTATGTGATTATTTGAGTGCACAAATTTTTAGTTTTATTTATTTTTTAATAAAAAGTATTTTCCTAATGAAAAAATTAGTCATTAGTGGCGATTTACCAAAATGCCGTTTTAACTGGAGATTGGAAAGAGCAGTACTAATAAGAAGTAATATTGCTCTTACTCTCTCTCTTAATTACTCTTAATTACTCTTTGAAAAGTGTAAATATACATCATTTGAAACAACAGAATTTCTTTTTGTGGGAATATTACCTAATACTTAACTAAAACCCATACTAACAACAATGCTGTAGCTAATAAACCCTTAGCTATACCTATTATTAAAAAAATATCTAAAAACTAACAAAATCGGATGTATTAATAATGTAGTCCATGCTATGCATAAATTATGTAATTAACTTTAAAAACAAAAATATATCAATATTTCTATATTAACAATAATTATATCTTTAGTGTTGTTATATTATATAATATCTTTTGAAAGATTAACAATCTAATCTAAAGCTATTTTGATAATAAAATGATCTTCGATCTTTATAATCCCTAGAAAACGTAACATAGGTGACTCAATGAGAACTCGCAGATGTGAATATAAACAGGGGCGCAACAGCATTCATATATAACTTCCTGATCACTGCCTTTAATGACGTAATTTGTAATAGATTAATTCTTAGTGGAATGCCATGTGTACCATCTTATTCACGTCAGTTTGTTGATTTGATTAAGTTGCATCTTATACAATTTCTCTTTCATATAGGAAGATGGTGGGAGTTTTAAAAATAAATTAATGCCATTTAAAATAAGAAGTAAATAAAAATCAAGTTGCTCTATCAAGTTGTGTGCAGAGCAAAATAATTAAAAGCACTATAATTCAAAGAAAAACTCTTTAGAAAGACACAGATAAAGCGAGATCAATCAGATAAGTCTTACGGCTGTTCTTTTGGTGCCTTTTTATAAGTTCTAAACGGCTGGACCAATTGACTTGAAATTTTGACAGAATGTGTAGTAGATTATTACAAACCTTTACAAATATCCTTTTTTGAATAAGGTTTTCCAAAAAAGTCAAAAAACCATTAAATTTGAATTCTTCCGATATTTTGTAAATCTCGATTTTTAGAAACTTTTGGCTCAGACAGAATTTTGATATCTTAATTGGTTTAAAAGTTTTTATCAACTAAAGTTCAAATTGCTTCACGTAATTATAATTGACGTGTAGGAAAAGTATATAAATTGAGAAAGAATGTTTTGCATCTTTTACAATTCTTATCGAAGATAGTAAGTCAGTCTTATCAACTTATAAAGCATAGTATAATATTACATACTACATAAAAAAATTATGTTAATTTTCTTTTAGGTTTTTATATTACATAAGCTAATCACAAATAGGTACGCACTTTATAACTGTATCTATAAACACAAATTTTTTTCTTTCTAGAAATAACTTTTGGAAGAAATTCATCATGTTTTCAGTGTTCTATTGGCGCTATGTTTTTATCTCAATTTGTATAATTTGTAGTTAATTTATTAATATAATTATTTTAAACAAATTGATTTATTTAAACTTTACACTAATTTATTGTTTTAATATTATCTCAAAATTTTAAAAATATTGCTGTATACTCTCCGTGAAAATCTAAATCTAAATCTAAAGCTAAGAAAATCTTCAACCTTTTGTTTGCCTCGGATTAACCTTGGAGTGCGGGAGCAATTGGTAATTTTGTAGGGGTCGAAGGGTTCTAAGCGTTCTCAAAAATAAACGAAATATTCGTCTTATCTCATAAATAAAACAAATTCGTTTTCCAAAAATTCTGAACAATCCAAATTTAAATTCAAATAAATGCAGAATAAAATTTTACTTTGTCTTTAAAAGGAACGAAGTTTGATTTCCAGCCTTATCCAAATCGTCGGCTTATCAATTGCACCATTCGTTCGAACAAATATAATTTAATTTTCTACTTTCAAACCAAATCAAAATTTATAATTTCAACTGCTCTTTCCAAACTAACCAAATCTACCACCGTTCGGTAGCAACGTATCAAAAAATATCCAAATTATCAAAATATCAAAATAATATCCAAAAAAAGGCGCAATAATGCATTCGCATAAAATTCACTTTATTTAATCAAAATAATTACTCACAATTTCAAGAAATATCAAAAAAAACTCAACGTATCAAAAATTAAATTCAGCGGGCATGCAAAATCACGCACCCGCTGTCGGCCATAGTTGGCACAAGAAGCCTCTCTCTAAATCTTTTTCTCCCCATCTGTACTTTTCTAATTTCAACGTTTAAAAATCAAATAACAAATTTTTACTATTTAGCACAGGGTGGGTCGAAATATTTTGTTTCACAATATATTTGCATTTTTATTATAATAAATAAAAAGTTGTTATTTCTATTGCTTTATTGTTGTGCCTATTTTGTCTATATAATAAATTAATTTTTTAACTTGTGAAATATAATTAAATAATCTTGGAATAAACAAGTTAATAAAACGTTTAATAATAATGTTTTTATTGAGCTTTCGGCGTTTGGTACACGTCTTCGTCAGAATAATTTAATATAATGTTTATAAGTTTATATGGAAACCGAATGATATCGTATTGTCATTTGAACAATCTATGATCTAAAATATGTGATTGTGTGATAAGAAACATCCTGCAGTGAGTTTCCTTCAAGGTAGGAAAAACTTAACACCAATACGTGATCGTAATTAGACGAGTAGATGGCTGTATATATTGCTCAGACCATCTATATCAGTTTTTCTGTTCATTGAATTCTTTTCTCTTTTGATGCTAATCATTTCGTGAAGAATTCTTTCTTTACAATTAGTAACAGACTTAATAATTTTTGCGTTTTTAAAATCTGCATCATGTCCATCGACTAGTATATGTTTCGTAATGGCAGTAGAGTCCGGTTTATTACAGCGAACACTTAAGATATGACCACTCATTCTTTTGTGCAGCCATTGGTTCGTTTGTCCAATATATATATACTAGGTTACAATTCTTGCATTCAACTTTATAGATTAGATCTGATTTTTTCTCTGTAGGAACCGGATCTTTTAATTTGGTATACAGCTGTTTAATGTTATTGGTTGATTTAAATGTCAGTTTGATTTCGTGGTTGCTTAAAATTCTCTTCAGTTTTTCACTTAGTCCTTTGACATAAGGCATAACAGCAAAATTGGATGTTTCTTTCTTGGTACTGTTACCATTATAAAGTTTGTTCACACGATCTTTGATAATTTTCTTAACCAAAGGTCTGGGAAAACTATTTTTAAACAGAGTCTCTTTAGCAATTTTTAGAGTTTGCTTTCTGTAGTCTCCATGAGTTAATTTAAGAAATCTATCCACGAGGCCTATGGCCGTGCTTATTATCTGGCTTTTGTGATGGTAAGAGTTAAAATTAAGATATCTTCCTGACCATGCCTGTTTTTGGGTCCACTTGTATTTAAGGCAGTTATTTTCACGTATTAACTGTATGTTCAGGAAAGTTATTTTATTTTGTTCTTCTTTTTTGATAGTGAACTGGAGTCTTGGATGAAATTCATTGAAATGCCTGATAATTAAATCTTCGAGCCATCACAGAGCCAAAATCATCGAGCAGCTTGGTCGGCCATCTTGGCAAAAAAGCCCTTATCTCCCTTTCCTGACATCTCACCTGGCACTCCTTCAAAACCACCAAATTAAAAATCACAATTTACAAAAATTTTACTAAAAGAGTACAGGGTGGGTCCAAATATTTGGTAACACGACATCATTTTGCCCCCTTTATGAATTGGAGTTATGGGCGCAGCTCAAAACGAAAATTCATAAACTCCAATGTCGTGCTAAAAAAAATATCAAAAATCATTTATAAAATCAATCAAAACAAATTTTGCACAAATTAATTCTAAATCAAATTTCCATTAAAACGCTTCCTTCTTCTAAATTTTTCCAATTCTCTTTTATCCAAATATCTTGTTCTTCTTTATTTCTTTCTTTTTGCTTTCCACATAATTATTTTTATACGAGGCGTCTACTTTGTCGGCATCCTTTTCTGCCGCCCCCCATTTGTCCAAAACTTCCACGTTTTTTTTTCTCTCTTTACCTGTTCCTTTTCTTTAAAATCATTCATCATTTTGACTTTTACATCTTGCTCTGTTTTTAGCGACATATCTTCTCTTTGTTTTTCTTCTTTTACCAATGGTTCATTTTCTTGCTCTTCTTTTTCAAAAAATTCAAAAAACTTTTTTTCTTTTTCATTTGACCTTTTTTTTCCAGCTGTTCTTTTCCAACCAATTCATTTTGTTCCATCAGTTTTATTTTTTTATTGTTTTGCTCTATTATTTCGTTTTCCTCAAATAATTTTCTTTTTTCATGTTCTTCTTTTTCCAATTGTTCATCCTTTCTTTGTTTTTCTCGTTCCAATGATTCTTCTTTCACCAACAAGTCATTTTTTTCTACATCTTCTTGTTCTAGTAGCTCCTTTTTTAAAAATTCTTTTTCTTCTTTATTGGACACTTTTTCTGCTAAATTTTCTTTTTTGGTACCCCTCAAAATTTCTTTTATGATTCTCTCTTCTGATTTCTTCCTACATCTTTTGTCTTTTTCCTCTCTATCCTGGTCTCTTTTCTCTCTATCTTGGTCTCTTTTCTCTCTATCTTGGTCTCTTTTTTCTCTATCTTGGTCTCTTTCCCTAAATTCACGACGGATTAACTCTATTATTTCTTTCTTACTTTCTTCTTGTCTATTTATCCATTCTCGTATCATTTCTCTAAAAGATATTTCCACAACTACCGTTTCTATTGTAAAAATTTTATGAGGTAATCAAAAAAAACAAATAAAATGGTTCTTGTGCTTTGGTGACAATTTTAGTTTTTACTGTCACCAACGATAAACTAAACGTCCCTGCGCTGTGGCGCCAAAAAGATGATATGTTAAATTCGTAGAAATTTGACAATCGTCCCTGCGCTACGGCGCCAAAATTAGTTGCTTTCAATCTCACAGCAAATCCAATTCAATTTCCAAACATTCAATTTTGCATTCAGAAAATTGTTCAAATAAAAAATGCTTCTCCATAAATAAAATAATAACTTCTTTTAAATAAATCTTCTTCAAAAATAATTAATAAATTTCTAATCCAAAAAAATCAATTCTCCAAAATAAATTATTAAATCCAATCCCATGTAAAATTTTTAATATAATGTAAAATAAAATTTTAATTTTATTTGAAAGGAACAACGTTTGATTTGCCTTATCCAAAGCGTCGAGTTATCAGTCACAACACTTGTTCGCTCAACTATTATTTAAATTTTCCAATTTTAAATTCAAATCGAAAATTATAATTTTAATTGCTTCTTTTCCAATCAAACCAAACAATCAAAACCATCAAATCAACACCGCTCGGTAGCAACGTATCATAAAATATCCAAATTATCCAAAATATCAAATTAATCATCAAAAAAAGGCGCAATAATGCATTTGCATAAAATCACTTTATTTAGTCAAAAATAATAACTCACAATTTCAAAAAAATCACAAATCTCAAAAATAAATCACAGAGCCAAAATCATCGACCAGCTTGGTCGGCCATCTTGGCGAAAAAGCTCTTATCTCCCCTTCCTGACATCTCACCTTGCACTCCTTCAAAACCACCAAATTAAAAATCACAATTTACAAAAATTTTACTAAAAGAGTACAGGGTGGGTCCAAATATTTGGTAACACGACATCACGACAATAGATAGCGACCTCACACAAATGGAGAGGCAAATTATGAAAGAAATAACGAAAAGAGCCACAATAGAGAGAGAGAAGGGAAACAAGGTGAAGGTGGGACATTTGAAACTTACAATGACGGGAAAAAATATAGTGTGGGAATATCAAAGCGGAAAATTAGTCGAAAAGATAAATGACGCACCCGATCACTTCTCAAAAAGCTGAGCACAAACGATAGGGAAGATAAAACGGAGACCAACAGGCGAGAACATGGCAAAATGAACAAAAGAAAAGCAAGCACGAAGAAGAAAGTAATAAGAATGGGTACATGGAATATTAGAACGCTTTTGAAGATCGGGAAACTGAAGGAGATAACAGGAGAATTGATAAAGTTTGGGATACATATTGCAGCGTTACAGGAAACAAGATGGAGAGGACAGAGGGAGATTAATGGAAATAATTTTGTGTTTATATACTCCGGAGAGGAGAAGCAAGACAGTAAGGGCACAGGTTTTATATTGACAAAGAAGTTTAAGGACAAAATATTGATATTTAAGCCAAGGAAGGAAGACTCTCCTACTTTAGAATAAAAATGGAACTAAAAAACCTATTATTAATAAATGCACATGCACCAACTGAAGATGCCAGCGATGAAAAAAAGCAAAAGTTTTATAGCGAATTGGAGGCACTATATGAAACTATTCCCAAGCATGATACAACAATAATATTAGGAGACTTCAATGCACGTATTGGAAAGGAAGATAATATAAGCGATGTAGCTGGTAAGGAGACAATACATGAAAAGACAAATGATAACGGAGATAAACTGTGTAACATGGCAGCGGCATTGAATATGGTAATATGTAGTACTAAATACAAACACAAGAAAGCACATAAGATCACATGGAGATGGCCCGGAGGCAGTAATACTGAGGGTAATCAAATCGACCATATCTTGGTAACAAGAAGAAGAGCCACCTCCATAAGAGATGTACAGACACACAGAGGGCCGAACCCCGACACAGATCACTGTAATGGCAGTGTTGTTGCACTGTAATGGCAACAATAAAACTAAAGACATCGATAGAAACCGAAAAAGAAAAGAAAATTAAAAACATCGCAATAAAAAAACTAAAAAACGAAGAGACGAGGACACAATATGAAAAGAGAATAAACGACCAACTAAAAGAAAAGAATAAAGGAAGTGATTTTGCTATTGATGACGAATGGAATAGGTTGGCGGAGAACACAATAACAAGTGCGGAGAGGGTGTCAGGACGCCAAGAAAAAACCAAAATGGAAAGAATGATTTTTCGACAGAGAATGCGAAGAAAAGAATATAGAGAAAAAAAGAGCAAGACTAGAATGGCTATACACAAATGACGAATGAGACCTATCGAACTGCAAGAAAAAAAGAGAAAAAGCCAATAAACTATATAAACAAAAGAAAAATATGTGGCTGAGCGAGAAAATCAAGGAAATAGAGGATAGCAATAAAAGATACAATATGAAAAAATGTTATAATCAAATTAAAAATAAAAAAGGAACATGTACAATGAGAACAAGAGGAATGAGAGATAAAGATGGGATATTGAAAAGTGGAGCAAATGAAATAAAAAAAGTATGAACCGAACACTTCGAAGCACTATTGAATACTGGGCAGGGCGATGACCTGGAACAAATTGAACTTGAAACAGAGGAGAATGAAAACAAAGTTAAAACTCCGGAAAAAGAAGAGATCATGATAGTAATAGGGAAGCTCAAGAATGGAAAAGCACCAGGAGAGGATAAAATAATGGCGGAAATGATAAAATATAAAGGAGAAGCACTACACGAAGAATTATACAAGCTCATTAAAGAAATCTGGTTACAGAAAAAAATGCCCAGAAGATTTACGGCAATTACAGAGGCATAACACTTCTAGACATAGCATATAAAATACTATCAGCGATTATTCACGAAAGACTCACGATGTATACGGACAAGATGATCGGTAATTACCAGTACGGTTTTAGAAGAGCTAGATCAACTGTCGACGCTCTGCATATAAACAAGCAGATTGGGGAAAAGAGCTATGAATATGACATAGATATTGCATATGCTCTTTGTTGACTTCAAGCAAGCCTTTGATAAGGTGAATAGGTGTGAATTGCTACAAACCATGAAAGATATGAGAATATCACTGAAATTGGTGAGGCTGATTAGAATGACGCTGAAAGGTACGTCAGCTATGGTAAAAACAGCAGAGGGGGTAACAAAGAACTGTGGTGTGAGACAGAGTGATGCTCTTTCTGCGACACTGTTTAACATTGTTCTGGAGAAAATAATTAGAAGCACAGAATGCACAGGGACGATAATAAACAACGAGGTACAAATTGTGGCTTACGTGGACGACGTTGTGATCATCTCTAGAACAATAAAAAGAATGACAAGCGTACTAAAGAACATAAAAACTACAGCAAGCAAAATGGGGCTCGCCATCAATGTGGACAAGACGAAGTACATGAAATGTACGAGAGGAGAGAGCGAAGAAAACAAAGAAGCAAGATTGGACAACTGTGTGTTCGAACGAGTAGTACACTTTAACTATCTGGGTGTAGAGATAAATAATAAAAACGATAGAAGGACAGAAGTACGAGCAAAGATACAAGCGGGCAATCGAGCATATTTTGCAAATAAATCCATATTAAAGGATAAAGCAATATCGGTCAAGACAAAAATCAAGATATATAAATCGTTGATAAGACCAGTGTTGACGTATGCATCGGAGGTATTGTGCATGACGCTCAGAGAAGAAGAAGAAATAAGAGTAAGCAAAAGGAAAATATTAAGAACTATACTGGGCTCAAAGAAAGAGGGGGAGGAGACAAGAGTAAGAATAAATTTTGAACTCCGCGAAGCAATGAACGGGGAGGATATTGTGAAATTCATAAAGAGCCAGAGGATTAATGGTTGGGACATCTGATGAGAAGTGAGGGAGAGGAGGTGACAAGAAAGATCCTGCTATGGAACCCCATAACGAAGCGACATAGAGGAAGACCGAAGAAGGGATGATGGAGTTGTGTGACGGAGGATTTGAGAAACATGGGTAACGGTGGATGGAGATAATGGGTCAATGACAGAGCGAAATGGCGAGCCACTATAAAGGAAGCAAGAACGCATCGTAGTCTGTAAAAACATGAGATGAAATGTAATATAGGGCTGATCCCCCTGAAACGGATTTTGTAAATCTAACAGGACAGCTCAATTCCACATAATGTAAAGCTATTTAAATAACAAAAAATAAATAAAATATAATATAATACATCATACTGTAGCATTATTACATATATTTGACCATATTTAATTAAAACAAAAAAAAGTAGAAGCCGAAAAAGTTGCAAACTTTAAATAATGATAAAAGCTATTCGGTCGAGGAAGTTTTCGGAGCTATACGGTTTTTATTAGGTAACAAATTAAAACCAAATTAACGTTACACACACATAAGGTTCTATTCGACACGTCACGTCACGTCACGTCACGTCTTTGATTATAGGTTTTGGTTTTGTGCTTTCCGGAACATACGGTTTCTATTAGGTAGCAAATTGAAACCTAATTACCATTTTACACTTATCAGAACCAACGAATAGGACCTGATGTGTGTGAAACAAGTCTTACGAAGCTCCTTTTGTATGTAAAATAAAAGTACGTATAACATTACCAAAAGAAGTTACTGAAAATCTTGAAAGCGAAGAAGATCTGTAAAAATTTATAGGTGGTGTTGAGGAAAACACAGAAAGAATCGTTTTTGAGGATGTAACTTCACAAATGCCCGAATTACGAGCTCTTACCGTAGATATAGATATAACTAAAAAGCAACCAAAAATATTATGCTGCGTTTGTTCCGAAGAGACAACTCGAGCTCATACATATTGTGATGATTCAAACACGGGAGAGCGACAAGCGATTTCTGGATGAATTTAAAAAAGTCATTAAAATTTGCAGTTACCTTGTAAGCATGAAAAATTTGAAAATGAGGAATGAAATTTTAAATGAGTAATAATATTAAAAGGTTGCAAGATAATCTAAATGGAAAACATTGTCACTTAAACACATACTTTACCCAAAGATTTTATATTCTGTTTAAATTTGAATTTTGCGCCACCGGAAGTGTAAAAACGAGCGTTTTAGTAATTAACAATCTCAAAAGTTAACAATTTGGAGAGAGTGCGTCCGACCATTGAGACATCAAGTCGAAGTTTGATTTTTGTGCGTATTCTTTTCAAGGTTAGCGTACTTTAGTTGTTTGGAAGGTCGGCGTACGATCGATTTAGTAAAATCGAAAAAAAGTAAAAAAAATTTAGTAAAAAGAAGATCGAAAACGTTGATTGTAGTAGTGTAATTCAATTTTCGTCAATAATTTTTTGTCATCTGAAAACGACAAAAGTTAGAAAGAGAGGCCATTTTTGTCGCATTTTTGTATAAGAAAACCACGTTGAGAACAAAGAAGTTTTGGATATTTTATGAACATATTACTTACGTTCGAATATTATTTAACTACACATCGTTTTGGATGTAACACGCTTATGAAAGATTGACAGAAGAAAAATTGGTGCAACATGATAAAATTTGGAAAACCTCACAAATTCGGAAGCTAGCAGATGCGTTATATTCGGAGGCAAACAACCAAGTGGTAAGAAAAGAAACTAATTTTTACACAGATTCACACCGCGAACAAACTTAATCAGTGGCGTTTCTTTAATAAGGAAAACACAACTTTAAATACTTCATTTTATTTTAAACAGAAATACTATAAACGTTATTGCAACAATTTCCAATATACAAATTTTAAGGCGGCAGCTAAAATGTTGCGTACGGACACGTTGTACTACTAATCGGAACCAAATACATTCCTAATGAACCACACACAGAAAGGAATCGGCAGTATAAAAAAAGGACTTACCCAAGCACTCAGGTATGTTTACAAAATCTCTTTCGACAGTGGTTACACTACCAAAACCCTCTGTGTTTCCAAATTAAAGACAATTATGTAGACGCGTCGTTTCACCTCGCTGCTTGGAAAACCAGTAGCTTGCTGGACTGCTCGGTCGGAGGATGATGAGATTGATGAACCCAAACAGAAAATGACTTTGTACACCAATATCGAAACACCTTGCATTATTACACAACACAGAAAATCGTGGATTCTGACTCAAAGATGGCAAGACAATCAAATACGACCTCTCGGCGTTTTAAATTTGCTGGCAATCACTTTTTACTTCACGCTTCAGGTTAAATCTCAAAACTGGATTTTTGCTTTTTGCTTTTATTATTATATACTCATGTTAGATTTTGTATAATTAAATAAATTTATATTGATTAAATTAAATTTAACATTGTATTCCAAAGAATCGTAATAATTAGTATAAAAACATTAAAATTCTTAAGAGGTTTTTATTAACTTAACACATTACCTAATATTCTTTTGGTATTTTATAGAATGCCGAGAATCACTAGGTAAAGTATATAATAAATGCGAATTATCAAACATTTCATACATTGCTTTAAATTGCTAGGCATTTTATGAAATATCTAGGTAATCTATCAAATACATTCATACTTTGCCGGTATCATTGAGATGTTTCAAATTTGTAGAATTCGAACTCCACGTTCAGGAGACAATTAAATGCGATGTACCACGGTAATGATTTTTAAAAATGTTGTCGTTTATCATAAAATTTAATTTTTCAAGGTGTTTTGGGTTTGAAATGACATGCAAATTTTTTTAGAGCATAAGACTCTTATTTCTAATTTTATAAATAAATTTTCTGTTGCAATTTATACCCAAATATGGTCATACAAATTTGTTGTTCAATATTACCTTATGTGGTCATAAACGTTCGTGCGCGTCAAATTTGCGCTCACCCGCTTATCTTTGTCTATCGAATTTGTCGTGGCTCTACAAAACTCCTAAATGTTCAAAAACTTTTAATTTCTACTTCTAGTAATCACATATTTATCGAATTAATTGGGTCGAAACAAACAAACGTCCGCCATCCATGCATTCATACGACATAAAGCATAGTTTCCTACTTATTTACCAATTTCGTAACAAAAACAAAAATTTTACATTTTTTTATAAAATCAAAACAAAACAAATTTTTAAATAATTGACAAAAATTACAAAACAGTTTTTTAATGGATTCCAAACATGACAATATATTTATTATAACACATTAAAATATACTTTATGTAAAATCGTATAATAATAATGTACATTTTCACATTATACGAAACAATACTGAAAGTAGCTATTTGGTACGGACACGTGACATTTACTTTTTTACATTTACCCTGCCTTGAAGTAGCACTGAGCTGTTCTGAGATTTAAAATTTATTGAAGTTTGAACGTCTCGGACAATTTTCTTCTTTTTAAAGAGCCTTTTCATTTTTGTACATTGTACATTAGGATTTTTTTGCTTCATTAGATAGTAAGTACTATAGTAATTTTTAATTTTGATAGTTATTAATAGAGATCGGATTATATGCAACTTAAAATGGTCGAAATATGCACGCAAATATGTATCATAAATGCTCGAAATTTGTTACAACAAATTCGTCAAAATTTGCCAAAATATGCAACATCAAGTTTAAATAAATACTAATTTATTTAAAATTAGTAAATTATATAAATTTTAAATATATTAATTATTAACTCGTGATAAATTATATTAAATAAGTTTAACAAAGAACAAGTTAAACGTTAAATTATGAATTATTTATTGTGAGCTTTCGGCGAACGGCACATCTCGCCAAAAGCTCACAATAAATAATTCATAATTTAACGTCTATTTAACTTGTTCTTTTTAAACTTATTTAATATAAATAAATTTTTATTAATTCATTTCAAATACTATTTTTATATAGATTTACTTAGTATGATACTAGTAGTAGTATATAATATTTTTAGGTTGATTTCGCATTGCCAACCCAAAATTTAATTTATTGTTACCGTTAAATTGACATGTTAAATTGTCAGATCAGGACCGTTCTATACATTGTAACATTCAGTTTGGTGCGGCCCTGCATATTGAAGTTTATTAGAAACAAATTCCCCCCTTTTCGAATTTTGATAGGAAACGCGGAAAATATGCGTACACGATTTAACCACATATTTCACTTTCAAGCCATAATTGATAGAGTTAACATCACAAATTTTAGAAACTTTGGTTAACTCAAATAGTTTAATTTCCATAAGAACCGAACAACAGGTAATAACTTAACTGAATTGTGATAATTGACCAGGAAGTTATGGTTAATTTTTTGAATAGGTTCTTCTTTGTTCTTCATTTTGGTTATTTGTTTCGCTGGATGATTCAACAATTTTTTTGGAAATTGATTTATGAACTTGGAAGTCAAATTATAAGTTGCTTTTGGGGAGCCTTCCTGTCTGAAAACTGTTAGATCGCCTTGTCGAATGTCAATATCAAAAAGAGTCAAAAGACAATTAGAAATTCTTGCCGCCTTTCAGATAAACAAGAAAGAAAAGAGTAACATACAAGGTCGTATAATAAAAATTTTATGTTGCGCCAACGAAGTCAAATGTTAACAATTATCCGAAACGATTCAATTATTTTTTTATTTTCAACAACATATTTTAAATTTGTAATACAGTAAAAGTAGTAGAAATTAAGTATCGTATCGATACGTATCGACGTATCGATAATACAATATTTAATAATTCAAAAAGTGGGTTTTTGAGATGTAATCACTGAATTCTAAGCTATTTTGCTTACATTAAATTTTAAAAAGATCAACTTGTTTTTAAATCTAAATGAATTACATAAAAAGAAGCAATTTAACCAGTGGCGGCTCGTGAAAAACGTACTTGGTGAGGCACGCTTGCCAAACCGGGGGATTTGTGGGAATACTTCGTACTCCCCAACCTGGAGTGGGTCCGGTGAAATTTTTTGGGGAAAATTAATTTAAAACTCTATTTTTATCACATGCGTCTCCGTTTAGTACAAATTTAACATATTTTTTTAAATCTATTTTGCTTATTTATCTCAGGTATTTTACATCTTTAATTCTTCAGACTCGACTAATTATATAAATTATTGAAATTTCATTGAATCAATGAACATTTCCATAATATTTCTAGATTATGATGGATTTTGGATCAGTTTGAAATTTTCTTTTTTTTTGAAACCATTAATTGAAATTATTATTAAATTTTGAAACAAATAATTTGAAACAAATAATTTTAATTAATTTTACAATTAATTTACCAATTAATAATTGGTAAATTTTGAATCATTAAATAAATCAAGGAAATGCAATTTCTCTAAATCAGAAAATCTAATTTGAATTTAATTAATTACCGTGTCTAAAATTTAATCTCTTCTTCTTAATCTTAAATCTAATCTCCAATCGAGATGATCTCGTCAGTGGAGTGGATTCTAATTTTATTCCTTAACGCAGGTGAAATAATCAAAATTTCAAAAAATAAAAGTTTTGTTTAATTTTCAAAATCATTAATGGTAATAAACAACAAAATACTTTGTAGCAGACAAATTTCTACCAGGTGTCGTGTCTTAATGTTTACGTGTGTAAATATGTCTACAATTTATAAAATTTTAATTATTTTAATGTCTTTTTGTATTTTAATTGTTAATTTTACACCGGCGCAAAGTTTTGATGTAGTACAAAAGTTTATGATTCTTACTCATAGCTGCTTGTAGCGAAGATCTTCTTTCTTCTTCAGCTCCCAAATGTCGGCTTCTTTTCTCGTATCGTGGACCACAATTCCTTCTCAAAATGAAAACAAAAGGCGTCAATGACGTAAGACGCTGGACCAGTCTATGATTGTCGTCGTCACAAATAAAAATCAAACTAAAAAAAATGCGTCAATGGCGTAGAACGCTTGACACTTTCCACGATGGTCGTCGACACAAATCAAAAAATATTCAAAAAGACGTCGATGGCGTAAAACGCTGGAGAACGCTCTATGATGGTCGTCGTCACAAATCAAAAATTACTCAAAAAGGCGCTGATGGCGTAGAACGCTTGACCACTCTTTACTATGGTCGTCGATACACCACACCAAAATTTTCCAATCTTTCCGCCTTTTCGGAACTTGCGCATTTTCAAATTTACAATTTGCAATTTCACTTTGATTTTAAACTTGCGCACCTTTTTAAATTTTTTTAATTATTCAAATTTTTAACAAATTTTTGTGTTTTAAGTGTTCGTGTTTCAGTTATTTTATAAAATTCACCTGTTTGTTAAGTATTTTGTTGTTGTCTCAAAATTTTGTTATTTTTGTTTAATTTCAGTTTACTTTTGTATTAAGTTTATCCACCTCTAAAGATTTCCAAAATTTTAGTAAAAGTTATGGGCATTATTTTTACTTTCCGACCCGCAGCAGTTGACTATAAATGAACAAAAGCAAACAAATTTTTAAAATTTCATGTTGTTACACGACAATATACATTATACAAAATATATTTTTTTAATAAAATTAATTTTTACATGTTACATGAAATTGAAAAATAATTTAATTCATAACTTACATAAAATTGTTCAAAAACTATTTAAATGAATGATATAGCTTGCGACACCTTGTTATAACTGATGTTTCGATTTTCGGAATCTCATCAGGAAAACCTGGAAAAAATTGAAATGATTGAACAGTTATGCTATTAAATTCAAAATTCAAACTCATCAGGTTTGCCTGATGAGAGGGTGTTGCAAGCTATATCATTCATTTAAATAGTTTTTGAACAATTTTATGTAGTTATGAATTAAATTATTTTTCAATTTCATGTAACATGTAAAAATTAATTTTATTAAAAAAATATTATCACATGTTAATAACCTTAACCATTTTATACAAAATATATAAATTACTTTTTGAAAAACTTGGCTGAATTTGACGCATAAATTAGATATGCGAATAAATAAATTTTTTTTACCACTAACATGAGAAATCACCATTATCTACCCCATTTCTCTAATGAGAAGTAAAATTTCTCACCCTAGGTAAATAACGATAACAAAAAAATACCTAGGTAAATAATAAAATATTTTTAATGAAATGAACAGAAACTCTATTATTATTAACTTAATTCTAAGCAAGAACCAAATAAACTCTGAAATTCACGACTATAAAATGATATAACAATAATTATTATAGTAGATATTATATAAAGAAAAAATTATTTAACTAAATTTAAAATTGCATTTCATTAGTTTCATTTTGTTAATTTGACAACTAAACACCCACACTACTTGATATTTCAAAATACTTGAAAAATAAGTAGGAAGCAACTAAAGCTATATTTATCAACATCTAATCAAATCAAATATAGTAATATATCAGTGTTAGTAGTAAAAAAAATTCTATATATACTTCGGTTGAGAAGGCCATTATACACCTCACACATTATATCCTTCGACGCTACGCGCCTCAGGATATAAACGTGCTCGGTAAATAATGGCTCACTTCTCAACCTAAGTGTATAATATACTATTTTCCACTACTAGTCATAATATAGGCTATCATTATAATTTAGCCAACTTGCACCTGAAGTGACGTTTTTCAGACTACTGGTGTATAATTTTTTCTTTATACACTACTAGTTAATAATGAACATATTGATATTTTTCTATAGTTTGGCGAATTTTTATAAGACAAATGTTAAAATACAATTTTGTATAACCAAGAGATGCTATTTAAATGAATTAAAACATTCAAAACGCTTTTTTAATTTTGTTTCAAATATTTTTAAAAAACTGGTATTTAATTATGACAGCTAACCTAAACTTGTCAAAATCTGTCAAATCAACAAAAGAAAACAAAGTTGTCATTTGATTTAATATTTTAAAGAAATTTTTTATTAACAAGATTTCAATAAAATGGTAATAAATCTAGTAGTGGAAAAAATCGTATATAAACCACGGTTGTGAAGACCATTATAGACCCCGCGCTTCTTGGCGCTGGGTCAATAATAACAGTCTTCACAACCTTGGCCTATAATATACTATTATTCGTGCTTTGTAATGTTTTGCCTATTTACAAAATAGAAAAAAATTGTGTATTATTTCGGATTTAATTTTGAGTAAAAACTTTTTTGATGATTTATGTTTTTTTAATTATTTGTCATGTTTATAGTTTAGTTTATTTTCATTATAATTACTGCGTCTTTTTAGAATTTTTTGAAATTTTATGTGTTCTGTTTGCTAATTTCGTGAGCTTAGTTATTTATGTCATTAGTGACGGAAACGTGTGTCATACTAGATTTTTCTCCATTACTTTTTGAATAATATATATTAAAAATGTAATTATAATTTGCATCGGAAAAAAAAGTAATACCGTAATACTACGAAAACATTTCTAAATTATACAAATTGTATTATTTTTTTCAACTACCTCATAGTACCGTTTAATAAGAAGTTTCATAGAATAAATAAAAAACAGTTTATCATAGCATACGTTTTCTTATAGACAGTTTTTTCAGTGTAAGGTAGAATTCTTTCTATTATTTAGGGCCAGTTGTACAACGTGAGTTTAAACCTGAAAATTTGGGTTAACCAATGAAATACGTCGAAAAGCTGCTTTTTAAGAAATATTATTGGTTAATCTAAATTTTTTTGTTTAAACTCACATTGTACAACTGGCCCTGAACAAGAGTCTTAACTCACAAAATCAATTAAACGACTATGAAAGACATTTTCCAATTCAGTCAGTTAATAATGACCACATTAGGCTTACGATTAGTTGTTGTCATTTTTGCTATTAATAAATCTATTTTTATTTTTTTACAGTAATTTACAATTTAGGACGAATAGAAGAACTTATATGCATTATTTAGTAGTGTAAATCAATTCTGTGACCTTGAAGCAAATTCTTAACTTACTTTATACACTTAGATATATTATTATTAGATTTGTTCATAATATATTGTTTTATTATTGTGATCTTAAATTTTATAAATAATTTGAATAAAACTGTAACTGAATTTATGGTATTTACAATTTTGTAGGCCGAAGTTTACTAGTTTAACTTGTAGGTAAATCCGGTACCAAGGTACACTTTAGATTTTTGTGATTTTTAGCAAACTCAATTACAGTTTTTGTGGCCCCTGGCTCCCTCATGTTTTTACAAGGTGTAATAGGCAAGCTGCGCCAGTGTCTTCAATGTGCTATTTTTTTCTAGCCTTAGGGTGTTGCTAATCAATACTCAAAACATTAAATATAGGTAAGTCCGAAGTCTAAATATCAAACTTAAATGCGTTATAATTTTATATTGTATGCTATAATAAATAAGTATCGCAATTTTAAAGGTGTGTTATAAATACGTTCTGGATAACTATTTTTTTAAATTTGTTTTTCTTCGACAAGAAGAAATACATTTAAATGATGATGTTGAGAAATGTCACATGCAGAGCTAATGGAAGGTACAAATGACACGAGGTTTGAGTGGAACACTTCGTCATCGCCATTGTCTGCGGATTCGCATTACTTAATGCTGTGTCTCACTTTCGAGATGACACTAGTGACAAATGAACATCGTTCTCACCAATAAACATGTTGTCTGTGCATACTTAAGTTTAAAGTAAATAGTAATATTTTTGTATTACCTATTAACCACAGATGAATTTTAGAAAACTAATTAATTTCAAATTATAATTACAAACTCGTTATTTATGTAACAAGGTACTATAGTTCCAATTTTTATCGTAGATGTAGAGCTTGAGAACCAGTATCCGCATGAGTGATAAAGAATAGTAGATTATAATATTATGAGAAGGGTCTAAAATAGCTTATAAATTGTAAGGTGAATAATTTGCCACGAGCCGAAAGTCGATTGATATAATTAATCAGTAGTTTACATGCATGCAAAATATGAAGGTTAAATTAACAATAAATAGCACATTTTATAACATAACTTTTCAGTATTTTGCTAATTTCAGATGTTTATTCAAACAATAAATTCGACTTTATTGAAACATCTGAAGATAGCAAATACCATTACGTTATTTTTAATTTATAATAATATAATATTATATTTAGGGCCAGTTGTACAATGTGAGTTTAAACCAAAAAGTTTAGATTAACCAATAATATTTCTTAAGGCTGTTCTTTTAGTGCATTTTTATAAGTTCTAAACGGCTGGACCAATTGACTTGAAATTTTGACAGAATGTGTATTAGATTATTATAAACCTTTACAAATATCTTTTTTTGAATAAGTTTATTGGTTTTTCCAAAAAAGCCAAAAAACCATTGAATTTGAGATCTTCCGTTATTTTGTAAATCTCGATTTTTAGAAACTTTTGGCTCAGACAAAATTTTGATACCTTAATTAGTTTAAACGTTTATAGGACCTAAAGTTCAAATTGCTTCACGTAATTACAATTGACGTGTAGAAAAAGTATATAAATTGAGAAGGAATGTTTTGCATCTCTCACAACTATTCTTATCGAAAGTAGTAAGCCAGTTTAAGGCTGTTCTGCGAGACTAGCCATCCCAACGTAAGAAAAGGAATTCCGTGTTGTGCAAAGACAGCAAACTTGACGTGTAGAAACTTTGTAATGCTTTTAAAGTGTAAGCGTGTGTAGAAAAATTAATACGAATCAAGGATCGTCTACCCACGCACGTAAACAAATATTCTTACTATAAGTTTATGTTGCAGTTTTACCGAAGTGCAATACAATTTTATAATTATGTGCTCTAATTATAAAATAATATTCGTAATATTTCTAAAATTATATTTTTCAACAATTTCATTAAATCTTGATGGTGACTTGACCGTCGTTCCTACCTAATGCAAACACGTACACATCGCTACCTCGAAAGAATAACGACACAACTCAAAATTTGACAAAAATGAGTTAAGTATTAAAATCGACAGAATTTGGCTATATCTTATCGTGTATAACGTCACAATGCAAAATTTTAATAACATGCTGTTATTATAGCGGCAGTGCCATTATGCATGTAATGCAAAGTTACTACTTATCAGTAGTTTAAAAACGCTCTATTGAAAAAAGTGCTTTTTTTAGTTTTGTCGTTATTCTTGCCAGGCAGCGACATGTACCTTATATTTGGTAAAATTTGTTGATAAAATATAACATTTACTGGACGCTTACTCATAAAGATAAATTATTATTTATAATTGTTTTTGTATTTCATCATGATTAGTGTTCCAAGATTCTTGGGATTATAGACAAAATAGGGCGTAACAATAAAGCAATAGAAATAACAACTTTTTATTTATTATAATAAAAATGCAAATATATTTATAAAATTTTGAGATAATATTAAAACAATAAATTAGTGTAAAGTATAAATAAATAAATTTGTTTAAAATAATTATATTAATAAATTAACTACAAATTATACAAATTGAGATAAAAACATAGCGCCAATAGAACACTAAAAAAAGAAATCCACATGATGAATTCCTTGCAAAAGTTATTTCTAGAAAGAAAAAAATTTGTGTTCATAGATACAGTTATAAAGCGGGATGGTACGTTTTGGCGCGACCGTTTTGGCGCAGCCGGTTTGGCGCAGCCGGTTTGGCGCGGGCCGGTTTGGCGCGATGCCGGTTTGGTGCGAGGTCGGTTTGGCGCAAGACCGTTTTGGCGCGAGGCGGTTTGGCGCGAGGCCGGTTTGGCGCGAGGCCGGTTTGGCGCAAAGCCGGTTTGGCGCGAGACCGTTTTGGCGCGAGCCGGTTTGACGCGAGGCCGTTTTGGCGCAAATAATAATTACAAACATTTAATTTTTAAAAATCTAACTTAAATTTTGGTAAGGTACACTTTAGGAATCTCTACGTTGATACTATACTGGCTTATTATGTATTTATTTATTAGCAATTATATTATAATTATATTAATAATTTATTGTAGAAACGTAAATGATTATAACAGATAATTTTCAATGAAATAATACAATATGACATAATTGTTAAATAGATTATTAAATTTGTCGATAGAATGCAGCAATGCAAGTACCCTGTATCCGATATTACCCAACTTAGGCAACGCTTATCCCTTTGAGATTAGCTACCTGAAGTTTTCCAAATTTTAAAATTCCTTTGTGCATATATTTTAAGAATTTGACCATCACTTTTACCACCAAATTTAGAACATGTTCTAAATTTTTCTCATACAAATTTAACACAAAATTTGCTGATAATTTTTCTGTATGCAACGGTGTTAAATATTTTTATAAAAATTTACATGTAAATTTTATGTAAAATTTAACGTCGTGTCAAACAGGCTTAACTCTCTATTCCGGTTAGGAGATTTAACGGACTACAACTTTTTTTTAGTAAAAATTTTTGAAAAACCAATACATTTCACAGAAAATCAGAAAATAATAAACAAGGCAGATACAGAACAAAAAATTAAATTTAGAAAATTTTTATTTTTTGTGAAAATTTATTTTATTAGTTAAGTTCATTGATTAACCATAATTAATAAAACTAAGCTACTTCTATAACGATTTCGTCTTATAAAAAGTATTTTATAATTTTCGCGTCAAAACGTCCTCGCGCCAAAACGGGCTTGCGCCAGACTGGTTGGCGCCAAACCGTCTTCGCGCCAAACCGGCTTGCGCCAAAACGTCTTCGCGCCAAAACAGGCTTGCGCCAAAACGGGCTTGCGCCAAACCGGCTCGCGCCAAACCGTCTTTGCACCAAACCGGCTGCGCCAAAACGGTCGCGCCAAAACGGCTGCGCCAAAACGTCCTAGACCGGTTATAAAGTGCGTACCTATTTGTGATTAGCTTAATATAAAAACCTAAAAGAAAATTAACATAATATTTTTGGTAGAAGATGCTCTTCATAGCATTGTAATTGGTTCGATAACTTCTTTTTGATCATGCTCCGTCGGTAATTACCGTAGTGGTTGGAATCCGATTTTGATCAACATCGCCTATATCTATCGATTTTTGAATCTCCTCCTGACCTACTTTAGCAATGTTTTTCTGTAATACTTTTTTTGTAATCTTCTTTAAATCGTTTTCTTCTTGGCGATACGTTGCGTAGGTCATGTATGGAATGTTCATAACAGAATGATACTTTTTCAATTGCGAAAATCTGCATCCAATTGAAGAAGCACCTAAAACAGATAAAAAATTTATATTAGCATTACCTGGTTTATTAAGAACTGCTTTCACTTTTTAGTTGGATTTGCACATCTGGTAGTGAAAAATTAATGTCGTCTGAAGTCCATGTCTTCTGCCAGTTTCAAAATCAATTTCATTTATTGTGCAGGAAAATCCATGGATTAAAACGTACAAAGTCTACTAGGTATAAACCATAAAACTGATTTTAATCATATCAAAATTTTTAGCATAAACCAAAAAATGCACAAAACACTTTTTCGAAAACTAAAATGTTTAAGTTATCACAATATATAAATACACTGTATGTATATTATCGCAAACGTTTTCACCATACTATGGCATTTTGGAATAACGTTTATTCACAATTAACTTAATACAATTAAATATAAATATAAAACAATTCACTTCACACTTTCGTTTCACTATGTACCTTCTTGTCTCATGTCTTTTTCTCCTGCCTCGTAGGTGGCGCTACCGCGTCAGTATTACCAATTTCGATGTTGGTAACAAAATTTAAAATTGAATTTAAATTTAAATTTGAATTTAACTTTAAATAATATGTTCACCACATTACCCCCTTCCTAGTGTTTTCAGTTGTTGACTGCAAAGAACGATACGTATTTCTGGGGAAAGTGAACTTTTCTGCCAGATCTCGTAGTTTGTGTCGGTAATGCTTGCGTAACCACTTCTTTTTTGTTACTTTCGGATGGCGTGTGCGTAACCACTTCCCTTTTGTTGTTTTCATAACTTTTTGACATCTCCTTGTTTATACTATCATGTATGCTGGTTTGAGTCGGTCGGTTCGTATCTCCGAGTCGGAGATAGAAGTCACTTTACCCTTTACGTCAATTCGGAATACTTTGTTAGACTGGCTGATTATTTCGTAAGAACTATCATATGTTGGCTGTAATGGTTTTCGAACTGCATCGTGTCGTATGAATACGTGTGAACAGGTTGCTAAATCCTTATGTACGAATGTTTGTTTATTAATATCATGATTACTTTCAGGTGATGGGTGCATTTGCTTAAAATGTTGTCGCAATTTAGCTACCATAGAGGATGGTTCTGTCGCATCGTGACTGCTCGGAAAAATTTCGCCGGGTATTCTAAGTGTTTCGCCAAACACGAGTTCAGCTGATGATGAATTTAGGTCTTCTTTAAAGGCAGTTCGCATGCCGAGTAGTACAATCGGTAGAGCCTCTACCCACGATTCGTCATTGTTGATGGCGTGGCACTTAATTGCACATTTTAGTTACCTATGAATTCTTTCAACCATCCCGTTGGCCATGGGATGGTATGGAGTTGATTGGATGTGGTTCATACCAAGTAATTTTGCAAGGTTTGCGAAGGGGAACACCATATCTTGCAATCCAATTAATTAAGAATGCCTCGGCAACAGTTTCTGCAACTATATCGACAATTGGTATTACTTCGATCCATCTTGTGAACCTGTCGATCATTGTCAGGCAGTACGTATATCCTTTTGAGCATGGTAAGGGTCCGACTAGGTCCAAATGGATATGTTCGAATCGTCGTGTGGGTGATGTAAACTTACTGGTTGGAGCCACTGTGTGCCTTTGGACTTTTGAACGTTGACAGGCAGTGCAGTTTCTACACCAAACTCTAATGCTTTTCTCATTTTAGGCCAGACGAATTTTGAGCAGATTAGTTTTGTTGTTGCACGTATGCCGGGGTGCGCTAATCCATGCAGGCTGTTGAACACTTGGTTTCGGAATGGCTCGGTTACATATGGGCGAATATTATTTGTTGAGGTGTCGCAATAAATGGCTACTTGATGTTCAGAATAGTATATCTTTTTGAGCTGTAGTGATGTTTTTGATTGGTCACAAAATAATCTGATTTCAGGATCAACGTCTTGTGATTTCGATAAGTTTTTCACGTTAAGCGATTGTGTGCTGATATTATTTACATTATCTAATCGAGATAAGGTGTCTGCTGGGATATTTTCTGTACCCTTCACATGTACAATGTTGGTTGTAAACTGTCCGATGTAATCGAGATGTCTGAATTGCCGTGGTGTGCATTTTTCAGGTTTCTGGTTAAATGCGAAAACTAAAGGTTTATGGTCCGTAAACAATGTGAACTCACGTCTTTCTAGAAAATGACGAAAATGTTTAATACCTGAATATGCAGCAAGTAGTTCTCGATCGTAGGCGCTGTACTTTGTTTGTGCGGTGGTAAATTTCTTGGCGAAAAGTCCTAACGGTTGCCATTCATTGTTGATTTCTTGTTGCAGGACTCCGCCCATCGAATCGTTGGATGCGTCTACCATTAAAGATAAAGGTGCAGTTGGTGAAGGATGCGCCAAAAAGACAACTTTTGCAAGTGCATTTTTGAGGTTGACGAAAGCTGTGGCGGTCTCATCAGACCATTCGATTTTTGCATTGCTCGACTTTTTTCCACTCAACAATTTATTTAACGGGCCTTGAATTGATCCTGAACATGATATAAAACGTCGATAGAAATTACACATTCCGAGAAATCGACGTAACTGCTTAATCGTTGTTGGTTTTTCGCTGTTTAAGATAACATCTACTCTTTCTTGCAAGGGCTTGGTCCCGTCTTTGCCAATCGTATGTCCAAGGAAGGTAACTTCTTTTACACCAAAAATACATTTGGCTGGATTAATAACGATCCCGTAATCTTGTAGGCGTTTGAATAATTGTCGTAGGTGTTCAACATGTTTTCTGTGTGATGTTGAAGCGATCAAGACGTCATCGATGTATGCATAACAGAAATCCAAATCTCGCGTGACTTCGTGTATGAAGCGTTGGAAGGTCTGTGCAGCATTTCGTAAACCAAATGGCATTCGTGTGAACTCGAATAAGCCAAATGGTGTTGTAACTGCCGTTTTGTGGATATCGTCAGGATGGACCGGTATTTGATTGAATGCTTTGACAAGGTCGATTGTTGAGAATATGGTTTTACCAGCCAGCAATTGACTAAAGTCTTGAATATGCGGTATAGGATAGCAATCGTGAATCGTTCTGGCATTTAAAGCACGATAATCCCCGCAGGGTCGGAATTCCTTGTTTTTCTTCTCAACGAGGTGTAACGGAGAACACCAATTGCTCTTTGAAGGTCGAACGATGCCGTGTTGAAGCATATAATCGAACTTCTTTTTTGCTATGCGGAGGCGGTCTGGAGCAAGTCTTCTTGGGCGACAGGTAATGGGCTGTCCGGGCAACGTTTCGATTCTGTGCATGGTTTGGTGTGAAGTTGCTGCTTTCACCATGTTTGGGTTTGTAATGGCAGGATATTCCTTAACGATTTGGTGGTACTCGTTGCCAGAGTTGACGGTACGGATTGTATGATGCACCTCTTTTCTTAGTTCACCGATTGCTTTGAGGCCCGTGGTATCGTCGGTCAACCGGCCATTGCGGATATCAACCAGTAAACGGAAATAATGAAGGAAGTCAGCACCAATTATTGCTTTGTTTACATCTGCCACTACAAAGCGCCACGTCAGTTGCCGTCTTAGCTGGAGGTCAAGGTTGAGTGTGATAAATCCGTAAGTATTGATGACAGAATTGTTAGCAGCATATAACTTGAAATCTTGCAACACGCGTTTGTCTTTGCAAGCTGATTTCGGAAATACACTGATGTCCGCTCCGGTGTCGATCAGAAACTTCGTAGTTATCGTTTTATCGGTTATGACTAGGCGGCATGCTGTGTTACGGAGGTCGATTCTCGCGTTTATTGACCTCCGAAAGAGTTTTCCGAATTGTTGTACAAACACGGGTGTCTACACTTTCGAGCTTTGTTACCAAATCTGTTGTGATAATAACACCAGCACGGTTTCTCTCGGTTTCTTGGTTCGCTCGTGGATTTGTTTCTGCTACGGCTAGGACTTCGCCTTTTATCGTTTATTTCGGTCCTCAACTGATTGATTTCTGCCATCAATAGATCGAACTGGCCTGGTTGTATGTTTTTGGTGCCGGCAGCAATCTCAGAAGAATTAACTGCTGCTATCTGTGTTCTTGTTGGATTTGTTTCTTGAATCTTATCAGCTACTCGACCCATTTCATCCAAACTTTTGTTGTCCATCGAGGCTAATATCGCTTGAGTATTTCCGGGTAAACGGCCTAACTAGAGAGTTTTCAATATAGTGAGTCTGGTATGTTGGTTGCGAGGTCTCGGATGTGACGGAAAAATTGGGATGGCGTTCTATCTCCTATTTCTTCGCGTTCTAATAATTGTTTTATCTTATGTTCCTCGGACACCGATAATCTAGCAATCAGCTTTGTTTTTAATTTCTCATATTTTTCCGAAGCCGGAGGATTTCGTATTATGTCCCGCACTTCTTTGGCATGTCGTTGTTCTAAGTTGCTTGCGACATAGTAAAACTTTGTAGTGTCTTGAGTGATGTCTTTGAGTGCAAATTGCATCTCGATTTGAGCGAACCACGTTTCGGGATCTTGTTCCTAAAATGGCGGAATTTTGATGGACACTCTTGCGATCGTTTGTGTGTTTGAGGGTGTTGCTGCAATGTTGCCAACTGGATTTGACATTGTTCTAATTTATTATTTGATCACGTCGGGGTCACCAGTTTGGAATAACGTTTATTCACAATTAACTTAATACAATTAAATATAAATATAAAATAATTTACTTCACACTTTCGTTTCACTATGTACCTTCTTGTCCCATGTCTTTTTCTCCTACCTCGTAGGTGGCGCTACCGCGTCAGTATTACCAATTTCGATGTTGGTAACAAAATTTAAAATTGAATTTAAATTTAAATTTGAATTTAACTTTAAATAATATGTTCACCACAGCATCATCAGGCGATTGGTTTATGCTAAAAATTTGATATGATTAATATCGAGTTACACTACTTAAACCACTTATCTATTGATTATAAAACTAATTTTCTTTTTTTGGTGTCGGTGTTGGTTTTTTTGAAGATGTTGAATTTCCCCAACGTGCTAAAAGTGCCTTACGACATCTTTCCCTATTGCTTCGCACAGTTTTCGATAATTTCGGCATAATTCCTAAATTGTACTTCTGAAACCAAACGAGAAAGAATTCCAATAACGTAAATACCAATTTGCCTCCAAAAAGACAGTAACACAATTTTTAAATAGTAAAAAATCTCAAGAGCAAACACTCAATGCGTTAATATAATGCAGTGTGATAAAGGATTGCAATTATATCATAACCATCATGTACTCCCACTTACCAATACACCTTACGTACGTTAAATATATAAAGCTGACGAGCAATTTCAAGTTTATGCTTGAACAAATTAAACAATTTTATTTTAAAACATCAATAGTTTTAAAATAAGAGTTTTTTTAATTTGAAATTTTGATTTTTGAAATTGCACACGTATACGTAATAATATGCCAACTTGCCATATTGTACACCTTTAAAATTATTAAAAAAATATTTTTTTTAATAGTTACCATATCTACATACTAACCATTTAACCAAATTTATTTAAACACACTTTTATAACACTTAACTAGTAAACTTTTCAATAAAAAGAATTTTATAAATTCATATCTACGTATGTACCTTTTTAAATAATAAAAGTAGAAACGCGTTTAATTTTTTTATGTAGTATGTAACATTATACTATGCTTTATATTCGCAAGACTGACTTACTATCTTCGATAAGAATTGTAAAAGATGCAAGACATTCTTTCTCAATTTATATACTTTTCCTACACGTCAATTACGTCAATTACGTGAAGCAATTTGAACTTTAGGTCCTAAAAACTTTTAAACCAATTAAGATATCAAAATTCTGTCTGAGCCAAAAGTTTCTAAAAGTCGAGATTTACAAAATATCGTAAGAACTCAAATTTAATGTTTTTTTTTGGCTTTTTTGGAAAAACCAAAAAACTTATTTAGAAAAGGATATTTGTAAAGGTTTGTAATAATCTACTACACATTCTGTCAAAATTTCAAGTCAATTGATCCAGCCGTTTAGTATTTATAAAAAGGTACTAAAAGAACAGCCTTAAAGCATAAAAATAAAGCATAGTATAATATTACATACTGCATAAATAAATTATGTACACTTTTAACTATTTAAAAATGTCGGTATGAATTAAAAATTATTTTGAATAAAAGGTTTATTAGTTTGGTGTTATGAAAGTATGTTTAAATTAATTTGTCTAAAATGGTGAGTATGTACTATGTACATACGGTAACAAACAAATATATTTTTGAAGAATTTTAAAGGTGTACCATATAATATGGCAAGTTGACAGATTACGTATGTATGCAATTTCAAAAATCGAAACTTCAAATTTAAAAAATTCCTATTTATATTGATGTTTTAAAATAAAATTTTTTCATCTGTTCAACATAAAATTACAAATTGCTTTGTCAAATTTTAGTAGTAAGATAAATGCTATAGTATTATATTATGATATATGATGTTACCACGGTGTAACATTATACGAATACTATGCGACTACCTAAGCACTTTATTTAACCAATTTCAAATTTTTTTAAGGCAAACAGAATTATTTAAATGCAAGTATTACATGAGTAACATCTAAGATTTTATCAAATTTTTTGTTTAGAACGAATTTTCTTAAAGATAGGTACAATCACACAAATATAATACTCCCCATAAACAAAATCCTGTATTTGCACTTGATATCAAAGGATTCAATATCATCAAAACAAAAGAACACCGATACCAAAAATAGAAAATCAGTTTTATGATTTATGTTTAGCATGTTTTTGGAAAGAAATTCAATAATTTCTACATAATTTTGAATTTTGCTGCACAGGAAATGTAATTGATTTCGAAAGTAACAGGAAACACGGACTTCAGGCGACACTTATTTTTCGGTGCCGTATGTGTAAATTCAAAAAACAAGGGATTATTTTTAAATTACAAATTGATTTATTTATACTTTACACGATTATAACCGACAGTCACTGTATATAGCCAAGTCATCGTAAGCTTTCATAAAATTGTCGAAAAAAATAATTTTAAAAACAACGAAAATTATTTCATTTAGAGCATAATTATAAAATAAGTATATTTAAATACCTTCGGTAAAAATCATAGTAAGATAGTATAGAGTTATCAGGTTACAATCTCTCCTTGATTCGTAGTAATTTTTCTACACACGTTTACACTTTAAAAGCATTACAAAGTTTCTACACGTCAAGTTTGCTGTCTTTGCACAACACGGAATTCCTTTTCTTATGTTGGGATGGATAGTCGCGGAGAACAGCCTTAAAAAACAGCTTTTCAACGTATTTCATTGGTTAACCCAAATTTTCTGGTTTAAACTCACATTGTACAACTGGCCCTTAGTGTAAATATTTCCGTATGAAATGCTAACGGTCATGCTAACGGTCAATCATGAACTGAAATTAAAATTTTTTACAGCAAATCAAAATTTGGATTTCATGCTCATCTCCGAGACACACATAACAAGCAAAAGCTTTATAAAAATTCCCAACTTTAATATCTACCATACTCAACACCCAGATGGTACAGCAAGAAAAAGTACAGCAATCATAATTAAAAAGAACATAAAACATCATGAAATAACAAAAGTAAGCCAAAAGAACATACAGGCCACATCGGTAATAATAGATGATAGACATGGACCACTTACCTTCTCTGCAATATATTGTCCGCCAAATCTCTCCATCAAGAAAGAACAAGAAATCAAGAAAGAATTCGAGGCATTCTTCAACTCGCTCGGACATTGCTTTATTGCGGGTGGAGACTATAATGCGTAACACATCTACTGGTGCTCGAGACTCATAACACCTAGAGGCAGGCAGCTAAATTTTTTCTAAACAATATATTGCGATGTACCCCTTGGTAAATTTTCTTAATTTATTTAATTATTTTCCAATTAAAATACTTCTTCAAAATTACAATTCTTATTTTCGTTAGGTTACAATAAAATAAATCAAAATAGTAAAGTTAAATTTTACGATATCGGTTCGCAGCTGTCTTATCAAATAAAATTTTTTTTCCTTGAATACATTTTTATTATAAATTGAAATTTTCTACTAAACTTTTTTTAATTATAATTCTTAAATTTTAGTCATTTCTATTATTATCTTTAATTATGTAACTAGCTTCCGTTAAATATCCACTTCCAAAACTCCTTCAAACTTTCTTCAAAATTAATATAATCCAATTTTAAATATCAATAAAACATTTTTCATAAAAGAACTTCTGATATTTTTCAAAATTATACACTTATTTAATTATAATTTTTGAACTAACAAATTATACGAATTTTGCTATTTTTGGCAAAATGCTTCGAATTTTTTCCGATTCGTCCCCACCTAGCAAATTTTACAAACTTACAACTTAATAATTAATATCAAAATTTTACTAAAATGCCTATGCATTGGTGAGTAGGTCCGAATCACTTTGAAACAACATAATATCTCTGTAGTCGCTGTGCTGGAGAGTCTTTTATTGGGTTTTTAATTTTAATTTAATTTTTAATCTGTTAAAGGTAATATATTACAAGATATTTATTGTGTTACGACAGAAAAAAAGAATTTTTTTATATTATAATTTGACATCGATGTTGTAACCACCACTTTTTCAAAATTTAAAAAAATAGTTCATATAGTTCATATATTTCGTGCTGCTTTTTTCCATATTTACAAATTTTGTGCTCTAATCAATTCGCGAAAAAATGAATTATTATTATCCCAAGTAACATTTTATGCTCAAAAACTTGGTCAGCAAATTATTTGCTGCCATTGCGGTCTGTCAGCTTAAAATTCAGCTGTTTTTCAGCTTCAGCTGTTTTTCAGCTTCGACAAATTAGCCGAATTTTAATCTGACGTTTTGGTACGTCGTACATCATACGTCAAAATTGAAGATTATTATAATTATTGCAAGTATACATTCAACAAGTACAATCCATTAATTAATTAAAATCAATTAAGATAGATTTACGGTTCAGTTGAACACGTGTTTTTATAAATCCATTCATTATTTTAGAACACAGCAGTGTAGAAAAATAATTAAAGAGCTATAAGCTATTCTAAAGCATTCTTCAAAGTTTCAATATTTTGTCTTTTAGGGAACATTTATAATACAAATTATATTATTTGTATTTTATATTGTCAATTGATTAGTAATTTAAAAATTTGACCAACATTTAAAGTGCACAAAATTTGTAGTAATTTTCATCATTTTCATCAGTGTTAATTAATAGCGATTTATTTACAAATGCAATATGGGGCTTGCGCTTTAAGACATAAATCGCATACAAAAGCAAAATCGCATAAATTCGACCGTATGGTAAAAGAAATTTGCAAAAATATCATCAATCTTAGGCTTACTATTTCTTTTTACAACATTGTAGCTAATTTAGGGTATTTTTAAAAATTAATTTTTATAAAATTAAAATTGTCGCACTTTTGTAACTATATGTGCAAATCAATTGTAACAAAATTATTTTGGGAAACCCAAATTTCATAATCTAACTAATGAGATTATAAAAATAAGGAAAAAGGTATTTAGAATTTGTAGTAATATTTTTAATTCGTGTATCAATATTTCGAGCATAAAAACAAATAAAACATAATTTTATGCTTTTTTGTATTTTTCAATGAGATTATTCTCTAATATTTTGCTTTAATCGATTTGCAAAAAATTAAATTATTGATGTGTTGGTTGTAGCCTGATATCAAGCTACAACCATTACATTTCTAATTCGCGTATCTGTATCATTATAATAAAAACAAATAGATTACAATATGGTAGTCTATATATAAATTTCTTTTAGCGAATTTTGAATATAGAAAAAAATTAACACATTACTGTAATCTGAAACTGTTTAACATAATAATAATATCTATTGCTGTGGTATTCTAACTTAAAAAAAATACACCCCACTTGTATTGCTCGGGCAGTCCTTATGTGCGGGAGCAGTTGAGAATTTTCAAGAGCGAGGGCTTTTTTTTCAAAATAAAATTTAATTACAGTTTCAAAAACATAAATCGTCTTAAAAAAATAACTCAATCGCAAATAAATTTATAATTAAATTCAATGTAAAATTTTTTTACTTCTTCGAAGGATCTAACTCGCGATTTCCTACTATCAACTCGTCGCTTATCAATCACGTCACACTGTGCGCTCTTACTCACTTTCAAAACTCAAAAATTAAATTCAAATTCGTATAAAAAAATTCTACTCATTTAAAAAATATCTTCTTTAATAATAAAAAAAAAACAAAATACATAAACTCACAAAATTTAAAGTAACTCTAGCTGCGGTCACATCCGATCAAGCATTATAATATCGCAATATTCACTAATTTCCCAGTTGCAAAATATTAAAAACTTATTGTTTTATAATTTATTGTTTTATTTATTGTTTGTATTTAATAAACAAGCAACTACTAAAGAATTAAAAGAAATACATTTAAATAAATTTAAATCATACAAAATTTAGATTTCCACATAGACGCATAAGTGTGGACTCTTGTTATCATTATTTGAGAACACAGGTTTTGATAACAAATTGTAACAAAATTTTGAATTTTGTTAGGTTCTTTTGGCTACACCTCGTATTTGTATTTTTAATGAAACAAGAATATTTTCGGGGCAAGACGATTTAGGCACATGACGGGAGATAGGAAGGGAAGTGCGAGGGAGATTAGGATAGGAAGCGAGATTTGGTGGACAAAAAAGTTAGTTTTGGCTTTTGATTTTGGGTAGTGATCGGTGATTTTTTGTGTAGATTACTGGAGTTACTACCGCTCTTTCTTGCGGATTTACGCCAATTTTAAGGAAATTGTGTTCTTTGGAAATTTTCGCCATTGGATTTCTTGAACACCTGAAAAATCGAGCGATAGCGACCACTCAACAGCAGCAATAAGATAAGTTTTTACCTTATTACTTTCTTTTCGTTTCTTTCATCTGCAAAGTTGTACAACGCCGATAATATTTTTTGATAATCGTCAGCTGCGTTTGTCTATGTAGCCGACGCTCGCTTCGAATATTTTTTTGATTTAATTTTGAGCTCAAGCACCGTTTTAAAAATTCAAATTATTGGAAGTCTTCATTAGGAGTCGTTGGGTGATTGTTTAGAGCGTCGGTCGTTGCGAACGTCTCTTCCAGGTTCGTACCCCATAGTAGGTAGGTTTTTTTTGTTACGAGAGAGAGTGCAAACTTGTTGCTGTTACGTCGGATTCATTCCTGGATTCCGCAAAAAAAAGAGCTAGTTTTTTCCACCTTGGGTATCCTCACCAAATAAAAAGTTGAGAATTTCGATTTTCAACCGTGTGGGAAGGAAGAAATTGCGGGGCCTTCTCTAAAGAGTCCCAGTCATCTATTTTTTTTTTCATAAAATCATCATATTCAACCCACCTCGCACCACTTTTGATCCAAGCAGTATAATGTCCAACAGATTGGATGTCTATACTCTTGAACATTACTAATTCAGACAACATGTATGTCTTATCTTGTAAAATAAAATAATCAGGAACTTTGGAAACCACCAAAGTTTGAACTGTCAATCCAAACTGAGAAAGATCACAATCAATAAAAATGTGGGTTCCATATGTTACGACAGTCTTATTAGATATTTTGCAGTATTTTCTTGTTGTGGGCCGACCATTTTGCAAAGCGCTAGATAAATTTTTGAATCCATGAGTTTTAATATCATCTATATCAATAAACGATACTGTTGTTTAAAACTTTTTTGACGTGATAACGTCTTATAAATTTAGCTACTTCAACTAGCTGAATTTCTTAAAAGCTTGACCGGCACCGACTGCAAAAATTACAATAATTGATCGCCTATGCCAGCTAGTTGAAGTAACTAAATAACGTAATTATTTTTTACTTTTTAGTGCATTTTTTTCACCGTAGTTTTTTTTGAAGTCGGTTTTATTTTTTTTTTAAATTTTTTATTTCATGCTTTTTAGTGATTGTTGCGTTTCGTAACTATTTATCGAAAGCGAGTATGGGTAGACCTACTAAACGCAAAAAGAATTTTGAAAATCCGATCATAGTTGATATAAATGTATTTACTATTTACCTTATTCTTAAAGTACTACTTAGAAAGATTAATAACAGTAGGGTACTTAAGAAAATATTCTGACCCACCGGGCAAGAACAGGTAATATAAAACAGGTATAGGTACTCAGTACTTAATGCGTTATTAAGCCGATTTGGAGGAGAGTTGAAGAGAAGCTTGACGGTTTTTCCGGTTTATCTTCGAAGTTCAAGGTCCAATACGAATGAAATTTTAATGGGACTAACTTGGAACTATACTTGATTCAACTCCGTCATAAATGACGGAGTTCTGAGGTAACAAACATAAAAAATAAAAAAAAAATACAACCGAATTGATAACCTCTTCCTTTTTTGAAGTCGGTTAAAAAATAAAACCGACTTATAAAAAACTACCGTGCAAATTAAAAAATAATTACGTTATTTAGTTACTTCAACTAGCTGGCATAGGCGGTCAATTATTGTAATTTTTGCGGTCGGTGCCGGTCAAGCTTTTAAGAAATTTAGTTTTAGTAATTTAGCCAGCTTGGCTGGCACCGACTTCAAAGATTACAATAATTGACCGCCTATGCCAGCTAGTTGAAGTAACTAAATAACGTAATAATTTTTTATTTTTATTTTTATTTACTTTTTACGGCCGGTTTCACAAAGTCTAGTTAACCTGCAGTTTAGCGGTAACCATTACTTAACCTATGCATTGGTGCAACCGTGCAACGATTGCACCAAGTCCGATTTTAATATTTTGATGTGGGGGTGCCAAGGACATGGAGCTGCCATCTGTTGATGTTTTATTAAATTACAAAAATATTGCTAACTGGAAAAACGTTTTTTTTTGCAATTTTTCGAGTTATTTTTTCAGATTTAAAAAAAATATTTTGGAACAATATAGAACAAATGTAGAACAACCTAGAACAACAACAAAAATTTAATATTTTTGCAAGTGCGGGGCGGGAAAAACGGTTTTTCGAAATTTTTTGCATTATTTTATCGATTCGCAAAAAATTATTTTGAAACAATATAGAACAAACCTAGAACAACCTAGAACAACTTTCAAAAATCATTTTTGATAAAAGTGCGGGGCTAAGTTCACACACGTGAATAAGTGTCTAGTCGTGCATTTATCTGGCATTATTGCTATTAAATTCTCACTCTAAGCGGCATCAACTTCATATAAATGTAATATTGCAAACAAAACGAGATCACAACCATCGATCAATTTCGGAAAGATTGTTTCGGTATTCTGGGACCAAACCCAATTTTTGTATTTTTCGATATCATGTCTGGCTTAAAGGAAATCGGCATCCAATAAGTTTTCCCAAATATGTTTAATACTCGTATAAATAGCAACTTCAAAATCAACAGTTGCTGTTTTTGGTTTAAGAACTAAATCATTTTGAGAACACATATATGTTTACTAACGATTGCAGACAGTGTTGGTAAGTTAGTTGTGTTTTGTCTTTCAAAAGACAAAAAACAAATTAAGTATAATAATACCCATTACTGTATCCGTAAATAGTAAAGAATTAATAAAAAAATTTTGTGCAATAGTCCAAAGTACCATCTATGTAAATAATCTCGACAGATCATACAAACGCCTTAAATTGGTCAGAAAGGAAAATATACTTAATTAAATTGCTGTCTTTGTCATTGAGCATAAGAAAGTTTTCGCCGTTTTCTGTATGAACAATTATGGACGAATGAACGTCCATTATTGAAGTTGGTAAAGGTGGCTGTTCTTTTCGTCTTGCATTATATTATACTTTTTATATTTATATATATTATATTATACAGCTCTAGAAATTATCCAAGCAGCACGACGAGTAATATCAACTCGAGAAACTTTTGTCTTAAGGATGGCATTCATAAGATTATCTAATGGTTTTTGCTAAGTATCTTCAATTCGCGAATAAAATTAAGAATGCGACGTCTGGTGGTAGAATTGAGAACACTTCGATGCGAGTACTAAATGTGGTTCATTGTACTTAAATAATATATAAATAATATATAAATAATATATAATATAATAATATATTAATAATATTGTTTTAATAAAATGGTAAAAGTTATTAACATGTGATAATATTTATATTAAAATTGATTTTTACATGTTTACATGTTTTACATCAATTTTAATATTAATATTGTTTTATACCAAATAAATTTGATTTGATTTGATTTGATTAAACTGAAAAAACTTGGTTAAAATAATTTTCTATTTATATTATGTACTAAGTTTGACATTTATAATAATAATAGCAGTAATGTCAAATATAAAAACTTCAACAAGTGAATTTTTGGGAAATGAAATATAAATGTAATAAAGGAATTTCAGGTTGTATTGGGAGGCAAATCAAACAATATATTTGTACGCCGACGTTTCGAAAGATTTATTCCTCCATTATCAAGACTATAATGAAAACATGCATATATTATATATTGTCATGTTTCAAAAGTGATTTGGACCCACCCTGTACAATGTAGTAAAATTATTGTATTAATTATTAAATTGGTAAGATTGAAGAATTTGGTAGGTGGGGGCCGATCAGAGGAAATGCGTGGTCTTTCGCCGATAGTGACGGCACGAGCCGGGTGTGCGATTTTGGCTCGAGGCGATTATTTTGAGTTTTGATATTAGTTTGAATTTGTGAGTAATATTTTTAATTTGATTTGAATAAAGTGATTATATGCGAATGCATTATTGCGTTTTTTTTTGATGATTATTTTGATATTTTGGAGTTGTTTTGAATATTTTGATATTGAATGGCTACTGAGCGGTAGCAGATTGATTGATTCCGCTGATTTGGAAGAAGAATAATTTCGAGTAATAAATTCGATTTGGATACTTGAAATTTGAAAATTAAAACTACATTCGTAGAAAAGAGTGTGCAATTGATAAGCCGACGCTTTGGATAAGGCAAATCAAACTTTGTTCCTTTCGAATAACATTGCAATTTTGTTTTATTTTTGCATTGAAATCAAATTGGATTTGATTTTAATAATTTTGAAAACAAAGCTAAATTTTAAAAAAGTAAAAAATAAAAAACCAGGGTGAAAATATACGTCAATATAAAAATGTATTATTACTATTGGATTAGCACTATTGTTATTAATAGAAAGAGACTTTTCAAATGTATTGCTCTGCCCCTAGCATTTTATTTTAATTAATTAATTAATTTTTCAATTATATTTTTCTTAAATACTTCCTCAAAATTTTAATTTCGCTTTCAATAAAACTTCCAAAAATGGGCACGTTAAAAATTATTTGATACCGGTATCGCAGTCCGGCTTATCAACCAAATTGTTGTTCCTTGAACAAAATTTTAACTTATTAATATAAAATTTTTAATTTACTTATATTTTAATTATTGGTTTCTTCTTTCTTCTTGCTCTTTTATCTTCTTATCATATTACCATTATCATCGATAGCTTCCGTGTAAATTTTATTTTCAAAAAAACCACTCAAAAAAATCTTTCAAATTTGATAAATTCAATTATAAACATGAAATAAAACACTTTCATCAAAAAAATCACTTACTATATTCAAAATTTTTCACAAACTTATTCAAATTATTCAAAAACAAATTTTTACACGTCTATCACCTAGGTCAATTTTGATAGAAGCCCCGATAAAAATTTTACTTTTACCAACTTTAATTTTTAAAGTTTTACCTCCCAAAATTCAAATTCAAATATTTTACAAAATGAAAAATCAAAATTCATAACAAATTAACAGGGTAGGTAAAACTTTGATTCGGAACATGACAGATACTTCGAAAATAATCTATTTATGTATATAATTAGTCCATTATCTAAAATTATATATTTGTAATAATTATTTTATGTATTTTATGAGCAATTGGTTTTCATAAGTTAAAACTAAATTTGCGATTATCCGAGATTACCGCATTAAAACTTTTATTTTATCAGTGCAGTAACCCTGGTTTATCTTCAAAAAATTGGGCTTACTCAAATCAAAAACTCCTATATACATTTATATCTTAAATGATTATAAAATATCAATACTAAAATTTTTACAAATAATTTTTATGACAAAAATTTTTTATTTTAACCAGCAATAATAATAATAACCCGTCAATAGGTTGTTGGTGTAGTAAAACAAGAAAAAAGTTCACTATTTAATATTTTTTTTTTATTAAGATTGATTTTTAGTTAATTTCAAATTAAACAACTTGAAAACTGATGAATATCCAGTATGCACGAGTATTAAGTATCCATGTATGATGTATAAATATGAATGCGTGACATCGAACGTATATTGACATGGGGATACATGAACAACCTAAAGGGTGAATCTGTCTCATGTAATCCTTCGTACGTGTCCTCCGAGCTGACCCGCGGACTGTGATGTCAACACCCCACCCTCTCGCCATTATGTCACATCTCATAATCTCTCGCTTGTTCGATAACCTATTTATCAAGTAGGTAACATCTGATGCATATTCCCATTAACTATTCCCTGGTAATTTAATAATCTTTTGGGACTTACTGACGGCTTTGAATTTAAATAACTAAACTAACTTAAAATCATAAGCTGTAATGTTCTTATTGTATAATATGATATACTTGATACAAATATTATAAATATTTCAGTAGGTAAGCGAAGTATAGGTATTTATATACACTGGCTCACAAAAATTATAATAAAATGCACAATATTCTCAAAATCGATTATTTAGTTATAATTAATTTTTCTTCATATATAATTTATTCAAATATGGCTTGGAACTGAGCACTGACTGCACAACTGAACAGTGCATTATTAAAGTCGAAATATATTTTATGTAACTATCAATAGATAAGTGGTTAAGGTAGTGAACTCGATAATAATCACATCAAATTTTTTAGAAAAACTAAAAAATTCATAAACACTTTTTAGAACCAAAATGTTTTAAGTAAATACATTATAATTTACATCGGTGTATTTATATTATTATATTGTGTTAACTTAAAATATTTTAGTTTTAAAAAGTAGTTTTGGTTATTCTAAAAAACTTGATATGATATTTTATAGTTACATAAAAAATACAAAACACATGAAAAATGTGAAAAGTATTCTTTTCTAATCAGTTATAAGTGTTTAAAATGGGTTGAAAGTAAAAAGAAACTAATATTATGAAAGAAACTTATTTTAAAATTAGTGTGTCTAGGTAAAACATACCCCTAAATTGCGAAAATAGTAAGTAGGACATTTTCGTCTTTGTAAGTGCAGTAAAAAAATGCAGTAAAAAAATGGAAACGAAGAAACACTTGACAAAATAGGCTTGAACATGGTAGAAAATATATTTACTCTTAAAAATGAACAGTTTATTGTTCAAGAAATTTAAAAAAAAATATTTCTAACTACTTTGTAATTAAATGTTTTACAAAAATAAATAAGCTCCTTTTTACCGAAACTATTATCTGCAGGACACTACGAAATGCTCATTACATGGGTTGTGTAGCTCGTAAAGTACCATTCATTTCAGAAGTAAATCTAAAAATATGCGAAAATACCCCCGAATTTTGAAATAACGTTGGACCAAATAGCTGTTTAGTGATAAAAGCAAGTACAATATAGTATATTTTTGGTTCCGATGGAAGAAAACTTGTGTGGAGGAAAGCAAATACAGAACAGAATAAAGAAAATACTTATGCAACAGGAAAGCATGGCAAGGGTAACTAGATGGTTTGGGGGGTGCATGGCTACAAGTGGGGTAAGTAATTTAGTGTTTATTAATGATACGATGAACAAGAAGCATTCTTTGAAAATTTAAGGTTAAATTTAGGAGACATCGTCAATAAATTAAGACTTTCCAAAGTTTGCAAATAAATGACGATGAATAAATTATTAATAAATTGAACTAATAAATGATTTATTGACGTAATCACTCATCTATGTAATAATATATTGTCACGTTTCTAACAAAAAAAAATAGATAAATAAAAAAGAAATCAATAAAAATGTATAATATTTAATAAATTAAATTTTTAACTTGTGATATATAATAATTTGTTCAATCTAAGATTATTAAATTTAAAAATGTATGGTAAGAATTGGTTGGTATTTCTGGGAAGATAATAAGTGTGTAAAAACGAAAGGTTGTAGAGAAAGGTTTTGAGTCAGTGATTGGTATAATATTGGATAATTAAATTTCTTAATCATTGATTAGATAGAATTGTGCTGATTGCGATCTTAGTTTTGAGTAGTTCAGTGGCGCAGCCAGGATTTTGTTATGGGGGGGGCTAAAAGATGCGAGCTGTGCCGAAGGCAAAAAAATTTTGAAAAAAGGGGCGTGGTCATCTTATTTTCGAGTATAATTATTGTGTTACCACTATTACCTACCTTAAATTAAAGTGAAAATTAAAGTACGGCATTTCCGAAATAACTCAGGGCGAAAGATTTATCATTGATTTTTGTTGCCAATCTTTTTATTGTAATATACCTATCTTTATTGGAACGAAGTTCCTTATGGGAGGATGCGAAGGGGGTACCCTAATCGGAAAAAAACGTCCGTAACAAAAATGCGTAAGATTTTTATATCGTTCGATAATTACACCATCTGGTGGTCAAAAGTGGAACATCTGCTCAGCATTAGTACATATTCCGAAACCACGAGTCATAAGTTTGCAAATTTCTCTAGAAAAAAAGTTGCCTTCACCGGGATTCGATCCCTCGGCTAAAATGTGTAGGCGGAGCCCTTTGCTCTACGCCACAATGGGTATCGTTAAAATTAATAGTGATAGGCTATATAAGCTACTCTTGGTGTCCCACGACACCACATTTTATATTTTTTTTTCAATAAATAGCAGCCTTAAAGTTAAGAATTGAAACTGATTGCTAATTATCCATAGTAAAGTTATTTTGTATTTAAAATTTCCGTACACACTAAAAATCCGTTCACCACGCCCCTACCTGCGGCCCCCCTCTCTTTGCGCCGGTCCACTCTTGTTAGCTCTTAAGTATAACAGGGGCAACATCTCAAAGTAGTGCCCATAGGCAAAGAGTATGTAGTGTATAGAGGAACAGCTCTTATGGGTATACCTGTCACTAGCATTTTTCGTACCCTACAATAAAATTGTAGTCGATTCGTAACGACCTCAGCGGCAAAAACGAGCATTATATAATGAGTAAGCATTAAATGAGACAGCATGATAAGCTGTCTTTGTCTGTTACGATTTTGGTAATCCCTTCAGGTAGATGGTTATAAAAGTAAGAAGAGAATTTCAAAGTATCGTAAAAACAGACAATTTTATTATTTACTTCGAATTTTAAAGATTATTAAAATTTCAAACCAAAGTTAAAACTAAAATAATTTTAAACTTCAACAAATCAACGCTTCAACTCGGATCTCTCGGCACAATTTTTAATTTTTATATATTTAATTTCATGTTGAATTTTATTTTTTAAATCAAATCAAATTAAAATATTATTATTAAACATTTATCATTATTTTAGAAGTATACATAAAATATTATTCATGCTTTAAAATTCTTTTTTTGGGTTCTGCTTTTTGCTTGTCATATTACATTAATATTACATATTAATTTATTGCAATTATTGTTTTAAAAAAGTTGTATTTGTTTGTTCGCAATTCTTCTAAAACTGAATGTTTTATATTTATTGCATGTGGAGTAACAGATATAAATCTTTCATATATTTGTAAACTAGATTTACATTACAAATTTTATTTAAACACTTTAAACCAGGGCCGTATTTAAGGGGGTGGTTTTAGAGGTTACAACCTCCCCCGAAATTATTTATCGATAAATAATTCGATAAATTATTCGAAAGTTCGACTGCAATCGTAAAAAAATCAGTAAAAACAAAAACATTAAACTTGAAGTGTTTAAATAAAAATTAAAACTAAAGAGATATTTCTAATAAATTAAATCCCAAATTAAAAAATTGGAAATTCGTATTATAATCCGGCGATTGGCGACACTGGATTAAATACACCTACTACTAAATTGCAAAAATATAAAAACCGAAGATGAAAAATATAAAAATGCCCTAAATATTAACAGTCCTGTGTAAAAGTCTGCGACCACTTAGTTAATTGTTATAGTTATTACTCCTATTAATTAATTTTCGATTTTTTGAAAAATAATTATATTGAAATGAATAAAATAGGTATTTTATCTTAATTCTTACTATTATGGTAAAAATTTTAAATTGTAATAAATTGTTTGAACCAAAAAGTTTAAAGGGAACATAAATTTTATGATCATCATGGGCAGCAAAATAGCTTAAAATAACACTTCCGCAATAAATTAGAATAGGCATTGTAAACCCATAAATTGTTTTATATTTTGTACATTTCTGTACATAAGTGTATATTTGCTTAAGATTTGTGAAATTTTCTTTCAATCTAATTTAGTTCTTCGTTTTGACAACATTATTTTACTATCGCCATCGGTAAAATAAGAATTTAGTTTGTGATTTTTATTCAAATATTAAAATTAAAAAATTTTATTTAAAAACGGTTTTTTACGTGCGAGTTTAAAATTAAAATATGAATAAGTTTAAACTTATTAAAAATATCGTAGTAAACAAAACTTTTAAAATTATATAAACAAAAACGCCCCCCCTCCCTAGAAGTCAACCTGTAATCAAAATTTGTCGCTCCTTTGACAAATTATTTTCAACCATTAAATAGAGTTCATAAAAATTGAAATTTTCTCTGAATATCGAACTCAAATAAAGAAAAATCGCGCAAAAACATAATTATTTCAATTAAATAAAAACAATTTTTTTACAAAATTTTAATTTTTTTTTTGCGGTAACTTTCGATAAAATACTTTCAAACAAAATTTTCTAATAACAATACTCAAAAATAAAATAAAATATTAATTGACAAAATTCTTGCACAAAATTATACTCAAAAAATCAGCGGAGCAAAATATAGGCTTCTGCCGTTTCCGCCATCTTGGTAAAAAAACCTCCCTCTAGTTACTTTTCTCCAAACATTACATTTCAAAAATTAATATAACAAAATTTAAATTTAGAAAAACTTTTTTTGTTATTTTATAAATTAGCTATTTATTTTGCTATTTTTTTAAAACCCTCCCCGAAAATTTAGTCTAAATACGGCCCTGCTTTAAACAGTAATCAGTGCAGTCTTCAAAAAATTCAAAACAAAAATTTAAAAAACAAATTAAAAAATGAAATATTTAATCTTTGATATTTAATATTATTAAATAATTTATAGTATATTTTTAAATTATCGGATTTATCGGAAATTGATCGTATCATTTTAAAAAATTATCGTACGATAACATAATACTATCGTATAGACCAGGCCTGGTATATACTATAAAGCAGTGTTTTTTAACCTGTGGGTCACTATCCCCAAAGGGTCGCGATGTTTTGCTCGTGGGGTCGAAATTTTTTTTAATAAAATTAAATTATAAATTTACATAAATTATAATAACTATTTACGATATAGGAGTTAAAAGTGAGATTTTATTTTGTTAGTGGAGAATTTCGCGAAACGAGCGATAGCGAGTCCAAAAAATTATAAACTAATAACACTAGTGTTAAAAATCTTTTTCTTACTAGTGTTAAAATAATTATTAATTATATAAGGGGATTAAGAAGGCTCTATTATTCTCTATTCGATAAGGTTGAAAAACACTGCTATAGAGGATACAAATTATCGTATTATTATTTATACAATAACTACCGTATGGTGGTTACACTGATTGTAATGTTTACTGCCCTATTTAAAAATTTCTATGGAGACCCCATGATAAAACCGTGTTAAAAAACCTTTTTTCTTACTTATCCACTTCAGGTACGAACAGTCGCCAAAAAGGTATACCTGCAATTATCGATATAGTAGCTAACTTTATATTTAGGTATTTAATATAAAAATGTTCCCGGCCGATAGATGGCTTTGCTACGCCATCTGGTAGACGGGATTGTCTCTACGTTTCAATTTTTAATACATGGCTGTTCCTCTATACACTACATACTCTTTGCCATAGGCGACAATTTGATAAATCCGCTCTTGGAGGCCCGATGATGCCAGACTTAAATTAACTGGCTTGGCTTTTTGGGTTTTTTTTCATTGCACCGGTAAAACAGCGGCTATGGCCATTAAAAAAAAAAGAGTGTCTGGGGGGGGGGGCTATAGCCCCCTAGCCCCCCCCCCTTTGGCTGCGCCACTGGAGTAGTTGGATTGTGAGAGATTCGGTGTCTAAATTTGGAAGTTTTGTTGGGTTGTAACCTTACAAATTACAAAAAAATCAATAAATTAAACCTTTCGCGAACTGAATATATATTAACTTTAAAATAATTTTAAACTTGAAGTCAAATTTACTAGACCCGGAGTCGTTACGTTACATGAAATTTCTAACACCAACCCTGTTGAATTATTTAGCAAAGATATTATAATTAATAGTAATTTAAACTTATGTATTTTAAATTTATCGATGACTACATATTATACTTGAAACAATTTTAAATTCAAATTACTGAATAAGTTTCGAAAACACTAGTTCACACTAAAATCGACTGTCCTCTTTCGGTGTTCAAATCGTAAGGGTCGTCTTTCAGTCCTTTCAAGCCCACCGGTAACTTTCCGTCATAAAAACAAGTAACGATTTTTTAACCAACCAACCTTAGTTAGTGTAAAAATTAAAATAAACTAGGATTTAAAATTCGCGCCCATTATATTTAAATTCAAATTTTACAATATTACTACTACTAAATAAGATTCACTATAGTTGACCCACCATTTACATCTCATAGACCTCCAATTTTTTTTTTGTGACGTAGACTCTTTACAGAACATCATCGACCCCTGGGGGTCGATATAGACCACTTTGGGAACCACTGGTATACGCAAACAAACTACTGGTGAGTACGGGTGAAGTTCGCAGTTTAAAAAGATACCAACCTACGGACCTAATAAACAGATATAAATAAAGTGCAACTAAAACATAAAAACTAAAAGTGTTATAAATAGATATTGTTCAATGAAATAATTTTCTTTCATGTTATTGTTACATTGTCAGATGATACGCCTGCTAATGCGTCTTAATCAGGCAAATTGCTGTATTCTTGGAGTTAATTAAAAAAAAACACGTGCACTCGCGGGTTGTCTAAATTGCATACTTTATACTTTAACAGTATTCATTTCATTGAATACTAAATACAAGCAATTGCTTTTTATACGATCATTTATGTCATTCACAATAATATTTTAGTCAAAATTAAAGCTGACCGATGCAACTTTTTTTGAATAATAAAAGAACAATTATATGAGATAATAGAGCTAATAAAATTCTTAGAATGAAAGAATTAATTACCTTATTGCCGCAATTGTTATTGAAATAAAAACGAGCGAGCGAGTGATATAATTTTAAATTATTTAAAAATCGCAAAGTAGGTGAAACGGCATTACAATACTAGCGACCCCAATTTGTAACAGATAATACGAATTAAAACAACGCTGTTACATTAACCCTTGATAGTTTAGTGCGTAATGTTTTTGAAACATAATGCATTATTTGTTGATCGCGAGTTCGAACCTCACGCGAGGACAAAATTTTTTTAATGGCATTTTATAAACATAAATGTTCAAAGTGAATATAGACTTGGAGCAGAATTACAGGTGGCGCCGCGGTGTCGAAAAATAAAATAACTTGTTGTATAGAATTGTAAATGTTTATATACAGATAATATACAAGATTTATATTTATTTATGTTTTTGAAAAAAACAAACAAGACAAATAAGTTTTGCATTGGTGAGTTTAAATATATATACAGTGACCACAAAAAGTATTCGTACATTTGAAGATTTCAAATTAATAGCTGTATCGTTCCGTTTCAAAATAAAAAATGTAAAAAAAAAGTTGTAAAACCTTGAAGTCTATGTTTACATTAAATCTTTCATTAACAAAAAATTCTTTAAAATGTTATCATATTGCATTGCAAAGCAAATTTCAGATAAACGGGGTTGAAAGTTGCGCAATAAGTATTCGTACAGGAAATGCCCCGACATTGATTATCAAGTTACAATAAGCATTTGTGATTTAATTATTATACGTAACTATTGCAGTTTTATTTATAAGCCGACTTGCATACACATTTATAACTTTTAGTAAATAATAATTTGAAAATGGGGCGTAAAAGTGTAGAAACTATAACTGAAGAGCGGAAAATTATTGTAAACTTACATAATCAGCTAAAATCGCTAACAAGGAAAAGATCAGGTATGAGAAATTTTGTTTTAGTTTATACTTACACTACGTAAAGATTACACCTAAGACATTACGTGAATGAAATAGTAGCGCGCCATATTCAGCCAATTTTGAGAAAATCGAATTTAAAAATTTCTTCTTTTTGCCTGAAATAACGTGATAAAAGATAAAACTTGCAACAAAGGTTCCGTGATAACGTGATAGAGTTTTTTTTTTCAAATATTTTTTTTTTTATTAATTTTCTTTTTAAGTAATAATATGTAAATTAACATATATTTAATAATTATTCGAAATTATTAATTTTTCAGATCTCAACATTCGGACGATATCGTTTTTCAAACATTTCTTAAATTGATTATTATTCGAAACGTTCAAAAATTTTTGGGATTTGTTAAAAATTATATTTTTTAATTAAATAAGTATTTATTTATATATTTTTCGTATTTTATTTATATATTTAATAAGAAATAAAAAGTTACATAATTGAATAAGTATTTACATATTATATGCAGTATATTATTATTATACATATTAATTATTTTCTGATCATTTTACATTGTATAATTTTTTACACCGACGTTTCGCACGATCCCGGGTGGTATTCATCGTAAAAACAGGGAAAACAGTATAAGTTTTACGGCATCTAGTAATTAATAATTAATTAAAAATTAATAATTTCGAATAATTATTAAATATCTGTTAATTTACATATTACTTAAAAAGAAAATTAATTAAAAAAAAATATTTGAAAAAAAAAGTACGGATGCTAGAATCGAACCTAGAACCCTTGCTTATTAAAGCCACCAATTTTTTACCATTTAAAAAGTCTTTATTAATATTCGGTTTACAAATTTGTTAGACCAAGCAGCCCAATATTGCCGGTTGATCTTACATTTATATTAATAATACATTATTGAAGTACCTCGTGATAACACATAACTTCAGATATAATTAAATAAATCTTTGAAAGTTTTTAAGGAAATGGATTGTACAATTAATAAATTTGGGTTTTCGTATTTATACTGTTAACATGATTAATTTGTTGGAAAAATGATATAAAAAACCAACTTAAAAAATGCGGTTATTTACAATTATGTATAGCTATAACAAACGTAGAATATACAATAACAATGATAACAAAAAACAACTGAAAAATAAAAATACAAGAATAAAAGAAAAGTTTTCGTAATTAAGTAGCACTCTACAGCTACCTATCTGTGGGAAGTAAACGGTTTTCACACGCGTCACTTCAATGTCCAGGTATACGTATTCCAGTAATGGAGCAGTTCTTTTTCTTTAGGTGTCGTCGGGGTGTGGAGGAGGATGGTTAAATTTTGGTAAGGATTGAAAAGGGAGTTTGTATTTGCGTAGTGTATTGTTTTGTGTGATGTTTGTCGTTAGTGTGCTTTTATGTATTTGTGTATCGTAGAAGTTTTCCGATATCCAAGTTACGTGGTCTCGGAGAAATTCTACTTGTGCGTCTTCGTGTATTGTCGTGAGTCTGGTGTATCGATCCGCTCCCGTGACGAGTCTGAGGCAGCGGTTCTGAAATACTTGCAAAGGTTTAAGACGCGTCTTCGATACTCCCGCCCATACGGGACAAGCATACGTTAAGATAGGTCTTAGTACGGTTTTGTATAACGTACGCTTGTTTTCAGAGCTCATCTGCCCCACCCCCTCATCAGACAGTAGATCTTTCGCATTGCTGCGTACCCCAGTTGTCTTCTTCGTTTTAGATCTTCGTCGAAGTTTAGTCTCGAGTCCAGTGTTACACCAAGGTATTTTACACTGGACTGTGGTGTAATAGTTTGTCCGTTCACTGTTAGTTTCTGGAACACTCTGTGATTGGTGCGCTTTCTGGCGAAGACTCTTGTCTCCGTCTTACCGGCGTTCAATCGGATCTTCCATTTGTCAAAGTAGCGTTTAATTATGTCTAAGTGTATCTGTATCTCTTTTGTGGCAACTTGTGCGCTGAATGAGCTGGCGTAGACCGCTGTGTCATCGGCATAAAGTGCCACTTGTGTTTTTTGAAATGTAGGTATGTCGTTGATGTATAGGTTAAATAATTTCGGTGCTAGCACGGAGCCTTGGGGGACCCCAATTTGTATTTGCTTAGTGTCTGATATTGTGTCGTTGACTTTTAAAGCCACCACTCTACCTCGTTACCACGGAACCTTTGTTGCAAGTTTTATCTTTTATTATTTCGTTATTTCGTGCAAAAGAAGAAATTTTCAAATTCGATTTTCTCAAAATTGGCTAAATATGGCGCGCTACTATTTCGTTCATGTAATGTCTTAGGTGTAATCTTTACGTAATGTAAGTATAAACCAAAACAAAATTTCGCATACCTGACCTTTTCCTTGTAAGTGAAATTTCTAAAACTGTTAAGAGATCATGTTCCACAATACAAACAATTATTGACAGGTATTCTCTAACAAAAACTTTAAAAATACACCTCGTACAGGCCGTCCTCAGAAATTAATTAATTATAATAAACAAGCAATTGTTTTAAAAATAAAGAAAGATCCCAAATTAAGTGCAGTGAAAATTGCTAATGAACTTAAAAATACAATTGGGACAAATGTATTTACAAACACTGTGCGTAATGTACTTCAAAAAAGCAGGCTATCATGCCAGAACAGTACTTAAAAAGTATTTCATAAATAATATAAACAGAATTAAAAGACTAAATTTTGCAAAAGAATATAAAAATGAAACTCAGGAGATTTGAAATCGTGTTATATTGACAGACGAGTACAAGTTTAATATATTTGGCTCAGATGGAAGACAGTTAGTGTGGAGGAAATGAAATTGTGAATTAAATAAAGAAAACTTATGTTCAACTGTAAAACACGAAGGCGGTTCTGTATTAGTTTAGGGGTGTATGAGTGAGTCTCATCAAGGAAATCTGCATTTTATCGATGAAATAATGGACCATAAAATGTATATTGATATCTTACAAAAAAATTCAGCAGTTAGTACTGAAAAATTGGGTCTAGAAAATAAATATATATTTATGCATGATAACGACCGAAAGCATAAGGCTTGGAATACAAAGATGTGGATCCAATATCACACCCCGAAACATTTAGAAACACCTCTTCAAAGTCCGGACATTAATCCAATAGAGCATTTGTGGGATTATCTTGAAAGAAATATAAGAAAACGGAAAATTTCAAATAAAACCAATTAAAAAATGCTCTTAAAGAAGAATGGGGTAATATTTCGCCCTCAGTTACTCAAAATTTGGTTAATTCGATGCGTAGACGATTATTAGCAATTATTAAGTTTAAAGGTAATCATACCAAATATTAATAATTTTTTTAATTGTTTTTTTTACTTTTATTGCAAGTGTACGAATACTTTTTGCTTTTAATTTTAAGATGTTTTGTGTTTTTATTTTATTTTTTAAGTTAATTTTTTGAATTTATGAATTATATTTAAATATTATTAAAATATATTGTTTGAAGTTGTTAATGCATTTTTTATATTTTAAATTACTTACGGTATAAAAAGTAATATCGCTTTTTATGTTAAAAATGTAAGTGTACGAATACTTTTTGTGGTCACTGTACATATAAAAAAATTAATTCATCTTTAAAAATGGGTCAATGAACATAGAAAATTTAAAATTGAAAATTTCATCATGGATTGTATTTTGGAAACCGGATTTGCTGAAATTATAAATGGATTTCGATTTAAGGATTCTACGAAGGAAAAAGGTGTGAAACTAGTCGATGCTAATCATATGACACCCGTAAGAGAAATAAGAAAAGTTGGCAAAACAATTATATCGAATCGAAATAATCGATAACAATCGAAATAATGTGTTCCACACAAAATTAATTTTTTTAAATTATTTTAGATTGATGACAATCGACACATCACAAATGTGAGATGTACCTGTGTTGCTAAATGTGGTAAGAGCTGCAAGCATGGGCGTTCATTGAAGAGAGCAAAGGGGTCAGCTGCCCCCCCTGGCTCTTGCCTAACTTAAATTTTTTTTAGTCACTAAATATTTGGTCGACGTAAGTTTTTAAAATTTTCTAAAACCAGTAATCCCATTTTTCTTTCACCTGATCTACCTTTACCTCAACATATTTTTAATACCTATTTTAATCTTGTAATAAATTCTAATATTCTATGAACATATTTTTGGAAAATCCGAAACCCAGAAATAAACAATTGAAATTGTTGGTACTATTTAATACCATGATTACACGTAACCATAGTACAGTGATGAGACAGCAAAGTGTCACTTGGCCGAGAGAGTGTCTAACGTGTATTCCTAAAAGCAGTGGCGGATTTATACTTTTGCCGCCTAGGGGCTACTGGCAACTTGCCGCCCCTTCCCTCCTATTTATTTTCTTGTATTTTTTGCAATTTTAAATGTTACAAATTAAAAAATACTCTAATTATTAATTGAATACGATGCTAAAATTTCTTTTTAAACCACGCTTTCGTTCCTTGCTTCTGATAGTAACAAATACTAATGTAAATGATTATAAGAACTTTCTTCGTGAACTAGATTTTAAAAACGAATTTATAACATCATCAAAGTCCAATCTTTTGGTTAGCTCTGATTTGATAGTCAGAATTGCTACATCTCGAAGGCATAATTTCATAATTTGCCAGCATAAAGTGCATAATTTTTTATTCTTTTCAAAACGGAAAACGATCTTTCTGCTTAACAGTTAGATGCAGGGATTGTCCAAAAAAAGTCTCAATGCAATATTAACATAAGGGTATATTATCTTGTCGTTCGGTGTCATGCAGCACTTGGCAACATTTAAGTATTGATTTTGGATATTCTTCCAATTCTTTCAAGAATCCGAAAAAATGTATACACTCGTTCACAAAAACCTTCGTTGTTGGTAGATCTTTATCATACAAATTAGACAATTTCTTACTGTGTTCAGTAAGTGTCTTCACATCAAGGTCTTCTTTGCCATCACTAATAAAAAATTCAAATAAGTAGTGCTTATCATACACAGTTTTTCATTTTTCTATTACGATATTAATTTAATCTGTCAATAATTATCATATTGTAAGTATTGATTCTGAAATTTTCTCTGCCAATCAACTGTACTTCTCCTTCTCGGGTTTCATCTGACTGGATTTTTCATATCTTTCTCCTGTTTTTTTCATCTTCATATATCGAGTTACATTTGCTTTCGCTAGCGCTCGATTTTCATAGTTGTCAAATGCTCTTCTTATACTTTGAATATACTCTGAAAATGATCTGTACAATACTGATATAGTTGATAGGTCGATCTCAGATGATTGCAATTTTTTACTTGATATATTAAATCGAGATAAAAGATCTCCCTATAAAAATGACACAAAAGCCGTTTCTAACCTTTAAAGTCGAAGAATGTAATTAGATGCTTCACATTACTAAGGCGCATGACTTATGGTCTGATGAATTCTCGTGGGTTTTTAAATTCTCGTAATCATCAAAGCCTTCTTTGCTAATTTTGATATTCCTCCAAAAGTTGACATGGTATACAAAAAAGTTTGCCAGAACTTTCTGAGTACATTAGGTAAGATCGTTTTATTTTCTGTTCATTGATTAAGCTAGTTTCAAACATAGTTTGAGTTAGATAGCGATGTTGCCCTCAATGGATCTTTTGAAGCGGCTAAAATCTAATTTGGATATGTCTTGATTTCTTCTATTTTTTAGGACATGCTCTCAAGTGTTATCTTTGATAGGCTACAAAGTAGGGTCATAAATCATAGCGTTGCTATGAAGTTTAGAATGTTTATCGTCACACATATCAGAGTGTTTCATAGTAGTTCAGCTTGGCTGAGGCATTGTATTAGAAAAAACGTCATTGCCGACAAGTTCAGCAAGGTTAAGTCTGCGCTCAGTATTGGAATGATTAAAATCATCCTCTTGCTGACTGACATTCTAATTTCAATATTTTTTTTACGATTTCTACCTCATTAAGAGGTGTTATAGTTAGGTGTAATTCATTTTTTTTTTGGCTTGGCTTGACTTTTTTTTGGCTCGCTTTTGCTAATTCACATTTTTGGATTTCCACGTTGGTTTTGCTATCAAATGATCCATTTTCAGTGTTGGCTTTCAAAAAATAATTCCGTCACTTATAGTTTATGATGTAAGTATTGATGTAATAATCTAATAATTGATAGAAACAAAATTTGTGTCAGTCGTCTTTTTTCGATTCAATTGTAAATTATATTTTCTAAGTTGTTATTAGTTAAAGATATCTAACACTTGATATTTTATTCTTTAATTACTGTTAAAAACTCAATAGTAAAATTAAGAAATACAATGAAAATAGTGTGATAATTGTTGACCTTCCATAAATATATTGCTATGTTCTCTTCGTTAAAATTTTAATAATTATTGCGGAATATAAAATATTTTATTTTTATAATCATAAGTGCGACTAACCTTCGTTTTTATTCTAATCGGCTACTTTCACTTCATCAAAACAACTTTTTTTTCTCAAATTTTCCATTATTATTTTTAATATTTCAATTCTTATTTTTATCGATTACAAATTTTTGTCCACTGTCATTGCTATCCCCCCAAAAACCAAAAATTTCCCTGCTCGCAGAGCCGGGCTGCACCAGTGGTGGCGCGCAAAAATCTACAAATTTTATTATACCCTATAAAAATCACAGCATCTTCCCCCCGTAATATCTGAAATGACAGCCTCCTACAGTTCTTTGGCCAAATTCCAGATATTAAAACATACTATTATGGCGGTCGGGGCCGGCCGGGGCTTAAAAACTCTTTGTGCCCGGTTCTTGCCATCTTCTTAAAGGTTAGGATGGCTGTGGCGGAGATAGCCTGACTAATTGGCAAACACAAGAATCAAATCGTAAACCGCCTGTGGGCTGCAACGACTCCCATAGTGGATAGCAGTGATAGGGGGCACGAGGGCTTTGGCTTAATGGCCTGGGCTGCGTGGATGAGGTACCACTATAAAACCCTCCCCATTCCCACGGTACTGCGACGACAAAGGGATGCAAGGCCGGAGGGAAGTTTGGTTTCTAGTCGCAGAAACCTCGGGGCACCAGGCGCACCCCGTTGTATTAATGCCTTCTATCGTGCATGAGGCTCTGTGCGATGGTGACATTCTTTACCCCATTACTCGTGGGAACAATATGGAACCACCAAACATAAATTTAAACACGGGGGGCGCTTCCGAAAGGGAGGAACCACCCAGACCTTCGGGGGCTGCAAGGAGGCGCTATAACCGACTCCAAGCAGCAAAAAAAGCAAAGGAGGCAGGGACGGCAACGAAACCTACTAAAACCAGGCACCTCGACCGGGGGGCTAAAGCGAAACCGGTCAGATGCGAGCACACCTGCAAGCGCAGGCAGACCTAAGAAGAGAGGCAAGAGATCAAACCCTGCCATCTCTTACAAGTCTGTCTTGACAGACATTAGGGTGGCCATCATACCAGAGGGCTACCCTATAAACCACCTTAGTGGGGAGCAGCTGGAACTGGTAAAGGAGATGCTGCTCAGTGCCCTTGACACCGTCAAGGAAGAGAATAAAGGGCCTTTTTTTTTGTGTGCGGTGGGAGTGGGGAAATCTTCCAAAGACACCACCCAGATGGTTGGGTGGTAGTGTCGGATTTTTACCGACTAAAACCCCACTCCTGACAGGTGTCGGGAATCGCTAAACATTTCTTCCGACATCCTACCTCCTCCATCAAGCTTCCGCCCTTTCGGGACTTGGCTCTTCTTGTGTGGTTACCCTTGTTCGGTCAATCGCATCTTGAGCTGTGGCCTTGGCGGACAATATGTCCTTCAGCATCCCCTCTATTATCCGCCAGTTCTCCGGGGTCTCCAACATTAGCCTCACCACACAAGGGTGAGGTCCCGCCCGATGTGTGCTTGGGCGGTGTTTCTTTGATCGGACCACTTGACGCAGCTGAAGATGGTGTGCTGGGCGTCGTCGTCATTTCCGCAGAAGTCGCAGTTGGGTGATTCCGATCTTTTGAACCTGTGCAGGTAATTCCGGAAGCAGCTGTGTCCGCTGAGGGCCTGGGTGGTCTCGTATGTGAGTTCTCCGTAGGCTCTGTTTACTCATGGCGCAATTTCCGGTATAAGTTGATAGGTCCACCTGCCCTTGCTGGAGGCCGTCCATGAGTCCTGTCATTTCTTGTCGATCTCGACGCAGCGGATTTGGAACAGCGTGTTGTTTGACGCTCTGTATTAAGCGTTCCTTATCTCTGCCTTTAGGTGTATTGCCATGAGCGACGCAATTACCAGGACCGCGTCCGTGGATGTGGTTCTGTACGCGCTGCTGATCCTTAAGGCACTCCTCCGCTGCACCCTCTCCAGTATGTGCCTGTAAGTCTTCTTGTCGGTTGTCGCCGTCCATATCGGGGCGGCGGACAGCAGGATGGACTCTACCACCGTACTCAGGAGTCTTCTTTTGGTCTCCCTGGGGCCCCTCTTGTTTGGCATGATTTTTTCTAGTGCCTCCGCCGTTGCCGTAGCCCTTGCCGCAACCCTAGTGATGTGGGGCTTGAACGTCAGCCTCCGGTCCACATCCACTCTCAGCACCCTGGCATGTTCACGTGTGTGAATCATTCAATCACCATAAAATGAACGGGTCTAGTCCACCGATTGCTTGCGACTACTACTGCCTCTGTTTTTTCTGGGACTAGCTGTAGACCCCTGTAGATCCACTCGTGTACCTCCCCCACCGTTCTGTTGATCAGCTCTTCCAGCCCCTCCTCTGTCTTGGCCTCTGCCACGACCGTAATGTCGTCCGCAAAGCATGTTATGCTTACCCCTGATGGTGTGGGGAGCCTAAGGACGCCATCGTACATTACGTTCCAGAAGATGGGGCCCAGGACCGATCCTTGCGGGACCCCGCTGTATACCGGTAGTGTATGCTGCCAGAGCATCTCGTCCACTTCGAGGGTTCTTCTGTGGAAGTAGCTTCCTAGGATGTTCAGAAGGTACGCCGGAACCTCCCGCCTTTCCAACTCGCACATGATCCATTCCCATCTCGCGGAGTTAAATGCGTTTTTTACATCCAGTGTGACCAGGGCGGCCAGCTGTCTGGTTTTTGGTCCTCCAGCTCTTGCCTCCTTGATCCTCTTCACCACGTCGTCGACCGCGTCCACGGTTGATCTACCCCTCCGGAAGCCAAACTGTCTTTCCGAGAGGCCGCCGGTTCTATCTATCTCCCGGCCGAATCGGTCGTGTATCAACCTCTTGAAAAGCTTTCCGACGTGGTCCAGGAGGCAGATTGGCCTATACGAGTTGGGGAGCTCGAGAGGCTTGTTGCCCTTCCTCAGTAGCAGCGGCTTCGCCATCTTCCACTGAACCGGGTAGTTTCCATCCCGCAGACATTTGTTGAATTCTTCCAGCAGGGCTTCTGGTCTCGCTTCTGCCAACTCGCGGACCACCTCTGACGGCACCCCGTCTGGTCCCGGTGCTTCCTCAGTTCTTCCTCGCTCAGTGGGGGAACCCCTCCTTCACCGGTCTGACCGTGTATGCCATCTCCGGGTGTATCGGGAAGAGGGTCCGGATGATCTCGCCGAGTCGGGCTTCGGTCAGGCCTGGGATGGTTGGTCTTCCCAGCTTCTTTGTCACTATCTGGTACGCTTTTCCCCATGTGTCACCGTTGACCTCTTCAATGAGGTTTTCCCAGTGCTTTCTTTGTGCCTCTTTTATCATTTTAAACAGTCCTTTTTTTAAGGCGCTTGAGCTCTTTTTTTGCCTCCTCGCAGCTGTCGCTTTCTGGATTGCTCCTGCGTTGTCTCAGGTACACCCGTCTCGCGGCTACACAGAGTCTTCTAGCCTGGCCCACCTCCTCTGACCACCAATAGACTCCCCTTCGGAGGGTAATCTTTTTCTTTGGCATCACTACATCGCACAGTCTTTCAAGAAGTTCCCCCCAGTCCTCTGCTCCTGATTGTGTTCTGGAGGTCCGGGGCCTGCAGGTGTTCTTGCAGCCTTTTTTGATTTAGCTTTCGCGTGTTCCAGGCCGGTTTAGTTTGGAGCCTGTCTATTGTTGATGGTATGCCTATCTCGAATGAGATGTAGCGGTGGTTGCTAGCGGTTTCTTCTTCTAGCACCGTCCAACTTATGACTTCGTTAGCCAACTCCGAGGAGACGGCCGTGACGTCAAGGATTGACCCGTACTCATTCCGCTCAAACGTCGGGGTGCTGCCTACGTTGCATACAACGAGGTCTAATTCTGCTAGTGTCTCCACCAGTATGGTTCCTCTAGGGTCATTGATCGGGGAGCCCCACTCTGTTGCTTTCGCATTGAAGTCGCCTCCGACTACAACCGGCTTGGCCATTCTCCTGATGCTGTCGCGGAGGTCCCACATCTGCTTGACGTATTCTTCCATCGTGACACCCGGCGGGAAGTAACAGGAGTACGCCACAAATCGTGTTGTTTCCACCCACGTATAACATCGCCCTCCTCCGTAGCTCAGGGCCGCCACTCGGTCACTTGTGAGAATAGCTGCCTTCCCGTCGATGGTTTGGGTCCAGCAGCTATCAATTTCTCTGTACGGCTCGCTAATGAGTATAATATCTGCCGCCCTTGTTATTCTTGTCTGTAGCAGGAGGGCCTGAGCGGCCCTAGCGTGATTAAGGTTGGCTTGCAGGAACTTTGTTGTTGTTGCGAGTCGTGTACCTTTGCTTCTTAGACTCCGGGCAGCTGAAACTGGTGGTTCGATGTCCCTCCTGCTTGCAGCTGAGGCAAAAGGGCTTGCTTGCCGTACAGCTCTTGGCGTGGTGACCCTCTTTACCACACTTTAGGCACCTCTCACTTGTGTCTTCTTTGTCGCAATTGGCTGTTATGTGTCCTTGTGTCCAGCATCGGTTGCACCTTTGGACCTGGCGTTCTTCTTGTACTCGGCATGCGTTGATTATTCCCACCCTTATACGCGGGTTTCTTTCTAACAACTCTATTGCTTCTCCCCTTGCCTCGACTCTGGCGATTTGGGTGCCTTGGTAGTTAGTTCTCAAAGTTTTTAGTATTAGGTTCTCTTTCGGCGCCACCCTTCTGAGGTCTTCCTGTACCTCGGCTGCCGTTGCGTATTGTTCGATATCTTTGATAGTAAATATCTTCTTACGGCCTATTAGGTCTTTCAATTCGTCGTTCCCGAAATCCTTCAGGAATAAAGGGCCTAAGTATACAGAGGTCAAACCCAAGGGGGGACTCCTGGTAGCCTCCTGCGTTGACCAAGCCACTAAGGACTGGTTGGTGCGGGTGGTAGCCGGGGGAAAACCCTGGGAGGGAGGAAAACTTGGCGTCATTGACGCTAAGGACGTCCCCAGGCCTGTAAAGGTCATGACGTGGGTTCCGGGACCCTCAGTGAAACCGGAACTCATTTTCAACAGACTGAAGGCGCAGAACCGGGGGCTCAGAACTGAGACCTGGTCTGTGCTGGACAGAAAGTCTGACACTAAAGGCCAGCAACTTATATTGCTGGTTGATGAACTTTCCTGGAGTAGAATCCAGGAAATTGATTTTAAGCCTTACCTGAACTCCAGGATCACCTTCAAGGAACTGGGGAAGAGCAAGGAGCAGGAGCGGGGAGAGGCTATGGAGGAGGGCGGGGTGGACCTAGAGTTACCCCTGCCATCTGCTCCTCCCAGCGAGTCCATGTTTGCGGCTGAAGACGCACCTTCAGCTGATGGTAGCGACGACGGGGCTGCGGGAGAAGCCACTCTCCCAACCGGATCGCAGGTGCGATGATCCGGTTAGTACAAGTAAATCTTCACCATTGCAGGGCTGCTTCGGCGGCCCTGCAAAGGTTTATAATTAAACACGACATTGACGTGGCCCTGATCCAGGAACCCTGGGTAACGGGGGGCCGGATCAGGGGGCTCACTTCTCTAGGAAACCGGGAGCTGATTAGCCCGGATGATAATCATCAATCATCAATCGTAAAAATATCATCAATCGTTTAACTTTATTTTTAAATTTTTTAATTTTTGGCATTAGTAAGTCATATACTTCCGCGTGGCAATTATATTTTTGAATACTTTATAAAATTTTGTGCACGTTTTTACGGACTTAGCAGAATTTTATTTACGATCCCCAATGCAGACATATTTATATTAATTTTAGCTGAATTTCAGCTGAGTCAGCATTTTCAAGAGCTGACGCAGCGCAATTTCAGCTGTTTTTTGCCGCCAAATTAGCAATTCAGTTTTTGATGTTACTAAAAATCAGCAGCTGACGCAGCTCATTAGCTGAATTTTAAGCTGACACAGCGCTCTCGCAGTTGATATTCAGCACAAAATGTTACTTGGGTAGGTAAAAGGGGAACGGTACGATTCACCGCGACACGACTCGCCGAGAACTATTTGCTGCGGCACGATTCGGTAACTTCATCTATCCCCATCTATCGTTAATATTTGATAGATTTTTAACCCATAAAAATGAATTAAATAAATTAAATAAATAAATTTCTCAAGAGTTAGAAAAAACAAGAGTAGTTCTTTATATTTTCGTTTATTTCAAATTTTTAATTTTATTTTTAAGCCTCCAACATTTCGAAATTGTGGGTCAAACCACGAAGGAAACCGGGAAGAATATATCTCGATTCTCAAAATCATTGACTATAATGTCAAGATCTTTGATCTGCAAGGATAAACTTTTTATGTTTTTTTTGCAGTATGATTTCCCGCAACTAGGCTTACATGAAATACGTGATACGTCTCTGTTTTTTTGAACTTTTTTTTAATTCGTTTATGAAACGCCAAATAGTCGGTCTTTTCATGCTCAACTGCTATTGTAGCTTCCTATGAGCTGCCTCCGCAATATTATTAGTTCTCTGTAAATAAATTTAAATTAGCAGCAATTACCAATTAGAAATTGGAAATTTGTAACGGTAAATTTTAATCCTAACTTACAAAAGCATGGAAGGTAAAGAGGTATAAAAAATAACATTTGAACCATATTAATTGACCTGTGTCCTCATGTAAATACAAAAAGTCAACAAATCGAATAATTACATTATTCATATATGGTGCTAGAAGCTCTCGGCGAATCGTGCTTGCCGGGGAATCGTGCCGGCGGCGAATCGTGCTGTGGCGAATCGTTACCGGCAAATCGTGCGCGGCGAGTTGTACCCAACCCAGGTAAAAGCGTGCAGTACATTTGCAGTAAAGCACTAAAACTGCACTAAAGCTTGCACTGCAGTAAAGAACTACTGAAAAGTGAATATACGTTTACTGATAACAAAGTTATCAGTAACGCTATTGAACACTTTACTTGACCCTTACTATAATTATTTTATTTATACAATACTACTGTAGCACTTCTTTTTTAATTTTAATAGTTATTTTGTTTAAGAAATAAATAGTTGAGATAGAGGTCGTTATAATCTACAAAGTAGATGAATTTCAAAATACAAATTTGTAGCAGGACATCGGTAGTCAGGACCGTATTAGGAATCAATAACGAATGAAACAAATAGAAAGAAAAAAAAATTATTAAATTCAAACGCCTTAACGAACGACATGTTTCGGACTTATTCGTGGTATTACCCAACGAAATTGACCTCATCGGGCTCATATTGACAAAGAACATATAAAATTAAACTTACCATTCCATTCAACCGTTCATGTAAACCTTCCACGTGCTCTACACTAACCGAATGTCATACTAAGAAAATGTATTTTGAAAGTTAGTAAGCGTCCACTAGGGAACTAATGGAATGGTAAGTTTAATTTTATATGTTCTTTGTCAATATGAGCCCGATGAGGTCAATTTCGTTGGGTAATACCACGAATAAGTCCGAAACATGTCGTTCGTTAAGGCGTTTGAATTTAATAATTTTTTTCTTTCTATTTGTTTCATTCGTTATTGATTCCTAATACGGTCCTGACTACCGATGTCCTGCTACAAATTTGTATTTTGAAATTCATCTACTTTGTAGATTATAACGACCTCTATCTCAACTATTTATTTCTTATTCTTAGTTTTTACGGTCGACAATTAGGATTTTTGAAATTTCATTTCATTTACCGTTATTTGTTATTTTGTTTATTCGTGATATCTTTTAATTAATTAAAATATTATATACTCATAAAGCATATTTTTTTCTGTAGTTCTACACCACTTTTGATGTACCAGATCACAGTTTTCTGTAAAACTGCCGATTTTTGCTAACAAAATTGGGATACAAATGGTTAATCCAATATGTTAAAATAATACAATAGGTTAATCCCAAGAATCGATGTGTGATGCGGCAGAGACTACGGAGCGATAACGTCACAGAACATATAAGTAGGAGAAGGGAACCTCGCATGTTAATTCATCGCAACACGGCCCTCCCGCGGCCGTAGGGCACAACTAAAATTTTTGCGCGGCGTTTGAATAGCTCTTTATAATTTCATAATTTTATTACAAGATTTAAAATTTCAAATTCTTAAAAAATTTATTTGTAAATTTTCTATAATAAACAGAGGTAATTATAGAAAATATATAAATAAATTTCTTGAGAATTTCAAATAATTATGTACTAAATCTGACATCAGGAGGGTGGTTATCAATAAAAATTCAGTCAAATTAAAAATGTATATGAAATATATTAAACACAAGTTAATACAGAAATTTATAAAAAAAACATGTATGTACAACAAACTGCAAATAATTTTTAAAAAACAGTAACAATATAATATACATAAAACAATAATATTAAATAAGTATTAAAACAAACAAGTTATATAATCATAAACAACAAAATAAATTTTCACATCACTTCACGTACACATGCGTCTCGTATAAACACACGAACCAAAAATGAAAATATAACTGATATAACCTAAAAATAATAATTATAGTAAAAAATAAAGGAAGATAACACCGAAAGTCACTAGAAATCACTAAGAATCTCACCAGCTTTGATGCCCTTTGGCGAGTATAACCAAAGAATTACGATGAGGCACCCGATGATCGTGTTGCCGTAATTTCGTATCTCAGCTTCAGCCCCATGGACAACGTGCGAAATGACCCAGCTTCTCACGGGGCATGTGTGCTTTCAGGACTACTTGTTCCGTTTCAAAAGGTCTCCTACAAACAGCTGTCCCCTACTGTGATAGGGAAGACACAGCGTTGCACACTTACTTAGAGTGCAGCCAGTGGCGTTCACAGCGTCGTCAGGCGGATGAGCCGACAGGTGTGTCCATTACACCTAAAAATCTGGTTTCGACGATGCTTGTCAGCCTAGAAAACTGGACTACGATAGAGGCCATGACGAGGAAAATTATCACAGTGAAAGAAATAGACTAGCGCCGTGCTCAAGCCGGCGAGGAAGCCTGATAGTAATAGTGCGACGGAAATAAGTAATAGCCGTCTAAGATCTAGGCATAAAGTGTACAAAAGTAATGCGTTACGCAAATCCCGGCACTTCAATTGGGAGTGGGGTTTTAGTCAGTAAAAATCTGACACTATCAACGACGACATCTGGGTAGTGTCTTTCGAAGATTTCCACACTCCCAATGCACACACAAAAAAGAGTTCTATATTGTACCTTGTTAGAGCTTCTTTCTCATAGGCCTGTTTTTTTGGCCCTATTAAATGCTTTCCTGACTATGACCTTTAGTCTCTCTAGTTCTGCATTTCACTAAGGTACATCTTGAGATATGTTTTTCTTCTTCAGTAGACAACTGATCTCATGGGAGTTTATTATGCACTGACTTATGGTTAGAGGCTATTTCTACATCCTCTATAGTAGCTACTTCATATTGGAGGCCTTCTAGCTTGGTCCTTAATACCTCTTTAAAGAGACACCATCCGTCTTTTCAATTCAAAAGCATTTAGAAAACTTAACACCTTCAGAAGCGACTGACTACTCACTTTGGAAAGCTACTAGAAAGTTACAGCGACCAACAACATTTTCACCGCCGAACAGAAAAACTGACGGAAACTGGGCAAGAAGTGATCAGGAAAGGCGGATGTTTTTGCCGAGCATTTGACAAATGTTTTCAAACCATTTCCACCAGAAACACAAGAAAACGTCGCAGCAAATTGTAATGAACTGAGGGAGGAGTCTTGATACCAGCAAGAAAAACACAAACTATTTAAGATACACGAGGTCAAATCAGCAATAAAATTACATACTAATTCTTAAAAGGCGCCGATTTATAATCTCATTACTGGACGAGTTTTGAAAGAATTACCAGAAAAGGGTATGAGATTTATTACCTATATTTTTAATGCAACTCTTCTTTTAAATGTTGTTCCAGCTCATTGAAAAGTTGCCCAAATAATTGTACTGCCTAAACCTGGTAAACCACCGCAGGAGCCCACTTCGTATCAGCCAATCAGCCTATTTACCCATTCTGTCAAAGTTGTTCGAGAAAATGGTGCTGCAAAGAATTTAAATAATATTATTGCTGAAGATAATACCTATAATATAATACCTGAAGATAATAATAGCATTCTACCATCGAGCAGGTTCATCGTGTAGTGAAGGTAATACATAAAAACCTAGAAAATAAAACCTTCTGCACAGCCGCATTTATCGACATCTCACAGGCTTTCGATAAAGTCTGGCACGAGGGCTTTTTAATAAAAATTAAACAACTGCTAAACTATTACATGCTCTTACAATCACATCCTTCAGAAATAATGTTTTGGGTTAAGTGTGGCGAAGCTTACTCAAAGCTTTGTCCAATAGCTTCCGGAGTACTTCAGGGTAGCATACTTGGACCAGTACTCTATTATACACAGGAAACCTGCCAAAAACTGGGTTTACGACAACAGCCACATTTGCAGACAAAACTGTACTTTTGGCTTCAAATAAAAGCAAGGCTCAGGCTTCTAAGGATTCACAAGAGTGCTTGAATCGGATGTAAGACTGGATGAAAAGGTTAGACATTTTTTAAAATAAATTTAATTTTGAAAAGATAAATATTTAAGTTTTAAATTAATTTTAATAACTAATTAGTAACTAAAAATAGTATAATAATTAAATTAATCTTTATGTGCAGCACGGATTACTGCTGTAGCATTTCGAATGTACTATAAGTTATTTATTTAAAAATATTATAATATAGGAATAAACCTCGAAGAACCATTAATACTGAAGATGAGGTAGGTACATAATACTTATGTAACTATTGAAATCACTACTTTTAATATGAATACCGTCAATTTTGAGGGCCCCTTGTGACAATTCTCACTTAATTCGGTTCTAACATAAGATATGCAATCCGCAATACATTTGGTTCCCACCGCCAAATACTGCCGTACCTACTGGTTAATTATACCACCATACGCCTTTGATAAAAATTAATATTGTACTAATATTGTATTATACACCAATATTATGTGCTGTTTAGTCAATTCATCGAAAAATAATTTGGGAAGAAACTTAAAAAAGTTTTAATTGTTTGTTTAATATTTAAATGTTAAATGTTTATAATACTATTACTTTTACTTCTTGTAGGCTTGTACCATTCAAAAATAATTTTCTTAAGGTTGCCGTTTTGAGCGTGGGCGATTGCATGAACGATGAACGATGAACTTATTGGCTATATGGAGGTACCACGTGTTACCGTTTATCTCCTTCAACTCATGTGGGCAGCGGGCGTTAGAGTTTATTGAGGTATCTTTCCTCTTTATTAAAGCGCTAGGCTTGATCTGGCTAGATTTATTTCAAAATAATTAAACAGAAAGTGATAACATGAGGTGTTTAAAAGCTAAACTATTTTTCTACGGGTATCCACGCGGCTATCGTATTATAGAACAATAACTTGCAATAAATTGCAAGTTGGCTTGTTTAATTATACTCTGGTTTCTGAGAATTTAGTACTTCAGCAAACATTTTATAATAATTATATAATATGCATATTGTGATGTAATATAAAAATAATTTTCTAAATATCTCCAAATGAGTGGTTGTTCCAAAAAACATCAAATTAATTTCAACTAAATAACTTCAATTCCAGGAAAATCGATCATCCAAACAAAATCACTAATAATCGAAAATTTTTCAACTCGCTAAAATCAAAAATCTAGGCTGCGGCCACTTTCGACTAAAATATTTACAAACAATCTTCTAATCAATACTCAAAAAAGTTCACAATTTTATAACTACAAAACCCTAAATTGTAGGAAAATACAAGACAATAATATTGCAAGGAAACATTTTATTTTTATATGAATTGATATCTTTTTCTTTGATTTTTATCTTATCGGGAATCTACTGCATGTAGTACAATATATACGTATCACAGGTTATCGTATTGGAAAATTGAATATTCAATTTTTAATAAATCGGTCCATTAGCCTACAATTTGACCATTTCAAACAATGCACAAGTAGATTGATATAGTATAAATGTAATTTGTGCGCAAAAAAGTTTGTATCGAAAATCCCAAAGATGAATTTATAAATCGGGTTCTGTATGGGGGGACTCTTGCTTCGGGTAGTACATTTGAACTGATTTGAACATACTGCCAAATGACTATGAAAATAACAAACTTTAGTAAAAAGAATTATTTTAAAATTCAACGGAATCTGGGGAATATATTTTATGAGTGTTTAGACCAGTGGTTCCCAAACTTTTTTGTCTCGTAGATCACACTTGTCATGTTTTTCGGTTTTGGGTAGATCTCCTCCTGGTATTGATTTTTTGATGTGTAACATCTTTCCACTCGCTTATGGGGGTAATTTCGTGAAATGGGACGGAAATGTGTAACAGGAAGCCAGAAAAACGCGCGCTATTTGATTTGACTAATGAGCGCCAAAATTATTTTATCGGAATACATAGATATTATTTGTATTATAAAATGCCTTTAAAAAAACTGTCCGACTGAGGTTCGAACTTGCGATCACCGAATGATATAATTATGTTGCAAGTACATAACGCAAAACGCTGTGAGGGTTCATCTAATCATACTGTTTTAATTCGTATTATCTGTTACAGATTGGGGTTACGGTTACTGGTAACGTAATGCCGTTCCACCTATTTCGCGATTTTAAATAATTTATAATTATTAATTATTTCAAATAATAATGTTGCTTACTAGCAAAGCGAGATGTCAGATGTTACACATCATATACGAGTATTGTAAGGTTCGTTTTTTTTATTTAAATTAAAACGAACCAAATTAAAATTTATTACATAAAATAACTAAGACAAATATTAATGTTTTTAGTAGGAGGGACCTGATGCTTTATTAACAAATTTGGCATCAATTTAGTTAGGTTTAATCTTAAATCTCCTCGGTTAATGACGTTCAGTTTGTTTCTTTTTGTTGTTATTGGCTACCGCGCTGAAACCCCTTTGCACTAGGTATCAGGAAAAGAGGTTAATTTAAATTTAACCCAAAGGTGTATCAGGTGCTATAATAGTTTCTGCAATAGTTCCTAACTACCAGTTAGGTAACTACTATTATAACCTTCTTAATTCAAAAAAAGAACTGTCCGGTTAACAACGGCTGCCGGTAGCTCTGATGGATAGGGGGAGAGCGAGTCGCAGGTTCTTTTATATTTTAGAAAAGAAATTATGAATATTTTTGGTTGCCTAAAAATTTATAAATATTGGCGCCACTGACTTTATTAAGCAACCTGTAAAAATAATTGTGGTAGCAAGAAAACCCAAAGTCAGACAGGTTTCAAATTATATTGAACAAAATAATAATAAATTCGCATCTACAGCGCAAATAATTGACGATAGAACAAAAAAATTTAATAATAATTTAATATGTATACCCCGCGCGCAGAATAGCTATTTTGCCTGCCGGTTTCCAATTGATTTCTAATACTTTTACTGTATCACAATTCAAAATATATTGTTGAAATAAAAAAATAATTTAATCGTTCCGGATGATTGTTGACATTGACTTCGTTGGCGCAACATAAAATTTTATTATACGACCTGATATGTTTCTCTTTTCTTTCTTGTTTATTGAAAGGCGGCAAGAATTTCTAATTGTCCTTTGACTCTTTTTTTGATATTGACATTCGACAAGGCGATATAATAGTTCTCAGACAGGAAGGCTTCCCAAAAGCAACTTGTAATTTTGACTTCCAAGTTCATAGATCAAATACGAATCCTCCAGCAAAATAAATAAACCAAAATGAAGATCAAAGAAGAACCTATTCAAAAAATTGACAATAACTTCCTGGTCAACTATCACAATTTAGCTAAATTATTACCTGTTGTTCGGTTCTTATGGAAATTCAATTATTTGAGTTAAACAAAGTTTCCAACATTTGCGATGTTAACTCTATCAATTATGGCTTGAAAGTGAAATAGGTTGTTAAATCGTGGTACGCATAATTTCCGCGTTTCCTATCTAAATTCGAAAAGAGGGGAATTTGTTTCTAATAAACTTCAATATACAGGGCCGCACCAAACTGAATGTTACACTATTACTAAATGAGATCCACTATCGTTGACCCCCATTTATCTTATAAATCCCATAGACCCATAGATCTCATAGACATAGACCATTTGCAGGTTGTCGTCAACCTCTGGGAGTCGATATAGGCCACTTTGGGAACCACTGGTTTAGACGAATCAATGATAGCTACTGAGACTTGCTATAGCTTTAACTAAGGGAAACGCCGATGAGAATAATATTGGTGTAGTAGTAGATGGTGGAGGGTAGATGGCCAAAATAAGAAGTTTTGGCCATACATATAATGCTTTATCAGATGTGCAGTTATAATTGGTAAAGAAACAGGAAAATTAATGTATTTAGAAGTTAGAAATAAATGTTGCTCTATCTGTGCACGAACAGAAAATAAATACGAAGCTGTTAAAGTTCACGATTGTTTTAGAAACTGTACTAGACTGTTTTAGAAACTAAATACTGATTTAGTATTAGTGTAGAAAGGCACAAGATAAAATTATACAAAATGTATTGGTGATGGCGATACAACTGTTATTTTAGAAATTAAGAAAAATTTTGTATATGGTAATGAGGTGATTAAAATGGAATGTACGAACCATTACATAAAGAATTACGGAAAACAATTATACCAAATTAAAAACGATGTTAAAAGTATATCTTTGAGTTCTAGAAAAATGTTGGCAACTGAAACTTTAATTTCTTTAAGCGTATCTAGCGGGTTTAAAATTTAACGTAGGTCATTTATGTATATCATAATCGATCGTGGAATAAAACCTTCGGTGGCAGCGCCCCGGTAAAACCTTAGATAAATTTATGAAGCAAATAGATAGTGCAAGCAAAAGAAAACAAAACCTTTCAGTTCGATGAAAAGACAGTAAAAAATTTGAATCTAACACGGAAAACCACGATTATGGTAGCAATATATCAGAGATCTTCATAGATGAAGAAGCTTTAGAAATTGAAATAAAAGCGTTAATACTTCGGTTGCAGGTTACATCGTCAGAAATTGAAGACATCTCGAAAATATTTGCAGAAAGAAGTAATTGAAGAAAAATGTTTCAAAAATTGAAAAAACGAAACAACAATTCGACTCTGTAGAATTTATTCAAGTACGAAAGAATCGACAACTGCTTCGAAATTTGAAGCAGTAATAAAAAGAAGGCCAACTAAATCGTGCGATACATTGATTAAATCTATATTAAACACAAATTCAATAAATACAGATGCTACTAGATATGGCACAAATAAAGAACCAGTAGCCATAAAGAAATTTGAAAAAAAGGTAGGTCGTAAGGTAAGTCGAACTGGTTTACATTTAGATGAAGAGACGAGTTTTCTGGGAGCTTCTCCCGATGGAATATTAAGTGAAGATGAAATAGTGGAAGCGAAATGCAACTACAAGGTAGCATCTTTAAAACATATTGCGAGAAGCCGTGGAAAACAAAAAAGTGGCTGATTTGAAAATAGATGAGACCGGTAAAATTGCATTAAATAAAATTGCTAAATTGCAGCTTGCTATAAACAAAAAGAAGAAATATTATTTTATTGTATGCTCTGGAGACCATAATGATTTATATTATGTTGAAGAAATATATTTCAATGAAGGAATTTGGTTAGATATTATGCTAACTAAATTAATTAGGTATTTATTTACCTCCTCTCACTCCCGACATATGTAATTTTAAATAGAAGAGAAAATAATTTAAAATGCAGAGATCTTCCTTCTATATTTGAAGCACAATAGAACGGCACAACAGTGTAGTTCATAATGAGAAGTTTTTTTTTGTAAAGTTGACAATTGGATGAAGATGTAACAAATAGTTAACTACTTTGGTATGCAATTACTAATTACCATAGTATATTCTTTTGTTTTTTTTAACTCAATTTACACCTTTAGGCAGAAATTTTTTTCACACAGTATATACAGTTACTAACAAAAGTATTCGGACGCTCCTATGTTAGCTATGTAAATTGTTCCTTTTGAATACTATTTTAATCATACAAAAATAATTTTTACAGCAATACTTATTAGACATTTTTGTCGCAAATTTCATTGTCTTCATTTCTGTTCATATTCATTTTTTTATTTTATCTCATCGTTTTCGACCGAGAGTGACTTAAAGCAAACTCGGTAAAACTTGTTAATAAAACTAAAAATACACTATTGAATTATTGTGGTGTTTGCAGAGAATTTCCATGGAATTTTACCGAGACTGCTTTAAGTCACTCTCAGTCGAAAACGAGGAGACAAAGAAAAGAATGTATGGAAACAAAAATGAAGAGAAAGAAATAATCTACAAAAAATGTTTGAAAAGTATTTTTGTAAAAGCAAGTTTTATATGCCAAAAAGAGTTTTCAAAAAGTACAATTGACATTGCTAACATAGGAGCGTCCGAATACTTTTGTGAGTAACTGTACTTATTTTAAGTGTTTTGTTTTTTGCCTACTTAATTAAAATCATTATTACTGCAAAATCGATAAACTTCAAATTGGTATTTTGAAGTAAAAATTTCAGTTTTGCTTTTATTTTTAGAATCATTTGATGCGCAATAATTTTATCCACCTTTAAAACCGGACACCCGGTATTATACCGGCTCACAAAATTAAAGACACAATAAAATTTAATATACAACGCTGCATTGTTTCTACTCTAACAGAATGTAATTTTACTCAGTCGTGATTTGAAACTAGAAATTCTAAGTAAATCGAAAAAAAAGAATTTTGAAAAAAAGAGCGAACTACATATAACAAACTTGAAAACTATAAAAATTCACATAGTATGCATGGACATACTAAAGTGTGAGATCTAAATTAATGTAGTATCTTACTGAAGAAATAAATAGTTACATAACATTGGAATGCAATTACCATTATCTTCGCAATGTAGACAGATCATATTACATTAACGTGCATCATACTTAGCAAAGTTTGAAACCAACATATGAGTATTCTCACTAGCGCCATGATTGAATAAATAGACAGACTACATTTTATAAATGTTAAGTTTTTTTTTTATCTAATGTGACAGATTTCTATATGCCATTACGAGTAAATTCTTCAGGACAAGGAAAATTATTCTTTCAATTTGTATTTGTAACCATTTGTACAAAAATGTATATAATGCTATCAAATTTTTTTTCAAGCTAGGTGTAACATTTGCGCTGGACTTGAATTACTTTTCGTGCTGATATTTATAAAGGTAATGTTTATAAAAAATATTAAACGATCACTTTTGCTACTTGAAAAATCGATCAACTTCACAGCAAAATTTTCTATATTTTCAATTACTTGATTGTAATAAAAAGTTATTCACATCCAAGAGCCAAGTTTTAGCTTTGCAATGATCACAAAATAAATTTCTAAAAGTTAGTATTTATTTTTTGGTTGCAAATACAATGACCACATATCGCCCATAAGGTTAACACATGTGGGACGGCAACCTTAAAATTTATATTTCAGAATATCAGTTAGCTTGGAATTAGAAGTAAATAATAAAAGTTCCAAAACAATATAAATAACGAAATATATTTATTATGATTAATAAAAACTTCCTACGTGGGTGTTACAAAGGCAATCCATAATTCGTAATTTCATACGGTTTTATTAATTTTAAAAACAGATTTTATATTTCAGTTCAAGTGGTTGTATGAACGTGACTAAGTGTTATTACTCGCAGCTTTCAATGTTTACTTTTAATGTTATAGAAAGCAGAATATAACCCTTTTCGCAAGTTAATAATTAAAGTGTAAAATATAAAGAATTGCAGTTCTCTATTGATTTTATTTGATATTATTATTACAAGGAAAAGCCGGGTAGCTCTACACGAAAGGTAAAAGCAACGTAGCTTAATAAATAGTGTGTAACAAAAAATCGTTTTTAAAATATTTACAATTTTAAATTTATGTAGTAGTGGTAAAAAAAGAAACATATAACATTTTTTACGTACAAATGGATATTTTAAATAACACTTATTTAACAGTTAAAAATAATAACAGTTTTAAAATAACAGATAATATTAAGTAATAAAGTGTATTAGTGTTGGATTTCATAAAAGAGATTTAAAATTTAATCCACGATAATAATTATTGAATAATTTATAACAAACAACACTTAAGCGTTTTAATTGTTGTAACTATGATTGAATCGCTTATTTCAGAAACAACTTAAGTCACATTTTGACAGTTTTCAGGAGGTGAATTAAAACGTTTGATAAGTTTATCTAAACATTTCGAATAAAACTCGAGCTTGAGGTCAAAGATTTACACTAAAGTAAGAGTTTATCATAAATAAAAGCATTATAAATTAAATTACGTTTTACCCCCAAAAATACATAATGGTGTAATAAACTCAAAATGATCAAAATGTGACTTAAGCAGCATTCACATAGGGGCTTGTAAGAATTCTTGCACGGTGTATTGTAAAAGTTTGTTAACTTTTGCACAGATCCTTCTCTTTTTTCCGATTCTTACACCGTGTAAAAAATGAAGCCTATCTGAACACTTCTACCTGAGCTAATGTTTTTTAACTCTTATTAATTCTACCATCCAAATACCATCCTCTATGTGAATGCTGCTTAAGGTTGTTTCTACAAGCTTAATTGATTAGATGCCAGATCCCATAATTATAACATATTACCTTATGTTATCACAGTTTTCATTTTTTTTTCAAACAAGGTTGTACTTGGCCGTCACACAGTTTTAACAACTTCCAAAATATTTTGGTTTTTAGTCTTTCTAAAGGTCAACAACCAAAAATGTAACAACAGCTAGAAGATATAAGAGTTGTGGGTTTTACACTAAAACATACATTTGAAAACATTTGTACACAACTCTTGAAATTCCAAGGATTTCTATTTCCATACACCAAGAGAAATGAAAACTGAACAACGTATATTTACCGGTAAATGTGTACAGGTTCCAACGGGAATTAGTAAGAATGCGTTGAATAATTTAAAAAGCATCGTTATTCTTACAATTACTGGTAAATACTATATACCTGTACGTCGAATGAATCGACAAATGCAGAATAATATGAAAATAATCTCTAAATAAATCAACTAACGTTGATCTGATTTTTAAGAAAGCCATGTTCTTAACAGTAAGTTACACTTCCAGATGTTATAAAGATTTCTCTTTTTTTTTCTAGTGAAATGACTGACGAGCATTTTCAATTTACGCTCAACTTCATCTTTCGTTTTCACTAATAAAAACCTCAATTTCTATTAATATGTCGTGCCACATATTGCGGTCTTTATAATTTTTATTTTTGATGTGTAACATCCTTCCGCTCGCTTATGGGGATAATTTTGTGAAATGGGACGGAAATGTGTAACAGGAAGCCAAAAAAGCGCGCACTATTTGATTTGACTAAAGAGCGCCAAAGTTATTTTATCGGAATACATTGACATCATTTGTATTATATAAAATGCCATTAAACAACTTTGTCCGGCGTGAGATTTGAACTCGCTATCATCGAATGATGTAATTATTTTTCAAGCATATAATGTACTACGCTAAGAGAGTTTATCTAATAAAATTGTTTTAATTAGTATTATCTATTACAGATTGAGGTTACGGTTACTGGTAACGTAATGCCGTTCTATCTACTTTGCATTTTTTAAATGATTTATAATTATTAATTATTTCAAATAATAATGTTGCTTACGACCAAGGTGAGATGTTAGATGTTACACATCATATCCGAGTACTGTAAGGCTCGCTCGTTTTTTTCTTCAATCTCATAACACTGAATGCTCGCGATACAAATCGATTAATTCGAACACTTTTGCATTTGTGCACTTTTGCATGATTGCGTGTTGCATAATACTTACGCAATAACTAGAAACTAAAAGTAAGTAATAGTAGCATAGACACGTGACGATATGAAGGTAAAGTCTCCATCACCTCTAGTTATTTACTAAAAGATAATATACACTTAAAAACAAAAAGTTGCATGCACTGCAACAAGATATGTTTGACTCTCAAATTAAATAAAAAATTATCAATATATTTATTATTCTAAGACTATACAATGAATTTAATAAATTTTATTTTAAATTTAAATCATTATTAAAGATGAATAAGTCCGTTCTTTTTCTAATCCCATAAAAGTACATGACAAAAGTCTACATACACACCAAACTCTTAATTAAATTAAGTTACCCAGGTAGCACAAAATATTGCGCAATATTGGCGCAATATTGTACCAATATTGAGAAATGGTGCAATATTGGCAATGTCCAGTCAATATTGGTGCAATATTGTACAACATTTATGCGGCAATATTGTGTACCAATATTGGTACAATATTGCTTACCCACGTTGGGCAATATTGTATATTCATGTTGGTGCAATAATGGTTAAAAAAAGCATTAATATCTAAACAATACTGAATATATTCTCCCAAATAACTTCTAAGTTATATTATCAGTGATTAGTATCATTGGAAAATGCATAAGCTAACGAGTAGCTAACATATTCATATTTTATTGGTATTCAATATTGGGTCATGATTGCGTACCAATATTGCGCAATGATTGCGAAACTATATTGGTACAATATTGTCTTGCAATATTGGTGCAATATTGATGAACATTTATGCGGCAATATTGTATAACAATATTGGTACAATATTGCATACCCACGTTGGGCAATATTGTATATTTATGTTGGTGCAATAATGGTTAAAAAATGCATTAATATCTAAACAATACTGAATATATTCTCCCAAATAACTTCTAACTTATATTATCAGTGATTTGTATCATTGGAAAATGCATTTGCTAACAAGTAGTTAACATATTCATATTTTATTGATATTTAATATTGGGTCATGATTGCGTATCAATATTGCGCAATGATTGCGAAACTATCTTGGTACAATATTGTCTTGCAATATTGGTGCAATATTGATGAACATTTATGCGGCAATATTGTATAACAATATTGGTACCATATTGCATACCCACGTTGGGCAATATTGTATATTCATGTTGGTGCAATAATGGTTAAAAAAAGCATTAATATCTAAACAATACTGAATATATTCTCCCAAATAACTTCTAAGTTATATTATGAGTGATTTGTATTATTAGAAAATGCATTGCTACCATGTAGCTAACATATTCATATTTTATTGATATTCAATATTGGGCCATGATTGCGTACTAATATTGCGCAATGATTGCGAAACTATATTGGTACAATATTGTCTTGCAATATTGGTGCAATATTGATCAACATTTATGCGGCAATATTGTATAACAATATTGGTACAATATTGCATACCCACGTTGGGCAATATTGTATATTCATGTTGGTGCAATAATGGTTAAAAAAAGCATTAATATAAACAATACTGAATATAGTCTCCCAAATAACTTCTAAGTTATATTATCAGTGATTTGTATCATTGGAAAATCCATTTGCTAACAAGTAGCTAACATATTCATATTTTATTGATATTCAATATTGGGCCATGATTGCGTACCAATATTGCGCAATGATTGCTAAACTATATTGGTACAATATTGTCTTGCAATATTGGTGCAATATTGATCAACATTTATGCGGCAATATTGTATAACAATATTGGTACAATATTGCATACTCACCTTGGGCAATATTGTATATTCATGTTGGTGCAATAATGGTTAAAAACAGCATTAATATCTAAGCAATACTGAATATATTCTCCCAAATAACTTCTAAGTTATATTATCAGTGATTTGTATCATTGCAAAATGCATTGCTAACATGCAGCTAACTAATTCATATTTTATTCAATATTGAACCATGATGGCGTATCAATATTGCACAATTATTGCTAAGCTATATTGGTACAGTAATGTCTAGCAATATTGGTGCAATATTGCTTACCCATATTGTAAATTCAAATTGACATTTTTAAGCAAATTTATTAAACTAGAAATCAATAAACAATCGTATTTCGCATTAAGTGAAAATCTGAAATTTTATTTTTATTGTGGTGATAATAGACGTCTTCAAATTATATCAGTCACCTGTATTTCCTCAAGTTTAATTTTCTCTTTAAGACCGATGATCTTAGTTATAAAATACGGAAATATTTTATTTAGGTATAAATAAATTAGTTAAAAAACGTCTTTTTATTGAAATAAATGTTTTACATTAGACATTAAAAAAACGATCTAAAATGTAAGTTCCGGTATGGTTCAGATAAAACTTTTAGCAATACATGTCATAAGCATTTGATGACGTCATATTCGAACAGCACTGTATTATAATTCAATTTTCTTTATTAAGTATTTATTACTTTTTGTTTATAATTAAAAGCAAATTAAATTTTATAAATGCTATGGAACCATGGAGAAACCCTAAAATAAATGCACAAAGAATTTTTAGATTTCAGGTATAAGTAATTTCAAAGAAATAATCGGTGCCATAAAACCCAATACGGTACATTGTTGCATTCTATGAACAAATTTGATAATATGTTTAAGAATTCTGTCATATATATTATGTTATTCTTACATAATATTAATTTAAAAACTATTTAATTTAATAAAGGGTACACTATAGCGTACCCGCGTTTTATTAAATTATTTTGAGGTTTGTGACAAACTTATATGCTAGATAGCAATTATTTCTTGAAAGAAAGAATTATTGAATTCCTCGTGGTTCTTTCAATGAAAAATGATTGTTATTTAGCATTTAAGTTTGTCCCAACTTCAAAATAATTTAATAAAAGGTACACTATAGTGTGCATTGGGTCTGAAAGGATTAAGTAATAAACTTGACAAAAGTATTTTTAACAGGTATCTAGTTGTAACCCAGATGCAATTATTATAATGCATAATTTAAAAACTCAGTACGATGTAAGTTATTATTTTGATCATTATTGTTTTTAGTATTATATGAACGGCGATATAAAATATTTTCGTTAATTTCGTCTAAGATCAGTTTAATATTGTCGATAAGACCAATTTTGCAAAATTATAAAATACACAAAATACACACCATTTATAAATTTGAAGTTAAAATCTCACTTGTAACGTTTTATTTGGTACTTCAAGTGATACTCCAAGGGAAGTGAATATATGTATATGCCACTTTACGAGAAAGTGAAGATATCAGCCCTTATTCAATACTTGTTAAAAGTCAAATAATTTTGGCTTTTGCAAAAACAAAATTATACCTACTTAATGCATCTTGTGTTCTTAGGAGTGATAAGAAAATTAATAGATTTTTGATTAAAACATCATCACAGTTTAGACTTCCAAATTTTAGAAAAATTATGTCTGAAAGATCAGCAAGTTATGCTGAAACTGTTTCATAGATGGAAAGCTACCGAGTTTCGTTTCTTTTTATTGTACAGCGTTACTTATTTTATTAGATATAGTATGTTCTGCACAGTATATCAATTTTTTACTCCTAAATATTGTGTTCAGAATGTTAACACATAAATTAGCTCCAGTGCTAATTTATAAATATAATTTTGTATATATAATTTTTTGTAAATAATTTTAATCTAGAAATTGAATTTCTACAAGAAGGCCTCGTGGCGTAAGCTGTAGAGCGGTAGGGTTTCAAATCCAATAGGTCGGTCGGTTCAGGTTCGAATCCCAGGTAGGTTAAAAAAAATTTAATTTATATTTCAGTTAATTTTCAGGACTAGATACTGATGATATCCAAAATCCAAAAGAAATAAGTAAGCCCAATATAAATAATAAAATATAAATAAAAAAATAATAACAATAAGCTCAATAAACACATAAATAATAAAATTAATTAAGTAAATTTGACAATTAAAATAATATATACTTTAAATAAATAATAATTATCAAAAAGAATTTTTTTATTTGCCATCATGGTAAAATATTGGAAGCGATATTGAGCAATATTGCATTTAATATTGTGCAACATTGCAAATTGTTCTCATTACTATATTGCGCTATATTGACGTCAATATTGTGCGATATTGACTGCAATATTGTGCAACATTGCAAATTGTTCTCATTACTATATTGCGCTATATTTACATCAATATTGTGCGATATTGACTGCAATATTGTGCAACATTGCAAATTGTTCTCATTACTATATTGCGCTATATTGACATCAATATTGCACCAATATTGGACGCGATATAGCCCCAACATTGAAGACTATATTGCTTCAATATTGCTATCAATATTGTGCGATATTGACTGCAATATTGTGAAACATTGCAAATTGTTCTCATTAGTATATTGTGCTATATTGACCGCAATATTGCGCCAATATTTACAGTATGAAGGACTAATATTGCCACAATATTGCGTGCTACCTGGGTACCTTCTCTGAGTGTTTGCAACCTTGACGTGGTGAGAGGGCTTGCAAATTTCGATGAAGCCGCAGGCGTAAACTTTGGGACGAGAGATGGTGACATCCCCATCGATCAGATGGGAGACGGTTTGGGGTCACTGGGACTTAAATTTTTTTAGGCCGGACCTGGTCAAGGTTATGACGGTTGTAGGTGAAAAACCTGGTGCACCCGAGGTACCCTACCTACAGACGAAAACACACCATTTGTTTGTAATACCGTAAGATGTTAGATCTGTAACAACAACCAGCAATAGGCGTAGTGCTGGTATGCTGCACAGAGAACATCGCGGAGAACATCGCTTAATCGCCTGACCTGCGAAAAGTAAACTGCTATAAAAAACCTTAAGTAAAGGTGGAATAGCATATGCCAAAAACTATATGGCTTAGAAGGTAATCCTAGTCACTAATATGTAAACTCCGGATATTAAGTGACATCTCAGTTTTAATTATCCTTTTTGCAGTATGCAGGGCTCTACTGCAAGTGACCATTCTTTTCCTAGCTTCTAGTGAGAACTTTATAGAGAATCTAAACGTATTAATAAGAAACTCGCTCACAACAGAGTCTACGACAGAGGACTTTAAAAATCTTAATCTCATTGTAGAACAAATATAAGAGCTTCAAAAGTTCAGAATGAAAATCCATACCCGAAAGTAAAGAAAGCCCTTCTTGAAAGAGGCAATGACAAAATCAATACAGCTTTAAAAAACCATCAACAGAAAGCTAAAAAGGAAATACTTAGCGGAGCTGCTCGCAAACGGATGAAATATTTTATCCAAAAGAGACATCACCTGATAAAGGTAGTAAACTTGCTTGTGTTGGATAATAACCCATCTATAAATATGTCAAGAAATTTATTTATAGGATCTGCGCCCTTGCCTCCGAGTTTAATAAGAGCTGGTATACAATCTGGGCTACACCACAAAAAATTATTATTAGAAAAGTTCAATTCCAGGTGTGGTAAGAAGTTGCAATTGCTTCTTTAGAATAAGGTTAGCCGAGGTTTAAAATAAAAAGTTTGTAAATTTTAAAATTTTATTGCTTTTGAAAATCATTCATTTAAATCTATAGAAACTCCGAACGCCTTGGACGCCCTCCGAGCCTTTATTTTGACAAATACATAACAAATTTAAAAGTATTTCTGTAGAATGACAGAACACACCAACGGTGGAAATCGAAAACATAGAACTCGTTCGGGTGTCTACCGCAACTAGCGTAGCGGAATGGCAATGCGAAGCTTTCGACCCACCCTGTGCTAAATTATAAAAATTTGTTAATTTCATTTTTAAACGTTTGAATTGGTAAAAGTGCAGAGTGAGGAAGAAAAAGGGAGAGGATGGCTTTTTTGGCCAACTATGGTTGACAGCGGGTGTGAGAATTTGTATGCCCGCTTAAATTTGATTTTTGATGCGTATCATAATTGTGAGTAATATTTTGATTCTAATTTTGAATAAAGTGATTTTGATGCGTGTGCATTATTTTTGAAATTTTGAATTTTGGATTCGTTTGGATTTATTTTTAATGTTTTGCTACCGAACCGAGCGGTAGTGCATTAATTAATTGGATCGGTTTGGTTAATTTGGATTGATTTGAAGAAAGAATAAGCCCAAATAATAAATTGTATTTGCATTGTAAAATTAGAAAATTAAATTTGTAAGTACGAGCGTGTGGCGAAATTGATAAGCCGACGAATTGATCTCATCGATTGAAATCGATCTGATCGATTGAAATCAAAACTTCAATTCTTTTATGAAAATTTAAATTTTACATTGGAATTTAAATTAGTTGCGATTGGAAGAATAATTAATTGATTTTTAGAAGACGATTCATTGATAACATTATTTTGATTGACAACGAAGACAATATCGTCAAAGGAATTCGCTCCTGAGGTAGAATTGCTTCACCGCGATAGGAGCTAGTCGAGGTGTTCTTTTTTTGAGTGTGGTAAAGGGTTTGATTGATAAAAAAAAGGAAAATCAATCAAATACCATCACAATATATATAGATGTAATATATTATATTTATTAGTAAAAAATATACAGGAACCCATTTATACATTATGTACACATGTACATTAATGGGAGGGCAAGGTTTATAAAAAAAATAGCATATTTTTAAGAATTTTTTTAGACGATAAAGGTAATGCTGGTTGATTTAATTAAATTCCATATAATAATACAACACCTTAACGATATTCTCTTAAATTTTCATTGCAAAATAATGATAAATAAGTCGTTGGCAGCAAATCTCCGCAAGCGCCTTCGAAAAAACGTTGTTTTTGCGGTGTACGCTATAACTTGATAGTGGATTATCTGAAACAAAAAAATCAAAATGCGTTACTTGCGTTAATTGCAAAGTTGGATTGTTTCCACCATAAAAAAATCGTTGTGCTGAAAATTGAAAATATTAAACATGCTGGAGTGAAAATTGTATAAAATTTGTGTATTATTGTTAGGTTAAGGATAGATTTAAGTGGTTACATTTTGGGACGATTATATTGACCAAAATATTATAAAGGTGCGACGAAAGACGATTAGGTTCGCGAGTGTTCACGAGTTTGTGAAAAATTAGGATTTTTGTGGTGCAAATGCCTGTAAGAAAAACGGTTGTATCGGAATTTAACAAAAAGTCGTTTGGACTTACGAAATAAGAGTCAAACGAGAAATGGAAAACATCATCGGAAAGAGCAGGAAATTCTCTTTAATTTAGGACAATTTGCAGATCCGATGATAAAAATTAAGAGTATAAGAAGAGATTCTATCCGAGAATGTGGACGGATCTGGACAATTTGAACTTTTTAATTGAAGCTGGAGTCCGACCGAAAACATTTAGGATAGGAAAATTTATACCAAAAGATGCAGGATTAAAAGTTAATGACTTTAGATAACTTTTAATTTCAAGAAAATTGTGTTGGTGGATACACCAAGTGAAATAAGTACTTTAGTTAGTACAGAAACGCAAAATTTTGGCATCCTATGGAACCGCGAATTATCATTGGCCGACGCGAAGATCATCCACCACTCTAAATTTATATGTGATTTAGTGGATTGTTATTGGTAAATGGCATTATCGATAGACATTGGTCAATCAGCCATAAAACGAATAATTTGGCCCGGATTCCGTATAAAAGGAGGTGCGTTTGTAAAAATAAGTGAGTTCGTTTCCAATTTTTGGACTGATTGCTGCGGGAGCTTCTGCCCGACAAATCAGCAAATTTAAATAAAGTACTTTTCGGTGATAGAAAAATTTTGAAAAGTAATTTTCGGTGTTAGAAAGATTTGATGAAAATTTTTGATAATTAAAAATTAATTTAATTATTCATGTAGTGAAGTTATAATTGTCGAGCAATGGCAAATTTTAATAAAGTATTTTTCTGTGATAGAAAAATTTTGAAAAGTAATTTTCGGTGTTAGAAAAATTTAATACAGTATTTTTCGGTGATAGAAAAATTTGATGAAATAATTTTTTTTGATAATTAAAAATTAATTTAATTATTCTTCAAAGAAGAAGATGTTCATGGAGAAGATATAGTCAACTATAATTTCAAAAGGATTACGTGCAAATTTACCTGTTGGTTATGTGATAGTGCCGTCCTGAAATTTAAGTAATTAGGTTGTGTTGAAAGAATTTAAGAAGAATATACAAGGTAGATAAAACAATTTTGATTGTAAAAATGTTGTGTTTTTTTTTTTAGGTAAAAACGTTTTTTTAGTTTAAGTTTCAAAAATATGTGGGGTTAGGTTTATGTTTTTGTTTAATTGTAAAAAAAAATTGTACTTACGTGTGTTATGCAATTAAACCAGATGACAGAAATTTATAGAATTTTAATTCACTCCACAGCACAACGTTTACAATTTGTTTTCAGAAAAGTTTTTAAAACTGTCACGAAATTTGCACAGGTACATTTGGCGATATGATAACGAGTATTGGTGGTTGCTAACTTACTTTCACAATCATAGTAATGGTATGTTCAGTGGCGTGTACATGATAAGTACGATAGGTAGGTCTGCTATAGTTTAGTGTTTTTATTATTGTTATCAATAAATGATAACTGGCGCCGGGTAATTTTAGGAGACTATCGTAGCTTTTTTGTAGCGTATCACAGCAATATATTGCTGCGACCTTATGCGCGCCTCTTATCTCGTCAATGGGATAACGTAGGTTCTCGAATGTAAAAGATTGTTACAAGTAAACAATAAAATAACGGTTTTATAATTTTTATTTGCAAAGTTAAAATATAAAAAAAATAGGAACAAAATTTTAACAATAGCAAAAACTCACGCAAATAGCCGACCTCAGCTTTTCTATAGACAAAAATACTGTTATCTTCCTTCTTGAATTTATTCTTCACCGACCGCTCTGCTAAATATCTGACTAAACTGCCTTCAAACCTTCGTCGACCGACCGCTTTACAAATCTTCTTCTAACTAACTGCCTTCAAACTTTCGTCGACCAACTGCTTTCAAATCTTTTTCTGACTAACTGCCTTCAAACCTTCGTCGACCGACCGCTTTACAAATCTTTTTCTGACTAACTGCCTTCAAACCTTCGTCGACCGACTGCTTTCAAATCTTTATGTGACTAACTTTCTTTTTTTATTAATTCTTCTATCGCCTTGGATATCCATTTTTAAACTGTCTTTTTTTTTTTACATCTAGATTTTTATTATTTAAAATATTGCTGTTGTCGGCATTTACGTGAGTCATAATACAAACATAAAATAAAAATCAAATTCGAAACAAAAAAACTTACTAACTAGACAAACATAAAATATTAAACAAACACTGAAATCAAAATTAAGAATATATAAAAATAAAACACACACTAGTAATAAAATGTTAAAATAGAGTTTTGCTTTGTGGTTCCTCTAGTTGCAAATACCGTCATTTTATTGCTAAGTTCGCAACCCATTTCCATCACTTAGTGCGGACACAACAATATATAACAGGGTGTCGCAAGCTATATCATTCATTTAAATAGTTTTTGAACAATTTTATGTAAGTTATGAATTAAATTATTTTTCAATTTCATGTAACATGTAAAAATTAATTTTATTAAAAAACCATTTTATCAACATTAGATATTATAATCTTACCTAAAAACAAAAGAGAAATGACATTTAAAGCAATTATTTACAAAATTTTAAAAATTAATACAATTCACAATCACACATACAAACTCAAAATAATCTCCCCGTTATCACGGCCGCCCATATCTTTCTTCAAAGAACAACCGGTCTTACATTTGTATTATCTGTTATGCTAGGGCTACACCTGCGTCTAACGTTATTAGACGCATTAATGCGCTAAAATGCAGATGTGGCTACGAATTAACGTGATAATCTGTTAACGACATTATTAATGACATTAGATTTTAGCGATAACTCGGATAGCGGTCTCTTTTGGCACATCAAAGAGATTAATACGTTAGATATCGCGATATATTGTGTGGCTACATTTATTCTATATCTCGCGCTATCGGCATACTTATACTACTATACAGTAAGCTCTCGTTATAAAGATATACCTGTTTTATTAATTTTATAGCAATCATCATCAACATTTTTATGCAGCGATGTCTTAAATTGTAAAATAAACGCAAAAACTTATGGCAGTATACCTATAAATTTTGTTTTATATTAAACAACATAAAAATACACACAAATTTCACGAAAAATTAAAAATAAATATTTGTGTAAATTGCATTTTTTTTATACTACATTAAATAATTTGAAGAACGCGTTTTGCAAATTTTGTAAAAAATTTATTCGTACGTTAAACTAAATTACAAGATAAATTTGTATATTAAAAACTTAAATAAAATGCAAAGATATGTGCAACTTGCAGAATCAGCGTCAGCTTAAATTTCAACGTTTAGACAAGCGCTACACCTGCGTTTAACTTTAAGCTTAACGTACATTAATGCGCTAAAATGCAAATATGGCTACAAATTAAAGTACTAATCTGTTGACGATATTAGTAATGACATAAGACATTAAGCGATAGCTCGGGTAGCGGTCTCTTTTGGCACATCAAAGGAATAATGCGTTAAATATTGCGCTGTTGTGGCTACACTATTCATTCTACATATTATATCTCGCGCTATCAGAATATCTATACTGTACGTGGTTCAGTTGCGCCTTATTCTTGCATAGTGGGCTAAAATTAAATTACCGTCAAGTTGTCAACACAAACTGACCTATTTTCATAGATGCAATTAATATTGTAGCTACGATGTATAGATGTAGCCCTAGCATACGAGATGATTGCAATGAAGCCAATGATTTATAAAATACAAATAACCATTTACCAAATACCTTAACCATTTTAAAATACAAATAATAATGTTTAAGCAAATGTTTCAATTTAAAATAAAAATACAAATTTTACGTAAATACGAATATAAACTATAATGTATTTTATATAATTGCCGTTCAATTAAATAATTTGAAAAAACGCGTTTGCAAATTTTGAAGGTTAATATTCGTACCACGTTTAACTAATTAAATAATTGGCAAAAGTATGTGCAATTTGCAGATTCAGCGTCGACTGAAATTTAAACGCGAGTAACAAGATACTATGTTTATATAATAAGTCGTACATGAACTACGTTAAACATCACATTAAACATTAACATAGATGTAGCCATTCAAAAATATATAATCTAGCGCGTAATTTTTTCTCCCGTTAAATAACGCATTTTCTTCTCCTTCATTAGACGTTAACGCAGATGTAGCCCTAGCATTACAGATTGGGGTTACGGTTACTGGTAACGTAATGCCGTTCCACCTATTTCGCGATTTTAAATGATTTATAATTATTAATTATTTCAAATAATAATGTTGCTTACTGATATGTCAGATGTTACACATATACGATGTTATATACATATATACGAGTACTGTAAGGTTCGTTTTTTTTTAATTTTAAAATGTTGTTTCTTCAAAAACTAAAGCTTAATCCTACAAAATATTTATTGTATTATACTTACTCAGAAAATTGTCTTCTTTCCAATAGTGTATAGAAAAAAGTTAAAATTGTGGGTAGTTTTCTGACCGTAACCCAGATAGGGTCTAAAACTAAACAAGAAACAGATATAGGCGTACTATATGGCGCAAAATATGAGGCATCTATAGCATTAGAAATTCATTCTACAATTATGCAAACAGAAATATTTGCAATTGCACTGTGTGCCCGCGAATTCCTAAAAATAAATTTGAGGGGCAAACAAATCAATATCATGTCTGACAGCCAAAACTAAGAGTAGCTTTGAGTTCCGGTTCACATGAAAATACTGTCTCTCAAGAAACTGACCAAAGGCAACAAAACTGCTTTTTGTTAGGTGCCAGTTTATGAGGGAATTAAGGATAATAAAACAGCCAATAAACTGGTTAGATGAGGCTCAAAAACAACCCCGAGTGGACCCGAGCCATTCTGTGGGCTATCCAAGGAGCTGGAAGTATAGAAATAAGAAGCAAAATGCAAGAAAACTGTCTGGCACGATACACCAGGTTAAAGCCAGGCAAAGAAATTGATTGAGTACTCGACTACAGAGGCTAACAAGCTTCTTCTATCATCAAAGAATGAAATTAAACTTATTACGGGGTTTCTTACTACTGAACATCGCCATGTTGAGATATCACCTGAAAAAAAACTAGAAAAGTGACAAGTGCAGACTTTGTGATTTGGAAACTGAATCGTATGAGCACATTCTTTGCAACTGCAATGCCTTAGTTTGATTTAGGCTAAAGTATTTAGGACAAATACAACTGACACCTAAAGAGATGAAAAGATAACTTCTCAGGAGCATTCCATGTTTTTCTAGCAAAATTGAATTTCTTTTAATAACATAATTAGATTACAAACAAACAAAAAATCAGTACTGGTTGCAGTTCTGAATGGCCATTGTAGCCAATCGACCTCTAAGTAACAATAATAACAATAATAAAATAAGTTATAAAATTGTTATAAGGGAGCAACGTTTTCCTTAGCTTTTATGACCGCTTTCATTTTAGCAGGTGTGATGTCAACAAATTAGATCCTATCATAATAAATTATTACAATGTATTATCAATGACCTATGCATTTTGTCATGCAATGGAAAGTTCATTTACTTAAGGAAAAGGAAATATGACAAAGTGCGTATACGTCTGTGTCTAGACGTTCAATGGCATTAGTATAAGCAATTAATATAATATAAAAAAGATGTAGACATAGTAGATTAGTTCAGTTATAATTGTATTCTAAAATCGAATCAATATACTCAAATTTTATTTTAAATTGTTTTTTCTAATTAAGGCCTGTACGGCAAACATAACTGGCGCAGGCGGCAGGATTGGTTAGAGCTCTTAAATAAAATCTCTAAGAACGATCGTTTTAACGATTTACTAACTGAACTTAAGTGAAAATGCAAATAGAAAATTTTTTAAAAATCGCGACGCGAGATAAATTAAATTAATTAAAACAAAGTAAATTAAGAAGAAAAATAAAACAAGAAACCGAAAAGGCAGTCCGCAAGAAGAAAAAAAAAGAAGATCAAGAAAATAAATACGAAGTTTTAACAACAAATAAAATCAAGGTTATGAAGAGATTTACAACGCTTTCAATAATTTCGGCAACTCTAGCGTAAGTATAGCTCATTATCTTTTCCACAATTATTGCTGAAATGTCTGAAACAGAAGATAGTAACTTATTCAGTAAGTTGTATATAACAGGAGCGGCATCTCAAAGTAGTGCCCATAGGCGACAATTTGGTAAATCTGCCCCTGGGAGCCCGATGCCAGACTTAAATTAACTGGCTTGGCTGGTTAGCTATCAACAAGAAACAACAATAATACCGAACACAACCTAACTACAATAATATCGAACAGTCAAACACAATAATTTTATGTTTTAAAAATTTTTTCATTGCATCTGTAAAAAAGCGACTATGGTCATTAAAAAAAACAAAACAAATATTAAAATATTGAATTTTAACTGTTAAGTAAAGAATGCATACTTACATAGAAAAATAATATTTAAAAAACAATAAAAATGATAATAATTAATTAAATATTCTAAGTTCAAACCTGCTATATGTTAATTATTGTCATTTTTATTGATTTTTAAATATTATTTTTTTATGTAAGTATGTATTCTTTACTTAACAGTTAAAATTTAATATTTTAATATTTGTTTTGAGTGTAATAATGTTCACGTTACCGAGTAGCTATAGAAAACATTGGGTGTTCACTGGACCAAGATGTTCATAAATTCGAATGTTCACTTTATCGAGCTTCTACTATTAAAAACTTGTATTTGAACGGTTTTTGTTATTTATAAATTTATTGTGCTAAAATTTTAAGTTATGTTAACCATTTTCATACTTTGTTATGTTACTTATATAAAATAGCATAATTTTTCAGCCACTGCCCTGGTCGAAATGTTCCCATGTGTGCCCATGGTCACATTGGTCATATCCCCAAACTTCTTGGGGATATACCCATGGGCACGTAATGTGACCATAGGCAGATGCAATGTGTCCATGGGTAAATGCAATGTGACCATGGGCAGGTGCAATGTGATCATGTGCAGATGTGATGTGACCATGGGTATTATGTGACCATGAGTATATTTGATGTATGACATGACATTGGGCATATGCAATTTTAATTTTATGCATAAATTTAATAAAATGAGAAATATGTATTTATATAATATTATTTATTTATTTTTAAATATTATAAAAAACAAAAAAAGCGAAATGAGGTTTGATCTCGCGATCACAAAATAATGCAATTATGTTTCATGCACATAACGCAAAAGCCTATCGAGGGTTAATGTATAACATAGTTTTAATTCGTATTATCTGTTTTAATTAAAAAATAAATAATTAATTAATTTAATTTAATTAAAAAATAATTCAATTCAATTCATAGAAGTATGAAATTTTTTATCAACGTTTTCTTATGACGTTATCACGTAAAATTATCGTTCGTAAACCGACTTTACTTTACCCGCACTCGCGGGTCGAACCCGCGAGTGCCACGTGTTTTTTTTATTATATTTATTATATAATTTTATATTGACACGACGTTAAATTTATGAAAATTTATCGAAAATTTATCAGCAAATTTTGTGTTAAATTTTTATGAAAAAAATTTAGAACATGTTCTAAATTTGGTGGTAAAAGTGCGTGTAAATGTGCGCAAGTAGACATTTTCACGCCTAAAGTCCGCCCAGTTTGATTTTTGAAGTTCACAAACATTTCACCGAAATTTCATAAAAATCAAATGAAACCAAATATCTGAAAAATGTCCTTAAACTGTTTGTTAATACGCAAACGCGCGTCTTAAATTTTTTATCAAATTTGACATCGTTGCAAACAGAAAATTATTTTTACCTACATAGAATTACGTGTTAAAAATATGTGCAAATTTACATAAAAATTTACATGTAAATTTTATATAAAATTTAACGTCGTGTCAAATAGGCTTTAGGTTCCTAGGAGCCCAACTATTATAAAAAAAAATAAATAAAAATTAATCTTTTTCATAAAAATTGGGAAATTCGGCAATATATGTGAATTCTCCAAAACACATTAATATTACTTAAGTATTTGTTCTAAAATTATTAAAAAATATTGTTATTATTTAATCATATCATTATAAAATTATTATTGTATATTAGAGTATTTCATCTGAATGTTTGAAAATTGAACTTACAATTTTACATCCAAGCAACATCTGAGTTCTACTTAATTCTTTTTTTATTTTCAAACAAATCAGTAATTAGCGGATTAATATAATTAATATTATATAAATCAGATGATTTCGATTCGTTGTTTTTCTTTAAATTGCCATCGAAACCAAAACGTAATTTATAATAATTGTTCTGTTGGTACCACTATTTAGTTTGTAAATAAAAATTCTACCTGCCCTTGCAGGAAGACAGTATTTTCTTCACACTCTGGAAAAATGCAGATTTTTTTAAAAAATAGTGAAGAGGCCCACGATGTTAAAGCTAACCGATTTAGGGCGGTGAGCGAGAGTGTGAATTCAATTGAATACTGCAGTACGGCTTCTCCGAAAAGAAACACAAATTAAAACAAAGCGTATTTATTAACTCCAAATACAAGAGATCAAAAAGAGTATAAAAGGTTGTCAATCGTTTACAATTATCGGCGTAGTTGGCAAAAAGTTATGACAAAAAAATCGCCCTCAAACGAATGTTCGGGTGCACTGACAAACCATTATCGAAAACTATGATGACACTCAAAATATTATAGTGTCGAATGAGAAATCAAAGCTGCTCGCAAAAGTGGCTCGTTGGGTTAGAAAAGAAAAAACACTTATCCGGGTAATTACAAAGTTTATCAATACAAAATTTTCCACCTAACGGAAACCAACAGCTTATAAAGTGATGCAAGTAATCGCAATTGTTGTCCAGCTCTCGAACTTCGGAAAAAATGACGTTGAGCCGTTAACGCTTGGAAGTCTGCGGTACCCCTGCACTTGAACCAAAAAGGAGGAACTCTGGGAGTCACAACTTCGAGACGTGATGGAAAATAAAGAATCTTCAACTGCGTTAAAAATTTCCGTCCGTAATAAATCCAAAATGGCACAAACCAAATTATACTGATAAGCAGTTGTGATTAAAAATATTTCAATTCTTGCAATTTTCGTTCTTATTCAATTATTATCGGAATAGTTGGTGTATCCAAATTTATAACAAAAAAGAAAGGTGCTTCCTAAAATCATTAAATGATAAAAAACCTATGTAAAATTTAAAATATTTTACCTAATACAGACGAGATATCACCTTAACCGTGTCAAACCTGTTATCAAAACGACCTAGCAAAAGCGTTATCAAAACTCGCAGTTTTGAAAAATCATAGGCGTCGCGCTAAGCTTGAACGCAGTGACGTGCGCAAAGTAAAAAAACAAATTAAATAAAATTTGTTACAAGTTTCGTTAATTTATAATAATATAGTAAATATTGATATCATAGTACACGTGATATTATATTATAATTTATAGTGATCGTTTATTGTTTAGAGTGCAGTGATTTGTAATATTTTGCATAACATCGAAATTGTTTTATTTCAGTGAAATAAATGCAGGTAAAACATAATTTCATAATTTTTTGCAAACATAACCTAAAAATTGCCATTGTGTTTATTATCTTTAAAACTCATTTATACAAGCTTTTATTAATATATTATGAAGTAAGTTAATTTTTTAAATATTAATTAATGTTTTAGGTCTGGTACTTGATTACTTTTAGAACGATGTAGGCACATGTGCAGTATGTGTGACAAAACAGAAGTGCCTAAAACTTTTTTTGAAGATTTTAATAACTTCCAACTAGAGTTGTTTACCAATACAACGTGTTTTTGAGTCCACAAGATAGGGATATTCCATGAAAAGTTATGACTCGTGAGCATAAAATTCTTCACGTTGATGAGATAAAGAGAAGCTTTAGTAATAAGCAAAAAAGTGTACCATTAGCAGGCTACTATAAAGCTATTATTTTGAAATTAGCAGGTAGGTGTCTTATTTTAGTCTTAGTTTATGGAGGTATAGGAATATTTTTAGACTCGGAAGAGGAACTTGTAAATTTATTGAGTCAGAAAAGGACTCGTAGGCCAGCGGAAACAACAATAGGAACGAACGTTAAGAACATGACAAAGCGAAGTTAATACTGTAAGTATCGTATCTGAAAGATTTTATATTCTTTGAAGTTTTAAAATTTTGTAACTAATAAATTTATCAGTTAACTAATTTTTTTTATATAATCAGAAAAAAGAAGAGCAAGCTCAGAAAGAAAGGGCCAGAGTGGCTAATTTGAGGCAGCTGAATGCGTCATCTAAAGATGAAGAAAAGAAAACGAATGCCATTGAAACTGCAAAGTAATTAGTATAAATCAGTTACCAAAAGTTCTTTTTAAATAAACTTTAATCGTTTTTTAGGATACTTCGGGATCATATATCATTTACAGACTATATGGAAGTAGTTGAAAAAAATAAAGCAATGGAAGCTGAGCTAATTGAGCTTAGAACAACTTCCATCCTGCAGGCCAATGAAATGCAAATTTTAAAAGATCAGTTCAGGGAAAGTTGCTGATCAAAATAAAGAGTTGGTTCGTCTCAATATTCGGTATCACTCATATAACTCATATAACGTTATAACTCATCAAATCGACGTAAAGGATATTAATAGCAAAGAATCTGAAGACGTACCGGTTGCAGAACTTTTAGAATCAGAAAATCCATCTGTCGATGGAGAAGATGAACTTGGGGTAAATACTTATACATAATTTTTTGATCTATAATAATTATTACCATTTTTTTTTCGTAGTTTACACTAACGGACGCACAATTTAAAGCTGCTAATCAGGTCGCCAGTGGCATAACTGGAGATTTAAAGTTTATTAAGAAATGCATTGACATTCTTTGGACAAGGGAACAGCTTTGTTTGTGTAGTGCTACAGGTGCGGCTTGTCCAAATGTCCAAAATTCGGAAGCTCGACTGCATGCAGTCCTCAAAAAAAAGCTTATTTGCAAGGTAACGTATATACTAAAATTATTTAATACATAAAATAAAGATCGTTTTTTTCTAGTTTTATTAAATTCGAAGACGGACAAAGAAAAAAATGAAGTTAACGATGCTGAAAGAGCAAAACAGAAAAAGAAAACCATTGAATATTTATGTTCAAAAATAAAAACTGTGCGGAGAGGCGTAACAAATTAATTTAGTCATATCTTTAAAGGTGGCGACTGACTTGGAACTGAACGTTGTAATGTAATAATAATGGAACGTTTGCGACGAGCATTACATTACAAAGCTCGTTCGGCTAAATAAACGAGTTGCTCAAAACGAATACGTCATGATGTGATGTAATAATCGAAGGAATTCGTCAAAAAACCGACAGTCAAGTGGAGCACGGATGCTTCGCTCGCCGTTGGTGCTTGCTACGTGTTAGTTTATCGGCAATGACTATCAAATGTTTGTGTTAGATTACATTACATTAAAACGTTCAGTTACAAGTCAGTTACCACCTTAAGATACTGTATTAATTTATTAGGCATTTGTTGTAATTTGTTATTAGGTTAATTTGTTGTTTTAATTGTTGTGAAAATTTGTAGTTTAAAAAGTTGTAAATAAAGTTACAAATTTTTAATATTTAACTTTATTTATTGCAGATAATTTACTCAATCTCCACATATTTAGTGGGGATGTGCCTATGGTCACATTTAATGGGGATGTGACCATGGGTACCATCCAATGGGGAGGTACCCATGGAAACATTTCGACCAGGGTGGTTAGACGGTTTTTTGACTGCACCGGCCCATCGGGTATTTGCCCGATCTGCCCTATGGCCAGTCAGAGCCTGATCACCACTTGGTCCAAGTGCATCTTCACAAAGAACACTTTTAGAAGCTGATGTTCTACGTGGCCCAATTACATCTTCAACTATGACGCTAGACCGTGTTAGTGTCGACATACACAATAGTAACAAGAGAACATCTGTTAAAACATCAACCCCGCAAACAGGAACTTCTGTAAATAAAAGAATATTAAACATTAATAATATTGCTGAGAAGTTTATTCAAAGAAAAAATTTAAAAAATAACTGGGATGAAGAGATCTTCAGAAGAAAACAAAAATTTAAATATAGAAGAAATGACAAAACAAAAAGTGCTGTATAAAACTGAAGTAGAATACGAAACTGCGAAAGTACAATTAGAAACGGTTCAAGTTGAACTTGAAATAAAAAAAACGACATTTGAATTTGATGGAAAAATAAATTGAAATGTTAAATTGTCAGCAATAAAAAAAGTAATTAATGTTATTTACCTAAGTAAAATGAGTGTTTATAATATATCTCCTATAGTGTATACTTACATTGTAACAGTAAACAAAACAATATCAGTTATTCACAGAAAATGCTATTTATTTACACACAACTTAATATAAAGAATAGAATATTGTATAATATAAATAGTTAAAATACAAACTAACACAAACTTGGTACAAATTGTAAATCAGTTCTAAATACTACCACGTTGATGTCATAATAAAATTGGACATTCGAATGCGCTTTCTGCGCATATTCCGAAGTTGACCAGCATATAACTCGTCCCGATCGGTAGGTTAACTTTGTCGTCTCCCAAGCTCGGCTCGTTAAAATCCCAACGTCAAGAACAACCAACAGATGAAGGAGCATAGATACATAGATATCGGCACTCTACTGTGACAATTTATGATTTCGAGGTTAACTTTGACCAGAAATCAAATCTTATCTTAGAAATATATCTTTCGCTATAGAAACCCAAAATCTGTGGTTATATTAAGGTTAAGCTTAACCTTAGTATAACTCGAGCTTCAGAAAGCGGGCATTAAATGTTCCGCCAAACGTTCTATATGTGGAAATAGATGTAGTTCTTGGGATTGTTCTATTACCACATTATTTTTTATACAAAGAACTTCATTTTTCACGTTCTAATTATTTTGTAAATTTTATTTGTGTTTCTGGCGTACTTGGCAGCAAATATTTCGAGTTGGTATCGTTGTCTTTGTAGCTTATTTATACTAACCAGTAAGCAAACGCCAGAGATGATGGAAGTGACATACTATTTTTTTTTATTAATGGGCAAAGAGATTGTACTTGGAAAAGCAATGCCTTAATTTTTTTCTTTCTTTGTCTCGTGAATTTTTTCGTTGGTGTATTCGGTTTGCTCTGTTAAAGTAGAGCGAGTGCCATTTGTAAAATTTGGTAAAATTAAAAATTGAAAACATTGAATTGAACATTGAACAGTCTCATGTTAATAAATAATGAATGTACCTCTAGCAAAGAATATTTTGGAATGAAAGGAAATTTTACAAATTTGTATAGCTGGGGACATCTCAATACATAACACTGTAACATAACTATAAAAATTAAATTGTTTCTCGTTTTTCTTCCAGTTAACAAGGTGTGTCGGTCTCTTCTGCGACTTTGGATGAGTTCGACTGCATTAATCAAAGAGGGAACGACCACAAAAATAATAAGATATAAAATTTAATTTGAAGAAAATTAGAGATTTATAGAAGCTTAATTTAAAAGAAAAAAAAAAAGAAAAAAAGAAAATTAGAATCTTCGGATTTAGACAGTGAAAGTCTAGTTTTGCAAGATAGTGGTACATCAGTAGAAGATTGAGATGAAAACGAATGCGTAGGATGTGGCGAAAACTATTTTGAAACTAATAAGAATGATGACTGGATCAAGTGCGTGAACTGCAATCGTTGGTTTCATAATGGATGTTCAAAATTCAAGAATATCTGTGAATGCGGAAAAATTAAAAAAAAAATTGCTAAAAATTAACTTTATTTAACCGTTTTTATACTTTTATTATTATGTTGTTTTAAGATATATATTGCTATGTTAATTTTGTAGAAATTATCACACACTTGTTTTTGCGTAGCAACTCTGGAGTGCGGGAGCAGTTGGTAATTTTCAAGTATCGAAGGGTTCTTGCGTTTTCAAAAAAAATAGTTAAATAAAAAATTTCTTCTTGTTTTAAAAAATTAAATAGTAATTCAAAAATAATGTAATTCCAATTCAAAATGCAATTCAAATTCAATGTCATGTAAATGTTAAATAAAATTTTAATTTTATTTAAAGGTAACGAAGTATCGATATTTATCCTTATCCAATTTGACGTGTTATCTCTTGGACCATTCGTTCGAACAAATATAATTTTAATTTCAAATTTTCTAATGCAAATCGAATTTCTTACTCGAAATATTCTTCTTCCAAATTAATCAACCAAATAATCAACTACCGCTCTGTAGCAACTCATCAAAAAAATATCCAAATTCCAAAATATTAAAAATTATACTTCCAAAAAGGCGCAATAATGCATTCGCATAAAATCACTTTATTTAATCAAAAATAATAACTCACAATTTCAAAAAAATCACAAATCTCAAAAATAAATTACCGAGTCAAAATCATCGACCAGCTTGGTAGGCCATCTTGCGAAAAAGCCCTTCTTTCCCCTTCTTAACACCCCAACTTGCAATCCTTCAAAACCACCAAATTAAAATCACAATTTACAAAATTTTACTAAAAGAGTACAGGGTGGGTCCAAATATTTGGTAACACGACAATATGTTTAATTAATTTTTAAAATCGGTTTTATCTGTAGTTGGTGGTAGGGTCTAACCCGGACATACGGGTGAGATCGTTGCAATGTTTGTACTTTTCATTCAAAATAAAAATTTAATTATGTATAATATCAAAAATTTTAAATCATATACGACCTAAACCTTTTGGGCAATGCTTAGCTGTTAAAAAAAATTAATTATTTGAGAAAACAAAAGAGTTAAAATATTTTTTCCAAAAAGTGGTCGAACTCTCCCCGACTTACCCTACATATAATGTCGTCGCCCCCATGCCAAAATTACCAATGTGCAAATTTGAAATTTTGAGATAAAGAGACTTGAATTGTTTAAGTCTTCATAAAAAATCAGAATTTAAAGTTATGAAAACAATTTTTTGCCTACTTATAGTATCGAGTTTATATTATAATAGTATGCTGTTTCACCAATGAATAGTTTGATAAAATTTTGAATTGATGATGTGTATCACTCAAAATTTACAAATTTGCACATTGGTAACTTTGGCATGGGGGCGACGATGTGAAGTCAATCGTCAGTTGCCCGATGATGATATTGTATGGTGAAACCGTGTGCAAAATTTATATTTCTCTGCAGTGTATTTTTTATAATATACTGATATGGTTATTAATATGAAGTTTTACTACTTAAACATCGAATATATCGATTTATTATAATGAATAAAAGAGGGCATCGGAGTTGTTGACAAAACGTTACATTTTAAGTAAATTTTAAGTTTAATATATTTTTTATAATATAATGAATTTTCAATACAAATATCGCTGATTATTGATGTGTATCTAATTATTTATGTTTAACAAAATTAACGCTCAATAGAGAGTGATATAATTGTACGACATTGCTTAAAAGTGTTGAATTTCTATTTATTTTCTTTAGGTACTTAAACTTAGCATGGTACAGAATTGGGTACACAATAAATTGATGTGTCGTATTTCAGTTTTTAGTTATAGCTGAAGCGAAAAGTTATAAGACTGTAAAGTGACGTTTACCTTACAGCGCTGCGATTGGTTGACATATAGAGAGTTTCACCTATCACAGCAAAATGAAAGCTACCCCACCGAGTTACAGTTACGCCCACGTGCATTTTCCAGGTCATTTATCCTGATCCGATTGATAACTGTTCCGAAAAAATTATGTTACCAAATAACTTATTAATTTGTTGCTTCATTGTTAATCATACCGTTCTAAGTAGAAAAAAACTCTTTTTTATAATTACTTGTAAAATTTGATTAAAGTAATTTATGTATATTGAACCAAGTGAATAAAGTGTGAAAATTATAAGAAAAGTGGTTATTTAAACGAAATAATATTAAAGTTTTGTTTTGATATTTTTTAAGTTGTGAAATAATTTAGTTATAGGTACAACTCAATATTTTTTATAATTAATATTTTAATATTATTATTGTTATGTAGATACATATTTCTTATAAATTAATATAAACAGATTATTAGCTGATTCCTATAATAGAATTTTTTTTGTTTTCTCGGCAATTACCTTTCACATATAACTCTTGTGTTCGTGAGGGTGGTTCGACGAGAGTAGGGATGACATTACATCAAGTAGGGGTGTGACAAAATGGCCTGCAGACCGAAACCGGTGGTTGAAAATTAGTCGTATAGTCGTATTTTAGTCACAAGTGAATCTGTTAACCATTCAAGTAAAATAATTTATTTAACATTTTTTTTATTAACAGAAAAAATAATCTAAACTAGTTTACTAATTTTATTATAAAGTTCTTCAACTTTCAAGATTGATTCAACTGTTTGGACAAAACCACGCTCTGGCCACGGGCGAAGAATGGGAACTGGTATGTTTAATTTCTTAAATTTCCTAAATGAATTTCATTTGTACTTTTCTCGTTATAACATTTTAAACCAAATTAAATTGATTACGCTACATGTTGCAACAAGGGTGATGGCAAAAACAAATAAAATATTTTGAGATTACTTTTATTTTGTTTTTAAACAAGTCATGTACAAATTCATATAATTTTATTTTAATATAAGTTAGATACCTACCAATATAACTAAAATTATTATAATACATCTTACTTTACAATATATTGTTTTTCAAAGTATACCACAGAAGTAATCGCAACGGTGTTGGTGGCGGTGCGGTGGTTAAATTTTAGTAAAGATTCTCCTACTGCAGTTAACGACGGATGTGATCATATTATGGATCTACTGTAAGCTGTTGGCTAAATAAAATAAATAAAATAAAATTTAAATTATAATGATATAATACCTACATATATAAATAGTAAGAAAAAATGTTCCCAGCACAATATTTTTAAAGTAATTTTTTTAATTATCCAAATTAAGTTGCTTTAATTAGGTTTTTTGGGTTACTTTTTATTAATAAGTACCTGTGTTATTCCTGAAGCTTTATTATCTAAGGTGGTTTTGTTATAGTTGTTTATTTTTATAATTGATAATACTTATGGTGTCTTTGTTAGTTAGATGCTAATCAGAAGACAGAACATATTTCTTTTGATATTAAATATTTATTATAATTATACCAAAGATTTCCATCAAAGTTAAAATTTTTATTCATCGATGTTTAAGTTAATTTGGCGAACTCGGCTTGCGTAGGTAGTTAGATTTAGGATACATAAATGTTTTGTTTTGATAAACAACCTGTTTTTCTAAAAATTTTGCTATTCTTTGAAGGTAAATGGTAAAACATATTGATTTCCAGTCAATAAATTTAAATGCCAAAGTATACCTACTAAATTCTAAATTTTCTGGAAATTTTTAGTGTAAATTATAAATATACACATTAAAGTTTATGGACCATCTAAAATTTCGGACAAGAAAGTTCCAAAAATGCGTGATGGGAATATCGAATAAAATCTATCAAATTATTCGTTAGTTAATCTTCGTTTGTACTACCGATAGTTAATCTATCGAATAACTTTTTAGTTGCTAAAAACCATCGAATAAATTTTTAGATGGTCAGCCTATACACAATGTACAGTATTATATATCATAATTGAGAGGATACTTTTGTTCAAAAATGAGTTAGACATGTTTTCAGATTGTATTTGCTTAGCTCTATTAATGGTTAAAATTCCCCGCTGCTATATTTGCCATAAAGCATAGAAAATCGTTGTTGAAAAACTCAAAATTATTTTAATCCACATGTTTTATCCAGCCAAACTCATCAATTCCACAATATTACAGCAAAACTAGTTAAGTGCAAAATTCAAATTTAAATAATATGAAGAATATGGCAATATCAAACGTAAAAAAGACAAAGAATAGAAAATTTGGTATGTCTCTACATAAATAATTATCTATGTGCTTTAAAATATTGTGCTAAGTGAGCCAAACAGTTTTATCTCTCCTGTAAAATTTACTGAAGTTGGACTTAACGAGTTTTGCAATGGACCCCCTCAATTACTACTACTACTACTACTAATACTAACCACCGTAAAGAAAAAAAGCGTTTATAAGTAGTTATTTTTTCAAAAAAAATTAATTTAAAAGTTAATATTTAAAAATATTATTTTATTTAAATTTTTGCTTGCGAATTTATTCGTTCGAGCGTTAATAACCTGGCCAGTTACAGAAAAAATTTATTCTGACGGTATATAATATAATGGTACTTTGAACTATGTTGATATAATTCTGTCATTAAATCTTTACGTTTTTTCCAAAACTAGAATAGATCGTAATCTTAATTTGGAATATTATATAATGGATTGAGATGCTGTATTCTTGAAATTCTCTGTCTTCCATTCCACTATTAAAAATGGTTGATAATCGAGAGTAATTATTTAAAAAAAACTATTACCAATGACTTTTGTCTCCAACTTAGCCAATTCAGTTTTTTTGTTGCTTACAAATAGTTTTATTGGTCTAATTTTTTGTCTTCGAGCTAAAGATGTAGACTCTAGAACTGTATACAATTACATCTTATTATTTTTCTAATGTCAATTGTTTGTTCGCTCATGATAACAAATTTTTAAATTGTCAAAATTTGCAGAACAAATAATTTTCAAACAGTTTATTACATAGTGTACACTTTATTTCTTTTTAGTTTTCATTTTTTGCTAATCATCGGATTAATGAATTAAGGAATATGAACCAATCACAAAGCTTAAATTATGCACGGATTTTCAACAAAAATGTTGTTTTTAAATTTTAAATAAAACAGACATTTTGGATGAAAGTATCGATATATTATGTACAGGGTGGCTAAATGTCGATCCCTCTTATGGGGAAATCGGTAACCATTGGAAATATCGAAAAATGGATGACGCATCCTTGATCTCTTTTTTGAGAAAACCGGAGTTGGCTATCTTTTTTTGTTTTCGAGTTATAGCCAAAAATCCGATTATTGGACTTTTTGATAAATGTCGATATCTCGGTTGTTTTTGAAGTTTCCAAAAAAGTGTTAACACTTTCTTCAGGCACTTTTTTAAAGGCAACAAAATGGGCTAGAGAGATTTTAAATATCTAAGTTAGTTTCTGAGTTATAATATAAAGTTATGTTTTTTAAATAGAAACCATAGTTGAATGTAATATTCTTGAATAGCATTTTTTACCTCTTTTCAATGATGTATAACATGTAGGGTCTATTATTACGGTTTTATCTCATTTTCTTAAAAAATGTAATAAAAATAAAAAATATCAAAAAATTAAATATGATAATAACATTTTTAATAAAAAAATCACTAAAAAAATTGAAGCACGTAACAAAAATTAAAGGAAGTATTCAAACTAAAGATCGTATTGTTTTCACATAAATTTTCAAAACAAAACACCACTAAATTGGCATCTAAAAGATTTTCACCACATGTTTTATAGTAGGCTAATGTTTGTTTAATTGTTGGCGAATTGCTGTCATTGTTTCATTATTATATTAAATAATTATTATTACCTACTTATAATAATATATTATTATTTACTGGTCATTTTACGTAAATATAAAATGGATTATGAAAACTTAAAAAAATTTTATATGTTGGAGTGCTACATTAAAAATAATAATAATGCTGGTCTTGCAAGTGCAGCATATTTCAATAGTTATCCCGAAAAAAGCTTTTTTTCATGATTTTCATGAAATTTTATAAATAAAATTATAAACTCAGATATCTAACCTGAAAATAAATGATTGTTTACATTAGATTTGACCAATAGAAAACAAGAATAAACTTCTTCCAGGTACACTGTGCAAGGGTGCGCGCGTATTCTTGTCCGCATCGGTACTGAGCACTCTTGCACGCATCAGACTAATTATTTTTCTGTGATTATCACGCTATTTATGTGAAACGTGGGACAAATGTGTAAGTCGGCAAGTATTTTAAAGACTAACTAAATGACTTGAGAAATTACAAATAAGCCTTAATCTTAACAAACTTTTTTGCAATCGACGGTTGAAAATCTTCAAAAAATACATCAAAGTAAGGAAAAACAGAGATCTCTCAGCATTGAGAAAAATTCAACTGTGTCTAAATCAAAAAGATCTTCATACCCACCAAACGGAGTTGGCTGATTTTGTTGAATCTCGTGAGTGAAAGACTTGTTTTGCCGCATCTGCTCTTTATAGAGTCCGACACAAAAGCGGTTTCGGAATCGTAAACCAAGTTTAACAGTTACCTCCCAAATTGGATGAGAACTATGCCTTTAATGTAAATATCAATCGGAATCTTATAAAAAAATCCGTGAATCAGGGTGAATTTGTCAAGAAGTCTGTATTCAAAGAGAGATAAAAGTATTGAATTAACTCCGCTATATAAGCACTATAACATTCAAATAAATTGCGACACGTTGAACAATGGTAGCAAGAGTAAAGACAAATATCAGTGTTGATCGTTGTTCGATTGACGCGTTGCGTTGGTTGTAGACAGGGTTTCAGAGCCTGAAGTTTTGGTATTCAGGCAGCACATAGCTGCTGTGGTTTGCTGTAATATATTGTGGTTGAATGTTTACAGTGGCGGCTCGTGACATTTTCCAGTGGGAGGGCACAAAATTAAAAAACAATATTTTTTAAAATATTTATTTATAATGAAAATCTCTATCCTTCTATCCTTATTGTTAGAAAAATGTTCAATTACTTTATCATCATAATCTGGTAATCCTCGAACAAAGTTTTTTTAATAAACAGCACTGCCAAAGCATTTAATATGCATTTAATTTAATAGCTTTGAGAAATCAATTTATCGGGTGCAATATTTAATTTGGTTTGTAATTCTTTCACACTAGATAAAATTTAATTTTATTAAAAAAAATAGATAAAATTTGCGTTGTATAACCTAATGGTTTAAGACGGCTGTATGATTTTTGAAGACATTTTACCGATTGTCACTATTTCCGTCAGCGCAATCAGTGGTAACTAATTGAATAATACAATAAAGATGCATCTTTATCAAATAGCATTTATGGCACTACCATATAAAGATTTTAATTCGCTTTCTTATTATGTAAATATAAAAGCTTATTTCTTAATATATAGAGATATTTTTAAAAAATTTAAATTTTTATAGTTTGTATATATTGCGATGTCCAGCCTCATCCAATTTAAAAAAATAATTATTAAGTCCAATCTAATTTAAATTCAATAAAATAAAAATAAAATCTTAATTTTATTCAAAAGGAACGAAGTTTGATTTGCCTTATCCAAAGCGTCGAGTTATCAGTCACAACACTCGTCCGCTCATACAAATATTAAAAACTTTAACTTTCCAATATCAAATGCAAATTCAAATTTATGACCCGAATCTCCTCTTTTCCAAATCAACCAAATCAATTCAAACAACCACCGCTCGGTAGCAACTCACAAAATTTATTTCCAATTCCAATTATCAAATAATCCAAAAATTACACAATAATGCATTTGCACAAAAATCACTGTATTCATTCAAAAATAATTATCACAATCTCAAAAATAAGACAATTCTCAAAAAATAACTCACTTGAGTCAAAAATTAACGAGCAAAAAGTCGGCCCGCTCGCTCTCTCGCGCGGCTCGTCGGCAAAAAGCCAATCTCTCGTCGATTCGCTCCCACCTGTCCAATTCTACAATCTTACAACTTAAAATTATTTAAATTAAATTTTCATCAAATGTACAGGGTAGGTACGAATCCTTTTGAAACACCACAATATACTACTCATGCAGAGTCATATTTTTGCAGGTTATTTGAATGTTAAATTAAAAAAATAAAAATGAAAATCTTTTTTTAAAAAGTTGTGAATGACTTTCTATGAAATTAGATTTTTTTTCGAATCATTTACTTTAAACGGCATTAAATTCCATGCATTAGTAAAAAAGCTACATGAATATTCGTTAAAAGTTAGGTGTATAACCCTCTTAATAAAAGACTAAAATCGTTCACAAATTCAAATTTTACAAGTTCAAAAACAGAAATAAATTGTTTTTAAAGTTCCTTTAAATAATTTTGCTTCTTTTATATTATGTACGCCAAGAACGAAATCGAATTCAGCAGCAAAATCGATTAAACTCAAATAAATACGATAATCGATAATATATAATATAATTAATAACTTCACCGCTAGTAACCCACGGAAATTTTTCCTTTTTTAACAACTAACAATAAAAACAAAATAGTTTATTAGTAATATGTATAATATTATGTATTGCTCAAAATGTATATTAAATACTTGATACATTTTAAACGTAAAATCATAACACAACTTGTAAACTAAGCACATGTCATACACTACTGGTGTTATGAACTCAATTGTTAACCGATAAGGGTTTCTTAGAGTGTGACCCGTTTTCAACACTAAAGTCTACACGCAGACGGCCGTTTTGCTTCCGCATGCGCATTCGTGATTTTTTGAACTTGGAATTTCATTCTTGTTTGTATAATTCTGTATAATTGTATAACCTCAAAGTATGGCACAAAATAATATTTAATATTTAGATTTTTAAGTTTGTTTATTATTAGTGTTTATTATTAGAAAAAAATCTTCAAAAAGGCCTGTTGAAATGCCAACTTGTGAGGAGTCACAGGCAATTGCATCGAGTAGTAATATCACGAGTGAATGAATAATGTACATAATAATAAATATTGAATAATAAAAATAAATATTTTGAAATTATCTTGTGTTTTTTAATAATTTCACTTAGTTAAAACGATTTTTTTATTGAAAATGGTGTCCTATACAAAAATTTATACAAATTATTACATTAAGTAAATGACAGATCAATAAAAATTTATATACTTATTAATATTTTGATAAAAGTTGAATATTTCAACTTTTATTATATTTCACAAGTTAATAACTAAACTATATTAATATTTTGTAATTATTTTGCAAGTAATTTAACTGTTCCTTTTAATAATCGCGTTTAAACATAAAAATATTATTTTGTGCCATACTTTGAGGTTATACAATTATACAGAATTATACAAACAAGAATGAAATTCCAAGTTCAAAAAATCACGAATGCGCATGCGGAAGCAAAACGGCCGTCTGCGTGTAGACTTTAGTGTTTTCAACCCTTGTTTTCAACTTGTCGCTCGACTTGAAAAATCTATTTTTAGTATATACAAGCTTGACGGTCGGGCACTATCGTTAGCTGGTGTTTGGGTGGCGATTTGCATGATTCTATTATAATGTTTCTTGGCATAAACTACAAAATAATGTAGTATAAAATTTATATTTTAAATAATTAATAATTAATTAAAAATTAATTAGAAAATAAATAAAAATTAATTAAAAAATAAATAAATAATTATTTTAAGCTAAGCCTTGTTTTTTGTTTTGGAATGGGAGGGCACGTGCCTCTGTGCCCTTTAAGACAAGCCGCCACTGAATGTTTACGTACAGAAAAAAGTGTTGCATGAATTTTTGATTTTGTTTCAGGTTTTCTTTAAAAATGTTGCTTTATTTATTTAGAAAAATTGTATTAAAATTTGTAAATTTTATGGTTGGTTAATGTAGCGATAACTAGTGATATCAAATTTAATTTAACATTTCCATTTTGTGATTTATTGTAACTAAATTTTTGAAATTTTGAACAAAAATTATTTTGTGTAGGCAAAGTATTTTTAGAATATTTGGATTTGGAAGATGATTGCAATCTCAATTTAATCAACTCCAGCCTATTAACCCCTTACCGCATACCGGGTCATATATGACACATAGCAAAAATCGACATTTTTAATAGTTCCCAACTGGTTAATTTTCGTAACTGCATATATGGACATAGTTCACATAGTACTAAGTATAGATGTATAATAAACAGAATTTCTAACGTTTTTATTTTTGTAAATAATTTTCTGGTCCTTCTCACAACTTATTCTATATCTCTGATTTTTTCTGACAAAAACAAAAGAAATCATGCAGTAAAGGGTTAAACAAAATCATTCTTAACAAAATTCAATCCTTCATAGAAATAACCAAAGAACAACAAGGATTTCGCCAAAACTAATTCACAGCGGATGATATCTTCATAATTCGCCAAGTAGTTGAAAAAAAAAACACGTGGCACTCGCGGGTTGTCTGTAAAGTCGGTTTACGGACGATAATTTTACGTGATAACGTTATAAGAAAACATTGATGAAAAATTGCATACATTATACTTTAACAGTATTCATTTCATTGAATACTAAATAAAAGCAGTTGCTTTTTATACGATCATTTATGTCATTCACAATAATTTTTTAGTCAAAATCAAAGCTGACCGATGCAACATTTTTTGAATAATCAAAGAACAAATATATGAGATAATAGAGCTAATAAAATTCTTAGAATGCAAGAGTTAATTACCTTATTGCCGCAATGTTATTGTAATAAAAACGAGCAAGCGAGTGATATAATTTTAAATTATTTAAAAATTGCAAAGTAGGTGAAACGGCATTACGATACTAGCGACCTCAATTTGTAACAGATAATACGAATTAAAACAATAAATTATTAAATACAAATTAAAATACGAATACGTATTAATACAAAATACAAAATATGAATTAAAATACAAAAACAATACATTAACCCTCGATAGTTTAGTGCGTTATGTGCTTGAAACATAATTGCATCATTTGTCGATCGCGAGTTCGAACCTCACGCCGGGCAAAATTTTTTTAATGGCATTTTATAAACATAAATGTTTAAAGTGAATATATCGACGCTTAAAATTTTACAACCAATAATAAATAAGAAAATTTTAAAAATTGAAATACTTGATTCCCATTTGTTAAAATTTAATAATGTATTTTGTATTTAAAATACAAATCGAAAATTTTACTTAAAATCATCCTAAAAAATTGCATACTTTTATGCAATGAATTGAATTATGTTTATGTAACAGATAATACGAATTAAAACTATGTTATTACATTAACCCTCCGGAGGTTAGTGCGTTATGTGCATGAAACATAATTGCATCATTTGGTGATCGCGAGATCGAACCTCATGCCGGACAAGTTTTTTTTAATAGCATTTTATAATTCAAATGATGTCTATGTATGATTCAAGGCCGATCGGTACTCTCTCTTGCTTGTTCCGCGCTCTGGCTTGCGGAACGTAACAATTTTTCGTGCGTGCAGCCGGTATATCAATTTATAAGACGTTATCACGTCAAAAACGATTAAATTCTCCAAACCTGCTTTGAAGTGTTTTGTAGATCTAACAAAAAATTCGATCGGGTACAACTACAAGACATAATAGAAATTTTAGAAGGAACGAATATACCACCACAACTAAGAAAAATAAAGATAGATGGCAAGCTCACAGATAATCGGGAATTATTCAAAGTGACCGTCATTATTTAGCTTGATAATTGATAAGATAGTCCAAAATGTTAAAAAACTACCAGGGTACTGCAGGATAGGAAGAAAATACATCAATATAGTTTGTATGCGGACGATGCTGTTCTTATCGCAGATGCGGAAGATAAGCTCCAATACATTCTACATATACTTCCCACAACAGCAAAGACCAATAATATAAAAATATCTGCAGAAAAAAAACAAGCTCTAATAAGATCTAAAAAGTAAGACAATAAAATAACTGTTGGATATTTTTTATTTTTATTTGCAACTCATATATTTTATAAAATAGGAACAATTATTAACAAAAGCAAAACTCACTCAAATAGCCGACCCCAGCTTTTCTGTTGAATAAACCAAAATTATCTTCCTTCGAAAAAATATTGCACACAAATAACACTCGACCTTCTTATCTTCACTTCTTTGAACAGCTTTGTCTGCTCGATTATTTTCTCTTCTTACTACTGCTCTCTGGATATCTTCAATCCAAAAAAACAATCATTTTTACCAACAACTCTTCTTCCACTTTAAACAATATTTTTCACACGAATAAACCTCTATTGAATCCTTTTGTATGCCTCTTAGGCATCAACACGACTCCTCTCTCAATTCAATTTTTAAAAATTCTTCTCAAACTTTTATCGACCGACCGCTCTGCTCAAATTATTCTGACTCTCTATTTTCTTTATTGATTCTTCTATCCTCTTGGATATTCTTTGCAATGTGTCTTCTTTTCATTGGTTGTACTTTAATGTCCTTTTATTTTCAAATCTAGATTTTTTATTATTTAAATTTTGGCTGTTGTCGGCATTTGGTGAGTCATGATACAAACATAAAATAATAAAATCAAAATAGAAAAACAAATAACTTACTAACTAGACAAACATAAAATATTAAACATACTGAAATTAAAATAAAGAATACACAAAAATAAAATAGATATTGGTAATAAAAATGTTAAAATAGAGTTTTGCTTTGTTTTGTTCCTCTAGTTGCAAATACAGTTATCTTATTGCAAAGTTCTGAACCCATTTTAATCACTTAGTGCGGACACTACAATACATACATACGGTGTATTTATATTGTGTTAACTTAAACATTTTTGATTTGTGCATTTTTTGGTTTATTCTAAAAATTTGATAGGATTAATATCGAGTTACACTACTTAAACCACTTATCTATTGATTATAGAACATAAGTACTAGAAAAACTTTGTACAATAAAAACTTTGAATTTTAAGTAGTAAATATCGATGTGGTTAATACGTATATCACCATTACCGTTAAACGAGTGTTACTTTTATATTTAAACTATAAGGGCCGGTTCCACCAACTCTGATTAAATGCTTTAATCACGGTTAGTTGGAGTTAATCATGGTTAAATGAAAAAGAGCGTTCCACCATCTATTTAATCATGGTTAAATCAGTTTAATCATGGTTAAACAGCTTTCAAACTAATCGACCGATTTTGGGCGATTAGTTGAATTTAATCACGGTTAATGCTAGGTGCATGCGCATTTCTTGCAAACAAGTAAAGATAATATAATGACAGTTTCAATAAAAGTAACCTCAAAATCGAAAAGTATATTTTTACGTGTTCGCGATTAAAATATAAATTAATTTTATATTTTTTGTTGGTATATAAAAATTTTCAGACAATTTTTTTCAATCGGCTCAAGATTTTGAAAAACGTAGTTTGTTTGTTTATTTTTTTGGATTCGGCTTTTAATTTGCTTTGTTCTTCCTCGTTGAAATGTAGCAATTTTATGTATTTTTTTTTGCTTCGGCCAATTCCTCAAATGTGGTCAAACGACTACCAGCTTTTGTCTTTCTCCTAAACTCTACTTGTCGGTGTAACTGATTTGTTGCCTTCCGCTTTTTAAAATTTGTCTCGACTTCTGTAGTCTCCGCTACATCACTGTAGTCTCCGCCATAGCCTCCGGTATGTGGTCTACTCGCAAAATCTTAACTTTTGGAGTTCTCAGCTGTGCTGGATTCCAATTCGCATCAAACTCGTTGAACATGGGTTGAACTGTGCCATTGATAATACTTTTTATCAAATCGAATAAAAATTCGTCCTTTCCACTATCGTTGGGCGGCTGCCTACCTATACGTACAATTTGTTAATTTGAAATGAATAAATTTGCATTAAGAAAAACATTACCTGTTTGAATTTGTTCTCTACGAACAGCGGCATAATGTTTCCTGGTTGTTCTTTCAGACAACCTTTTAGCGTTAAACTCTTTAGATATACACTCTCATGTAGAATCTTTTTCTTTCATAGTCACCGTGTCAGTCTGTTTACATTCAACAATAGAAGCGTGTTTTTTTATTATTTGAACTAATTCGTGTTTTTCTCGGTTTGAGAAATTTGTACCACGTTTTTTGACAGACTACGTAAAAGTTGAGGTTATAATTTATTAATTTCTACGAATGTCACAGACTAATGTTTACTTGCACGGTTGGTAGCCTACACATTTACATTATTCAAATATCTATCAACCAATCAGAATAGCTTTTACGAGCTTAAAACGAATATACACGAAGTTCGGCCAATTTACTAATCATAGCTACAAAACGTTTGGTGAAACGCTTTCAAGTTAATGTCGGTTAAATTTTTCTAATCATGATTAGTTAACCAACCATTTAATCAGAGTTGGTGGAACCGGCCCTAAATGTATGTTCTAATTAATTTCAATTATCTATTTATATATATAATTATATCAACTGAACGGAACCTTGCAATTTATTCTACAATAATTGAAATTTAAAAACAGCAATAAGCTAATTCAAATAAAGTAAAATTGTTATAGAACTAAGCTATTTTCATACGAATGTACTATCTTTTAAGCAGTACTACTTGAATGCATTTGAATGTAGATTGGATTAGTAATTTGAAATGTAACGGATCCCAAAATGCTCTTTGTTAATCAATTTGTTGGGTAACAGGATGATAGAAACAGTAAATGTTATAGTACGTCAAATCACGTTCATTATAGATTTATAGAGTGCATTAATTTAAATAATATTAGATAGTCGCATCATTATTTAAATCATGCAATACTAAACTAATAGTTTCAATGAAAAATTGAAGTTCAATAAATTAACAGTTATGGATTCAGTTTGATGCATGAAGACTACCATTCAAAATAACGCAATGGTAAGATTAAGTAAAAATTAACAAAATTGGTCTACAAAAGAATATTTTCAATTTTTATCAAAATATTACAAATAATGTTACAGACTACGTGTTTGCAAGTTTTTATTTTAGATTAAACAAAGTATTTTAGAATGTTATCAAAATTTCCGTTATAGGAAATTTGTTACATTAAAAAAATAAAGACCTTCGAGTGATTTGAACAACCTAGCTTCTTTCACAGTCGCTATTTTTAAAATTAATTGAAAATTTTTTTTTATTTTGTTATATAGAGAAAAAGTATGGTTTGTTATATATTGTTACGAAAGAACGTCTAATTATATTTGATGACTAATGTATGACGTCATGTGTGATGAGTCATGCATGATAACATCATTAGTCATTCAAATAATGCTTCGATATCAATCGAGAAGCGCAAAGAAGTGACTAGAAATTCCTGGATGGTTATGGAATTTTCTGGAAGGCTGCATTTAAGTATAAATGCAACGCGATTTCCTGTCACAAATCAATTCCAGTTTGAACGCGCGTGTTTTAACATAAATGAACAGTGAACATAAATAAAGTGAAGTGATAAACGATATACCGAGTGTTTAAATAAATATAGACTTAGTGTTAAATATAAATTATAGTGTAAATAAATTGTAGTGTAATTAGTGTTAATCTTAGTTTAGTAATTGTTATTAACCGTATCTGTAAATATTTATATTAGCCCTTTTAGAAATAATTAAACGTTTTTAATTTTCGTTACAAAATCTATTTTTATTTTTTTAGAGCGGCAAATATAAATATTAGAAATAAAAAATTAAAATTCTTAATTTTTATTTAAAATATGATTCGTGCGATTTATGCATTTTTAAAGTGTTTTTTTAAATTTTAATTTTAATTTATGTTTTTTGTGACATTATGACATGTCCTCCAATTCAAACTGAAAATTTAATAAAATAATGTACATATGTGTAATAAATTTCACTAGTGGATTTTGAACATAAAAAATGTTTAAGCAAGGTAAGCACGGAGTAAGTAACCAAGTAAGTGCTTGTTCACAATGTACCTAAAACATAAGACGTGCATAAGCATAACATAAGCATAAAACATAATTTTGAGATAAGCCGTAAAAGTTTTCACAAAAAACATAAGAAATATATGAAACTACGCATGCGTATAACAAAAAAATAAACTAAATAAACAAATAAACTTTTAAACACCTTTCAAGCTTTATAACAAAGGTTATACTTTACGTCTTATGTTTGTGTTATGTTTGTTTATCTTATGTCTTACGTACATTGTGAACAAGCACTCAGAGTAACACAAGGGATAAATGCTTACGTTTGCCAAGTTAGCTAAACGTTCGGCGATTATTAGATTTGGCAAATATTGTCTTCTTCGCAATGTTTTTCTATAACAAACATTCACATGCTGACATATTTTCTGTAGATTTACTAATTATTCACTAAGTATTAATTTCAAATATTTTCAGAAATTTAGATAAATTGTAAATAATATGACGTTGATTATAATGGATTTCAGTGGCGTAGCCAAAGGGGGAGGGCTGCCCCCTCCAAAATTATTAATTCGTAATTTTACAATGACTTCAAACCATGTATAGATTTCTATATAAATGATTTTCAAAACGCTAATGATATTATATTTAAAGGCAAATGGCTGATTTTGCATCAGAAATGAAAAAACCATGAAGGAGAGCTTCCAAAATATACAATGAAAGCTCTTAATCAGTTCAATATTGATGTTTTTGAATATATATATATATATATATATATATATATATATATATATTGTGGTGTTTCAAAGGGATTCGGACCTACCCTATGCATTTTTGTAAAATTATTGTATTAATTATTAAGTGGTAACATTGTAACATTAGTAACATTGGTAACATTGACCGATCACTTTGATACGAGGCCTTTTGCCAAAAATGGCCAACGTGATGTATGAATAATTATGAAGTCCGAATAATTTTTGATAAGTTTATAGTTTTTTAAAATATAAGTGATTTATTTGATTGAATATTGTTTTATTAAGATTTATGGATAGATATATTATTGATTGTGAGGAAAGTTTAAACGGATTTTTGGAAGGTAAAAATTAAACGGAAGAAAATTACGTAATTAAAATTGGAAATGGATAAAGTTTAAGAATCGTAATTGGAAATTAAGTAAATAGTAAAAATTGTATAATTTTAAAATTAAAAATTTATTCAAGGAACTACAAAATTTGGTTGATAAGCCAGACTGCGATATTGGTATCATAAAATGTAACGTTACCATTTAAAAATTTTATTGTAACAAAATTAAAATTTGACGAATTATTTTTAATTAGAAGATTTATTGGAAGAAATGAAATAATTGTACAAAATATACACGGCATTCTAAATATGGCGCCCAACGTGTAGGGCAGAACCATACACATCTTTATATAGCGTCCCAACGTGAAGGGCAGAACCACAGCATCTTTTTATGGCATTCCAACGTGTAGGGCAGAAATATAGCATCTTTATATGGCATCCCTACGTGTAGGGCAGAAAAGTAGCAATTAGAATAAATAGTAGGAATAGGATAAAAATTAGCAATTAAATAAACAGTTGTGTAAGGTAGTATCTCTAAATAAAATGTCAGAAAATAATATAGCCCAAGAAATAGAAGGAGACATAACATCTCCTCCATTTACAAGTACGCGTAGGGGTACTGAAACGAATATAAGTGAAGTGATAGGAGTCATTTTTACGGGAAATAAGAGAAAATTATAGCGATATAAGGGAAAAGCTTAATGCAATGTCAAATAAAATAGATAAAAATGAACAATCAATTAGTGAATTGGCGGATATAAAAATGAAAATAATGGTAGATACAATAAAAAATTTGAGCATTAAAGTAACAGAAGCAGATAAAAAACATGAACAAAATTACAATGAACTCAGGAAAAGCTTAAAAGGTGAAGTTAAAAACTTAGAAAATAAAACGGTAACTAAAGATCAATTAAAAAACGAAATAAAAGAAATTAAAGCTGAAAAATTATACTTGGTAAAACTAGAAGCTGAAAAATTAGAGGCTGGAAAATTAGAAGTTGCAAAACAAGTGTCGATAATAACCCAGGATGAAAAAATTTCAGAATTAGAAAAACGAGAAAACGCAAAACAGGAAGATACAAAACGGGAAGCTATGGAAGAGAAGAAGAGAAATTGGAAAATTTGGATGAGTCGGGGGTGGAAAAGAAGAGAGAAGACTCCGGCGAGATGGACGCCTCAGACCAAAATCAATTTATGGAAGGTCCATAAAGAAAAGCGAAAAAAATGGAAAGAGATGGATTATCACGAATGAAAATTTTTGTTGCAATAGATAAGCCTTTTTTTAAATTTGATTTCTGAATTTAATTTAATTTTTAACTATAAATATTGTACTTTTGTGTATAATATTTTTTCAGATATATTTTTTTTTGAAACACGCACGTATACTTGCAAATTTTGTTCTGAGCTGCGCTCACCACTGCAATTAGCAACGGAGGTGATGTGGTGTTTCAAAGTGATTCGGACTTACCCTATACATTTTTGTAAAATTATTGTATTAATTATTAAGTGGTAACATTGTGGAATTTGCTAGATGGGGACCGATCACTTTGATACGAGGCCTTTTGCCATAAAGTGGCCGACGTGATGTATGAATAATTATGAAGTTCGAATAATTTTTGATAAGTTTATAATTTTTTAAAATATAAGTGATTTATTTGATTGAATATTGTTTTATTAAGATTTATGGATGGACTAGTTGATTTTCAAGAAAGTTTGAACGATTTTTGGAAATAAAAAATAAAATGGAAGCTAGTTAAATAATTAAAAATAATAAAAGAAATTATAAAGGAATTGGAAGAATTTGGTTTTATTAATTAAAAAATTGTTTAGATGGGTAAAATTTTATAAAATTAAGAATTATATGAAGGAACTGCAAACGTTGATGATAAGAGGACAGCTGCGATACGGGTATCGTAAATTTTAACTTTACCATTTTAAATTATATTGAAATTTAAGTTAGAATATAAAAGAAATATTTTTGAATATAAAAATAATAATTTGGATATTTTACATTGAATTCCTTTGGCGCTCGAACGTAAAGCTTGCGGATTTGAACGCACTTTTGACCCTGAGATTGGAACTAAAATTTAATTGAAAATTTGTAAAGAAGATAAAGACAAAACCGAGAAATTGGAATAAGAAGCTAAAATCTTGGTCTCGGGCGAATAAATTCGTCACCAAACCATAGCAATATATTGACGTATAATTCACCCTGGTTGTATTTTTTTCTACTTATTTCAAATTAAATTTGTTTTTCAAAATTATTAAAATCAAATCCAATTTAATTTCAAATCAAAAATTTCTTCAAGGGATCGAAGTTTTGGTTTTACCGTTATCCAAATCGCCTGCTTATCTGTCTGGCCACACGCTCGCTCTTACAAATAATTTTAATTTTCAATTTTAAACACAAATCGAATGTCTTACTCGAAATACTCGTTCTGCAAATCAATCAACCAGATCGAAACTATTATCGCTCAGTAGCCACTCAATAAAAATTTTATCCAAACTCCAAATTTCAAAAATTATATCATCCAAAAAAAAGCGCAATAATACATTCGCATCAAATCACTTTATTTAATCAAAAATAATTACTCACAATTTTAGAAAAATCATAAATCTCAAAATATCTTGCAATACCAAAAACTAGCGACCAGCTTGGTCGGCCATCTTGGCTAAAAAGCCACGATAAAACTTCACTTCTACCAACTTTAATTTCTAAAGTTTTACCTCCCAAAATTCAAATTCAAATATTTCTTAAACTTAATATCAAAATTAATGCCAAATTAACAGGGTAGGTACAACTTTGGTTCGAAACATGACATTATATTGCCCTCTTATTTTTTTTTTAAATTTGAAAATTTACAAATTGTAAATTTTTAAAACAAAATAAACTGATGTCTTGTTACGAATCAATAAAGTCAAAATGAAATCTACCAAATATCAGAATATCTACAATATTTACAACAAAAACAAACAATAACCAAATAAATCAAAATCAAATTATCAAAATATCCAAATTTTTCATAATTAATTTGTTGAAGTAATATTTCTCGAATCATAGGAAATCAAAATCATAATTAAATCAAATTTTCACGTAAATAAATAAATTCAATAAAATTTTTATAAATAAACAAATCATTAAATTTTTTAATAATACCAAATTTTCCGAATTTTTTTTCTTTTTGCTTCCTTCTCCGGTATTTCCACAGCATGAATTTCTTCCTTGGTAACAACATGTCCACCATCACTCTTGTCCATCCCCTACTTTTCCAAGTCTTCAAATTTCTCTCCGATCCATTAAATTTTTTCTTCCTTGGTGTTGGATTTTTTTTATTTTCTTTTTCCACTTTGTTCTTGTGTGTCTTCCTTGATGTTGAAATTTTCGTTTCGTTTGGTACTTCAATTTTTATAATTTTCAGATGTCTAATTTTAAATTTTTCGTTTTTTTTGACATAAAGATTTACTTTTTTAGTTGTAAGCGTTAATTTCCCAACCTTTAAAAGCCAAATTTTTCCTTTTATTTTCCTAATCTTATTTCCGTTATTGCTAATGTAGCGTTTAAAATTCTTCACCATTTTCATCAATTTTACTGGAGCAAACAACCTAATAATTTTAAACTTTTCTTCCTTAACCATTACTTTATTAAATTTTAAATTTTTAACCCTATTTCTCCTTTTCAAAACCTTTTTACCATTTTTTCCTTTTTTTCTTGTAATTTTTTCTTTATCAAATGTATTCTCCATATTATCAATTTTGTAATTTATTTTGTCACTCTTCGTGTTTGTATCATTTATCTCTTTTCTTACATTCACCTCAATTTTTTCTATTATTCTGTCCATATTTGCCTCAATTTTTTCTATTCTTCTGTCCATATTTGCCTCCATTTTTTTTATTGCTTTAAGGACATCGTCCCAATTTGACTGTATTTGCGCCATAGTACGGTTTGTTATAAGTTTTTCTTATTTTCTTTCTTATCTCAGGGTCTACAAGTAAGTTCAAATCTTCGTGATTTCGAGCCCCACGTTAAGGGATGCCAGTTGACGTGAAATTCACCCTGGTTGTAATTTGTTTACTTTTTTCAAATTAAATTTGTTTTTCAAAATTATAAAAATCAAATCCCATTTTAATTTCAAATCAAAAATTTCTTCAAGGGATCGAAGTTTTGGTTTTACCGTTATCCAAATCGCCTGCTTATCTATCTGGCCACACGCTCGCAGTTACAAATAATTTCACTTTCCAATTTTAAACACAAATCGAATGTCTTACTCGAAATACTCGTTCTGCAAATCAATCAACCAGATCGAAACTATTATCGCTCAGTAGCCACTCAATAAAATTTTTATCCAAACTCCAAATTTCAAAAATTATATCATCCAAAAAAAAAGCGCAATAATACATTCGCATCAAATCACTTTATTTAATCAAAAATAATTACTCACAATTTTAGAAAAATCATAAATCTCAAAATATCTTGCAATACCAAAAACTAGCGACCAGCTTGGTCGGCCATCTTGGCTAAAAAGCCACGATAAAACTTCACTTCTACCAACTTTAATTTCCAAAGTTTTACCTCCCAAAATTCAAATTCAAATATTTCTTAAACTTAATATCAAAATTAATGACAAATTAACAGGGTAGGTACAACTTTGGTTCGAAACATGACAATATATTATTTTAGAAACATTAGCGGTTACTACAGCCTCTGCAGAAAGAACTTTTCCAGCTTAAAACAAATAAAACCAAATTTGAGAAATAGTACGGGCAAAACTAAATTAAGCGGTTTAGCTTTACTAGCAGTTCACAGGAATATGCCTATATTAATGTAGAAGAGGTTATAAATACTTTTGGAATAAAAATTAATTTTTAGTGTTTATTTATTAGTTGGAAACTATTATTATTGTCGTTAACGTTAAAATGTCTGACAAAACTCTTTGTTAGAAGAAATATTTTTTATTGTAATTTTTTAACTTTCTATTGAGCGCATGACCTTGAAAATTTGAAAAATTTTTGCCTGCGGCGCTATTAAAAACGGCTCGCTGCGCTCGCAAACCCCGCCGAATAAAATTTCTAGCTACGCCACTGATGGATTTCATACTCTTCAAGTGAAATTATAACTAATTTTAATCACGAAACCATTATTTGTTAAACGAAGTTTATATTTTTTAAATTACAAATAATTATTTTTACATTTTATTGATGCTAATTTTTAATTGTTGTAAATTATCATAAATTAAAATATAATCAATTTTTTATTTAAATCTATAGGAAAATATAACAGATGTTGGGTGTGAAGGATATCAAATCAAACACTTATTATCTGCTGGCCAACGTTGAGGATGAACTAATTATTACGAGTAGTTCATCCTCAGAGCTTAAATATATAACAGAGGTGCTGCAATCTTTAAACGGTGGCCTAAAGGGCGTTAACATACCTGACAGTTAGAGATGGTAAACGTTTGAAAATACTATATTGTGGTGTCGGGAATTGACACGAATACAAAAGACAATTGCATCAACGATCGTCGGCAGCGAGAAAATGTTAACAATATTGCAAGACAAAACATGTACAATCAATTTAAAAACACAATAGTAGTCATGAAATTTTTCTAATACAAAATACGAATAAATGCGTTCGTTTTAAGATTCGTTTTTGGCAGAGGTTGATTGCACGTTGGAGGGTTTCTCACTTTCTAAAGAAAGAAAAGAACTTCTTAGACGAAAAATATTAAACGTTACCCAAAATTACATCAATAATAATAACATAACAGAAGATCGCATTGCCAAACAAATATGGTCATCGAATCGAATCGAATCTGATTTGTCCTAGTAGAGTACCGATTTTGAGTTATTCAAATGTAACTCCTTCATAGTGAATAGGAACTTGTGGTTATGGAGTTTTACGATCGCAGCTCGGGAGACGTCGCGACGTCTCGACGCGTCGATCCGTTATCTTCGTTTGCAGTATGATTATCCCAAAAATTTTTAAAAAATAAGCCAGATATTCTAGTTCTTAAGGCTGATAAGGGGAACTCTACAGTGGTCATGAACAATAAACTTATAAAGACAAGTTGAAACAATTATTCAATGTTCCTGCAATATATAAAAAGTTGAAGGGTAATCCTACCACAACCACACAAGGTAGATTTTAAATAGAGTTGTTAAGCAGTTATATGATAATGATCACATATACTTGCTAATTCATAGAGGCCACACCAAATATAACGCTCAAGCTCATAAGGCATTTGGACTCCCAAAGACGTACAAAGTAGGCACCCCATTGAAACTTGTTATTAGCTGTATTGAGACTCCCTCAGCGCCTTTGGCAGGATACATCAACAACATTTTAAAGAATGCTCTCTTATAGCTTTCTTTTAATATAAAGAACTCTAAAAAAGCTAGGGAAAAGATAGTACACACAACAGTTTAACGAAGGAATATGTATTGGTGTCGTTCGACGTTAATTCATTATTTACCAACATCTCCAAAGAATCAGTAATGACATCGATAAAAAATAACTGGAATTTAATAGCATCATTTACCTCTATCCAACTGGAAGATTTCCAGAAACTTATGGGTATAATCTTGCAAAATAGCTATTTCAGCTTTGATGAGGAGTTTTATGAGCAATTGGTGGAATCAGCTATGGGCAATATCTGCTCTCATGTTTTCGCAAGTTTCGTAATAAATGAGCCCCTGTATAACCTTTTTTGGATCGATTTCTTTCAGCGTGCTTTTTCTCCTTTTGCATGTTGATGACATTTTGACAGCGATTTCAGCTAATGAATTAAATAATTGCATCTAAATACTTAATGGTTATGACAAACTGCTAACCTTTTCTTATGAGCTGAAATCGGATTGGACTCTACCGTTTTCGGATTTACTCGTGAAGAGAGGAAACGATGGTTCCCTTAGTATAGACATATACTCCTTTACCTCCTTTACAGAAAATATGCTTAATTTTAATTCGTAGCACCCCATGAGATAAAAAATGAGAGTTTTTAACACATTGAAACGCAAAATAGAGAATTGCATACCTTTAGCTAAAGTGGGAAGTAAACTACATAACCTTAAGAAACAATTGTTAAAAAATGGTTATCCGGGACGTTTATTTGCGGACAACGTCTTGCTAAAGAGAAACCTGGCTACATCAACGATTAATCAGTCGAAGAATGTTCATAGAAAGAAGCGTAAATATAGTAAAATTACATACTATCTTGTTTTAGCTGAAAAACTCCAACATATCTTTAAAGAAGTTACAGATAGGAACAACATACAACTTGCGTTCCACAACCCTTTGACTCTTAATCGAATTCTCTTTACTAGAACAAAGACAGAACTCCAGTTTTAGATATGGCCAAAGTAGTTTACAAAATTACGTGCACGGAATGTAAACAGGAATATGTGAGACGGACTTCCCAACACTTATCAAGAAAAGTCTATCAACATCGGTACGATATCCTTCAGAGTAAGTCCAAAACAGGATTATCTGAGCATGCTGTGGAAAATTACTACAATTTTAAGGATGAAAAAATTGAGATATTGGCATCCGAGAGACATTGGGAAAAACGTTTACTTATAAAGGCCTTCTTTATAACCAACAATAATAAATGTATAAACATCCAAAAAGATTATAAAAACATTAAAAATGGCTATTCCAACCTTTTAAAAAGCTACAGATAAAAGATAGATGTATTACAGAGTAAGTGATTGTGGCCGTGGTAGGTGGACGTTTTCTGTTTTTTGATGTATATATTGATGTGTAATGCTCCCTTGAGAGTAATTTATTTATTTAATTAAATCAATTTTCAAAAATCTCTAATTAAAATATTTGCTGAAATTTTAATTTCGTTTTCAATGTAAGTAATTTTAAAAATGGCAACACAAATTTTATGCGATACCCATATCGCGGTCCGGCTTATTAACCAAATTTTGTAGTTGCTTGAATAAATTTTTAACATTAAATATAAAACTTTCTTAATTTTTTTCAATTGTAATTGTTGATCCAATCCAATTCCACCTTTTATCCTTTTATCTGTAATTTCTTCCGTTTAAATTTTATTTTCAAAACCACTAAAATCTTTCTTCAAAATCAATTCAATCCAATATAATAACTTCAATAAAACATTTTATCTTCAAAAACTTTTAATTGTATTCCAAAAATTATAAACTTATCAAAAATTATTCGCACTAATAAATTAATGCGTCCATCACGTCGACCATTTTCTGGAGAAAGGCCCACTTCAAACTCTCTTCAAAATTAATTTATTCCAATTATAAATATCAATAAAACATTTTCATCAAAAAAAAAACTTCTTATATTTTGAAACTATAAACTTATTTAATTAATTTTTCGGACTAATCAATTACACGTCCATCACGTCGACCATTTTTGGCAAAAGGCCTCGTATCAAAGTGATCGGTCCCCACCTAGCAAATTCCACAATGTTACAACTTAATAATTAATACAATAAATTTACAAAAATGCACAGGGTGGGTCCGAATTATTTTGGAACACGACAATACCCCCGTTGCTAATTGCAGTGGTGAGCGCAGCTCAGTACAAAATTTGCAAAACTCGTCCGTGTTTAAAAAAAAATATAAATCTTAAAAAAATTATTATACACATTACAATATTTATAGTTAAAATAAATTAAATTCAAAAATCAAATAAAAAAAAACAAAGCTTATCTATTCCAAAACTATCTTCTATTTATCACAATCCATCTTTTTTTGTTTCGTTCATTTTTCTTTCCGAACTTTCCACAAATTGGTTCTGGTTTGAGGCGTCCACTTCACTGGAATCTTATCTCTTCTCCACCCCCGACTCATCTAAAATTTCCAGATCTTTTTCTTTTTTTCATTACTTCCTGTCTTGTAGCTACTTGTTTTGTGTAATCTCGTTTTTCTAATTTTAAAATTTTTTCTTCTTGCATTATTATAGCCACTCGTTTTTCAAGCTCTAATCTCTCAGCGTTCTGTTTTTCAATTTCTATTTTTTCAGCTTTTTGTCTTGCCATTTCTAATCTTTCAGCCTCCAATCTTTCAGCTTCTTGTTTTTCTAATTCTAATCTATCCGCTTCCAGCTCTTCCGCTTCTAGTTTTATAATTTCCAATCCTTCTTTATTTTTTTGTTCAACGTTCTTCGTTGAATTTGTTTCTAGCTTGTGAATTTTTTTATTTATGGCTTCGATTATTTCTTCTTTGTCCTTTTTTCTGTTTTCTTCGATCTTGTCTATTATTTTTTTAAAGTAATCGATAAATGTACCTTCGAACTTTAGTTGGAACGGTAATTCATCAGTGGTTTCTGCCACTCCAGAGTCTTTTTCTTTTTCTTTTTCTTCTTCCTTAATTTCTTTCATCTTCTTTATTTTAATTTTCCCAGGGTTAAAGGTAGATCGCTTTTTCGGAAGCCCCACGTTGCATGCGACAATTGATATGTAATTCACCCTTGGTGTATTTTTTTTATTAATTAATTTTCTATGATTTCCAATCCAAAATATTTGTTAAATTTCAATTTCAATTAAATTATCCAAATGGTAACGCAAATTTTATACGATACCCATATCGCGGTCCGGCTTATCAACCAAATTTTGTAGTTCCTTGAACAAATTTATAATATAAAAATTTAAAAATTTTTACCATTTACTTATATTTTTAATTATTATTTTCTTCTTTCTTCTTGCTTTATCTTCTTTATCTTATTACAATTATCATCGAAAGCTTCCGTTCCAATTACATTTCCAAATCATTCAACTTTCCTTCAAAAATTAATATACTTCAATTATAAATTTCAATAAAACACTTTCATCAAATAAAAACTTCTTATATTTTCAAACTATAAACTTATTTAATTAATTTTTTGGACTAATCAATTCACGTCCATCATGTCGGCCATTTTTGGCAAAAAGGCTTCGTATCAAAGTGATCGGTCCCCACCTAGCAAATTCCACAATGTTACAACTTAATAATTAATACAATAAATTTACAAAAATGCATAGGATGGGTCCGAATTATTTTGGAACACGACAATATAATATTTTATATTGTTGGTTTCTAACCAGTGTTTTTAAAGGTATTTTTGATATCGACTTTTATACTTGCGGTTAGTGTTTGAATTTTGTTATTTTATAATAAAAAACTTTCTGTCGGCGTAGTGTAGCGGGAATTTTTAAAATTTGTATTGCGATTTTATTTCATTGAACGTAAATGTAAATGTCATATGTCACTATCGGTTATCTTACTGGTAGAGATAATACTTACTTGCATTTATTCGTATTTTGTATTAGAAAAATTTCATGACTACTATTGGAACTACTCTGTAAAATTTTACAAATAGTTCAATCTAAAACGCTGCGCTCTAAAGCAACGCTCTATGGTATATCACCAACGAAGCTATCTACCGATATCTGAGAAACACCGTTAAGAAAGAGATACGAGCTAGTAGTGCTAAATACTATCGAAGATTGGCCAATCATCCTAACCTTCTTGCTCTTAATCTAAAGGCAACTCAAACCAAATTAGGAGAGTCAATAAAGCCAATTTTCTGTATTTGCCAAAAAAAACATTTTGATACGTGCATAATATAAATCAAAAAGTGACAAGTATTGAAAACTGTCTTGGCAACTGTTGTTGAGCCGTAGGTCATTCAAGTCATAACTTACAGAAAACTTACCAAATGTACAATGTTTACATAGTAAATAAATAAAAGAATTTAAAAAAAAATTGTTCATGTTACTAGCAGATCCCGTAAGGAGTAGGCAATTAAACTAAATATTCTTTGAAAATTAAAGTTAAAAGATTGCCACGGAGTTTGTGAAAGACATTTCACACAAGATTGTATAGTAAGAACGAAAATTATAAGATGTAATATTCCAAGCAATGCAGATGAAGAAGCAAATATCGATAAATATTACTACGTTGGTTGTTAGTCACCTTCGGCTTGTTAGACAATTTTTTCATAGCGTATCGTAAAATTCCACATTACGATATCGTAAATATATCGTAAATATCTATTTTATTATTGATTAATTTATTATTACAGCTACGATTGATACACTCACATTCATCTGACACTGCAATACCTACTATTTTTTCCAACTGCTCTGTTTATCTATGCAAAAACGTACAAACGAGAAAACAAGCATTATTGCGCGTAAACCATCCACTAAAATTAAAAAAATTAAATCCAATTTTGTTGATGAATAATTAAGTTCAATTTGTTCTGATCGTGATCTCGATGTAGTAAATGAAACGCGTATTGTAGAAAATAATGTAGTTAATTTATAATTTAGTTAAATTAATAATTAATTTATCAAATGAACAGTTATTTGAAAAAATCAACCTTTGTTGCACCGAATTGTATTTATTCAAGATAATTTCAAATTACCGCTAAGAATTTAAAATTCTTCATTTTTTCCGTGCGTATTATTTAAGGAATGCTACGATATAAATGTGTAATCTTTATTCAATTTCAAATGATAATCAGATTTTAAAAATGTATGTAGGTATACTAACACATCTATCTCGTTTATTTGTAAATTGGTACAGAGGAAAAAATGCAGTACAGTAATATCCCGTTTAACGCGGGGGATACGTTCCAGCAAAGTAGAGCGGTATAGGAAACAGCGTTAAACGAGGTTATGTCACCATGTAAATATTGGGGTTTGGGGAACAATTTTCTTAATGAATATGTATTTTGTCAATTTTATTTATTAAATATTTTTTGGTTATGGTCACGTGTTCTATCCCAAGAATTGAACTTTTTCCTATTGACCATTGGAAAGAGGACAATTTTTTGAGTTTATTAACATAAAAAGTTTTTTGGGTTATGCAAAAGTTGTCGAAATAACGGCATTTTAAAATTACGAAAAGCAGGCAAATGTAATATGATATACCCGATGTGTGACGGTCGGTCTCACGTTGAGGTGCGGTCTCGTCGGTGACGGTCTCATTTTATTGACGGTACGTGTACTTTGATATACTCCTAATGTTTGATTTCAGTCGTGGTCGACACCCGAACGAGTTCTATGACTTCGAGTTCCACCCTTGGCGAATTCTGTCATTTTTCAGTGATATTTTTAATTTTTTTGCCTTACACAAAATCGGCTAATCATGCAGCCGTATTAAAGTGTATCTAAAATACATGTAAATTTAAATTTTTCAAATTCGATTTTTTCGAGAACTAATTTATAACCCAACAAAATTTTTGTTCTAGTATGCTTAGAAAAGTGTCCTTTCACGTATTTTCAATAGGAAAAAGTTAAAATCGTGGGATAGAACACGTGACAGTTTCCTATTTTTTTTTATAACAATACAACAAAAGTTTATTTTTTTCAAATATAGAAACCCAAATAAACATACACCCGGTATTATTTAATTTTAAACGAACCTTTAAAAGTTGGTAAGTAACAAGGTAACAAACACTCGGAGCGAAAAATAGAAAAAATTAAAAAGATTCTAAGTCATTATTTACGTTTAAGATCATTCAGATTCTTCCAATTTCCAATTTCTTTTTATCAAAACTGTGTATAATGTCATTTGCGATTTTCGGTCAATACCCTATTCAAATAAAACATCGTTAAACCGAAACAGCGCTAAGCGGGGTCTTACTGTACTAGCATTTATAGGACCATTAAAGAATCACTTCAATTTAAAAATCAGGTGATTTTAATTATCACATGTAAAATGGTTTCTTGCCAGAATAATGATTCCTAAAACCACTCTTTGCTCACTGGCAAAATTTGTAAAATCTGATTCACAACCAAAAAGAATTAGGCAAAAGCTGTTAAATGTATTTACCAAGTTTACAAGTATGAAATGCAAATTTTTTTTCAAATAAAACACGTTAAATGCTGAAGAATGGTGAAGAATGATTTAATCCAAGTATGCTCCATGTGTGTAACACATTTTTCCCATATTTTTGGCAATTGTGGAAACCATCCTAGTTAAAATCTTCCTCTTTTACCCAGAAGCATTCTTCAAACCATTTTTTCACATCATCGTTTCTCTGATCGACGCAAACAAGTTGTAATCGGAAGTAGCCAAGTCTGGTGAGTAAGCCACATGGGCTAGCCTTTCCCATTTGAGTGCTTCCAGGGTATCTAAAACCGATTTTGTCGTATGTAAAAGAGCATTGTTATAGAGAAAAATGACCTTGTGTTGCCTTTTGTTGTTTTGGTTCTTTTTGGATCAGCGAACGGTTCAAACCGATTAATTGTTGTTGGTAAGGTTTGTTATTAACCAAATGAAGACCATTGTTAGTTTTTGTTCAACAATGCTTGCAATTCTGCATCTTCGTACCTTTCTTGTGGTTTTTCGTGTTCCTTGTCTACAACATCAAAATCACTACTTTTAAGATGTCAAAACTATTGTTTACACGTATTTTGCAGCTTGTCAAAGCGATCAATATAATTCAGCAGAAGTTTTCTTTAAATGAAAACAAAAAATGAATGCTGACCGCGATTGCTCTTTATTTGGCACATATTGAACATAGCAAAACAATACTATGCAAACATTTGTTCAATCTATTCATAAATGCGATATGTGTTAAATCTCTATTCTACATACTGCATTGCCGAGCCATTTGTATCTTAAATCCGCATTTCATACTTGTACACCTGGTTTATTTAATTTAAATAAAAATAATTAATCTAATCCATAAGTCGGTTGCTATGCATTCTTGTAAACTATCTACCTATACTATACATAATAATTATTATAGTATAAATTTTTATTTTTAATCAAATCATTAGTATTTTTTAGGAGCTGTCTGATATCTTCTTGGTTTCTTCATTTCCTGTTTAAGTCGGTGGTTTCACGTTATACCATTGAAAATTTGAAATTTAAATAATTGTTTTTTTATAGTAATAAAATTTTATGAAAAATTCGCAAAAAAAACTAAACTTTTGATCTTTTCTTTCAAATAAAAATATAAAAAAAAATGAGGGAACTCTCCCTTTTTGATAAAATATATTTGCAATTTACAATAAATTATGAATAACAATACCAGAAATAAACAGTTATAATATTATAACTAATTATAATTGTATAATAATATAACTAATTGTAATAAATTATATATTATATATATATATTGTCATGTTCCGAACCAAAGTTTTACCTACCCTGTTAATTTGCCATTAATTTTGATGTTAAGTTTATAAAATATTTGAATTTGAATTTTGGGAGGTAAAACTTTGAAAGTTTGAAAGTGGCCTTTTGCCAAAAATGGTCGACATGATGGACGTGTGATTTATTAGTCCAAAAACTTAATTAAATAAGTGTAGTATAAGAAGTTTTTCGATGAAAGTGTTTTTATTTGATATTATTAATTGAATTGGATTGATTTTAAAGAAAGATTTTGAAGAAGTTTTGAAAATAGAATTTAAACGGAAGCTAAGTAAAGTTAAAAGGATAGAAAATTGTAATTGGATGGGATTTACAAACGTTAATTTTGTTAAAATTGTTAATTTTAGTAGATGGTAAAATTTTTACATTTATAAATGAAAAATTTGTTCAAGGAACAACAAATTGTTGGTGATAAGCCGGACTGCGATACGGGTATCGTATAAATTTAACATTACCATTTTATTTGATATTGAAATAAAAATTTATAAGAATTACGTTTTTAAATGAATAAAATTTTGAAAATTAATTAAAGAAATGTAATGCTAGGGGTATTTCAATATATTGCTGCGACCTTATGCGCGCCTCTACATACAAAACTTCTATCTCGTCTATGGGATCAGTAGGTTCTCGAATGCGAAAATTGTTACAAGTAAGACAATAAAATAACCGTTGGATATTTTTATTTTTATTTGCAACTCAAAAATTTTATAAAATAGGAACAATTATAAACAAAAACAAAACTCACGCAAATAGCCGACACCAGCTTTTCTGTTGAAAAAACCAAAGTTATCTTCCTTCGAAATAATATCGCGCACAAACAACACGCGACCTTCTTATTTTTAACTTCTTTGAACCGCTTTGTCTGCTCGATTATTTTCGATTATTTTTATTTTCAAATTGCATCTTTCCGCGCTTTTCTTAATCGCTTAATTAGAATTCCCCTAAGTAACGTAAATTTTAAAAAAGAATTAGACAGAATTAAATATATCACGATCTCTAATGGATACCAAGTCACTCTTATTGATAACTTATTACGCCAAATTAAACATAAAATTCTATCGAACTCAATATATCCCAATATTTTTAAAAAAACTAACGCGAATTTCAATGTCATTACTTTTCTCGGTAACAAATCAAACAAAATTGTAAAATATTTAAAAAATAACAATTATAACATTGCTTTTAAAACAGATAATAAACTCAACAAATTTATTAATAACGCGAAATCAAAATCAATCAATGATTTTTAAAAAAAAATTAATCAATGAACTTAACTAATAAAATAAATTTTCACAAAAAATAAAAATTTTCTAAATTTAATTTTTTGTTCTGTAGCTGCCTTGTTTATTATTTTCTGATTTTCTGTGAAATGTATTGGTTTTTCAAAAATTTTTACTAAAAAAAAGTTGTAGTCCGTTAAATCTCCTAACCGGAATAGAGAGTTAAGCCTGTTTGACACGACGTTAAATTTTACATAAAATTTACATGTAAATTTTTATAAAAATATTTAACACCGTTGCATACAGAAAAATTATCAGCAAATTTTGTGTTAAATTTTTATGAGAAAAATTTAGAACATGTTCTAAATTTGGTGGTAAAAGTGATGGTAAAATTCTTAAAATATATGCACAAAGGAATTTTAAAATTTGGAAAACTTCAGGTAGCTAATCTCAAAAGGATAAGCGTTGCCTAAGTTGGGTAATATCGGATACAGGGTACTTGCATTGTTGCATTCTATCGACAAATTTAATAATCTATTTAACAATTATGTCATATTGTATTATTTCATTGAAAATTATCTGTTATAATCATTTACGTTTCTACAATAAATTATTAATATGATTATAATATAATTGCTAATAAATAAATACATAATAAGCCAGTATAGTATCAACGTAGCGATTCCTAAAGTGTACCTTACCAAAATTCAAGTTAGATTTTTAAAAATTAAATGTTTGTAATTATTATTTGCGCCAAAACGGCCTCGCGCCAAACCGGCTCGCGCCAAAACGGTCTCGCTCCAAACCGGCTTTGCGCCAAAACGGCCTCGCGCCAAACCGGCCTCGCGCCAAACCGCCTCGCGCCAAAACGGCATCGCGCCAAACCGGCCCGCGCCACACCGGCTGCGCCAAACCGGCTGCGCCAAAACGGTTGCGCCAAAACGTACCATCCCGCTTCCATTCATTCGGCATTTCTTTTTTTCTCCAGATCTCAAGTATTAATCTGTATACTCTTTGGTGTATTTTTTGCCTGCATTTTTCAACATTTCGCAGCATATTTCATCATTCCCAGGTGCTTTTCCATTTTTTAACTTTTTTAACATCGTTTCTACTTCGCTGAATGTTGGCTCCGTTATTGTTTCCTGTTCTGATCTTTCTTCCGTTTTTGCAATAACATCTTCTTGGTTATTCCAATTTAGCAGTTTTTGGAAGTGTCTTTTCCATATTTTTATCACTTCTTCCTCGCTGCTACCTTGTAATCCATTTCCATCTTTCATAGTTCTAGTCTTTACACTGCATTTTCTTTTCTGTTGTTTGATTCCAAGGTAGAATTTCTTCATATTATTTTATTGCAATCTTCTTCTATTTCGTTCATCACATCGTTTAGCCATTTATTTTTCTTCTCCTTGTACTTCTTGTACGCTTCTCGTTTTCTTTCTTTGTAGATATTCTGGTCTTCTTTCCTATTAGTCTTCATCCATGTCAATCTTGCTTTTTTCTTGTTTTCTGATTTCTCTTCACATTCTTCATCGAACCATTTCTTGTCTTTGGTTCGCTGTTTAAAACCAACCGTTTTTTTGGCCGTTGTCTACACAGTTACTTTATATTATTCCATTCGCTGTCCATGTTTTGATCTACTTGTTTGTTGTTTATATCTCTGTTTGTTTCTTCAGCATATTCTTCTTTAATCTTCGTGATTGCAAATTGCTCGAGTGCTAATTTTTTATTGTTTTCTTTTCTTTTTCTGTGCATCTTCTTGTGTGCTACTCTTGCAATTACTAGATAATGATTTGAATCAACATTTGCTCCACGGTACGTTCTCACGTCTTTTATTGATGTTTTTCTCTTTCTTGATACGCACACATGATCTATCTGATTTTCTTCAGCTTCGTTGTTTGCGCCTGGTCTTGTCCATGTTATTTTGTGTAGTGACTTGTGGTTAAACTTAGTGCTGCTTATACACATATTCATCGCTGTTACCAAGTTGCACATTGGATGTTCATTGTCATTAGTTTTCTTATGGATCGTAAATTTACCCGCTATTCCACAAAGATAGTCTTTCTTTTCTATCTGATCATTGAAGTTACCTAAGATTATCAAAGTATCATGCTTGGGCACAACTTCAGCTGTTTGTTCTAGTTCGTAGTAAAATTGTTCTTTTATGTCATCGCTTTTCTCTTCAGTTGGTGCGTATATATTTATTATGCTCATATTTACCGGTTTCGACCTTATTCTCAAGTATGCCATTCTTCCATTTATTGGCTTAAACTGTATAATGTTTTTTCTTATATCGTTTCTCACAAAGAAACTTACCCTGTTTGCACCCTGCTTCTCTTCTCCAGAATATAGAAAAATGTATTCACCCACCTCTACTTCTCCGCTATCCTTCCATCTCACTTCTTGGACTGCCGCAACGTTGATTTTGTAACTCGCTAACTCTCTTGCTGTCTCATACATTTTCCCCTTTTTCAACATCGTTCTAACATTCCAGGTACCCACTCTCCAAATTCCATTTTCTCTCTTCCTTTTTTGACTCGCTTTTCTCCCTCATTGTCCATTTTGTTTCGTATTCATGATTCCTTTTTCTCGCCGGTCCGTACCATATATTTCTTGTTTCGCAAGTGCTATAATTTTTTTGACACCTCTTGCAGACACCCATTCTCTCTATTCCATTTCAATATTTTGTTTTCACAGATTACTTTCTGGTAGCCTAACTTCACCCTCCTTCCAGACCTTTTTAGTTCTTTTGCTTGCTTTCTTATTTCGGCCTGTATCTTCCTCTCTGTAACGGTTAGGTCGTTGTCTAGATAAACTTTATTATCTGTTAGCTGGTTTAACTTAAATTTATTCCTCATTACCTCGATCTTGGATTTCCATTTATCCACCTCAACCACGATTTTTTCTCCGCCTGTCTTGTACGCAGTTAGCAATTTTACCTCTACATCCAGGTTTCGTTTAATAAAATTTTGGATCTTTTCTTCTAGTGTGACATCCTTATCTGCTTGTAAGTTCGTTCCCGTGATTACCAAATTATTTTTTCTTTTTATTCTTTCCAGTGACTCCATTTTAAGTTCAATCGCGGTTAATTTACTTTCGAGCTCCTCAATTTTCGTATTGGCTGCTTCTCGCTCGCACTTCGATTTGAGTTTGGTTTGCTTTAGTTCCTCTCTCAGGGCCAGTATTTCAGTGTGCAGTTAAGCTATAGCTTAAGCTAATCTCAAGTTTAAACGAAAGCTTTGCATTTTTTGAGTATTTCAGTTCCCGTTTAACGTTAAGCGATAGCTTAACTGAAAGATTACGGAATCGTACAAAATCGATTGTTTAAGCATTCAGTTACGTAAACTTTTACACTTTAACCTTATTTTTGTTATCAAATTGCGGTTTGACATTGCTAGTACCTATTATTTTCTAAAATAACTAAAATGAATTTGCTGAATTTAACAGATGATGAAGATTTTATTTTTTTATGCGTAAAATTGTTTCGAATATTTTGACGATAAAGAATTTTTAAGAAGATATCGCTTGCCAAAAGATTGTTTTCGAAAATTAGCCAATTCTATTACACAAAAAATTGCTTCAGTTACTAATTGGTTAGCGTACATAAATTAAAATTTAACAATTGATATTAACACTATAATAATTTCAAAGAATTATGCCGTCATAGTTCAACAGCAACTTAAAATTCTTCTTCTTGTTCGTAAATTAGGATTAGGTCTTGTATTTACAAATTCTTGTCATGCCGCGTCACGGATTATCTTGAGATCCAGAAGTCCAACTCTCGTGCCACCGTTTCCGGAAGTCTCCTGGAGTTGGGTTTGCTCGTCATCGCTACTTTGGCAAGTCTGCTTTCGTTTATTCTCTCCAAGTTGTCCCTTCATCGTCTTCTCTTCTCTCTTATCCATTTCACGATGTCCTGGATATCGCATGTTTCTCGGATATTGCAACTTCTCACTCATACATTAAAATATTATGCAACGGGAAATGTTCTGCAGGCAGTTGGTGATTTCTATGGAATCCATAAAACCACCATCTCCAAAATTGTTAAAAGAGTATCTAGAGCTTTGGCAAGATTGAGCGCTGATAATTGCTTTAAAAAAAGCAATTTTCAGCTTTTCATTTGTTGGTTAAGCTTACTCAAAGACGTGCGTTCAATAAAAAAGAATTGCTTCTTTGTCTTCTTGGACGAAGAAGCAATTTTTACTAATTACTAGGACATTTTTAAGACAACTACAGGAGCGGTCAAAATTATTTCGTAACACTACAATATAAATATGTCAAATACTGATGAGGAAATGATTAAAATTGTTAATGGGTTTTGTCAAATTAGTCGATTCCCAGTTGCCTAGGAGCACTCGATTGTATTCAAATCAAAATTCAATCTCCAGGAAGCAGTGAAGAAGAAATTTACAGAAAAAGAAAATAATATATTTCTTTAAATTGTCCATCCGTGTGTGATGCAAATTTAATTACTAGAAATATAAGTGAGTAGGTGGCTCCTTAGCACATAAACATGACATAAACACATATAATATGACATATGTATGACATAACCGTAAGTAAAAATCTTATTTATTATTGCCAACATACAAATAAAACTATTAGTACAAGTTTTACTTTCTAGTGTAAAAGATTAGCTAAACCAATTAGAAAAAGTAACTGAAATACCAAACTGAAGATAACCAAACGCTTAAGTTAAGCGAACGCTTTCATAATCTACAGCTTAACTGCAAACTGAAATACTGGCCCTCAGTAACTTTATTTTCTCTGATTGTTGTTCCATTTGTTCATGGATTTTCTTGATGTTCTCGCGTATTTATTGTTTAACATCGGCATTTTCGGTTCTCACTTGTTTTATGTCTTTACTTATAGTCTTCATAAACTTTCTGATTTCAATCATCTCGTTCGCAGTCGGATCGGTACTTTTGTTGTTCCTAGTAGGAGATCTGATAATTTTCTTGCTTTTTTTAAATATGCCAGCGTTTTCTTCGAAGTTGGTTTCTTCTGGTCTTCTCCTTTTGATATAATCGTCTAAACTTCCTGCACTGTTTGATCTCTGACGATTATTTTCTTTCAGTTTCTCTCTCCTTAGTTCTCTTTTATCACTCATTTAGTTTGACCGTGTTGTTATTAATAATTGACTCGACACCAATATTATTACACTGGTGTATGTTGTGTTGCCTATTACTTTGAGTGATTTTCAAGTTCAAGCGATCAAAGTCGTCAATTTCGATGAGTTCATACTTTAAGCTGTTACGAATAAAGCAACATACTCCACCTCTACGATTTACTAGATCTTTTCTATAGAGTGAATATTCAGGAATTGATATAAGAGTAGATGGAAAATCAAGCGATAACCAGCTTTCTGAAACTGAGATTGCATGAAAATTGTTTGTATTGACTTCTTCTTCTTCAGTCGTCATTCGTTCACTCCTGAACATAAGCCTCTTTTTTTTCCCTTCAATTAAGGGTTTTTAGAGAAGGTTTTGGCAGTTAAAACGCCGAGCTTGCCGAGCGTGTTGGCGAGTTTATAGCCTATAGATCAAACTTGGGCTTTAGATCACAACAGTGCAGTCGGCGCGATCAAGCATCGAACCGTGGTCTCACGCTCCGTAGCATGTCGATTCAAGCCTTATACCATACTGTTGGTTTTGTATTGACTAATGAATAGAAATTATCAAAACTGCTAACTAGAGATCTGATGTTCAAATGTATCAGCGCCAGATGTGTTGGCTCGACCAGCTTGCTTAAAAAGTTTAAGTTTATCGAGGAGGAAAGAGCTGTAGAGAAGTCTTTCGATTGTTAAAATTATTCCAGAATCTAAGTAAGAAGGTCTTCAAGAGCACAGCTAGAAGATTTTTGATGGAACTATACAACCTGGAGAAAAACTATATGACACCACATGACACTATAATATATACTTGAAGTCTAAGTAATAATATCAATTATTTATTTGTTTCAATTATTTCATTGCATGTGTGTATGTTTTGTGCAATATCGTATTACATATTTAAAACATTCATTTTAATTTTTAAATTTATTTAAATAAATAAAAGTATAAACTAAATTTCCAACTTCTACATATTCGCAAAATTTAATAAAATAAAATTGTTTTACAATTATCAAACTATAAAAATTATAAAGAAAGGTCACAAAATCCTTAGAATATGATCAAAATACAGATCAAAAAATTAAAGACAACGTTTGTTTTTATTGATGTGAGTAAAAAAACCCTAAAATTGATGAGATAGAAAGAATGTGTCTCAAATCCCGAATATTCACTTTGTGAAGGCTCCTTCACAAATCGATAAATATTCATGCATACAACAATTTTTGAAACTTGGTCAATTCTCAAAAAATTATCAAACTGCTATAAAAATGGAATTATTTTTATAATTTATGACAAACGTTTGCCTGTAATGTTTGATATCTGAAAAATTCCGACGTAATTTGAGAAAGATAGAAATTTTTACTTGATACTCCTACGCAATGTATCAAATGGCGAACATTCGCCTAATCACATATCGTGTAGATGAAGCATTATTTAAGACGATATCGATACACCCCGGAGATGCGGAAATCAAAGAAGATTTTTAGGTACATTAAAATTCTACACAATTTAAAATTTTCTGAAATTGCATAATGTAATTATGCAGCATTTACTAAATTATTAAAAAAATAGCTTTAACTTTTGCATGTATCCTATGGATTATTGTCATCATGTCAGTTGCTTTGAAATTGGTTAAATAAGAATTGCTTGCTGAAAAGTTACTGTAAATTTTAAAAAATGCAAGTGTATACAGAAATATTTATTCAGATCTACTAATGTTGTGTACTACTCGAAAGAAATTTATTTTAAATTAATTTTGTTTAGCCACCTTACCATGCTATATGCAATATGATTTGTTTTGCATTATCCAAAAGATCGAGAATTAAGTAAAATCATTGGTTATAAATTTGGGAAAGATTATAATTTGTTGTAACTTTTGTGCCATAATTTATACTAAAAAATGTATTAAAATGTATTGTTAACTTGATAAACATATATCTAAAATATATTTTCCATCAAGTTACTTATCTTCTCCAAATTTATAATTAATAGTTCAAATAAGCTTTTAAATTTATTATTGTAATTGTGTTTAACAATAAATGTAGGACAAAACGATTTCATAATAATTACCATTAATATTTTAGGGGATAGACTACTTGATATTCCATGCAAAGTTTGTGGTGACAGAAGCTCCGGAAAGCACTACGGAATTTACAGTTGTGACGGTAAGCAAAATGTAGGCAAATTTTAGAAAAATATCTAAATTATCTAAATAATAATAGGTTGTTCGGGTTTCTTTAAGCGTAGTATTCATCGTAATCGAGTTTATACATGCAAAGCTACTGGAGATATGAAAGGGCGATGTCCGGTGGACAAAACACATAGAAATCAATGTAGAGCTTGTCGGCTTCATAAGTGCTTTCAAGCGAGCATGAATAAAGATGGTAAGTTTATTAATTATATTATATTAAATCCAAGAAATCAATAGTTTCTTCATAACATGTAATTCGAATTAACATAGGAATTATAAGGCTTTTAACCTACATTATAAACTGCTTCGCTCCAGTTTTCACCTGCAAATTATAATTATCAAAGTTATAGTAAAGAGTTTCAAAAGTAGGTGTAGGTCGTCAGATTTATTTCAAAGCTATATCAGCTTATATTTAAAAAAAAATTTTTAAATTATAATAAAAATTTTAGACAATAAAGGTATAAGTACGAAATTTTTTAATTTTCAAAATATTGGATATCAAGTTCCAATTTAAGAAAAATATAATATTGTGTTTCAGATTTTTTAAAATCATTAACATTACAATAAATTATTCCAACAATTAGCAATAATTGAGTAGCATAAATAGCAAATATTTATGTAGTAAAAATAGATAGCAATAAACAATAACCTTTAGTTTATTATGAGTTAATAATAGTATATTACGTGCCGAGGTGGATATGCTTGACACCGAGGTATGTTTACAATTTTATTCACAATCAGTTTTTAAATAATTAAAGATCATCAAATTTCATTTTATTAACGCACATTTTTTGTTAGTTTCATTTTTTGCCTACCGACAATGCAATAGTATATTACGTGCCGAGGTGGAAAATGCTTCATTACAGCCGAGCGCTAAGTTAGTTGACTGAGGTGCAAAGCGCCGAAGTCAACTATCAGCGCGAGGCTAGAATGAAGATTGACACCGAGGTAAGTATACAATTTTATTCACAATCAGTTAGTAATCGACACATCCCTGACTTTTAAAAAGTTGGGAAGCTGTTTATTATTTACTTTCACTTGACAACCAATCAGAAAGCTATTTTGTTTTACTTCCCAACCTTAGGGTGGGAAGTGATCACTTCCCGACCTGCAATGTCGCATTGTCGGTAGGCAAGAAATGGAACTAACAAAAAATATTCGTTAATAAAATGAAATTTAATGATCTTTAATTATTTACAAACTGATTGTGAATAAAATTGTATACATACCTCAGTGTCAAGCTTCATTCCAGCCTCGCGCATAGAGTTGACTTCGGCGCTTCGCGCCTCAGTCAACTAACTTAGCGCTCGGCTGTAATGAAGCATTTTCCACCTCGGCACGTAATATACTATTATTCACAATCAGTTTGTATATAATTAAATATCATCAAATTTCATTTTATTAACGCACATTTTTTGTTAGTTCCATTTTTTGACTACCGACAATGCAATAGTATATTACGTGTCGAGGTGGAAAATGCTTCATTACAACCGAGCGCTAAGTTAGTTGACTGAGGTGCGAAGTGCCGAAGTCAACTATCAGCGCGAGGCTAGAATGAAGATTGACACCGAGGTAAATATACAATTTTATTCACAATCAGTTTGTATATAATTAAATATCATCAAATTTCATTTTATTAATGCATATTTTTTGTTCGTTTCATTTCTTGCCTACCGACATAGCGACATTGCAGGTCGGGAAGTGACCACTTCCCACCCTAAGGTCGGGAAGTAAAACAAAATAGCTTTATGATTGGTTGTCAAGCAAAAGTAAATAATAAACTGCTTCCCAACTTTTTAAAGGTCAGGGATGTGCTGATTACTAACTGATTGTGAATAAATGCAATTGCAGGTTGAGAAGTGACTACTTCCCACCCTAAGTTTGGGAAGTAAAACAAAATAGCTTTCTGATTGGTTGTCAAGTAAAAGTAAATAATAAACTGCTTCCCAACTTTTTAAAAGTCAGAGATGTGTCGATTACTAACTGATTGTGAATAAACAAAATAACTTTATGATTGGTTGTCAAGTAGAAGTAAATAATAAACTGCTTCCCAACTTTTTAAAAGTCAGGGATGTGTTGATTACTACCTGTTTGTGAATAAATGTACATATTTTGTAAGATCTTGAATGAAATTGTTTTATAAAATTAAATTTTAAATGTCAAGTTGGCATATTTTAGCAGGTCTACATTAGCAAATAAAAGATTACGACACGCAAATAAAAACTTTTCGATTTCAAGTTATTTTCAAAACATTGCAACGATTTCAGCAATCTTTCAGCAAGCTTTGTTGTGAAGATTTTGTGATCTTTATTTGGGATTCATAAATTTATACTTAATTAAATTTGTGGTAAGGATACCAGGGCAGAATGGGGTACCGGAGTAGAACTGAATTTCTCAATATTTCCCACTTCTAACACCGAAGGTGGCTTCCACTTTCTTTAATTAGTTAATAACCAGTTTAGTTGTACTTGGTATGTTTATGCTGCTGTAGTAGCGTACATCAGTGTACACTCGTGAAATCCTCGTGTTTATATTGTAAAAGCTATTATTCAGCTGTAACCGAACATTGGATTTCAATGTGTTTCATGTGTTCAATTCCAAATAATAAAATAGTAATTACTACCGTAAGGTTAAGGCAAAACTTAGTTTTTGGTTAAGGTAAGATTTTCTGTGCGCTTTCTCGTTACCTCAAAAATATTCGTAGGGTAGGGGTGTGTAAGAGTGCGCAGCGTGCAAGAGTGCGCAATGGCATTAACCGATCAGGGGACAGACATCCGCGCCCGTCTTTAACTGTCTAATATTCTAAGACAAGTTTCATATGTGACTACCAAAACATTTAAGTTTTTATTGAATTTTGAAAGATTTATTCAACAAATTCTGTTTTTCCTTACTTTGATGTATTTTCTGAAGATTTTCAACCGTCGATTGCGAAAAAATTTGTTAAGATAAGGCTTATTTGTGATTTCTCAAGTCATTTAGTTAGTCTTCGAAATACCTCCGATTGACACATTTGTCCCAGGTTTCTCATAAATAGCTTGATAATCACAGAAAAATAATTAGTTCGATGCGTGCAAGAGTGCTCAGTACCAATGCGGACAAGAATACGCGGGCACTCTTGCATATTATAGATAGTATAAGCTATACTGCGAATATTTTACACAGTTTGTGTTCTACAATGATAATACAACAATATTCTAGGTATAAATTGAGGGATAAGTTATCCATCCAAAATTGGGTAGATATACCTGGAAGAAGTTTATTCTTGTTTTTTATTAGTCAAATCTAATGTAAACAATAATTTATTTTCATGTTAGATATTAACATATTAACAATAAGACGACGAAATTGTTGAAGATGTTTTGTTACGTCGACATTCTCAATTATGTTGAATACAATAATTTGGAGATCAGAATAATCAACTACAAATTCAATTTTGAATTTTTTTAATTTAAGTTATACAGAACCGGCATAGCAAATTAATTTTGAATTTTTTGAAAACACTTTTTTAAAGTAACATTTCAAATTAAGGTTAAATTAATGTCAATGATGGAATTAAATGTCAAACGACCTAACTGGGGTGCGCAGGAACTACTTTTCAGGAATAGTAATACTAAACGTATACAAGCATTTCAAAACGCGATGACTTTTATACTTTTAAATAAATCATAGAATAAGTTATACCAAAGAGTATGTACTCTTTGTACATACTCTTTGGTTATACGGAGTATACTTATTCGGTACTTTATACTTCCATTGTAGAACTGGCCCTAAATGTGATCATTGTAAGTGACGCTTACTGCGCATTCTTGTCCACTACATAGTGCAAGAGTGCGCAAACGAATGCCTTGCAATTTTTTAAATTTATTTCTCTACCGTTTATTGTTCGTTAAGTTTTTAATAGTTTTTCTGTAGCCAGATACCTAAGAAGTTAATATATGATAATAACTTTAACTTGATGTCTTTTACTTTATTTCTATAATATCAAATCGTGAAAGTGCGCACTTCTAAACACCCCTACCCTATCTGTTATGATAATTTTAACATCATACGAAATATTTGGTGCACTTTCAACTAGAGTAACATTCAAGATGGTAGCATTTAACTTCTGCTAAAGTGTGAAGTAGTAAACCTTCAGAGTTTCTATTCACGAACCAGTGGCGGCTTGTGGGAAAAAATTTTGGGTAGGCCAGCAATATTTTATAAATAGATAAAATCTGCGGAAGATGTGAATATTTTCTTGAGTTATATAAAAACAGTGTCTAAATGAAGCAATTTACATTGCTAACACAGAAACGTCCGAATAATTTTTCGAGTAACTGTACATTATGTTATAGTATTTATAAACAATGATTGATTTTTTTATTTTTGCTCTTCGCAAATTAGTCTATGACAAATATGTTCGTTTTTAATAATTCATGAAGAGTGTCTTTTTGTATTGATAACAGTATAAGTGAAGATAGTAATAAAAATACACTACAAAGTGCAAAATACAGCTTAATTTTTTTTTAATTTAATTAATTTATTTAATTTGAGATAAATATTTTTTTTCTCATCTAAAAAGCTTTAAAATGCCGCTTGCATGTGTCCGATAAGAAAAACAGTTTATGGCGAGGTAACATATAACTGCAAGTATCTAGTAGGCACGGGCCTAAGCGCTGGCTATTGAAGCTATAGTATTGCTGTATCTGGCGTAATGGTCCTACTGTAATAATGAAAAATAACAAAAAATATTAATTGTCCATAATATTAAAATATTAATTAAATTATACACAAAGAAAATGTTATTTAAGTATATTAAATTTTGGGTAGGCCGGGCCTACCTTGCCTGTTCTTTAAAACCGCCACTGTCACGAACTCAATCGAATTCATTCGCATACGAAACTTCATCAATTCACATCCTTCAGTAATTCTCTACGAACACTTCTAGGATAAAATTATTCGTGTTCAATACTTTTCCATAGGAATGAAAAATTCGTATTCTCGAGAAATTTCTTAGGAATACTTCAGACTTCAGCACGAAAATCATTAAAACTACGTCTGTTGAAATATTTTAAATCCTTTGCGATATAAAATTTGCACATGTGCAGTTTGTTTTAAATAATTCCAACAACTACATATTGTGGTGAAATATAATTTGTTTAATTTTTTCATAATATCACAAGAGAGTGAGAATAAATTGAAGATAATTTCACATATTTTCGAAAACTTGTTGCCAGGCAACAGACACAAGAACCCGAAGGGATCAAGTGGCTATTGCCGAACGATTGCCGAAGGAATCTATTGAAAACAATAGATTTATGCCCGTTTTCAATAAACAAATTCCTAACGTTAAGAGTTTCTTAACTTGAGATAAGAAACTCTTATGTCAAATTTGGTTTTCACCAAGCGCTAAGAATTCCTTAGTGGTATTAAGAAATCCCTAACCTTAGGGATCCGATTTACCGACCCCTAAAGTGTTACGTATTCCTTAGCGGTTGTATTATACTATTTATAGGTTATAAATTAGTGTTTGTGCATGTTGATTTTGAATAGCCGTGCATTATTCTACACTCTTCTCTAGCCATGGATGCTATTCGACTTTTTGATAGATTAGAAAGATATGATGATTCATCAGATGATGAAGTTGTACACTTCATCACTTCACTTCAGAATAGAGCTGAATAGAGAGAATAGAGCTGAAGAAAATTATAACCGTGCACACATTCATACCAGAAATACAGTTGAAAGACAATATGGTGTGTGGAAACGAAGATTTCCTGTATTAGCTATAGGTATACGTTTGAAATTGCAAACAGCTATATCGGTTGTGATAGCTTGTGCTGGATTGCACAATATTTGCATTGAGGCGAAGGAAGCACTTCCACCAAATCACTTGATCGAGAATGGTCAAGTGACTGCAGAAATTCAAAATAATGCAAGATATGGTGGAACGCGAGACATTATTGTAAATAATTATTTTAATCAACCATAACTTCTGTGTGTTTTTATAGTTTATTAATTACATATCAAGTAAATTTAAAAGTAAACACGTTAATTAAACGTAAAATATAATTTTTATTTATATTTATTTTATAAGCTTTTGGTGAGTTGTGTCACCTTCGTCAGAATAATAATAACAACTGTTATTAATAATAATAACTGTTTTTGCTTGTTATTATTATTCTGACGAAGGTGACACAACTCACCGAAAGCTTATAAAATAAATATAAATAAAAATTTAATTAACTTGTTTACTTTTAAATTTACTTGATATATTATCACAAGTTAAAAATTAATATATTGTCATGTTTCGAACCAAAGTTGTACCTACCCTGTTAATTTGTCATTAATTTTGATATTAAGTTTGAGAAATATTTGAATTTGAATTTTGGGAGGTAAAACTTTGGAAATTAAAGTTGGTAGAAGTGAGGTTTTATCGAGGCTTTTTGTGCCGACCATGGTGGACAGCGGGTGCGAGACTTTGCATGCCTGCTGAAATTTGATTTTGTTACGCTGAGTTTTTTGATGTTTTTTGAAATTGTGAGTAATTATTTTGAATGAATAAATTGATCTTAATGCGATTGCATTATTGCGCCTTTTTTGGATAAATAATTGAAAATTGAATTGATTTGGATTTTTGTACTTTGCTACCGAACAGTAGTGTATCGACTTGGTTTGATTAATTTGAAGTGATTTGGAAAAGAAGAGGTTCACATTATAAATTTAAATTTGCATTTACAATTGAAAGGTTAAAAGTTGTGTTTGCACGAGCGAATGTGGCAAGAAAGATAACAAGGCGATTTGATTAAGGTTAAATTTACAAAATTCGTCCCCATCGAATAAAAGTAAAATTTTATTTTACATTTACTTTGAAATATTTTTGGAATAATGAAGAGTCTCTTGTTAAAAAAAAGAATGGATGCCCAGTTATAATATGATTTGTGAATTAGGAAAAGTTTTTGTAAGATTGATATAGCTCGGGGCATTTCAATATATTAATTACATATTTGTCAAGTTTATTTTTATTTTATATTAAGAAATAATAAATGTAATATTAACAATTTATGGTTTATTTATTTAACATGGTCGTTACTTGTTATATTTTTGAAGAGTGCAGTTGCCATCACTTGAGGATTCACATTGTTATCTTATGTATGTACACCATGGTGTTATTAGAGTATGTATGTATGATAATTACCATGTATGTACACCACATATTAACGGTTTATATAATCCTTTACAGTACCTGCTTCATAATTAACAAAATTAACTACATAATAATCATACACAACCGTAATGCCGCCATTAAATATAACCTACAAATTCAAATATGACATTTATGACCCTCATTAGTTCATTTGTCCTCCTTTAAGAATACCTAGCAAGGGAACTGCTGGTTAAGAAACTCTTATGTTGGTGAAATGCAAATTTCACTTTATGGAATACCTAGCGTTAAGAATTCTTTACTAAGGAATTCTTAAATAAATGTTGGTGAAAACGGGCATTAGACTATTTTTTTGCCCGCTATAGATCTGAAATTTTGCATATGTCTTTCTACCGCTAATTCACCGGGGGTGTGTGTAACTTAATAACTTGACGTAATATGACAAAATGATGACAGACGTCAAATAAAAAACAACAGCAGTTACATCGAATTATTCTCGTTGGAATAATGTAAGTAACATTATTCCCACTTACATAATGCTTTGATTGGCACCGTTTGACGGAAATTGAAAGTTTCTATTGGTTGTCAAAATGAAAAAAAATAGTCGTAGGTAATACAACAAGAGCTTTGATTTATCTGGATAATTTGTAATTTCAACGAATACGTGATTAGCAATTTAACGAGAGAAAACTTAGTCTGACCAACAGTTTTCTCGAGCGAAATTTTAAAATTACGTATGAGTGTTTTGAAATTAAAAATTATCAGGACAGAAATCAAAGCTAGTATTGTATTTGGTAAGATAATTCCGCGAATAAACGACGATATTGATTATGAAGGTATTAATATTTATAAATTAAAAACAATACGTAGTATATTATTTAACGTCACATTAATTTATTAATGTTGATTTGATTTGGCTGTCATGGCAAAGGTAAACAAAATATATCCGCAAAATTTATCTACTTGCAAATTTGTCTCTTCATAAGTAAAATTTTTAGCCGCTAGCAAACTGTCAATTTTGACATTTCTTATGGATTGTTTTATATATGTGTGGAATTATCACTATAATTTTTTTGAATAATAATTTATTTTAAAGTTCTTGAAATTTCATTTCAATAAATTTTAACGTGGCAACGCTAAATCTTGTTAACACTGGTGTACAGCTGTGCGCTTATCTACAAATTTCGTCGTTGCTTCAACAAATTGTATCAACTATTTTATCAAATCTTTACTAAATTCAATTTTTTTTTAAATTATAGTTCCAATTTTACTATATTTTCCTTAAAATGGTAAAAGTTATTAACATGTGATAATATTTATATTAAAATTGATTTTTACATGTTAGATGAAATTGAAAAATAATTAAAATCCATAACTTACATAAAATTGTCGCAGACTAAGGGGGTTATTCTATAACTTTTCCCTTGTGTAAGGGATTCCTTAGGTAAAGACAACCGTCCCAAAGATAGCTGAAAGGAAACCTTTGAACAGCCATTCTGTAACGCGTCCGTAAGACGTCCCTTAAGCATAAAGGTTGATCTTTACGTAAAGGAAACAACTAATGTTTTTAAACGTGTAGTATGGACCTGATGCATTTTCATTGGTTAGATTTTGTGTTTGATTTTGAGTTTTGACACAATTCAAAATTCATTATCAGTCAGTTCATTATAATTATATGTAAGCAGTGTACACAATGGGAGACAAAGTTGCAAATAAGCGAATTCGCGGCTCTAAAACCACCGAAAAGCAATTTAGGTTATACGTCGATCTTTTACGCTTCCTGGGAATCTTGCCTTTAAATTAAGGATATTTAAATCCAAATCGCAAATAATTTGTACGTTGATACTGAAGAAATTCTTTCGGTTTAAAAATACCAACCGTGGAAATTCTAATTTGCCTACTGGCAAACGGCTTCCACTTTCACCAATGTGTGTGCCATCTATGCATCCTCGAATACCTGGGATACCGCAATATGCAAAATAAGCATTTTTGATATGGCTTATTTGTTGAATATTGGTGGGAAATCTTATCACGTGGTGCTTTCATTCCAGTATAACATCTACTACTTTGTGAATGCATCTACTGACCGATGCTTGAGACAGAACTCCGATAATCTTGACCCGCTGATTTTTGATAGCTACCATGTGCCAGAAAATGTAATATTGAAACAAAGTGTACTATAGATGGTATTCTCGTAGATCTACTATTTGAAGTTTGTAAATGAGGCTCTAATTGTTCAAATAGTTCTAAAGCAACTTTTCTAGTGAAACGATAATATCGCCTAAACTCTTCTTCGCTTATCGAAAATGGATCACTGACATCTCTCAAATTTCTTTTTAACAGTGCATTTTCTTTCCTTCCTTGAATTTCATTCAAAATAATATTCATTTTTAAAATTATCAATTAAAATACGTTATAATTATAATATATTTTTTATATTATCAACACTTGACAAACGTTCTATAACTTGTTACACACCTACTGAATCATCCCTTACGTAAAGGTCCGATTTCACGCTGTCAAATGATTCTTTATGCAAAGGAAATGTTACAGAATAACCTATTCCTTTACATAAAGGAATTCTCTTCATAAAGATCTGTCAGTTAAAGACAATCTTTATGTAAAGGGTCCCTTATAGTTACAGAATAGGCTCGTTCTTTGCGTAAAGGTTTCCTTTACGTAAGGGTTCCCTTATGAGTTACAGAATAACCCCCTAATTCATTTAAATAGTTTTTGCACAATTTTATGTAAGTTATGGATTTTAATTATTTTTCAATTTCATCTAACATGTAAAAATCAATTTTAATATATATATTTTCCTTATTATCCGAAATCTCAATTACTGCTGCGTTTCAAAGCAACCATCAAAATTATCAAATTTCATCTACATACGAGGGCGGATCAATAAGTGCGTGACTTTTTGAATGGAACCCAGGTTTTTTGATAAAAAATAATTTTATTTTTTAACATAGTCTTCTTTGAGCTCTATACACTTTGTCCAGCGTATCTCCAATATTTTTACCCCACCAAAAAGTAAGATTTGTCGAGATCAAATAATAGGTATTTGTTTGTGAGATGATTTTATCGTTGGAATCAAATCTTTTTCTGCCGAGTCATTTTTTCAAGTTTGGAAACAAGAAATAGTCACTTGGGTATAAATCCGGAGCATAGAGCGGATGAGGGAGCAATTGGTAGCCTAATTCATGAATTTTTGCCATGGAAACTGCACATGTGAGCAACTCTTGCATTGTCCTCTTGGAAAAGATTTTTTTCTTGGCCAAATAAGGTCGTTTTTTTCAAATCCTTATTTAATCGACGCAATAAGTTGGTATAATATTGATTTACCCTTTTAAAGCTAGTCAATGTGTATTATACCGCGTGAATTCCAAAAAACGGTCCCCATGACTTTATTCGCTGACAAACCCACTGTTTTCACTGCTGTTTGATCTCTAGTGTGTTCTGGTGAATCCATGTTTTGTTCACGGTTACGAAACGGCGCAAAAACTCGTCCATATTGCGGTTAAACAACGCCATACACTTCTGCGAAGTTGTCACACGATTGCGTTTTCTCTTCAAATCACGCGGTAGTATGGCTATCAATGGCTGTCAAACACAGAAGTCAATTGAAAGATGCCTGTTAGCAGGAGCAGTGTTGACCTTTTAGTCAAGAAGCGGGAAATTTAAAAAGTCGCGGACTTATTGACCAATCTTGTATTATCATCTTTTCATTAACTTTTAAGCTCAATCCAAACACCTTATAGAAAAATCACTTTTTATTTTCAAATATAAAAGCTTTAACAAATTTAGCAGATTCGCAAATGCATTCATCCTCTACGTTGGCAATTTTTGGCAAAAAGATTTTTTTCAACCTTTATTGCTAACATTGTTATTTAAAACAATTCATCACAGATTTGTTAAAACACATCATTCTGAAAAGATCATTTTTAAAACACGACAATATATACTGTTTGTTTTCATTTAATTGAAATTGACATTTAATCAGTTTTTGAACTGATTAAATGTTATTTTTGAATGAAGTTAATTTTTTGATAGTTATTGAAATTGAAAATATGGCAAGTATTAAATTTGAATGATAGAAATTAAAAATTTAGGAGTGTATAATGTGGTCTATTGAGATAAAGCACTTACATTGATTGTGATAAATGAAAATCGCAATTTTAAACCTTAAAAATAATAATTTAATTTTAAATTTGCGAAGTTTAATTTTAATTTTGCAAGTAATAATTTTTGGGTTAATAGTAAATAATTTTTGAAAAAATTTTCCTCTCAGCGGTAATTGAGAACCACCACTTGAACCGACTACTAGGAAGAGATCTTGCTCTACGACTAATAACGCAAGCCGAGGTAATTTTTTGCTTTGTGAAATGTTCTCAATTGCCTCAGAGAATACCACTATAATATAGTACATACGTATGTAAATATGATGTAACACATGTGAGGTGGTCGAAAGTTCTATAATCAGCTGTGATTGAGGAGATAAAAGGCAGTTGGATTTCTTTTCTTAGAATTTTAAGTCAATTAGAAATGATCAGAAATCAATTCTATCAAAGATTCAAGTTTCCTGGAATAGTTGGTCTGATTGACTGCTGCACACATAGCAATTTTTCCGTAAACTTTAAAAATGGAAAACATTTACATATTGCAGTGATCCTTTCAAAAAAGGTAGTTTCTCACATGCACTATAAATGCTTCAAGCTTGATATTAAATGCGGGAGATGAGACGGTCGTATCTCAGGTTGGATTCTATCGTTCTCAAAAATAAAAATAAAATTCTTCTTACGTTACGGCGAGAACTAATAGAATGCAATGTAAAAATTTGCTTTAATGTCCCTGCGCCGTGCGACAAAATTAGTTGCAGTAATATTAACTTCCAAATATAATTACCAATTAACAAAATCCAAATTATAACCAACTTCCAAACATTCAATTTTGCATTCAAAAAAATTGTTCAATAAAAAAAATGCTTCTCCATAAATAAAATAATAACTTCTTCTAAATAAATCTTCTTTAAAAATACTTAATAAATTTCTAATCTAAAAAAAAATAAATTCTCTAAAATAAATAAATCCAATCCAATTTAAATTCAATGTTAAAATAAAGTTTCACTTCATAGGGAACGAAGTCTTGATTTTAACCTTATCCAAAACGTCGGCTTATCTATCTGGCCACACGCTCGCACTTACAAATAATTTAAATTTCCAATTTTTTAATGCAAATCGAATTTACAATTTCAAACACTCTTCTTTCAAATTAGTCAACCAAATCAATAATACCACCGTTCGGTAGCAACTCATCAAAAAAACATCCAAAATAATTTCAAATTTCAAAAATAATTGCGCTTTAATGCAATCGCATAAAATCACTTTATTTAATCAAAAACTACTCACAATTTTAAAAATAAATTTTACAAAGTCAAAATTAACGAGCCAAAAGTCGCACCGCTTACTCTTGCGCCGACTCGTGGCTAAAAGCCTCGTATCTCTCTCGATTCGCTCCCACCTCTCTAATTTACAATACTACAACTGTACCACCCTTCTCTCTTTATGAGTTTGCAATGGCCAGATTGCCCCTTTGAATGCCGGTAGTTGGTGCACCGAACAGCTACGCTTTAATCTTTTCGATCTACAGACCGAGAGCTGGGACGTTTACACGTTTCGTGAATCCTTATTTTGGAGACACTGTACGACAACCACCTGAAAAGGAAATGGAGTTGCCGCTGGACGCCAGTCAACTTAAATAAAATCTAAAGAGAAAGAATTAAATTATTTAATTGACAAAGAAAAGAACAAAGAACAAACGTAATAAATAAAAAATAATAATATAAAAGATCCTGAAGGAATTGTAAAAACGAAAAAGAACAAAAATGGAGTTGAAGACTCAAATGGTTGGAAGTTACCCACTCGCAAAACTGTATGGCAACGTCTGCCAGCAAAGATGCTACCACTCAGGCAAAGGAGCAAAGGTGCTTTGAATATTTTCCAATAGACAAGTAGGAACTTTATATATAACGAATAAAACAATATTTCGGTAAGCTAATGTCACTTACCCATCCACAATCGCAACCATCAACATCTACTCGCAGAGTTCTTTCGTCAGACAAACCAGCAGCTACCAGAATTTTTTTCAAACAGACTTGGTGCTTTCGATTCTGCGGCTATCTATATGGATGGATCTGAAAACATTAAACAAACCGAAACACGTTTGATAAATTATATACAAACTACCACCCCGTTTACAGTGACTGAAGGGTAACAACCGTCACAAACAGACTGCAGCAGCTTTACGAGTTGTGATCTTCCAACTTACAAACTTGAAATCAATAATAAAATAGTTAAAAATAAAGGTAAATTTAGTGATCTTCTTCGGGCCGATCGCGCTCTTGAAAATTATTAATAATTTTCGTTTTCGCACCACGAATCCAAAAAAACCAAACCAAAATATATCCGTTTCGTTTTTTTTAAATAAATCTTCTAGTTTACTCAAAAACTTCAATCCACAGCTTCTCAATATACAAATGTGTTAATTATATTATTATATCTTTAAATAATTATTTTTTGAATCTTTTTTGTAATTCACCTATCGCTGTTTTTGTACGATTTTGATTACTTAATTAATTTGACGTTTCTCGTCAGAGCCCTCCTAAAAATTTCGGTTGGAGGTATACGCCATTACATGCAAAGGTAATGCTACACAACTCAAATTTACTAAAACAAAATTTTCTTTAAAATGCACAGGGTGGGTGCGAATCCCTTTAAAACACCACAATATATTAATTGAACGACTGGAGCTTGAAAATTTTAAATATAAACACTAGATATTTTGGTATAGTATAACAATGATGCGTATATTTAGCAAAATTAAATTTTACAACCCTTATTAAGAACACTGTGTGAAATGGCCATGAAATTTTTTATCTGTTAGGTGATTCCAGTTATTCATTTCGACCTTCGCTATTGACGCCATTATAGACATACATCAAAGAAAAAATAATCGCTACCATAAAGTAACACGATATGCAATTAAAAGATGTAATGGGTGTTAAAAAATGCTTTTTTGATGTCTTCTAAAATAGCAAGTTTTGCATTACGTATGCTTCTGAGTACACTTCGAAAACAGTTAATTCTTATAATGTTTTACATAAGATTTACATCATAAATAATGTTCCTGAACCAGATGATGTACAAAATGAAAATAATAATACATATTAAAGTTATTTACTTATCAAGCGAAATTCGTGTGCCATTCAAGAATAGTACCGTTTTAAATGATCGAATAATCTAGTACGAAACTTACCATGCGAATCATTTACAGTGTGTTCGTGAATAGAGCCCCAGGCTGATTACTACTGCTAATCATCATTATCTATACTTTAATATCAGTAGAAGTAGTACCACCATCACCGTCTGCAATGTGAAGTTCTATATTGTCGTCTCGTGTAAAGTATTGCAATGCTATCGATTCATTTTCGTTTAAATATATGCTTAATAAATACTTTATTAATCATATTTAAGGTCAAATAAAAATATTTTTTAAATGTGTCAAAATTAACTAGAAAGTAAAAATTTTAAAATTAAAAAAATTAAAATTGACGAAAATTTGTTTGAAATCTTTACGCATCGGAATTCCGGAATCCCGTTTAAGAAACCTTAATAGTAACTGATGCACAGACATAGACAGTGATTATGATATTGATAAATTTGTACTCATTTGTGAATTTGTCAGCCTATAAACTGACAAAACCGTGAGTAACCCATTCTAACTGATAAGGTGGAAAGAACGAAATAAGTGCTTGTTCACAATGTACATAAACATAAGACGTGCATAAGCATAATATAAGCATAAAACATAATTTTGACATAAGCCGCAAAAGTGTTCACAATGAACATAAGAAATATATAACAAAAAAATAAACTAAATAAGCGAATAAACTTTAAAACACCTGTCAAACTTTATAACAAAGGTTATGTTTATGTCAATTTCGTCAATTTATTTCAACTTATGATCAACCACTACCAACTTTAAACCACAAATTTCACTAAATGTAATATAATTTCTATCTTATGTACGAACGTAAGCCGAACATAAGATCAACATAAACATAAGAATTTCGTAGGCACACTGTGAACACTTACGTTGATTTACTACTAGTTCAACTTTATGTTTTATGTATGTGTTATGTTTATCTTATGTCTTACGTACATTGTGAACAAGCACTAAAGACATTGATTTTGTTTTTAATTAAAAATTAACAAACTGTCGTAACATAATAGTTATAGTAATTACTATTTCATTATTATTTACTTAACTATAAAACTATTTAATAGAATTCAATTCATCGTCGTGTCGGATGCACCGCTGTGCAATATGATCTGTAGACTGTAGGGTAGAATACTGGTTCTTCAGGTTTTCCAGATATTCAGAAAAATTTATTCTGAAGAGATTTTGTTAAAATCGGGTTCATTTCTTGAGTTGATTTTATTGAATATGGCTCGATGAACTTCTCTTAATTTAAAATTGTTCCTTCTAAGTAATGATGAACTGTTGAAGTTTCTTTTGTTGTGAGAGTGGAAAAAAACACTTTGACACCTTAGAAAAATGTTCTTTAAAAAGATCGGCTTTTTCATTGTCGTTTTTTGCCTGTTTTTCATTATCTTCTTTAATTGGGGGCACATGATTTTGAGAACATTTAATTTTTAGTGTTTTTAATTTTTAGGTTTTGTAGCTTTCCACAGGAAATAGTCACTTACCTCTGTGGGTGACAAATTACCGATATAAACGTTATACGATAGATTTTTGCAGCTAAAAAGTAATGCTTTAAGTTATGTAACTTAAAGTTACTTATAATTTGCCACTGTTTACGAGCTTTCCGCTTTTCTGTAATGTTTTGATTGATTATTATTGGAGATTACTCCTTAATAAAACTGCTATATTTAAGTCAGGAGTTGCAAGTCACACCACATTTTGAATAGATTTTGGTTAGGTGTTCAATTACATTTTCCAGGTCTATCTTTGATTTTAAAACCACGTTCAAATGTGTTTAATAGTTTATTATTGTTTTGAAGATTTCCCAATTGAAATTCTTACTCAACGATGAAGGTTGTTTCTCAGTGTTTTAAAAAATTCTGATAGTTCCTTTTATTATTAAGTTTGGGTGGACAGTATATTGGCAAAATTCCTAGTTCTTCTAGTTAGACTTCAATAATCATTCTATTTGTTTGCAAGAAATCATGCTAATATTTTTTTTATTTCTTAGTTTTTAATATATTATGTTTTTAATAATTATTACTTTTCCACCATGAGGAGCTCTATCTAGGTAGTTAATGTTGTATAATATATCAAAATTAGAAATTTTTCAGTAAGTTTTAAATGTAAAAAGAGTTTTAAAAACTAATATTACTTACTACTACTTTCTAAAAATAAAATGAGTTCTTGTACTCTGTGGCACACTCATTGAAGGAGTCGCGAAGCGACGAGCTCTAGTAGCTTACGAATTACGTAAAGACTTGTTTTGACGCGAACTACGCATGCAGCTTTACCTTGAAAACAGGCCTGTCCAAAATAAAAAAGTAAAATATAACATGAATAAAGATGGATAGAAAATGATAACCTAAATAAAGATGTAATAGAAAATTAATCTAAAAAATTAATTTTTAAGTCAATAGTGTGGTAGTTAGTAGTATGTAATTTTAAATAAACAAACTAATCAAAATATTAAAATAATGAATTTTAACTGTTAAGTAAAGCATGTAAACTTACATAAAAAATTAATATTTTAAAAATAACAATAAAAACAATAAATTAACATTTAACAGGTTTAGACTAAGAATATTTGAATAAACACGAAATAAATTTTGAAAAAATTACGTTATAAAAATGATGACAATTTAAAATGTAAAATAAAAATTTTGTAATACGATATAGAGGCCCCTATTTCACAATTATTATTGATCATCGGTCGTATTTAACATGAGAAACCAAGAAATTAAAAAAATTACTTAAATTGAATGTGACTTACTAAAATAGAACTAAACAATGTCACGTGTCTCAATAAAATTTTTAAGATTAAATGAATAAAATAATTCTTATCGCGGTACAACCGGATTTGAAGTGGGAAACGCACTGTACCATCGTGTCACTTCTATAAATTAAATTTGAAAAAGAATTTTCAAATTTTACTACGTTTTTGCACCTAAAGGCACGTTTACAAAATTAATTAAATTATATCGTATTACAAAGTTTTGATTTTATATTTTAAATTTTCATCATTTTTATAACGTAATTTTTTCAAAACTCATTTCTTGTTTATTCAAATAATCTTAGTCCAAACCTGTTAAATGTTAATTTGTTGTTATTATTGTTTTTTAAATATTATTTTTCTATGTAAGTATGCATGTTTTACTTAACAGTTAAAATTCATTATTTTAATATTTTGTTTAGTTTGTTTATTTAAAATTACATACTACTAACTACCACACTATTGATTTAAAATTCATGTTTTAGGTTAATTTTCTATTATATACTGGTATATGTTTTTCTAACACGATACAGCAAAATATCATTTTCTGTCTAATAAATACAAAAAGATTAATTTTTACATGTTACATGAAATTGAAATAAAATTTAATTCATAACTTACATAATATTGTTCAAAAACTATTCATTTTGGCTTCAAGTAGGTATCTTCTTCTTAGCCTGTATCTATCCACTCCTGAATGTTAGGCCTCTCTCATTTTTATTTGAGAGGTTTAGTAGGCTTTAAAACGCCACGCTTGCCAATGCGTGTTGGCGAGTATAGTCCCAAGACGTAAGTTATGGTCGATTTTTACTCAACATTTAACATTTATTATTTAACATTTAACACTTAACATTTATCATTTACATTTAACATTTAAGGGTCCCGATACATACTGAGCCCATTTAACATTTAACATTTAGCACGTGCTGACAGTTTTTCGATATTTGACATCAGTAAATCTTGGTGAAATTTTTATTTGTGTGAATATCAGTTTGTTTTATGTAATGAGTATAAATGCTTATACACAATTCCTATTGTTTATCTTCTTAAATGATAAATGTTAAATGTTAAGTGTTAAATGATAAATGTTAAATGTTGAGTATAAATCGACCATTAGACTTTTTAGATCACAGCAGTGCAGTTGGCGCGACCAAGCATCGAACTGCGGTCTCCCGCTCCGTAGCATGTCGATTTAAACCTTACACCACACTGCTGGTCAAGTAGGTATAATTATTGTTTTTACAAAAGTCAAATAAATTTGATTTTTAATCAAGTTTGAATTTAATAGCATAACTTCTCAATCATTTTAATAATTTTTCCAGGTTTGCCTGATGAGATTCCAAAAATCGAAACATAAAATTATAATATTATGTAGCAAGCTATATCACTCATTTAAATAGTTTTTGAACAATATTATGTAAGTTATGAATTAAATTTTATTTCAATTTCATGTAACATGTAAAAATTATTTAAAAAAAAAGTATTATCACATGTTAATAACCTTAACCTTAACTTATAAATACAAAAAGTAATAATTTTGTTTGTCTTAAAGGTAAAATACTAAATAGTTATGTTTTTATAAATATTAACTAAAACAAAATGGTATTTACATTCTCTGGTATATTTAAAACGTGGTAAATTTATCACACATTTATACCATATCTGTGAACACATCTCGTGGTATTGAGTGTTGGTATTTTAACTTTAACCCTACTTTCGGCACAATCAGCTGTTATTATTTTTGTAAGTAGTAGTTACTTTAAATCAGCTGTGTGCACTTCGCAATATTAGATGTAAAAATACAACAACGCAGAAAAGCGGCGCACTGGTTTAACTTTACCATACTAGAAATACACGGTCGAGGGCTACTTACGAATACCACGAGGTATGGTATTTGCTCTTATGGGAGATTACTACACAGTCAAATAACACCATGGTAAACGTGGTATATTTACCACGGGGTAAATTTACCACGGGATATACCAGAGAGTGTGAATACCCTTAATGATTACAGATTATTATGTATCTTAATTGCTGATAAGTTTGCTTATTACAGCATTTACAAAACAATACGTCATAATGAGCTACGAGTGTTATGTTAAAAACATTATAATTTCAAATATAAAAAAACAAAGAGAAAATTTAACATTATTATGGGAAAGAACTTTGTTCTGATGATTGATGTTCGTTGATGAATATCTTTGTCGTTACATCGTTACAAAGAAATAAATTGATTTTAAGTACTTTTGAAGTAATTAATACATAAAATTTAGTAAAATTTATTTTAAAATTAGCGTAGATTTTTCTCTGAGTTGTACACTTGATTTATTAAATCATCAGTAATACCAGAAGATCATTAAATAATATTCCAATCTCATCAAAATAGGTTTCTTGACCCTTCTGCAAAATGACCACAGATTTGATTGTTGTATTAAATGTAGAAATTTAGTTTTCGAATTTGTACCGCAATAATCACAATTTATGTATATTTTAAATTATCTTATAATATGCTTATACTTATATTGCAATAATTAGGTTAATTAATATTAGGGTTATATAAGATTTAAAATGATGCTAGTACCCAACTTTCTGACTATAGTATGGCTTATAAATTATCGTAATTCTTTTCAGAATTTGGACCAGGTATAAAACTTATCGTCGATGTTTCAAACTAATAATTTGTGTATCTTCAAGTTACAATAAAAGAACATGTGCAACAACCAAAACAAATTAGCTAACTTATTATCTCGAGTTCAGCTTTTAGCTACCAGCAGTGCATCAAAATAAACAATAATATCAATAATTTTTGTTTAATAATCAATATAAATTTAACCACAATTTAAAAAACTAAAATTATTTTTGAAAAGTTTCAAGTATTAATTTGTCAAATTTTTTAACTATATAAAACTATAAAAATATCAATCAATGAAATAACCAATAAATAATTCCAAATGGCCGTTATCTTAAAAAAACTCAAAATTGCGTTTTTCAATAATGTAATTTTCTAAATCAATTCATCATCATCTATAAGATTACCATAGATTAGGAGCAAAATGAGTTGAAGAGCAACCTAGTAAGTGAGATATTATTATTATTAGGTCTGTGTAATCTGTGTATCTGTCTCGTAATGAACATCTGATTGGTCGGTTTTGAAAAATTTACCGTAACGCATCTTTAATTAGTCCTCATCTATTACCTCATCTATTCCATATTATCCACACTATTGTCATCAGTCATCAAATGTGGTAACATTACATTGTATGTTAAATAAAACCTTCATCTGTCAAGGATGCTGTAAAATTGAAAAGTTTTCTGACATTTTGTGAATTGCAGGTTAAATATATAGGGTCCGTGACAATGACATAGTTTGGTTACATTTTGTTAATTTTTTTTGTAATAAACAATGTTGTCTATTAAAATATTTATAATTTAGAAAATATTCAACAATCGCTTATTTTAATACTTCTATACACACACAACTAGCACTACAACCCACAGTGAGTTTTGGCTAACCACATCAATTTATGAACAGTTTTTCAAGGCAGATTACTTCGGTGGTTTGCCATTACCCGCCGAGGAAGGACAGATAGAAATTAAAGTTTTTGCTCTACTCGGGTTCAAACCAAGGATCTCTGCTTGGTAGTCGAAGCACTTTAGCAACAAACCGTAACCGTAACCTTCTATAGATTTATTAAAATTTTGTCTTTATAAAAAGATTAAGATGTTTGAAACTATCACGATCACTATCGAGTCGCTCCGGACGACTTTAGGGGCTTTAAGGTCAACAATTATGGCTTTCAGGTATACTACCGATATTCCTCCTGTGAGGCCAAAGGCCGAACAACTATATCCGACACAGTCTAGATGTCTAAAGGCGGCTGAAAGACGTCTGTACTGTACCAGCTAGTTCTTCATAAAAACTCACAAAGAGAGTATAAATTATAAAGAGGATACCCAAAGACTTGGTGTTTATTATTGGTTGTTTTATTTATTTACATTTTTATGATTTTAAATAGGTAACAAATTTTATTTAATAAATATTATTAATAATGTTAGCCTTATCTTCAGGTAATGAGTTGGCTAATTTGTTCTGGTTGTAGAGTATGTTTTTTTATTGTAGTCCTGAAAATGAACAAAATATAAGTTTGAAACGTCGACGATAAATTAGAGTTTTATTTATACCTGTTCCAAATTTCGAAAAGAATCCTTTAATTTATTGATAGGTTAATGGACGATAGCGTAATTATGGGATAATTCTATGGCATACATATGTTTAATCAGCTCTTATCGTATTTTGTGCTTAGTGTTTGTTGGACAAAGCATTTTGTTGCTTAGATTTTTATTTAACAAATATTTAAAAATATTAAAGATTTAAGATTTATATTGGTGCTATAATTGCTAGTAGCCAACTTCTGACTATGTTATGTATAAATGCTTATATTTAATCTGGCTTAATATGTTTCTGCCAGATCACTATCAATCAGCCGCTATCACCTTTGTTTTCAAACCCAGTGTAAAAATAATACATTTTCTAATATACCAGTTTTTAACAGGGTTAATAATTTTGCTTTCACAAAATACTTTCTAAGTTTGACAAAGTATTATTTATTATAATTTATCTGATATTGAGTACATTTATTATATATTTTGTTTGACAGAAGTGTATAGATGTGGGATTTGACAAGTGGTTGAATTACATTAAGCGCCGCGGGGTATTAATTACATTATACTCGATACAAAGCATTCGATTTGTTCAGATGTGTACAGCTCGTGTACACGCTACATGTGGTTCCGTCGGTTATCGTTTGTATATTGAAATTCGAAAAGTACCATTTAAGCGGGTCAGATGAAAACAGATTATTGGTGCAGTCATTGTTTTTTAATAGGTACCTACAGAAATTTTATCCTAGTTCATCATAGCAAAATAAATAATAATTAGCAATAACAGGGAATGTGCGGATATAATTTATAGTTATTCTTTGAATTTATATATTACATTTATGTACATTATTACCTATGTAGTTTTTGACCAGGAATTGTAGTAATAATTAGTAATTATTCAGACAAAAATTAATGTACCAAACATGTTTTGTGTTAGACATTACGGGAACGTTTCGGTTTTCTGAAATTCGAAAAATTATTTAAATAATGTATAAAAATAAACAAACTAAACATGATATTAAAATAATGAATTTTAACTGTTAAGTAAAGAATACATATTTACATAGAAAAATAATATTAAAAAAGTAATAAAAACGACAATAATTCACATTTAACAGGTGTGAACTTAGAATATTTGAGTAAACAAGAAAATGAAATTTTAAAAAATTACATTATAAAAAATGATAAAAATTTTCTAAAGCATTGATGTGGTTAATAACGAGTTATCGTATCCATCGATTATGTGACAATAATTGATATCTTGATAGTTGAATTTGATTAGGTATTAAGTATCATTTATTTTCAACATGGCTGATTAAAAACTTGAAAATTGGTACTGCTATGTACCCCCAGTAATAATTTTTTGTAATGTAAAATTTATCAAATTTCAATTTTAATCGTGGGTTCGTGGTAGTAACACGCAATTTTACAACAATTTTTAAAATGTTTTGAAGTTTCTTGTAACAAATTTTGATTTTATTTATTTGAAACAAAATTATTTGAAAGTGCTTTCAGTGTTTAAAACAAACAATTCGTAGTTTTCTTTCAAAATTTTTTTGCATTTTACATAACTTTAGAATTAATTTCAAATTAAATAGAAATAATAATTATTTTAAATATCATTGAAATTGTATTATTATTGTGAAGCTATCTTCAGGGAAATAAATAAATATACATTAATTATACAAAAGTTTCTTATAATGAATAAAAAAGCACAGTAATTTTTATTTTGAGTTATTCCTTTATCAGTGTACTTATGAAATCGAATTTTTATTTTAGTTTTTGCTCTGGTTTGATTTCAATTTGTTATTAGGGAATTTAAAAATTTATTAACGTAATAATGTACGTAATACAATCAATAAATGTATATGAAAATGGTTCTTTGCCGGTTTGAACGGCAAGTTGTCTAAAATCAAATGAATGTTAGAATGAGGTTTTTGAAAATTTATCAACTTATCAAAAATTGTAAATTGTTATTTTTAAATTACTGCCGTATACGAGACAGCTTGATTTCCAGAATGTATACTAAACGAAGTCGTATGTAAATGACTGGAATTAATAATTTTATCTATTTTTAATGATTTCAATTAATTAGTCATTAATTTATTAATGATTAAATTACATTAAAAGTAATAACTGCGTTATTGTATATTACCAGAAACTTATGGTGTTATTTAAAAAAATCATATCTAATATTTTTACTCAAAATACTACTATAGCAGTATATAGGAATTTTACAGTTGGATCTGCGCAGTTTTGAAAATTCAATTCGTATGTAGACGCCAGCTACAAAAATCCATTAGGTTCAGTTTTTGCGCCAGAGTCATTTTGGTTGTCAATTTGAACCCACATTGTTTAAAGACATGTTGAAATCAGATAAAATCTTGAAAATTGTGGAAAATTTATGAAGGTTATTTAAAAAACTTTAATTAATGTTAAAAAGTATAAACTTTAATTAGAATGTGGTTAAATAGACGCAAAAATTTAATTTTGGACTAAGGAAAGAAATGTGGAAAGTTTTTGATGTTAAATGGCAAAAATTTGGAAAATTTGGAAAAATATTCATATTATATTATATAATATTCATATAAATAATTATTTTCTATGCACTAGCAGAAATTGTTAATTTCACTAGCGACGGAGTCGCGAGTAAAATTATTTTTCGTTAGTCGATAATAAAATTTTATCGTCGTGAATAGAATTTAATTTTCGTAGATGTTAAAGAAAATATTTAATAAACTATTTATATAAATTATTTAGTTAAAGAAAATAATATCAAATAAGTTTAAAATTAAAATAATCAAACTTAACAAAATGTTAAAATAATAAAATTTTTAACTATTAAGTAAATAATACATACTACAAAGAAAACATAATATTTAACGAAATCAAAATGACAAAAATTCACATTTAACAGGGTTGAACTTAGAATATTTAAATAAACAAGAAAATAGAATTCTAAAAAAATTACTCTATAGAAGTAAAGTTAAAATTACTTAAAAATAAAAAACAAAAAACAAAAAAACTTGTAATATAATATAAAGACCCCTATTTCACGATTATTATCGATCCTCAGTCATGTTTAACAGTAAAAATAACGAGTGAGAGCAAATACACTAAACAAAATTGAAAAAATTTAAAAATTTAAAAAATCAAGAAATTAACCAAACTATTAAAATAAATATTGCGCTTACCAAATGACCAAACTAGAAGATTTCACGTGTCTAAATGAAATTTTAGGTTAAGAAAAGTTAAATGTGAATTTTACTTTTCATTTTTGTTTCGTTAAATATTATGTTTTCTTCGTAGTATGTATTATTTAATTAATAGTTATCACATGCTACTAAATACCACAAAAATACTTAAAAAATTCTAAGCTTTTTTAAATTATTTTCCATTTAAGTTTAAAATTGAACAAGTTAAATAAACGTTAAAATATAAATTATTTACTTTTTGAGCTTTCAGCTTTCATTATTATTATTATTCAGATGAAGGCGATACAACTCGCTGAAAGCTCAAAAAATAAATAATTTATATTTTAACGTTTATTTAACTTGTTCAATTTTAAACTTATTTGATATTATTTATCACATTTATTAACAATTAATATAGTTAAAGAAAATATTTATATGAAATCCCAATTACAAATTAAATTCTTGACAGTTTTAATTTTACAATAAATCAAGTTGCTATAAACTTGCTATTTGAGTAAAAATAAAGTACTTTATCTACCCTTGCTGTTAAAATGCTATTTTATGTATTTTTTACAGTAAAAATTTAAACAGGTAAAAACTAGAACAAAATCTTGTATTTAAATATAATTTAGGGATTATTTTATATTATAAGTGAAGGGTTAATGTAGTTAACGATATCTTGATAATTGTTAAAAATAATCAACAAATTTAAAGTGTGAATATCATTTTCATCAATGCAAAAGTATACCTACATTGTTTAAAAATTACATTTTTACCTAATTTTAAACTTACATTTGATGAAGAAAATCATATTTGTTTTTTTAATCTTCTGAGATCGAGAAAAAATATTACTTTATAAAGTGTTGTTTGTATATTTTGTATTAATTGCTGATTTTATTGCGTTTGCTTTTATTGGAATAAATTCCTAATCTAGTGATAATGAAATGTTTGCGTTTTATTAATAATATTTGCAAGTGTATGTAATAAAGAATTTGAACAAAATATATGTGTTCATAAAACGCCGTGAATTATTATTAATGCCGTTTTTTTTTATATTGACGTAGAATTTTAATAGTTAGCTTGGTTAATAATTATTTTTATCATTAGGCTGGGAACTGAATTTTTCCGAGTACGAGTTTTTTTACAGGCCGAGGCAAATTAGCCGAAGCCTGTATTTATGAGTACTCGGAAAACAGTATCATGCCGCATGATATAAGTAATTTTTTACGCCGACTTCTATAATTAATTATATAAAATTTAATTATTTTTTGAAATATTTGGTATTAGGGATTTTTTTGTAGTTGTTGGTAGTACAATATTTTAATTCTAAATTTGACGTTTAAATTTAACTAACCTAAAAATTATAGGTATTTGTTACATTCATTTTTTATAAAATTATCTAATAAAAATATAGTATACTTACATATAATTATAAAATAATAAGTTAGCTGTAGTTGCAGTATAATAAAAACCAGATTTTCAAGCCGCATTGGAAATAATGCAATTGAACACTTGCCTCATGGAGGCGTAAAAAAGTGCCTTTTATCACAAAAAGTTGTAATATCTATTTAATTTAATTCAATTTGACGAAAAAAATATAACCAAGGATACCAACATCTTATAAAATAATCACTGTTTTTTTCAAACGCTAGGCGAGAAAACCAGCTTTTCAACCGCATTTGAAATATGCAATTAAACACTTGCCTGATGAGGCGTAAAAACACATTTGTTTAACAATTTTATGAAATTTACAATAATTATTGGTCGATGTTTATAAAAACTAACAATTTTAAATTAGTAATAAAATTTTTATTAAATTGTTGTTCGTAAGAAATTATGACCCATAAAAAAATTTAAAGTTCATGTAATTACTAAATATTTGTAATGAGATAGAAAATAAACAGTAAATATTGTGGTGAAAAAGGGGATTTGCACCTACCCCGTACATTTGATCAAGCATTTATTTAAATAATTTTAAGTTGTAAGATTGTAGAATTGGACAGGTGGGGGCGAACCGACGAGGATATTTGCTTTTTGCCGATAGCGACTGCCCAAGCCTGTTGTGCCATGTTGGCTCGAGGCAATTATTGAAATTTTTTGATTTAAGTTTGAATTTGTGAGTTATATTTGTGAGTAATAATTTTGATTTTGATTTAAATAAATGATTTTGATGCGAATGCATTATTGCGCCTATTTTTGGAAGTATAATTTTTAATATTCGGAATTGGAATAAGTTTTGATGAGTTGCTACTGAACCGTAGTAGTTTGGATAGATTTGATTGATTTGGTAAAATTTGGAATGAGCAATTGAGATTAAGAATTGGATCTGAATTATTTAAAATTGGAAATTAAAATTATTTGTAAGTGCGAGCGTGTGGCCAGATGGTGATAAGAAGGCGATTTGGATAAGCGTTAAAAATTAAAAGTGCGAGCCCAGTAAAGTTTCACATTGAATTGAATTTGAATTTATTTACGATTTATTAATTTGTTTTTGAAGAAGATTTAATTTGGAGTATTTAATTATTTTTGCATTGGAAAAATTTCTTTTTGTTTAAATTTTTAAAACGCAAGAATCCTTTGACTCTTGAAAATTACCAATTGCTCCCGCAATCCTGAGTTACCTGAGCAAATATAAGTGTGTGGAAGTTTTCTAAGAAAATATCATTACAATATATATTATTATATACATATATCTAAATAATTATATTAAAAATAAATGACAAGCTGACCAAGAACACTTCAGTAGGTAGTACCTATATCCATATCGATATCAATATTTTTGAAAATCCAAAAAATTCAAATACATTTTCTAAAACGAAAATGTTCATAAGATTTCACAAATAAATTAGATAGTAGTAAATTATTAATCTTCTTCTTCTTCTTATAATAGGGCTTAGCCTTGTTCGTTAATCAAGTTTTGCCTTTTTGGGATTCGGACGTCCAGCTGTTCTTCCATCTCTTTCGGGGGTCTTCCGGTGGGCCTCTTGGTTTTAGGTCTTTTCGTCATTGCAATATTTGCGATTCGTCCGTCGTCTATTCTGTTGACGTGGTTTCTCCAAAACCTTCTCCTTGCTCTAGTCCATCTGACAACATCCTGGATTTTACATTTTTCACGCGTTACCTCACTTCTTACTCTATCCCACAACGTCACTCCCGCTATCAAGCTCAACGTTCTAATCTATGTAGTTCTCATTATTTGCTTCGTTCTTGATGTTGCGGCTCTTGTCTCTGCTGCGTATGTCAGGACTAGTCGTACACATGTTTTGTATATTCTTGCCTTGTTCTCGATTGACATGTGTTTGTTGGACCATATAATATTACGTAAATATCCTGAGATTATGGCTGATTTAGACGCTTGTGTACGCACCTCCGATATGGTATTTCGGTCATTCGTTATATCTACACCCAGGTATGTAAACTTGTTAACCTGCTCGACAGGTTCCTCGTCGACCATCAGTTTGCAGCGTATGGGATATTTTGCGATCACCATCGATTTTGTTTTTTGAGTTGATATCTTCATATTAAACGCTTTTGATAAGCAATTGAGTCTAAACAGGAGCCGCTGTAGGTCGTCCTCATTTTCGGCAGTCAAAACCACGTCATTCACATAGCACACCATCTGTATTCTACTATCCTCTACCTCATAGCCAATGTTAGTTTCTCTAATTCCCCTGATTATTTGTTCTATGATAAAGTTGAACAGTGTGAGGCTCAGGCTATCCCCCTGTCTGATTCCAGTTTTAATTGGGATCTCTTCTGTAAGCAGACCTGCTATTTTTATTCTGGTTCTTGTATTCGTGTTCAATTCTTTGATTATGTTAATTATCTTTTTACTAATGCTGTTATTATCTAGGGTTGTTAGAACGTCGCTGAGTCTTATTCTGTCAAAGGCTTGTGTAAAATCGACAAAACAAAGGTACAGGGGCTTGTCATATTCAATCGATCTCTCTATTAGTTGTCGTATTATGAATATTCCGTCGACAGTAGATCTATTTTGGCGGTGACTTGTTCCGGTGGTATCAATAATTTTCTGTGAGAGAATCTTTGTGAATAATTTAGATATATTGCTCAGTAAGGTTATGCCCCTGTAATATTTTGGGTCATCTTTTGATTCCTTCTTTAATATGGGTATCGTAACACTTGTGCGCCATTCTTCGGGTATATTCCTGGATGATATTATTCTTTGGAACAGCTTTGTTATCTCTTTCGATAGTTCTTCACCTCTGTATTTTATCATCTTATTGCTGATATGATCTATTCCTGGCGATTTCCTGTTTTTTATTTTTTGTATTGTTTTGTCCACCTCGCTTTGTGTTACGATCACTTCTTCGCTCAGATTCTCTCTCTCCACATCCGGTGTCGCTACGTTGTTTCGTGGTGTGCCATCCGTCGTCTCGTAGAGCTTTTGGAAATGGTTGATCCATTTGCCCTTCGTGATATTTGTAAGCAGTGTGCATTCTTTTACCGGTCTTTTTGCGCTACGGATCATTTGCTAGACTTTCTTTTGACCGCCAAACATATCGTGTTGCATGTCTGCTGAGAATTTCGCCTAGTATTCTCGTTTCAATATTGTTATTTGGTTGTTTATCGTGTTTCGAACGGCTTTATATCTTATATATTCCTCAGGTGATCTTTCCATACTATACTTTAGGTGCGCTTTTCTTTTCTCGTTTGCCAAATTCTTTACTTCTCTTGTGAACCATGGTTTGGTGTTTTTCTTCTTTCTGATGTTAACTTTTTTAATTCCTAACGCTTCCTTGCCGCTTTCTGTGATGTTAGTTTTTATCTTTAACCATGCTTGGTGCACGTTATCTTGTTGTGTTACTTCATTTTTTCTTAAATTATCCTTAAATTTCCCTATATAGGTACTTGGTGCTGTCATACTCAAAGGATTTAATATTAAACTGTGTTACAAACACTGTCGATTCTCGAAGTTTTTGTGGTAGATGTTTAAGACGGAACTTGCATAGTATCAGACTATGGCCCAGACAGCACACATATGTACAAAGAACGTCCATTGGACGTATGTTACTGGACCAATAGAAAGTCCAACGGACGTCCACATGACGACGGTAGGTAATCCAATGAATGTCCCATGGACGTCCAGATGGCACAAATCTGGACAGAAAACGGACGTTCATTATGAACGTCCATTGGACGTGTGTTACTGGACCGATAGAAAGTCCAACGGACGTCCACGTCCACAACGGAAGACTGTAGATATTCAATTAGGGCCGATAAAAGACGTGGGTTAGTTGAAAAAATTTACAAATTTTTTTTATTAAAATATATTTAATACTAAAAATAATAATGTACATAATAATTACATAGTTTATTTATTTTCGCTCTTTAGCTCGTTTCAACTACTTCATGATTGCCTGCTTAAGAGCACATTCCGTGGCATCCTTAAAGACAATTAGTCCTGATTCTGAAAATAATATTATTAATGTATTTTATTTAAACTCAAAAATAAGGTACTTACAAATTATAGTTTTAGTCATATAAAGATTGCAAAACATTTTCTTCCCCTTTTTACCAGAAAATTTATTTGAAATTAATTTTTCGGCTACTCTAGCCACGAAATCGTATGTTGTGGTTCCTCCGACGCGCGACAATTCTCTTATCTATAAAAATGATAAAGTAATCTAATTAATTTAAAAATAAGAGTTATATTGCTTACCGTTTTATTAAACTCCCCTTCATTTTGCATAAATAGCTCAAGTTCTTTCAACTCTAATATTTTAGGTTATGCACGTGTTAAGCAATTTGACGGAAAATAAACAAACCGATGTAGCTGTTTGTTTAAAATATACTACTATGAACCAAATTATGAACCAACTATGAATTATTACCAACCTATTACTAACTATACCAACTATTACCAATTTTTGTACTTACCAACTTAAAAATTTAAAATCAAATCACATTAAAAGCAAATTGCCGCTTCCATACTATTTATTTATTTAATTACCTACATGATTCTGTATAATATTATGGAGATGGATAAGTATAAACATAAGAATAATTTGAAAACGTCCATAAAATAATTTGCACAATAATTAATTAAAAGTACAACAAATTTTTGTGGATTTTGATTGGACAAAATTTAAAGCTACCGACCGATGTTAGGGCCGGTATACCAAAAATAAAAATTAAAAATTTTAAAAACCCTTGATTGTCAAAAAATTCTAAAAATAAAAGTTAATAATAAAAGCACCTTTAAAAACTACTGTTCCCTTTAAAAAGAAAAAAATAATTTTTTCTTCTTCATTCAACAACCCCCCGCTACAAAATTTAAACATTAATTTTAAAGTCAGGGAAAACGGAGAATGTTTAATATGGAATGTATAAACAGGTTTCGTAAGTGGAACAAATCTCAAAATTACAAAAAAAAACACGTGGCACTTGGGTTGTCTGTAAAGTCGGTTTACGGACGATAATTTTACGTGATAAGGTCATAAGAAAACCTTGATGAAAAATTGCATACTATTGATTTATGAACATACATCCAATGTCGAAAATTGGACGTTCATCGGACATTCGTACAAAGTGGATAAAATAACTTGCATAACTATAATTTCAAAAAAAAAACACGTGGCACTCGGGTTGTCTGTAAAGTCGATTTATAGACGATAATTTTACGTGTAACGTTATAAGAAAACATTGATGAAAAATTGCATACTATTGATTTATGAACATACATCCAATGTCGAAAATTGGACGTTCATCGAACATTCGTACAAAGTCGGTAAAATAACTTGCATAACTAAAATTACGAAAAAATGTATACAAATTTTTATTGAGCAAAATTTTCGCAATTAAAATATTAACACTTCATGTGGATTTTAACTGGACATAAATTGAACGTCCAGCGGCTATTGATTTATGGACGTACAACGAATGTCGAAAATTGGACGTTCATCGGACATTCGTACAAAGTCGATAAAATAACTTGCATAACTAAAATTACATAAAAATGTATACGAATTTTCATTGGGCAAAATTTGCACAATTAAAATATTAAAACTTTATGTGGATTTTAACTGGACATAAATTGAACGTCCAGCAGCTATTGATTTATGGACGTACATCGAATGTCGAAAATTGGACGTTCATCGGACATTCGTACAAAGTCGATAAAATAACTTGCATAACTAAAATTACATAAAAATGTATACGAATTTTCATTGAGCAAAATTTGCACAATTAAAATATTAAAACTTCATGTGGATTTTAACTGAACATAAATTGAACGTCCAGCGGCTATTGATTTATGGACTACATCGAATGTCGAAAATTGGACGTTTATCGGACATTCCTACAAAGTCGATAAAATAACTTGCATAACTAAAATTAAAAAAAAATGTATACGAATTTTCATTGGGCAAAATTTGCACAATTAAAATATTAAAACTTTATGTGGATTTTAACTGGACATAAATTGAACGTCCAGCAGCTATTGATTTATGGACGTACATCAAATGTCGAAAATTGGACGTTCATCGGACATTCGTACAAAGTCGATAAAATAACTTGCATAACTAAAATTACATAAAAATGTATACGAATTTTCATTGGGCAAAATTTGCACAATTAAAATATTAAAACTTCATGTGGATTTTAACTGAGCATAAATTGAACGTCCAGCGGCTATTGATTTATGGACGTACATCGAATGTCGAAAATTGGACGTTCATCGGACATTCCTACAAAGTCGATAAAATAACTTGCATAACTAAAATTACAAAAAAATGTATACGAATTTTCATTGGACAAAATTTGCACAATTAAAATATTAAAACTTCATGAGGATTTTAACTGGACATAAATTGAACGTCCAGCGGCTATTGATTTATGGACGTACATCGAATGTCGAAAAGTGGACGTTCATCGGATGTCCATGCAAGGTCCATGAACGTATGGACATTTTCTGGACTTTGCATGGACGTCCATTGTTCGCCGTGTGCTGTCTGGGGGTCGGTGCCTATGCTTGCTGAATTTAGGGCCCTTACGTCTACGATTTGTTTTGGGGGTATTTGTCTAGTTGTAATAATATAATCTATGACTGACTCATGTCCTGTCGAGTTTTCAAAGATTCGTTTATGTTGCCATTGGTGGGGGAAGGAAGTGGTTTTGATTCGTAACTCATTTTGTGCGCATATCTGTATTAGAAGTTCTCCGTTGTTATTGATTACTTCTTTGTTGAACCGTTGCATCACGCCTGGTAATGCGTTGTTTCCTATTCTTGAGTTGAAATCTCCCATGGCTATTGTTTTCTCGTTATTTGGTATTGGGTCAAGTGTATCTTTTAGCTTGTTGAAAAACAATTATTTTTCTTCTTTCGGCTTTGTTATATCGAGTGCATAAACGCTTATAAGATGGATTTTGGAGTTATCTAGGGATAATATGACATGCAGCAGTCTTTCGTCTATATAATTGACATTTTCGATATTGTGTTCGAATTTTTCGTGTAAAATTAAACCTACTCCCGCATGGGCTCTCTGATTTTTGTCTTTTCCACTGTAGATGAACAAGTAGTTCTGGTATCTACTATTCCCCTTACCCTTCTTTTTCGTTTCTAAGATGGCGCATATGTCTATTTTATGTCTTGTGAGTTCTAATAATACTTCTTGATTATTGTTATTCCACAATGATATGTTCCAGCTGCCAAGTCTGATTATATTCGATTTCCATGCTCGTTTTCGTTTCGTTGCAGTGTCCTTCATATAATTGATCCGTCCGTTTTCCGAGGCATTTACTATGATTCTTTGAGCGATCCATTGTTTTACTACAGGGAGGCTGCTAATCTTGCCAGTAAACCCTTCTCTTTTATCCGGGCTTGGGACCGGCAACGTCAACCGCTGAGCTGCTCAATCCACCCAGCAGTCTTTGCAGGCAGAAGCGGAAAAATTACTAATCTTTTTCGTAAACGTTTTTTTTATACTATGGTGATCAGGCGTTACACCATCACCTAGCTATACATGCCTGATTGTGTGGCCTTTATCGTAGTTGTAGTATAGTAAAGATATTTTCTTAGTGCTTGTTCACAATGTACGTAAGACATAAGATAAACATAACACATACATAAGACATAAAGTTGAACTAGTAGTAAATCAACATAAGTGTTCACAGTGTGCCTACGAAATTCTTATGTTTATGTTGATCTTATGTTCAGCTTACGTTCGTACATAAGATTGAAATTATGTTACATTTAGTGAAATTTGTGGTTTAAAGTTGGTAGTGGTTGGTCATAAGTTGAAATAAATTGACGAAATTGACATAAACATAACCTTTGTTATAAAGTTTGACAGGTGTTTGAAAGTATATTTGTTTATTTAGTTTATAAACAAATAAACATTTTATCAACATTTTAAGCATTTTAAACAAATAACATATTTAGTTTATACTAAATAGTACTCCGGTCCTGCACGATGTTGACGTGTGGCTTTTGTGGGAGTGCTATTACAAAATACGAAGATCGCATAAGATGTAAAATGAAATGTAGTATGTCCTATCATTTAGAGTGTATTCAAATGTCAATCAAAACATTAAATAAACTAAATCGGAGCGGTGAAATTGACCGGTGGAATTGCCAGAAGTGCTCCAAAGAAAACATAACCTTAAAAGCAGATGAAGTGTACGAATTGAATAACAAAGAGTCGGGTAATCTTGAAGATGCTGGTTGTAATGTTACACTCACGGTGGAAACTTTTCAACAACCGCTTAGTGACATGGTATCTGGAGTCGATAACCCCACAGAATCAGAAACCGAATTATAGGAAGAAGTTCACACTGGCCGAAAGAGAAGTAGAAATAGCCCTGGAGTTGATAGAAGACCACGCAAACAGACCAAAATTAACGACTACTGGCTTGGTAAATCAATAACTATAACCAGAAATCGATTTGATGGACTACCGACTGAACAAAAAGAAAATAATGTCAAAGATGCAAAAGAAGAAAAAACCAAAATCCCGCCTATATTCGTATCAGGAGTACAAAACATTAAACCACTACAAGAATTAATAAATGAAATAGCAGGAAATGATTACTAATTAAAAGTACTTAGGGATGATCAGGTTAAAATCCAATCCAGAACGTCGGAGAAATACTCTAAAATTATTGAAGCCCTTAAGGTAAAAAAGACAAATTTTCATACCTATCAACTCAAACAGGATAGAAATTTTAAAGTCGTACTAAAAGAAATCCACTACTCCACTGAAGTTATCGAAATAAAAACAGCTATTGAAGGGCTTGGTTACACGGTAGCTAGTATCTTTAACATAAAACAGTATTGCACTAAAATGCCACTTTTACTCTTCTACGTGGACCTGAAGCCTAACGAAGGTAACAAAAACATTTATAAAATAAAAACTTTGCTCAACTCAATAGTTACGTTCGAACCACCCATACCCAAGAGAAACATTCCACAATGCACAAAGTGCCAAAGGTACGGACACACCAAGGCATTCTGCTACCGAGGCCCACGCTGCGTCAAATGCGCTGGGAGCCATCTAACTAATGCGTGCTTGCGTAAAGAAAATACAAGTAATGTCAAATGCGTACTATGTGAAGGCAACCACCCTGTGAACTACAAGGGATGTATCGTATTTAAAGAACTGCAAAGGAAAACCTTCCCTCTCCTAAGAAAAAAACAGCTGACAAATAATGTTCGCCCTCCAAACCAAATCCGATCTGAAACCACGTATTCTGATTCCTTAAAGGAAATAAACCAACAAAAACCGCATATTAACAAGAGCCAACCATCAAGCTCAACTACCACTCAACAGCAACAACAACAAACAACGCAGCAACCAAGTGACGACATAAAAGAACTCAAGCAAATGATGAAAGGGCTCATGGACCAAATGAGCAACATGCTAAACATACTAACAACTCTCATAACTAAAATCGCTTAAATGTGTAAACAAATTAAACTAGCGCTTTGAAATGCCAACGGGCTGGCTCAACACATCCAGGAAATTAAAACATTTATTAAAAACTTACAAATTAATATTATGTTAGTTTCATAATAATAAAGAACACCATAAAACACCACCTACATGGGCACTACCAACAAGAGCACATTCAGGCAACAAGTTTAACTGTTGAAGACTGGGCTGGATCACTGACGATTGCAGCTGTATATTGCCCACCAAAACAGGCAATCAAAGCGGCACAATTTGACCATTTCTACAATACATTGGGACATCGGTTTCTTGCTGGAGGCGACTACAACGCTAAACACACTTAATAGGGATCAAGACTCATAACTCCCAAAGGTAGAGAATTGTACAAAACTATGCAAGCTAAAAACATGCACTATCTCTCCACTGGTGAACCTACCTACTGGCCAACAGATAGAAGAAAAGTTCCTGATGTAATCGATTTTTGCGTAGTCAGAGGAATTCCTGCAAATTGTGCCAAGACTGAATCTTGTCTTGACCTGTCATCGGATCACTCTCCAGTAGTCATAACTCTTACCTCAAAAATAGTATCGAAAGCCAAAACACCCACACTGATGTCAAAGTTCACAGATTGGGAAGGCTTCAGAAGTGAAGTCAAGAAACACTTAATGATGAATGTTTCACTGAAAACTGATTCCGATTTAGAAGTATGCTCAGAACACCTAATTAACACCATCCAACAGGCAGCCTGGAAATCGACCCCAGACACAAAACACGGCGTAGAAGAAAATGACTGTTCAACAGAAATAAAACAAAAAATCAACGACAAAAGAAAATTGAGAAAAAGGTGGCAAATAACCAGATCACCTCACGACAAATCAAAGCTCAACAAAGCTACTAAAGAACTCAAAAAAATCCTAAACGATGACAAAAATAAAAACATCCAAAAATACCTGGAAAGTCTTACTGCTACAGATTCCTCAGATTATTCACTCTGGAAAGCCACAAAAAAGCTTACAAAACCGCAAACAACAATTCCCCTATACGCACCGAAAACAGAACGTGGGCAAGAAGTGATGTGCAAAAGGCAGAAGTGTTTGCAGATTATCTGGGTAGTGTTTTTAAATCCTTCAAATTCCAAGAACCTATCGAGGTAGAAAAGAAACTAAAAAATGTATTGGAAGCCCCAGGTCAACTAGAACTGCCCATTAAAAATTTTAAAAGCACGGAGATAAAATCTATGATTAAGAGTCTTAACATCAAGAAAGCCCCTGGCTTCAATCTTATCTCAGGGAAAATATTGAAAGAACTCCCGGAAGTCGCTATAAGATATATCACCCAATTGTTTAATGTCATCCTAAGAACTAAACACTACCCAAGCCATTGGAAGGTAGCCGAAATTATAATGATCCCTAAACCAGGAAAGCCAGTGGAAGATCCAAAATCATATCGTTCAATAAGTTTATTGCCAATATTGTTCAAACTCTTCGAAAAACTGCTATTAAGAACAATCAAGCCTATTCTAGAAGAACTTCATGCAGTCCCCAATCACCAGTTTGGATTTAGACAAGAACACGCAACAGTGGAACAGGTGCATCGCATAACAACGAAAATTAATAAAGCCCTCGAAGAGAAAAAGTATTGCACAGCGGCCTTCCTGGACATAAGTCAGGCTTTTGATAAAGTCTGGCATGTAGGACTACTGTATAAAATAAGAAGAGCCCTTCCTGACAATATATACTTAATACTGAGGTCCTACTTACAGGATAGGTACTTTCGGGTGAACTTAAGCCAATTGAGTCTGGAGTAACTCAGGGAAGTGTACTGGGACCGGTACTGTATTTGTTATATACGGCAGATCTACCAATAAGAAACTTCTGCATGACCGCTACGTTCGCTGACGATATCGCGATACTGGCGACACATACCGATCCGAAAAAGACGTCTGAAATATTACAACACAACCTTGATAGGATCCAAGCATGGTTGAAGAGGTGGCGAATTAGGGCCAATGAGACCAAGTCGGTCCAAGTAACCTTTACTATGCGCAGAGGAGACTGTTCGTCAGTCAAACTAAATAACCAGGACATACCTCAGGCTGAAGAAGCAAAATACTTGGGGATGCACCTTGACCGACGTCTAACGTGGAGAGAACATATCTTCACGAAGAGAAAACAATTAAGCCTAAAACTTCGAAAACTATATTGGATCATCGGCAAACCCAGCTGACAATGCTGACAATGGAAAACAAACTGCTTTTGTACAAAGCTGTAATTAAGCCAGTGTGGACGTATGGTATACAGCTGTGGGGATCTGCGTCTAATTCAAATGTGGAAATCTTGGAGCGTTTCCAGTCTAAGATGCTACGACTGATAGTAAATACCCGTGGTACGTACTCAACGAATTAATACGTCAAGATTTGAAAATGCCAAGTGTTAAGGAAGAAATCAAAAATTATAGTTCCAAATACAGACTACGATTAAGTACTCATTCCAACCAACTTATGGAAAATCTCTTCAACAACCCGACCGTACGCAGACTCAAGAGGTACACTCCAATAGATCTCACTACTAGATTCGAATAAGTAGTGTCTCAGAGAGAGCCCAATTGTTAATATTATTCGATTCGATTATTTGATCGTTTGAATAATTTGTAATAGGAGATTTGGTAATGGCCAGACTCCATCATGTTGTATTATATTTTGTCACAAAAGTTACTAAATACTGTATATAGGTAGATTGTAATATTATATTGAGAGTTAAATAAAAAAAGTTTAGTTTATTTTTTTTGTTATACGCATGCGCAGTTTCATATATTTCTTATGTTCATTGTGAACACTTTTGCGGCTTATGTAAAAATTATGTTTTATGCTTATGTTAGGCTTATGCACGTCTTATGTTTATGTACATTGTGAACAAGCACTTACAGTATATTTTACTTGTGAACACTTAATAACAGTGTAGATCTAAAGCGACATTTTTAAAACATTTTTTAGATATTTATTAGGTTTTCTAAAATTTTAATATGGTTATGTCGAGTTTCAGTACCTTATTACACCACGTATCAATCAATAATTATTAATATCTTAATATCGTATATTACGTTTTAACTTAAAATTATGGTAGTCGTAATTATAATTTCGAATAACAGTAATATATAATCCCTGGTCGAAATATTCCCATGGGTACCACCCAATGGGCAGAATTGGGCCACCCATAGGCATATGCCTATGGGTACGTGACCATGGTCACATGGGCATGTGCCAATGGGTGGCCCAATTCTGCCCATGGGTACCTCCCCATTGGATGGTACCCATGGTCACATCCCCATTAGATGTGACCATAGGCACATCCCCACTAAATATGTGGAGATTGAGTAAATTATCTGCAATAAATAAAGCTAAATATTAAAAATTTGTAACTTTATTTACAACTTTTTAAACTACAAATTTTCACAACAATTAAAACAACAAATTAACCTAATAACAAATTACAACAAATTAACCTAATAACAAATTACAACAAATGCCTAATAAATTAATACAGTATCTTAAGGTGGTGACTGACTTGTAACTGAACGTTTTAATGTAATGTAATCTAACACAAACATTTGATAGTCATAGATAGATAGTCCTCGAATTTAATAAAACTAGAAAAAAACGATCTTTATTTTATGTATTAAATAATTTTAGTATATACGTTACCTTGCAAATAAGCTTTTTTTTGAGGACTGCATGCAGTCGAGCTTCCGAATTTTGGACATTTGGACAAGCCGCACCTGTAGCACTACACAAACAAAGCTGTTCCCTTGTCCAAAGAATGTCAATGCATTTCTTAATAAACTTTGAATCTCCAGTTATGCCACTGGCGACCTGATTAGCAGCTTTAAATTGTGCGTCCGTTAGTGTAAACTATGAAAAAAAATTGTAATAATTATTATAGATCAAAAAATTATGTATATGTATTTACCCCAAGTTCATCTTCTCCATCGACAGATGGATTTTCTGATTCTGAAGGTTCTGCAACCGGTACGTCTTCAGATTCTTTGCTATTAATATCCTTTACGTCGATTTGATGAGTTATAACGTTATATGAGTTATATGAGTGATACCGAATATTGAGACGAACCAACTCTTTATTTTGATCAGCAACTTTCCCTGAACTGATCTTTTAAAATTTGCATTTCATTGGCCTGCAGGATGGAAGTTGTTCTAAGCTCAATTAGCTCAGCTTCCATTGCTTTATTTTTTTCAACTACTTCCATATAGTCTGTAAATGATATATGATCCCGAAGTATCCTAAAAACGATTAAAGTTTATTTAAAAAGAACTTTTGGTAACTGATTTATACTAATTACTTTACAGTTTCAATGGCATTCGTTTTCTTTTCTTCATCTTTAGATGACGCATTCAGCTGCCTCAAATTAGCCACTCTAGCCCTTTCTTTCTGAGCTTGTTCTTCTTTTTTCTGATTATATAAAAAAAATTAGTTAACTGATAAATTTATTAGTTACAAAATTTTAAAACTTCAAAAAATATAAAATCTTTCAGATACGATACTTACAGTATTAACTTCGCTTTGTCATGTTCTTATCGTTCGTTCCTATTGTTGTTTCCGCTGGCCTACGAGTCCTTTTCTGACTCAATAAATTTACAAGTTCCTCTTCGGAGTCTAAAAATATTCCTATACCTCCATAAACTAAGACTAAAATAAGACACCTACCTGCTAATTTCAAAATAATAGCTTTATAGTAGCCTGCTAATGGTACACTTTTTTGCTTATTACTAAAGCTTCTCTTTATTTCATCAACGTGAAGAATTTTATGCTCACGAGTCATAACTTTTCATGGAATATCCCTATCTTGTGAACTCAAAAACACGTTGTATTGGTAAACAACTCTAGTTGGAGGTTATTAAAATCTTCAAAAAAAGTTTTAGGCACTTCTGTTTTGTCAGACATACTGCACATGTGCCTACATTGTTCTAAAAGTAATCAAGTACCAGACCTAAAACATTAATTAATATTTAAAAAATTAACTTACTTCATAATATATTAATAATAAGGTAATAAACACAATGGCAATTTTTAGGTTATGTTTGCAAAAAATTATGAAATTATGTTTTACCTGCGTTTATTTGACTGAAATAAAACAATTTCGATGTTATGCAAAATATTACAAATCACTGCACTCTAAACAATAAACGATCACTATAAATTATAATATAATATCACGTGTACTATGATATCAATATTTACTATATTATTATAAATTAACGAAACTAAATAGTGGTACCAACAGAACAATTATTATAAATTACGTTTTGGTTTCGATGGCAATTTAAAGAAAAACAACGAATCGAAATCATCTGATTTATGTAATATTAATTATATTAATCCGCTAATTACTGATTTGTTCGAAAATAAAAAAAGAATTACGTAAAACTCAGATGTTGCTTGGATGTAAAATTGTAAGTTCAAACATTCAGATGAAATACTCTAATATACAATAATAATTTTATAATGATATGATTAAATAATAATAATATTTTTTAATAATTTTAGAACAAATACCCAAGTAATATTAATGTGTTTTGGAGAATTCACATATATTGCCGAATTTCCCAATTTTTATGAAAAAGATTAATTTTTATTTATTTTTTTTATAATAGTTGGGCTCCTAGGAACCTAAAGCCTGTTTGACACGACGTTAAATTTTATATAAAATTTACATGTAAATTTTTAGGTAAATTTGCACATATTTTTACATATGTAAAAATATAAAACACACATAATTCTATGTAGGTAAAAATAATTTTCTGTTTGCAACGATGTCATATTTGATAAAAAATTTAACACGCGCGCTTGCGTATTAACAAACAGTTTAGGGACATTTTTCAGATATTTGGTTTCATTTGATTTTTATGAAATTTCGGTGAAATGTTTGTGAACTTCAAAAATCAAACTGGGCGGACTTTAGGCGTGAAAATGTTTACTGCGCACATTTACACGCACTTTTACCACCAAATTTAGAACATGTTCTAAATTTTTTTCATAAAAATTTAACACAAAATTTGCTGATAAATTTTCGATAAATTTTCATAAATTTAACGTCGTGTTAATATAAAATAATATAATAAATATAATAAAAAAAACACGTGGCACTCGCGGGTTCGACCCGCGAGTGCGGGTAAAGTAAAGTCGGTTTACGAACGATAATTTTACGTGATAACGTCATAAGAAAACGTTGATGAAAAATTTCATACTTTTATGAATTGAATTGAATTATTTTTTAATTAAATTAAATTAATTAATTATTTATTTTTTAATTAAAACAGATAATACGAATTAAAACTATGTTATACATTAACCCTCGATAGGCTTTTGCGTTAAGTGCATGAAACATAATTGCATCATTTTGTGATCGCGAGATCGAACCTCAGTTCGCTTTCTTTGTTTTTTATAATATTTAAAAATAAATAAATAATATTATATAAATACATATTTCTCATTTTATTAAATTTATGCATAAAATTAAAATTGCATACGCCCAAGGTCATTTTATTTATTTATTTATTTATAGCATTTACATTCTGTTGAATATTGCTATCCCGCTTGGGATTTCCATTTCCGTTTGAAGGGGAGGATTAGCCCCCATTAAACATTGCTCACTTTTCTCTTTTTTCTATCTATTCTATCTTCCTTATAATTTTGCATGTCTCGCTGCCTCTGTGACAATTTTCCTCCAACTTAGTCTGTCCCGTACCTTCGTCCGCCACTCTTCAACCTCCATCGCTCTCAGGTCATCTGTCACCTGGTCCCACGATCTTATTTTTGGTCTTCCTCTTGCTCTGTCTTCATTTGGTTTCCACATTGTTATTTTTCTCACTATATTGTCCTCACTTCTTCGCATAATGTGTCCCAGCCACCTTATTCTTTGCGACTTGATGTATTTTACCAGATCTTCTCCTTGCATCTCCTCTTCTATCTCGTGGTTCATCATTGCTCTACATACGCCGTTGTCTTTTTTTGATCCCAATATCTTACGTAGGATTTTTCTCTCAAATACTCTTAGCCGTTCATTTTCCCTCTGTGAAAAGCACATTGTCTCTGCTGCATATGTGACCACCGGTCTAACCAGCGTTTTATAGATCTTGATCTTTGTCTCTTTTTTCAGTTTTTTATCTGATAGCACTGCCTTGTTAGCGTAGTACGCTCTGTTACCAGATTGTACTCGTCTTCTTAATTCTTCTTGTCTGTTGCTATACTTGTTTACAAGTATCCCCAAATAGTTGAAGCTTTTCACTTCTTCAAAGCAGTGATTACTTATTTTAATCTCTGTTTGGCCAGGCAAGACATCCTTGTCGCATTTCATGTATTTGGTTTTTTCTTGATTTACCAGCAGTCCCATTTCTCTTGCTTTCTCTTCCATTTTCGCAAACATCTCTTCCATTCTTTTACGGGACCTCGCTATTATTACCATGTCGTCTGCATAGGCTAAGATCTGTCCCTCTCTTGTGGCTATCGTTCCATTTATGTCCATTTCTCTCACGATCTTTTCCACTACCATATTGAAAAGTGTCGCTGACAAAGCATCCTCTTGTCTTACGCCGCTGTTGATCATGAAATGTTCTGTTGTGCCTTCTTCGGTTCTAACGCATGCCATGGTGTTATCTAGGGTCATTTTTATCAGTCGTATAAATTTATTTGGTATTTTCATCTCTTTCATCGCTGCATACAGTTTTTCTCTGTTGACCTTATCAAACGCCTGCTGAAAGTCCACGAACAGCATATGGATTTCTATGTTGTGCTCATTTGACTTTTCCATAATTCTTTTTAGTATGTGTATTGCATCTACCGTGGACTTTCCTTCACTGAATCCGAATTGATATGGTCCCACCACTTGTTTGGTATATTCTTTCACTCTTCTATAAATCAATGTGGACAGCACCTTGTAGGATGAGTTTAGTAATGTTATGCCTCTGTAGTTCTTACATTCCTCTGCTGCGCCTTTCTTTTTCAGAGGTACAATTACGCCTTCGTTCCATTTTTTGGGCATTCTTTCCTCTCTCCATACCTGCTGTATCAGTTTGCACAACCTCTCGCATAATTCTTCACCTCCATACTTTAAGAGTTCCACGTATATTTCGTCTCCTCCAGGTGCCTTGTTATTCTTCATCTTCTGGATTACTGCTATTATTTCATCAGATGTTGGAGCTATTATTTCTTGACTGTTGTCATTTATATTTTCTATGTTTTCTTGTTGGTACTCTTGTCTCGCATTTAGTAATTTGTGAAAGTGTTTCTTCCATATTTGTTTAATCTTTGACTGATCATATTCTGTTTTTCCTTCCTCACCTATTAGTCCTCTTCGTTTTACTATATGTCTCGGTTTTTGGTTTCTTAACAGTTGATAAAAAATTCTTGCGTTGTTGAATTTGTTGCTCATTTCTATTTCTTCCATTTTCTCCATGATCCATGTGTTTTTCTTCTGTTTATATATAATGTTGGCTTCTTTTATACCATCTCTGTATTTTATCAAGTCTTCCTGTCTTCCTGTTCTTAACCATTTTGCTCTTCTTTCTGTTTTGACTTTATTGTATACGACGCATTCTTCATCAAACCATCCTTTGTCTCTCTTCTCTTTTCTGTATCCTATTGTTTCTTTTGCGCTTTCGTGTATACAGAGTGTAATATTGTTCATTTCTTGATCTAGGCTGCTAACTTTTTCGCTTTTGATAAGTTTTTCTTTTACTCTATCTTCGTACCGTTTCCTGACTTCTCTGTTCTCAAGTTTCTCAATTGCTACTTTTTGTGTTCTGGTTTTTGTTCTGTCATAGCTTGTTGCTTTTTGCTTTATTTTCGTTATTACCAGGTAATGGTCAGAGTCTGCGTTTGCACCTCTGTACGTTCTTGTGTCCATTATCATGTTTTCCATCTTTTTTGATACCAGCACATAGTCTATCTGGTTTCCATCTTCGTTGCTTCCGCCCGGCCATACCCATGTTACTTTGTGAAGTCTCTTATGTTCAAACTTGGTACTGATTATCACTGTGTTAGTTGTTTCAGCTAGATTGCATAGTCTGTCACCATTTGCACTTGTTTCATCATGTAAAGTGTATTTCCCTGCAATCAGACTTATGTGGTCTTCCTTACCAATTTTTGTATTGAAATCTCCCAGGATTATCAACATGTCTTGCTTAGGCACGCTTTCACAAAACGTTTCTATCTCTTCGTAAAAGTCATCTTTTTCTTTTTCGCTACTATCTTCCGTATGGGCATATATATTTACAATTGATAAGTTCGTTTTTGCTTTTATTCTTAGGTATGCTAGTCTTCCGTTCACAGCCTTGAAATTCATTACTCTATTTACCATTTTTCCCATCACCATAAAACCGGTGCCATGTCTTCCTTGATTTAGTTCACCTGAGTAAAACACAGTGCAGTTTTTCCGTTTTATTTCACCCTCACCTTTCCATCTCAGTTCTTGTAATGCCGCTATGTCTACTCTGTATCTCTTCAGTTCTTGTTCAATTTCTGTTACTTTCCCAGGTCTCAGCAGCGTTCTGATGTTCCATGTGCCTACTCTTATTGTGTTTTGCTTTCTTTTTCTTGTTAACATTCTGGTGTCCATTTCGGTTGTCCTTTTTAATCGCGTTACTGTCTTCTTCGTCTCTGTAGCTATGCATGGAGTTTCAGGCTGAGACGTTCCATCCACTCCAATCCGTTTTGTTAGTTTTTTGCTGGGTCTCTTGTATCCATTGTTGGTTTCCGATTACCACCTATGTCGTCTCTTAGTTTCAAGCATCTTTCCTTCTTATCTCATGCATATATTTTATCCTGTTTGTACATCCTCTGGTAGCCAACCTTTACTTTTTCTCCGTTTTTAATTGCTTCCTTAGCCACACTCCATACTTTGTTTTGTATTTCTCTCTCTTGAGCTGTCATGTCGCTTTCTATGTATGTTTTGGTACTTTTTAGTTTGCTCTTATTATCGATTACCATCATTTTCTGCGTGTAGGTTCTCAGTTTTACCACGACTACTCGGTTTTCCTCCATTCTTCCCACTTTGAAAGCGTCTATCACGTTTACTTGTGTTTGTATTTCTCTATTTAGGAATTCTTCGACCTGCCCAAGGTCATGTCATACATCAAATATACTCATGGTCACATAATACCCATGGTCACATCACATTTGCACATGGTCACATTGCATCTGCCCATGGTCACATTGCATTTACCCATGGTCACATTGCATAGATAAATCATACCAGATGCTCTATTCAATGTTAAAAAAGTGGAAACAATTTTGCGACAACAGCGCCGCAATTGGAAGTTCTGCAAACTAAAAAAAATTAGCGGCACATTTAAATGCACTTGAAATGTTCTATTTGTTGAAAATAATGAATAAATCAACAGTAAAAGTTTTAAAAAAATTTGGTTTGATAACTAACTATTTTTAATTAAAAGTAAATTCACTTTTAATAAAAATAGAAAAATTCTCAAACTAAATTTTTTTAAAACCAATAGTTGATTTATATCACATTAGTTCATATTTAACAATTAAAAAAGAACAGAAAATATAAATACAACAATTTTATTTTTTTAAATAACAATATACAAGACTATTTGTGTAACAGCGTAATATAGCTTATACAAAGTAAAAATTGAATCACAGCACAAATAATAAAATAAAAAATTAAACTCTCTCTGAATAACAAAAATAAAAACTCTCGATAAATAAAAATAACTAATAATATGCACAATAAATTATAGGTAAATTCAATGTAAAAATAAAATCGCAGCACAAATAAGAAAAGAAAAATTCAACTATCTCTGAATAACAACAATAAGAACTCTCGATAAATAAAAATAACTAATAATATGCATAATAAGTTATAGGTAAATTCAATGTAAAAATAGAATTGCAACACAAATAAGAAAATAAAAATTCAAAAATTAAACTATATCTGAATAACAACAATAAGAACTTTCGATAAATAAAAATAACTAATAATATGCACAATAAATTATAGGTAAATTCAATGTAAAAATAAAATCGCAGCACAAATAAGAAAATAAAAATTCAACTATCTCTGAATAACAAAAATAGGAACTCTCGATAAATAAAAATAACTAATAATATGTACAATAAATTATAGGTAAATTCAATAATCTGTAATAGCTTAACGAACAGTTGAGATTAAATTCTTAGTTGTATGTAGTAAGAAACTTTGTTTGACTAGCATGAGTTACGGCACTTCCAATACTGCACAAATCCTTGATACGAGCTTGTAGATCATGAAAAAAAAAATAAATTAGTCACATATGTTTTAAAATTTTCAATTTCTTTGAAGTACTACTACTACTATTAGAAGAAATATGGCTACGTCTAATATCCACATAATATTTACGGATTACAAATAAAATTAAGTCTGAAACTATTTTTAAACGAATCTCTTCAAAATGATCACGACAAGATATAAAATCAAAATTAACATATTCTGATACAATTTGGATTGTTTTACTTTTAATTTGATTGATGTAACCATAATGTTTCAAGCAAAGTACAACAATATCGTGAATGTGATTTAGACAAATTAAAAATGGAGAGGTTACATAATTTAATCGTTTCTGGTCATTTCTAAATTCTTTAAAAGAGGTAAAAGAGTGATGAGGTAGTAAATCATCAGAAAGAAGGGAAGTTCTGCACTCGACACATGAAGATGATCGTAGTTTTTTAACTATGAAACCACCCACATATGAAACAGCCTGAGCACAAAAAAACGTGAATCAGTAGTTACAAATTGAGAAATATTATTTGCCCCATTGATTGAATCTATCCATTTAGCAAGGTAATCCATGTTTTGCGGAAATTTAAAGAATTGTCGAACAGAAGATTTTCCCTCATAAAAATGTAAACAACCAGAAACAATGAATTTTTTAGATGCAGCCATGATTTTAATTAAAACGTAAAGTTAAAAACTCAAAGATAATTATACAGTTTTATACTTACCCGTAAATTAATTAAAAAAATTAGCTAAAAACTACACATACACACAAGAATAACCACAAAAATTTTGGCGGCTATAACTAATCAAACCACGAAACTTGAATCAGCGCCACAGCCTGAAGTAATGTAAACTAACTTAGTAGAAATTAAAATTTTTCATTGTGAACTTTGATAAATAGTTTGCAGAACCCCCAATTGCGTCGCTACAAACGGTGTTACCGTGTTTTCCTATGTAATTAAATCATCTGATATGATTAATCTATATCACATTGCATCTGCCCATGGTCACATTACGTGCCCATGGGTATATCCCCAAGAAGTTTGGGGATATGACCAATGTGACCATGGGCACACATGGGAACATTTCGACCAGGGCTAATGTTCTGTATCGTCTTTTGTTAAAATTTAAAAAAAAAATTTAAATTTAATATACAGTTCTTTGTGAATTACCGATTTTGTTTCTAGAGCACACTTTCCAAAATTAATAATTTGAAATGTCAGCAAAAATATAAAAGTAAACGATTATGTTGGGTGATTCATATCGCAATCAGTGAACAATTAAATATCTTCCCTATAAGATAATCTCAAGTTAACTACCACTTTTTGCAGTGGCGGCTTGTCTTAAAGGACACAGGGGCACGTGCCCTCCTATCCCAAAACCAAAAACAAGGCTTAGCTTAAAATTTTTTATTTATTTTTTAATTAATTTTTATTTATTTTCTAATTAATTTTTATTTATTTTCTAATTAATTTTTAATTAATTATTAACTATTTAAAAAATAAATTTTATATTACATTACTATTTTGTAGTTTATTCCAACAAACTATTATAATAAAGTCACGCAAATCGTCACCCAAACGCAAGCTAACGGTAGTGCTCGACAGTCAAGTTGTATGTACTAAAATGCATTTTTAAAGTTGACCGACAAGTTGAAAACGGGTCACACTCTAAGAAACTCTTACCGGTAATCAGTTGGGTTCATACCACCAAAAGTGTCTGACGTGTTGCTTAGTTAGTTTACAAGTTGTGTTTTTATGTTTTTACTTTTAAAATGTATGAAGTATTTAATATACATTTTGTGCAATATACTACAATGGAATTTTATATTTTTATTAGATTTATCTGCAACTTACCACGGTCTAGCTAATATCAGGAACAATCTCTTTAATCTCAGGAGCCGGTTCTACGATTGTCACACAATCAACTAACTACCAAAATTTTTGTAACTTGTATTAAAATTAAATGATTAATTTGAAAGCAAATAAGACCATTTATTAAAACAAAATAAAATCCTCTATTCACAATCCGGACCTGAACGTAGGTTGTTTTAAAGATTACAAACATACAAAATTAAATTGGCAATTTTCTCAGCCTTTTTCAAATATTGTAATCTTTAAGTTACAACTTAAAATTGAAAAGTGTAAAAATTAATGTGTGTAGTTCATAAATTATCAATTGTAGCGTTAAATTTAAATTTTACCACTTTGTTATTATGCAAGATCTCTCACCCAGTAATAGTTCCGTGATATCACCTAATTTTCTTTCTTCTTTTCTTGACTTTCCAACAGCTCAAACACTCAAAACCATGTGAACTCCTGTTCCTACTTTGCCTCCTTTGTGTGAATAATTAATCGAAAATGATCGTAATAACCTCATAACTTCAATCTTCAACAAATTCTAATTTTATTCCATATTTTGGTCACTATCATCATAATCCAAATTCTTAATTATTCATAAAGAAAATCTAATTATTATTACAAACAATACTCTTTTACAATTTTCTTCCAAAATTTCTTTTTAACCTTCTACTTTTATAATCATAATCAATAGATAAGTGGTTTAAGTAGTGTAACTCGATATTACTCATATCAAATTTTTAGCATAAACTAAAAAATGCACAAAACACTTTTTCGAAAACTAAAATGCTTAAGTTATCACAATATATAAATACACTGTATTATCGCAAACGTTTTCACCATACTATGGCATCATCAGGCGATGAACTAGAAGGAGAAGGGAGAAAAACTCCGTATTTATCGACAAATTGCAAGAGAAAAGTGGAGGGGGTAAGAGGAAGAGGTAATTAAAAAAAAAAAAAAGTAATGCTAGAGGGTGGTGTAAATTTAAAGAGAATGAAGGAAAAAAAAGGGGGGGATGTAAGTAAATGTGTGGTAAGTTAGAAGGGGGGAGGGAAGTATTATTTATTGAAAATGTTTAGTAGGGGTGAGTTATTTAAATCAGATTGACTATTAAGTAATGAAGATGAATATTTTAATTTATTAATTTCCATAGCTTCCAAAAATTCCAGTTTTTTACTTTTTTGTGCAACGTGTAAAATTTCGTATCCCCCTTGTTTATGGTTAGTGTCTATTAGGTGTTTCGCGAAAGTCGATTTACCATCTGCAAGTCTGTGGGATCGAGTGTGTTCATCAAAACGTGTTTTAAAAGATCTACCGGTGTGACCAATGTATTTTTGAGAGCATTCACAAGTGAGCTCATAAACCCCTGATTTAGTTAACATGTCTGATTTTGATTTCGCGTTATTAATAAATTTGTTGAGTTTATTATCTGTTTTAAAAGCAATGTTATAATTATTATTTTTTAAATATTTTATAATTTTGTTTGATTTGTTACCGAGAAAAGTAATGACATTGAAATTCGCGTTAGTTTTCTTAAAAATATTGGGATATATTGAGTTCGATAGAATTTTTTGTTGAATTTGGCGTAATAAGTTGTCAATAAGAGTGACTTGGTATCCATTAGAGATCGCGATATATTTAATTCTGTCTAATTCTTTTTTAAAATTTACGTTACTAAGGGGAATTCTAATTAAGCGATTGAGAAAAGCGCGGAAAGATGCAATGTGCAAGATTTATGTGTAAAAGGATGTGCGGAGCTATTAGGGATAATTATGTTACTTTCTGTAGGTTTATGGAAAATGTCAAAAGAGTGTTTATTATTGTCTTTAATAATTGTGAGATCTAAGTAATTGATTTTATTGTTTACTTCTATTTCTTTAGTAAATTTAATATTATTGTGTTGAATGTTGATAAAGTTAAAAAGTTGATCTAATTGTCTGAGAGAACCATTGAAGCAAATAATAATATCGTCAACATATCTGTACCAATAAATTATATGTTTTTTAAAATCTGAACAAAGAATTTTGGTTTCGACATGATCCATAAAAATATCAGCTAGTAAACAAGATAAAGGGTTTCCCATAGGTAAACCATCCTTTTGAAGATAAAATTTTCCATTAAACTTAAAATAGTTTTGTTTAAGGCAGATGTCTAAAGCGGTAAGTATCTCTTCAATAATTACGGGATTAGTTCTATTATTTTGTAATAATTCTCGGATAATATTAACGGTATCTTTAATGGGTACGCTTGGAAAAAGGTTAGTGACGTCAAATGATACTAGTTTATTGGAATTATTAATGATTCTATTATTTAATTTTTTAACTAAATCTAGTGAATATTTAACAGTATACTTGGGTTCAAATCAGAATCAGAATCAGAATCAGGGTTTGCGATAATACAGTGTATTTATATATTGTGATAACTTAAACATTTTAGTTTTCGAAAAAGTGTTTTGTGCATTTTTTAGTTTATGCTAAAAATTTGATATGATTCTACTTTTATCACGAATTCTCTATTTTTCTTATCCGGAAAAATGTTACCAACCACTCTCTTCTAATTTTCTAAATTTCACTTTTAATTTTACAAGGTGCGTTCACATTTGTAGGTCAGTATTTGATACAATTTATTGCTTACGTTCTTATTTAATTTCTTATTTTATAAATGGTCTCACAATTTTAAACTATTTACAATTTAACTACTTCAGCTACTGTTCCTATAAAGCAGTTGTCCTATTATTTATTTTATTTTTATTTATTTATTTTTTTGTTACGAAACATGACAATACATATTACTAATAAACTATTTTGTTTTTATTCTTTGTTGTTAAAAAAAGAAAAATTTCCGTGGGTTACTAACGGTGAAGATATTTACATCATATTATATATAAATGCAGAAATTGCTTATAATGTGTTAGGGACTATCGATATTCGATTATATTATCGATTATCGTATTTATTTGGGTTTAATTGATTTTGCTGCTGAATTTGATTCCGTTCTTGGCGTACATAATATAAAAGAAGCAAAATTATTTAAAGGAACTTTAAAAACGATACAAAACAAACTACTAGACGCAATATTTGCAGTTCATAAAAGTGAAGTCATCAAGCAAATCAACTCAGCAAATTTTTTAGCTATAGAAGCGGACGAAATTACAGATTATTTATTTAACATGTAAAAATTAATTTAAAAAGAAGGTTTTTCAAATCAACAACAATTAGTTGTAATATTTCGTTACATGTACGTAGAAAGAATCAATTTGTGAACGATTCTGGTCTTTTATTAAATTATTAGGTTATACAACGCAAATTTTATCTATTTTTTAAAAAATGGTTAAGGTTATTAGCATGTTTTATAATAAAATTAATTTTTACATGTTAGATGAAATTGAAAATAATTAAATTCATAACTTACTAATTATTTTCAATTTCATCTAACATGTAAAAATTAATTTTATTATAAAATATTATCACATGTTAATAACTTTTACCATTTTATCGGTTATTAGCATGTGATAATATTTTTAATAAAATTAATTTTTACATGTTAGATGAAATTGAAAAATAATTTAATTCATAACTTACATAAAATTGTTCAAAAACTATTTAAATGAATAATATAGCTTGCGACACGAATAATTTTTCCAGGTTTGCCTGATGAGATTCTGAAAATCGAAACATCAGTTATAACAGGGTGTCGCAAGCTATATCACTCATTTAAATAGTTTTTGAACAATTTTATGTAAGTTATGAATTAAATTATTTTTCAATTTCATCTAGCATGTAAAAATTAATTTTATTAAAAATCTATTTTTTTTGTATAAAATTAAATTTTATCAGTGTGACAGAATTACAAACCAAATTAAATATTGTACCCGATAAATTGATTTCTCAAAGCTATTAAATTAAATGCATATTAAATGCTCTGGCAGTGCTGTTTATTGAAAAAACTTTGTTCGAGAAATACCAGATTATGATGATAAAGTAATTGAACATTTTTCTAACAATAAGGATAGAAGGATAGAGTTTTTCATTATAAATAAAAAAAATATATTTTTTTTTAATTTTGTGCCCTCCCACTAGAAAATGTCACGAGCCGCCACTGACTTTTTGCCATCTCGAATGTAAAGAAAAATGCGATACTTGAATTCTTCGTTAAAAGGTATATTCGTATATTAATAATAAATATTTGCTTTTAATTCTCCAATGTTTAATTACCGTGTATACCTATCATAAATATATATATACTTATACATATAACAAAATATACACTTAATAAATTAATATATTAGTAAAAACAGCGTCTTTTTATTGTGTAGGTTTTAGTGTACGTATATAAAGGGATTCTCAAAGTAGGATCTTATCAAGTTTCACAGTTGTTCAGCCAACCACAAACATGACGCTATCCGTACAACCCCTTGCACAGTTTGAAACATCACACTCAAGTTTCCCAAGTCATTTTATTTCCGAACTTAACGTCTTATGTAAAATTAAAGTAGGTATATTTTTGATTTAAATTAGTACTAGGATTCTTAAAGTAAATAATATCTTAAAATATTAGATTATATTATTATAGTGATAGTTCGGAATATAAACTATAAATAACTTTTATAAATTAAGGATTTCAGGTTGTCGTTAAACTTCTAAATTTTATTAACATATTACACAGATATTCTGATATATCTAACGTTTCGTAACGAAAGTATTAATTTTTCAAGTTTTCTGCCAATTATCGTAAATTCTAATGCTAATTTTGAATAAAACAATGAAAGAGAAACATGAGAGGTGTCGAGAGTTGAATGAGGGTTGGTGTGAATGACAAGGGGTGAACGCAGATCGCTTTCACGCGGATTTGCACTCTCTATTGCAGCCGCTGATCCTTGCTAGAACTGAACGCCGTTAATGGGGATTGGCGGCTCCGTAAATAGAGCGGCATTGAGCCTTTCTTACTCGCCAAATTTACTCAAGATATGTTGAAAATTTGTTTAGCAGTCTGATAAAATATTTTATTTGACATTTCGCAGTTGGATAAAAATTTTCCAATTAATATAGAAATAGATTGTATTGTAGGTTGTAACATTTTATATATGTACCTATACCTAATATGTTACTTATTAACTAAGCAACTCAGAGTAAGTATTATGTATAGTCTAGTCTGGATTATCTGGGTTGCGGATTAATCAAGGCGGTGAAATTACATTTTTAATAAAATTTCAAATATTATTTTAAACAATTCAATTAAATTTAAAATAAAATTCATATCTGAACTTGTGTATGAAATACAGTATTCGCCAAAATAAATAGTACCGAAATTTAGAGTGCTGTGAAATTGCTCGCGCAATATGCATTTGTTATGCTTAGCTTATTTGTCATTAGTTGTTATATTTACATTGTCCAGGTGCTAAAATTGCGTTGAAAATAGTTCTCACAATTAAGGAAAAAGTGTTTGTTGTAGAGCATTATTTTTGCTCATACGGAAATGGATGAGATAATGACCCAAATTTAAAACAAATATCACAAAAATATCGAAAAATATCAACAAAAAAATAATATTTGGGGCATGCTAAAAGAGTCAGTTTTTTGATCAGAAGATCCACTAGCAAATATTGCAGAATTACGACGAAGGATAATAGCATATTTTCAGCAACTGCGGCAACCGCACTCTTTATAAACATGTTCAATAATATAATCTGTAAAATCGCTATGAATCTTGTTTACACCGTAATGGTGCACATTTTGAGCATTTAAATTATACGAATTAAAAAATTAATACAAATTTTGTTTTCGGTACTGTTTATTTTGGCGAATATTGTAATTAAAACGAAATTCATTGCATTATTCGACACAACAAAAGTCGCGACTCTTTCCTCTAAATTCGAAAAATAGAAAATGTATAAATTTCTTCATTCAATTCAATTCAATTATGAAGAAATGAATAGGTAACTTACAGTGACTCAAATTTATGTTATTGTTCAATAATATATTATATTAAATCCGTTTTAACTGTCAATAATGATTTTATATAGTCGTATTTTGTTTTGACGAAGCCAACGTTTAATTTTCCGGTCTTTTATTTTTATTTAAAATTTTTTGAGAAAAGTGTAATGGTGAAAACCGGAATCCGATATTTTTCTTTGTTTTCGAGTTATGGCCAAAAGTTTGCTTTACTAATTAATGGGATTATTATTATAATTATTACTATTAATATACCGGGATGAAACTGAAATAATAGACCCGACATGTTATATATAATTGAAAAGAGGATAAAAATTCTATTTAAATATGTCATAGCCAACTATGATTCCTATTTGAAAAACCACCACTTTTATATTATAATTCGGAAATAAATGAAGATATTTAAAATCCCTTTAGCTCAATTTATTCTGCTCAAAAAAGTGTCTAAAAATGGTGTAAATAATTTTTCTATAACTTTACAAACAACCGAGATATCGGTATTTAACGAAAAGTCGAAAAATCGAACTTTTGGGCATAACTCGAAAACGAAAAAAGATATCGGATTCCGGTTTCCACCATTAAACTTTTCTCAAAACAAGAGATCGAAGATTTGCCATCTATTTTTCCATATCTCTTATATTTACCGAATTCCTCATAAGAACATTCAAATTTGAACCACCCTGTACAATCGTTTCTATATTTATAATCAATAGATAAGTGGTTAAGGTAGTGTAACTCGATATTAAACATATCAAAATAATAAATATCATAATAATTTTTGATATTGTAATATTTGCTGAATGAGCAATAAAAAAATAATAATTAAATAATCTTGAAATAAACAAGTTAATAAAACGTTTAATAATAATGTTTTTATTGAGCTTTCAACGTTTGGTACACGTCTTCGTCAGAATAATTTAATAGCTCAATAAAAACATTATTATTAAACGTTTTATTAACTTGTTTATTTCAAGATTATTTAATTATATTTCACAAGTTAAAAAATTAATTTATTAAAAAAATAATACCAATAAAAAAATTGAGGAGACCTATATAACTGTAGCAATATTCCGAATAGAATGAAATCTTTAATGATGATGACGACGATATTTGCTGAAGAATATGTACTTCGGATTTACTCACTTCAGAAACAGATTCATTTCAGAATCAGGCACATTTTTAGACGATACATCTATATTGATAACATAGTAATTATGTACATTATGTTGACGCAATAGAAGCTTTACAAATGATTTAAAAACATTTTGATCTCATACAAGAATGGCTAAGAAAACGGAAAATAAAAGTGAATGAAACGAAAAAGTTTACGTTACGTTAACTCTCAATCGTATCAAATGTCTAGCAGTGACAGAAGCAAGAAGCAAAATATCATAGGCTTTCCTTAGTTGGTAAATTAATATGTAAAATACATATACAACACAAGAGAAAAGAGATAAACATAAACTTTCCAAAAATGAATTAACTAATTAGAAGAAAATCTATTCTCCTCTTGAAAACAAGCTCATCATTTTTTATAAAGCTATCATCAAATCAATTTGAACATACAGATTAGAATTCTAAGGCTATTTAAGCATTATTCGTTAAATTATTAAAATTATAAATACTTATATAAATATAGGGTAATTCTAGGAAAGATGGACCACATTTCTAAAAAAGCTCATAATTTTAATTTTTGATATTTTAAAGGTAATAAAAGTTACCAAATCAATAACTAATCATTCTTTTCTTATTTAATTATCATAAACTTACAAAAGATCGCAAAGCTTAACCTAAATTTCCAAAAAAGTAAATGTATGTGTCGGCTCATCTCTCCTAAACTCTATAGTAGAGATGGACCACACAGTATAATTATGTTTCTAATATTGTTTAATGTTTCTAATTGTTAATGTAATAATGTTTCTAATATTTTCCACCGAATTTATAACATTTGCTATGCTTCTTCCACGTTTTCTAACTATTTTTATGGCTGAAATATTGAGAACAGGGGAAACTTCGTCTAACACTTTACCAGAAGTAATTTCATTTAGTTCAGAATGTTGCTTGGATGTGCTTGCTTGCAATTTGCTTCAATAATAGTTACTTAAATTCGAAAAATAATTTGCAACCATCAAAATTCAACGTTCCAACTATCCTTTTAAATGTGGTCCATCTCACCTAATTACATAGGAGAGATGGACCACACTACTCTAGCCGTATAAAGAATGATAGATTGTTTTGTAAGGTTAGGTAACGTTAGAAACAAATTATTTATTTAACACTATAAGAATTATTTAAAAATACTTGCCACGACTTCAGAAATCTTATTAAATTTACAACGTTCAAAAACTTCTGGTACTAGTAATTTAACAATATCTTGATAACACAAAAATTAACAAATATTTCGAAACAGTTTCACACCAGTTTTTCTATAATAACACAATGAAGATAAATATGATATACACAATACTCTCTATTAAAAATAAGCAATAATTCTCTCACTGGTCCATCTCTCCTCGTGGTCCAACTCTCCTAGAATTACCCTAATTATAAATTAATTATACAGATGTATAATTACATAATTACATGTACAGATGTAATATTTATAAATTAATAATTAAAATGTTTATAATTTTTGAAATTAAAAATGATTAGATGATTTTAAAAATAAAATGAAGCGAAAGCTATGCATGAATAATAATTTAAATGGATACAAAATTTAAGAAATAAAACAAAGAAAAAGAAAAATCTTAATTAAAAATTAATTACATGGTAAAATTTACTAATATTGTAAAGTTTAAAACTATTTATAGAACTACAAATTTTGATAATAAGATATCGGTTTCGTATAAATTTTAGCATTTACATTTTATGCGATTTATTTTTAAAATCATACATTGGAAACTTATTTTTAAATTTATTGTTTTTATTATTTTCTTCTGGGAAACGATTTGTAAAAATTTAATATACCTGAAAAAATATTGTTTAATATACTCGTATTACAAATGACAATAAAAAACCCATTTTCCTCAAAAATTCAGATTATTAATAACAAATTTTTTTAAATTTTTCGCAAACAGTATTTCTTTAGAAACTTTAATAGCGATTTATAAAAGTATACATATTGTGATGTAAAATAAACTAAAAATAAAATTCTAATTATTTCAAATTCTCCAAAAAATTAATTACTTACAATATCAAATTTTCTTCAAGGCTCATTTTCTCACTCACTTTTAATTTTAAATAAAATAACTATTAAAAAAAACACTTTTAATTTTCAAAAATATCATAAATCTTTCTATAAAATCAACGGAGTAAAGTTTAAAACACTCATCTTTGATCAAAAGCACCTTATCTTCTTTTTCAACTATCAATTAAACAAAAATTTTAATTTTAATTTAATTCAAACATAAACTATAAATGAACAAACAAATTCTCATCATATAATACATGTGAAAGATCTTAATTAGTTTTTGGTGATTTGAATTTAATTTTTTTTTTAATTGTGAACTTGTAAAATAGCATTAGCTAATAAACCTATTATTATTATTATTATTTATTTTAAAGCTCACATTCATACACTGTGGAGTGACTATAGAGTGGGGGATTTAGTTCCAACCATTCTATACTTTACATTATGTGTTGCATATTTTTTAACTATTATTAGATACATTTATATAATTTAGAGAAAAAAAAAATTAAATATTTTAAAATTTGTTTAGTTATGTTACAGCATTTAAAAATTTTCTAACAATGTGGCATGTTTCTAAAATTACTGCCTTTTGCATTTCCGGGAATACTTTTGAAGAGAGATCTAAATGGGACAGATGGGTTTTAAATTTTGAAGATACTATACCAGTAGCCGATATTACTATTGGTATTATAAAAATTTTTGTTAGACCCCATACACTCATCATTTCCATCGCTAGTGCCTCGTATCTGCGAATTTTTTCTATTTCTGTATTTAACACATTTTTTGACAAAGGCACAGCAACGTCAATGATGATGGCATTTCGGTCTCGTTGATTGATCAAAACAATGTCAGGTCTATTATGACTAACTTCCCTGTCTGTTAGTATTAACCTGTCCCAGTATAAAAGAAAAGATTCATTTTCAAGAACAGGTTCAGGAATATAGTCATAATAGGGTTTAAAATTGTCTAACAAACCAACTTTTTTTGCAAGTTGTTGGTGCAATATTTTGCATACTTGGTTATGTCTTCGGAGGTAGTCAGTAGGAGCCAAGTACGAGCAACCAGCTATCACGTGTTCTATTGTTTCGTTGGGGACATTACATTTCCGACAATGATCTTCAACCTCCAGGTTCATGATGTGCTTTTTATAATTATTGGTTGCAATAACTCCGTCTTGAATAGCACACATAAATCCTTCGGTTTCTAGATATAATAATCCTCTCTTAAGCCATTCTACTGACAAATTCTTATCAATTCCATTGGAATCTAAGATTGTCGGATGCTTACCATGAAGCACTTTATTTTTCCAATTTATATCTAAATCTTCTTTTTGTTCACAGTTAAGATTTCTATTTTTTAAATTTAGACCGCTAAAATGATTGTCAGAGTTAATGATTTCATAACTTAAGGGAGTGTTCAACGAGTAAAAATAGCCACGTAATAATTTTGTTATAGATTTACACAAATTAAATAAATTTATAAGACCTCGTCCTCCATTCTTTCTTTTGATGTACAGTCTTTCAACTGCTGATCTTGGGTGTAAATATCTATATTTATATAACATTTTTCTAGTTAAAGTATCCACGGCATTAAGATCGGTATTCGACCATTTTAAAACTCCAAAAGAATATGATAAGACTGGAGCCGCCCACGAGTTTATAGCTGATATCATATTTCGAGATTTTAATTTTGACTTGAGTAAAATTTTTAGTTTTTTTATATATTTTTGTTTAAATTCTAAATAAAAAATTTAAATTTTTGTTTAAATGAAATGTTTGATTTAGAACAAAATTTTGCTGCATTCCTAAATATTTATAAAATTTATTCGGTAGCAATTGAGCAATTTCGTTCAGAATATCTGTATTTGCGATAGGAATACCCGATATTATGTTGATTTTTGCACATTTGTCTAAACCAAATTCCATGCAGATATCACGACTGAATAATTTTGTACTTTCTATTAAATTTTGAAGTTGATCTTCTGTCCTGGGGTATAATTTTAAGTCGTCCATGTAAAGCAAATGCGTTATGGTACAATTTTTTCGAAAGGTAAGCCTAAATCCTGATGTAGAATCATTCAATAATGTCGAAAGTGGATTTATAGCTAAACAAAACCAAAGTGCACTCAGGGAATCTCCTTGAAAAATTCCACGGTTGATTTTAATTGATTCTAGTATTTTTCCGTTATTCATGATATTGGTATTCCACCTCGACATCATCGAAGATAATAATCTTACAATTTTAGGATTAATTTTGTAAATTATTAGTATATCGATAAGCCAATCGTGAGGAACAGAGTCATAAGCCTTTTTGTAATCAATATAGCACATGTGCAAATTTCTTTTGTTGTCCTTTGCTAGCTTTGTGATTACTGTGTCAACGATTAGCAATTCTCGACATCCTTGTGAACCTTTAACACACCCTTTTTGTTCCATACACATAACGCCATTTGTCTTGCAGTGATTTTCAATTTTGGAGGCCAAAATAGATGTAAAAATTTTGTAAATAGTTGGTAAGCAGGTAATGGGTCTATAATTTTGTGGTTCTAAAGGGTTTCCATTTTTGTATAGCATATATGTAATACCCGTACATAAGAAATCCGGAATAACTGAAGGATCATTCAATGCTTCGTTATACCAAAAGAGTAAATGTAATTGTACCGATTTAAATCTTTTTAATAATAATAATAATAATTATTATTATTATTTTATTATTAATATTAATATTATAATATTAATATTATTAATAATAATAATAATAATAATTATTATTATTATTATTATATTATAATAATAATAATTATTATTATTATTATTATTATTAAGGGTTCTTGGGTAGAGAGGACAATATAAATCAAACAAATGTCTATCTTGCCAACGCTTCGAACGCTTAATACTTATTATAAACTATAAAAATGATTTCACATTACAAAATACTAATTTTGTAGGAAAATACACGACAATATAGAGTGTAGTGCTGTATGGGTGTGAGACGTGGACCATTGGAAAGGCGGACAGGAAGAGGCTGGATGCGTTCCTTAAAGATAAAGTCAAAGGCAAGAATCTCAGAAAAAAGCCACGCTTGAGATACATAACACAAATAATGATTGACACAGGAAGCGAGAGCTATGAGAGAATACAGAGATTGGATTCCGACCAACCAGTTACCCGACCGAAGACTTCGAAAATAAATAAATTAATTGTTTCAGTGACTGTGGGGTATGTGGCCATCAGTGGCGGATTTACAGTCTTGGTCGCCTTAGGCCATGTAGTACCAGCCGCCCTTTTCTCAGCTCTATTATTTAGATACTAGTACTACAGATGAATTTACTTTCTTGCAAATTTTTATCACATACATTCAGAAATTTAGTTAGTATATTGTGTTAAAATAATAAGTTGTAATACATTGTAATAAATGTAAATAGTAAGTAAATAATTGCTTATTTCTAACATCTGTCGATTTATACATTGTCGGTATACAACCAAATATAACAGGATATCATTCGACTATTATTCCATCCCATATAAGTAGAAAAATGGAAAGGATATAATTCCGCTGAATAATAAAGGCGACTCGAGTGTTTGCAGAAACTATAGAGAAATTATGGTGCTCAACTCGGCGTATAAAGTCTTATCAACACTGATACACAGAAGACTGAAGGACTACACAAAAAAAATGGTAGGCGAATACCAGCTTGGTTTCACTAAAGACAAATCCACGATAGATATGCAATACAAACGGTAAAGCAAATGATGAAAAAAATTTACAAACATCACATGGAACTCAGCATGATCTTCATTGATTTTTAACATGCCTTCGATAAAATAAAAAGAAAAGAGCTATTTCAGGCAATGGAAGAAATGAAAATACCAACAAAACTGATCAAACTGACAAAGATGACGATGAAAAAAATAATTACATATACATCAGAACAGAGGATGACGGAACGGAAAGTTTCGAAATAGTAGTCAGTAGTCATAGAGAAAATAGTTAAACAACAAAGGAATGGCAGATACTCGCTTATGCCGACGACATCGTCATCATAGATAGATTACAAAGAAAGATGAAAGAGATCTTCAAAAGGTTGAGAATGAAAGATATAGAAATGGAGCTATTGGTGAACCAATCAAAGACAAAGTACATGAGATGCTGCAAGAACAATAAACGAAAACAGTGTTTTACAATCATAGACGAACTTGCAATAGAGGAAGTAAGCAGCTTTATCTATTTGGGAATGATAATAAACAAAAAATGTGAAAGAGAGGAAGAGGTGAAGAGGTGAATACAAGCCGAGAATAGGAAATTCTATCATAATAAAACATTCAGAGATAAAAATTAAACAGAGAAACCAAGATGAAGATTTATAAAACCCTGAAACTGCATGTTACTCAAAGCGTGAAGCAGAAACACAGAAATAGCTTAAAAGAAAAATTCTACGCATCATTATGAGACCAAAAAAATGTGATAACGCCGTAACAAGACCGCTAATGAACTGTGAGATTGGGGAAGAAACAAAAGGCGAGGATATCATTATGGATTAAATCACAAAGAGTCAGATGCCTTGGTCATGTAATGAGAAAAAGACAGTGACATAGTGAAGAAGATAACGTTGTAGAGCCTGGCTGAAGATAGAAGAAAGGGAAAACCAAAAATCAAGTGGTGGGACCAGGTGACGGACGACTTGAAGACGACGGGAGTAAAATATTGGACGAAGAAGACTCAAAGTAGGCAGAGCTAGAGAAAAGTCGTCAGAGCCGCCGCAACACATGAACAACTGTGAACAATGAATAAATATTTTGATATAGTTTTAAAAGAAACCTATAACATGAGATCTGAAAATCTGGTAAGGGATAGCTGTATTCTTATCTCAGCCTAGTATACTTACTGACAAGTGATTACAAATAACATCCGTATTTAAAATACCTGTATTAAGGATTTGTCGTGGATAGACAAGATACAGTACAATTACCAGTATTGGTACTACCAATAATTTGTATAATACCTATATGTAGTATACTATATAATTCAATTTTATTCAAGGCAATCTGCTATACATACAGGATACAAAACATAAATTTATTATACAAATTTTGTATCTAATTATATGATCTGGCAGCCCTGTGCGAGAGTCGCCTGTCGATTGCAGCGCTAGCTTATGCTTTCTCTGCGTACACCCGGCGACTGTATAGCCATCCAGCAAGTACTATTTAAAAAAATTAGGTTAGTGTGTCCAAGAATGTTCTGAGCAAAGCTCTCTAAAAAATTATGTTGAATTTGTTTCAAATATTACGAGCTCACTGCACGTATGTATTAGGTATATTTTTAATATATTTACTTCTAAAGTTTATATAAAAAAATAAAAAAAATAATAAAAATTTTTAGAGAAGAGCTACTTTAGAGAGGTTCAAACCCATGAACACGTCAACCTTAATTTTTTAATTTTCAAATTTTTTCGCCATTAACATTTTTTTTATCGTGTTTCGTTTTGATTTGTAAAATAACCAATCATTTATAAATAGCAACTATTATTTTTCTTCATGGATTTGGATAGATTACATTTTTATAAATACAAATGTGTTAAAAATTTACATTGAAGAAAAAGTTTATTTCAATAGACCAACTACTATTGATAAACTAAAAAATAAATTTTGCAATGAATTAGATTTTTCACTTTTCATTTACTAAAATTGTTGATTTGAATAAATTTTGTCAACTATCAAAGCCTTCTTTTGGTTTCAGAGTATTTTCAATAAATGATTATTTAATATATTAATGTTAATTTGATTTCTTGAAAGTATGAGGCTGGTTTTCTTGAAAACCTTTTTTTTAAGTTGTAAATCAGAGAAAAAGTGATAGCATTTCTAAAAGTAGGGTTGACATGTCCAAAGATTTTCTCAGAAAATTTCTCTAAATAATATTTTCTAATTTGTTTCAAATTTTACAAGCCTACTATGTGTATTATATAATAATTTGCATCCAAGATGTAGTATGTATTTTAAATGTATTACATAATATTATGTACTTATATTATTCTAATATAGTACATTTACAGAATATTATTACAACTGTAGTTCATCTTTTCATATAATTTGAATTTGTGACATAATTTAATACGTACAACCTATCGAAATTTAAATTGCATTATAAATCTTCTAAAAGAACTTACAAAGAACGATAACGCATCTTCGTAAATTTAAAGCATAACGGTGAAGTTCACCTTTCGGCTTAGCGTGTGAAGTAGCATCCTGTCTATGATTAATAGCGGTTTTAATCTAACCTTTGCTTACATAAGTGTTCTATACGGTTAATGATATTTGGGTTTAAGCATGTATTAATCAAAATCGTTTTAGTATATATTAAATAATTAAATTTACTCAGTATTGAAAAGGACTAATTAGATTAAAATTACTTCTTTCGACCGAAATAACATTAAGTCTGATAATTTAGCTATAGCTATGCTGGAAAATTTAGTCATTACCCTATAGGTTACTTTAATATTTTTTCAGTTTTATTTTCATGACAAAATATCATAAGTTGCTGTAATATTTAAAAGCACAATCCATGCGCGAGAAGTTGACCCCTTTTATTAAAAATATATTTTTTTTTGCATTGCACTGTATTTAATTTGTACCGTACAAATTAAAGTCGTAAATTTAATTTAAAATCAATTCGACAAGTAAAATCGTGGATGATATCGAAACCATTAGATATCTAGCAAGTCAGTTTCAAATTTATTACTTCTACATATTTGTTAGTTTTTCATTCGATAATGATAGTGTTCAACACATTATCTAGATTTTTAGATTGTGTGTTGTAAAATCATATCTATTTATAGATCAATTATGGTTTAAATGCTCAACGATGCTATTTTGTTACTAATATTAACCGGCTACAGTGCAAACTACAATTTTATTTTAAATTATAGCCCTACAATTCTTTTGTTGTCGTGTACATTATATCAAAGTCACTTACAATTTGATTTTTGCAATGAGCAATAATTGTATTATTTATATATTATCAGACCTCAATAACATAAAAATAAACTATAATTATTATAATTAATTATAAGTTAATAAGATGGTAATTATTATTATAAAGTTTTCTTTGTACTTTGTATTCACATTGGTCATCATCAGCGCAATGTATGCTATTTATACACAACTAAATTTTATTTTCTCTTCTCAACATTTGTTATTTTATGTGCACTTATTGTATTGTTGTGGCTCTTTTAAAAACTTTTGTGAATTGTTCGCTTATCCTTCCTTCGTAGATAAATGTTCCATATTTTCGTTTTGTTTTTTCGTGTTTATCATTATTAGTGCACTTTTCTTTATTATCCGTTTATATATCATTTTGTACATAGTTTGTATTTTATAATCAATTTTAATACTACCTGTTTGACTGCTTTTATTTCTTTCTCTCGAAATCTTTCAAGTGTTAAAATGTTATATGCTTATACATAAGATCTTCGAGTTTCTATTTTGTGTATATAGGTATAGTGGCGATGAGAAAGTACTGGAATTATGGCAGAAAATATTCTGTTATAGCACAACAGAACATGTAGTCATCTGTCTATATAATTATACATAATATTCGAGATTGTTGTGTATTTTATATATATTTAAGTCAAGATAGTTTATTACGAAGTTTTTTGTACTTCCTAGTAAATTTGAAGTTATTATTATATTTACCTTTTATTATTATTTAATTATTATATTTAATAAATTAATTTTTTGTGACATATAAATAAATAATCTTTGAGTAAACAAGTTAATTAAACGTTTTAATAATAAAGTTTTTATTGAGCTTTCGGCGTTGGACACGTCTTCGTCAGAATAATTTAATATAATACAATGTTTACAAGTTTATATGGAAACCGAATGATATCGTATTGTCATTTGAACAATCTATGATCTAAAATATGTGATTGTGTGATAAGAAACAACCTGCAGTGAGTTTCCTTCAAGGTAGGAAAAACTTAACACCAATACGTGATGGTAATTAGACGAGTAGATGGCTGTATATCAGTGGCTGCTCGTGGGGAAAAATTTTGGGTAGGCCAGCAATATTGTATAAATAGATAAAATCTGCGGAAGATGTGAATATTTTCTTGAGTTATAATGATATGCTCTATTAAGTCATTTTATTTAAATAATAGAATTACTTACTTTGGACACTTCTATTTTAGCAATATAAATTGTACTTTTTGAAAACTTTTTTTAGCATATAAAAATCGCTTTTACAAAAATACTTTTGAGACATTTTTTGTAGATAATTTCATTCCTTTCATTTTTGTTTTCAAACATTCTTTTATTTGTTGCCTCGTTTTCGATCGAGAGTGACTTAAAGCAGTCTCGGTAAAAATCCCATGGGAATTTCTCGAGAAAACCATTGTGTATTTTAAATTTTATTAAAAAGTTTTATCGAGTCTGCTTTAAGTCACTCTCAGTCGAAAACGAAGCGACAAAATAAAAAAATGTATAGGAATAAAAATAAAGACAATGAAATTTTCGACAAAAAATATCCAATAAGTATTGCTGTAAAAACAATTTTTATATAATAAAAACAGTGTCTAAACGGTCTAAACGAAGCAATTTACATTGCTAACATAGGAACGTCTAAATACTTTTTCGAATAACTGTACATTATGTTATAGTTTTTATAAACAATGATTGATTCTCTTATTTTTGCTCTTCGCAAATCTGTCTATGACATTGTCGTGAAATGTGTCCGTTTTTAATAATTTATCAAGAATGTCTTTTTGTATTGATAAAAGTGCAAGTGAAGATAGGCAAACTCGCAATACAATACCTACCGCTTAAACTATTTTGCAATAATAAAAATTCAGTACAAAGTGTAAAATACCGCTTAATTTCTTTTTTTGTTATTTAATTAATTTATTTAATTTAAGATAAATATTCTTTTTTGTCATCTAAACAACTTTAAAATGCCGCTCGTATATGTCCGATAAGAAAAACTGTTTATGGCGTGGTATCATATAACTGCAAGTATCTGGTAGGCACGGGCCTATGCGCTGGCTATTGAAGCTATAGTATTGCTGTATCTGGCGTCATGGTTCTACTGTTACATTGCGCTATATGGACCAAGCTAGGCCAGTGCCTAGACTGTAATACTTTGAAGCAGATACAAATAAAAATATAAAACACGCTAATTTTTGCAGCTGTTATTGCAATTTTAAGTGCAAATAATGAAAAATAACAAATATTAATTGTCCATAATATTAAAATATTAATTATATTGTGCATAAAGAAAATGTTATTTATGTACATTAAATTTTGGGTAGGCCGGGACTACCTTGCCTGTTCTTTAAAACCGCCACTGCTGTATATATTGCTCAGACCATCAATATCAGTTTTTCTGTTCATTGAATTCTTTTCTCTTTTGATGCTAATCATTTCGTGTAGAATTCTTTCTTTATAATTAGTAACAGATTTAATAATTTTTGCGTTTTTAAAATCTGCATCATGTCCATCGACTAGTATATGTTTTGCAATGGCAGTAGAGTCTGGTTTATTACAGCGAACACTTGAGATGTGACCACTCATTCTTTTGTGCAGTCATTGGTTTGTTTGTCCAATATATACTAGGTTACAATTCTTGCATTCAACTTTATAGATTAGATCTGATTTTTTCTCTGTAGGAACCGGATCTTTTAATTTTGTATACAGCTGTTTAATGTTATTGGTCGATTTAAATGTCATTTTAATATTGTGGTTCCTTAAAATTCTCTTCAGTTTTTCACTTAGTCCTTTAAACAAAACATATACTAGTCGATGGACATGATGAAGATTTTAAAAAGATGTCTAAAGCAAAACAATTTAAAAATATCACTGAAGAATGACAGAACTCGTCAAAAGTGGAACTCGAAAACACACAGATCTACGTTTACCTGGAATCCGAGATTTGCCATAAATAAGTTATTTTATAATAAGGCCGAAGGCGCCCGGCGGCCTTGTTTTTTTGACTAACGCATAAAATTTACTATATATTAATGTATTCCGATATTTTAATTAACCTAATAATTCAAAACCCATCGAAAACGCAATTAAAATTACGAATTTTAAAGTTTAAATCTTAACATTTCAATTTGCATGCTGAGCGGGTGGCCTACAGTACTGACTCTAGAGCACGCGTAAGGCACGGCAGAACTGGCAGAACTGTTACATGCCCCTGCTAATTCGAATTTTTAAAATGCCGTAATTTCGACAATTATTGCATAATCCAAAAAAATTTTTGTGTTAATATACTCAGAAAATTGTCCTTTTTGGTATTATTTATTTTTAACGAACATTAAACCCACGACCCCGAGTAAGCCCGACTGCTCCCGTACACACCAGAGTTACCCCAAGCACACATAAGTGTTTTGGTATTCGGAATTTTTATGCAAATAGCGTCATATAATATGACGATATAGCGCCAATATAATGATGTTAATATTTTGTACACTTTTGTAAAATTAAGGATATACGACAAACACTGTATTTTTGATCCATTACTCTTCTTGAGTCCCGTATACAAGATAACAAACTCTTAATTATGCAATATTGCACTTATGGCTGTATTTTTTATGTAAAATGAACGCCAACTACGTTGTTACACAAATCACTCGATGATTACAATGTGCTAACGAGCTATTCACTCCATGAAAAAGTCGACAAGATAAATCATACATACAGCTATACACAAAATTGAACGTACACCTCAAAAATTTTTAATTGTTTACCTATAATTCAATAATATCAAAGTTATTTAAAATTATTTATTATAAATACGACTAATTAAATAATCTTGGAATAAACAAGTTAATAAAACGTTTAATAATAATGTTTTTATTGAGCTTTCGGCGTTTGGTACACGTCTTCGTGTATTATATAAATACGACTTACTAATATTTCTAATGAGATATTATGTTGAAAAAAAATTATATAAATTGCATTTTCTTAGTAATTTTCTAAGAAATTTATAATGAGCACACAAAATTGAACGTACACTCATATAAGCTATAAAATTACCATGTGTAATACTGCAGAATCAATTTCGTTTATTTCACTTGTACGTTTGATAGTGTTTGCAAATCTAACAGGAACAATATTTTATTAAAAAATATATTATTTAGTAACGTTTTTAATAAAATGGGTAGTCACACAATAGAAATCACGTTGACAGAGAGGAAAGTCATAGTTAAATTAATTTGTGAAGGAAAATCTTTACGTGTAACGGGAAGAATTGTTGGTAGAAGCCATTCCACAATCCAAACAATTATAAATAAATATAAATATAAGAGCACTTTAATAAATAAACCAGGAAGAGGTAGAAAGCCGATATTATCAGAGAAGAATAAAAATTTTATAGTCAGAAAAATTAAGGAAAATCCAAAAACTAAAATATCAGATATCACTGCAGATGTAACGTTTATTATTAATAAAAATATTTCTACTGAAACTGTTAAAAGAGTTCTCAGAAAACATGGTTTAATGGCCGAGTTGCCCGGAAGAAACCGTTTATTTCAAAAGTGAATAGAATTAAAAAGTTAGAATTTTCAAAAGAACATATAAATAAAGGTCCCGAGTTCTGGAATAAGGTAATATTTAGTGATGAGAGTAAATTCCAAATATATTTGGACCAGATGGAAGAACTTTTGTGTGGAGGAAACCCAATACACAATTGAAAAAAGAAAACTTATCTCTGACAGTAAACCATAACGGTGGTAATGTATTGTTGTGGGGGTGTATGGCAGCAAGCGAGGTAGAAAATATGACTTTTATTGAAGGTACGATGAATAAGTACACTTATTTGAATATTTTACAATTAAATTTGCATCCAAGTGCCGAGAAATTAGGTCTACAGAACAGCTTTTATTTTCAACATGACAACGACCCAAAGCATTATTCTTTTCTTGTCAAAGAATGGTTGCTATATAGGGTACCAAAGATGTTACATACGCCCCCTCAATCACCCGACTTGAATCTCATAGAACCTCTATGAGAGAAATTGGGAAGAAGAATTAGAAAAAAATCGATAACCAGCAAATCAATGTTAAAAAGTGAATTAACTGAACAATGGCTTAATATTTCTGCGGAAGTGATTGCAAAATTGGTGCAATCTACATATGCCAAATCGTTTGCAAGAAGTTATTAAAGCGAAAGAGTACCCCACTAAATATTAACTTTTGTGTTCATCAAGCTAAATTTATTTTTTTCTTACGTGTACGTTCAATTTTGTGTTGCTATTTTGTTATATTTTAGGTTTTTGTATTTTTATGGTTGTTTCGCCGCAAAAATTTATATTTTTTACTATTGATTTTAAAATAATATGTATTTATGTAAATATTGCAATAAAAAAAATTTTTAAATTAAATATATAAGGATGTAAATGCAACCATATATACTTTTTATAAGTGTACGTTCAATTTTGTGTATAGCATCATGGCAATATTGTTAGAGTATAATACGAAACATATAGCTGTAACATGAATTTTCGATGTATGGTGCCTACATAGAGGTGTAAATATATAAATTTTTAACTTGCGAAATATAATAAAATAAAATCTTTTATTTAAAAAAAAATTTATTTTTGATCAAACAATGGTTTTCGCCGAAAGCTCAAATAATATTGAATTTTATTAGCGTTTAATTAACTTGTTCAATTAAAAATGTTATTTAATTTGCAATATAGTGACGCAATATTAATATTTTATAGTTTTAACTTATTAAGGAAAATAACTAATTTAAAAATTTACATTTAATATCAACCGCGGGGACGCAGAGATGTCGGAAGACCGAGGAAGAGATGGGCCGGAACAGGTCAAAGACCTAATCCTTGAAGGAAATGATGATGATGATGACATTTAAATTTCTAACGCTTTTGCATAATTAAGGATGAACGGCAAACACAGTGTTTTTGACTTATTAATGTTCTTCAGTAGGTACCACAGACATGATTTTATTTTAATAATAAATCGGTCATTTCAAAAACAACAGAAGTCACAGAATTAAAATTTTTCAGGCATAAATAAAAACTATACTACACAAAAACATCAACACTTTTAAAACGTTTGTTTTGCTAAATTAATTTGTGTTTTTAGACTTTTAATTTGTTAGTTGGGTAACATTAACATGCTTGTAAAACTTTAATTCTGTGACTTATTTTTTCCAAGTTGTTTTTGAAATGACTGATTCAATTATAGACAAATATATACCTATATGTACGTACTACCGCTCATAATAGTATGGACACTTAATTAAATTTGGTAAACCGATAGTAGCAGCAATATTTTCAACACGGAAAAATTTTAAATGACAAAAATGATTTTATTTTATGTTTTCAATACATTTATAATGCAGGTGCCATAATATTTTTAAAAATATTTCGAAATCTTTTATTTTTATGGGAATTACCAAATGCAATAAAAAATGTGTTATGCTCTTAAAATTGTATTATTTTAAGTAAGCTGCTATGAACTGACCTGCAAAGCAGGAAGCAATAAACTAGGGTCATAAACTTCCAAAAAAATTGCCAATTTGTCTTTTATATGTATTTAAAACGTAGTTGTGTAAAGAGCTTCTGTTTGTGGTGCGTGTTTCAAAATTTCAATATTAAGAATGCCTAAAGGAAAACCATTAAGTGTTAAAAATCGATCGGCGATATTAACGTTGCATCAAGAAGGGTATACTATTAGAAAAATTGCTGAAAAATTGAAGTTTTCAAAATCTACAGTACATTTAATAATTAATCGTTTCAAAGAAACAGGTGGTCTTGAAGATAAAAATCGTCCTGGACGTTCTAGAGCAACGACAAGTGCAGAAGATCAGCACATAAAATTAATAAGTAAACGAAACAGAAGGTTAACAGCACCAGAAATAGCTTCCCAAATCAATCAGGACCGAAATAAACCTATTTCAGTAAGTACTGTTAAACGTCGCTTACAAGAAGCAGATTTGCATGGCCGTATTGCGACACGAAAGCCGCTTCTGCGTCGCGGAAATAAACAAAAAGGACTTCTGTGGGCCAAAACACATGAAAATTGGTCGGTGGAACAGTGAGCAAACGTGCTATGGAGTGATGAATCCAAATTTGAAGTGTTTGGCAATAAACGCAGAACATTCGTTAGACGTGCAAAGCATGAAAAAATGCTTCCCGCGTGTGTTGTGCCAACGATAAAGCACGGAGGGGGGTCCGTGATGCCTTTTCCTTAGCAGGAACAGGCAATTTAGTTAACATAAAGGGCATAATGAAAAAGGAACATTATAAAAAGATCTTAGAAGACAATGTTTTACCTTCAGGGCTCCGCTTAATTGGCAATAATTTTATATTTATGCATGACAATGACCCAAAACATTGTTGTTTAGAAATTACCTTGCAGAAGCAGAAAATGCTGGAAAATTGAAGGTGATGACATGGCCACCACAGAGTCCGGATTGTAATCCTATCGAATTGCTGTGGGATGAACTCGACAGGAAAGTGCGTCAAGAATGTCCTAAAAAACCTTGTCCTTTTTTATCCATCAAAAACTCAGTTGCGGACTCTGTTGCAAAGAGAATGGGAAAGTATTTCTAATCAAACTTTGAGAAAGTTAATTGAAAGAATGCCCAGAATCACGCGTGCTGTAATAAAAGCAAATGGGGGATTCTTCGATGAGAAGAATATATAATTAATTTGAATTATTTTTGATTAAAAAAAATTTTTTTTTTACTGACATTACTTGTAGATATGTAAAAGAACATTAAATAATTTTTTCTGTTTAATTTTGTTTGTATACTTAAAGTTTTTTTCAGCTTTTAAGACGAATAATAAGTGTCCATACTTCATTGAGCGGTAGTTATATATATATTTCATAAAATAAAACAAACTCAGTTTTTTATTATATATTTTTTAGTTATTTTTTTATTTTTATCATATTTTTATAACGTAATTTTTTATTTCATACATTTTTAGTCAATATTTAAAAAAATTTATGAATTTTTATTTACTAATTTTTATTTTTCTTGTTTATTCAAAATATTCAAATAAGTTCAAAACTCTTAAATGTAAATCAATGTCTTTTTTATTGTTTTCGAAATATTGTGATATTTTTCTACGTATGTATGTATTCTTTACTTTACGGTTAAAATTCATTATTTTAACGTTTTTTTTTCGTTTATTTAATTTTATAAGTATCTACATATTTAACAATACATACCTAATTTTTTAAACACTTCTAAAGATACATAATACTATTTATAATCAATTCTTTTAGCATAGCTATTTACAAAGGAAATTAAATAAACCTAAATTCTTAGTACTAACACAAATGCAGAATTAAAATTGTTTCTCATTTTAGTCCTAATGCAAACTACCGAAAACTTTTTAAAAATCTTAAACTGATAGCCCGTTTAGTTAAAACAGAGTTTTTAATGACGTGTTTGTATTTTTTTATTCCTGTGTTTGTCAACATGTCCGTGTTTTCAGATTCAACTAGCCCGTTTGGTGAAAATCCGGCTTTACGGATTACCAGGTTACAAAGGTAGGGGTGCTTAGTTTATACAAAGTGAGCACCCTACTATTGAAAAGGTTATATGTAGTTGTAAAGCTGTAACAGCACTAAATTTTCAATACAAAATTAACGCATACAGACTATGGATTTTTATAATTTTTAGAAAGTGAGCGCTAGGTGTACACTTACATACAGTTTAGGTGTACATGTATATGTAACATGTATATGTAAAATATGCTGCACATTAGGGTCAAAAAAATTTAGCAGCGAAACCCCTTTAATTAAAATAATAACGGCAAGAGATTATTTTTGTTTTCTTTTTTTTATATACTTACACCGTATCCACGACTTCGTAAACTTTTCACTATTATGTTATAGCAAAGTACGTATGCAGAGTACTTTTTAAGTCAATCCATTTAAATTGTAAGTAAGATTAGGGTAGGGGTGTGTAGGAGTGCACACTTTTACGATTTGATGTTATAGAAATAAAGTAAAATACATCAAGTTAAAGTTATTATCATATATTAACTTCTTAGGTATCTGGCTACAGAAAAACTATTAAAAAATAAACAAACAATAGACAGTAAAGAAATAAATTAAAAATATTGCAAGGCATTCGATTGCGCACTCTTGCACTAAGTAGTGGACAAGAATGCGCATACAGGCGTGCAAGAATGCGCATTAAGCATCACTTACAATAATCACATTTACGACCAGTTTTGCAATGGAAGTATAAAGTCCCGAATAAGTATACTCCGTATAACTTATTCCATGATTTATTCCAAGTATAAAAGTCATCGCGTTCTGCAATGCTCGTATACGTTTAGTATTACTATTCCTAAAAAGTAGTTCCTGCGCACCCCTTTTAGGTCGTTTGACATATTTTTTTATTTCCATCATTTGACATTAATTTAACCATAAATTGAAATGTTACTTTAAAAAAGTGTTTTCGAAAAATACAAAATTAGTTTGCTATGCCGGTTCTGTATAATTTAAATTAAAAAAAATTCAAATTTGAATTTGTAGTTGATTATTTTGATCTCCAAATTATTGTATTCAACATAATTGAGGATGTCGATGTACAAAACATCTTCAACAATTTTGTCGTCTTGCTCAGAGTCGAAAATATTATAATTTAGTAAATTCATTATATTAAGCACTTTGTATTATAATGTTATGTGTTTTCGAAAAATACAAAATTAGTTTGCTATGCCGGTTCTGTATAATTTAAATTTAAAAAAATTCAAATTTGAATTTGTAGTTGATTATTTTGATCTCCAAATTATTGTATTCAACATAATTGAGGATGTCGATGTACAAAACATCTTCAACAATTTTGTCGTCTTGCTCCGAGTCGAAAATATTATAATTTAGTAAATTCATTATATTAAGCACTTTGTATTATAATGTTAAAATCATAAATAATTTGTTGGTGCTTTTCATGAAATTTTATAAATAAAATTATAAACTCAGATATCTAACCTGAAAATAAATGATTGTTTACATTAGATTTGACCAATAGAAAACAAGAATAAACTTCTTTAAGTACACCGTGCAAGAGTGCCCGCGTATTCTTGTCCGCATCGGTACTGAGCACTCTTGTACGCATCGAACTAATTATTTTTTTGTGATTATCACGCTATTTATGTGAAACGTGAGACAAATGTGTAAGTCGGCAAGTATTTCGAAGACTAACTAAATGACTTGAGAAATCGACGGTTGAAAATCTTCAAGAAATACATCAAAGTAAGGAAAAACAGATTTTGTTGAATAAATCTTTCAAAATTCTATAAAATCGTAAATGATTTGGTAGCCACATATGAAACTTGTCTTAGATCAGTAGACAATTAAAGACGGACGCGGATGTCTGTCCTCTGATCGGTTAATGCCATTGCGCACTCTTGCACGCTGCGCACTCTTACACACCCCTACCCTATGGTAAAAATCGTTATTATAATCACTATAAATAAAATAATAAAAAATTTTATTCTACAAAGTCTCGTTTTCATTCAATTAACGCTTACGTACTTTAATTTAAAAAAAATTATTTAAGACAAATAAATCGATAAAAAAGAGGTTTTAAAAAAGAAATGTAATTTTTTAAATTAAATTACTTCTAATTTACCCACAGTTAATTATACGAAAATGGCACTTTATGCTTATAAATTGTTTAAATTAAATAATTAAATATTTTTATACGAGTACATATTATATTTTCAAAATAAAATATTTTTGCGTCTAGAAGTTCTTGAATTGAATCTGATTTAGCAGTTTTGAAGAAGTTTTCAACTTTTTATAATATGTATTTAAAATTATTTCATTAGCAATAAAGTAATTTTTTCTTTTTAAAGAATTTGCTTTAGTTTAATTAAAACTTTACTGCAGTTTTAATAATAAGTAAGTAAACACAGCCTTTTTATGGGCAATGTTAGTTTTGAAAAATGTACTTGGTATGAAACGTAAAATCTTTCTATTCGACAAAAATAATATGTTTTATATTATGAAACCGACAACCTTACATCGCAACATTATGTTGCAAAATCCTATTAGAGAAACTCATGATATACATTGCTATTCAAAAAGCTTTGCGTGTTTCTCGTTCATGTACAGCTGCAAAACTTCAGAAAATATCTCATTTTCAAAGTTGTGTCTGTGGCCATATAAAGCTACAGTTTGCATGAAAGCTGTCTGATGTGTTTTGCCTGGAGCTTACTTACTTATTGCTAGTCTTCTGTGTGAGTGGAGCTTTGAGCTTTTTGCGATCAAGCTTTCGCCACAACGCAGCTGATAAAAAGCTTATTGAATCACATCACGGAATCTTTCTGTGGCAAATAAGCAACGAAAATGAAAAGAGTGATTACTGCTGCGGATTGGAGAGAGACATTTGACAAAAGAATAGAGATGTACTTGTGCGAGAAAGATATATTTCAGAGGCGGAACTCGAGTGGAATAAACATTAGGAAATTCAGATTTTCTGTTATTTTAACCCGCTTGCTGTTTTATTTAATAATGCGAATTAGAAAACATGAATAATTTTATGTCATTCGCAAACTATTAAGATTTGACATTTGAATTTAAGTTGCTCGTTTATTTATAAACTGGCTTTGATTTTAAAGTTTTAACTAAATTTAAATATTTTTAGAAACAAACTTGTATGTATATTATACTATATTATATCAAAGCTACTTCGTCTTTAATGTTTATAAATATGATTTATAGTATATAGGAATGTATTTATAATTAACTGTAAAATATTTTGGGATGTAATAAAGAAGCACTAATTGTAAAACACAGGATTTAGCTGTACGTGTGAAATAAACTGTAACATTTTTATATTAACAACAGAAATATTATAAATTATTTTAAAAGTACTCAGGTATTTTTTATCAATAATAATGTAATTATATATTAAATGAGAAAACAATGGATTTAAGTTGATATTGGCCATTATTTTTACATGATATAACGGAAAAATTTTTGTTCGTAAATAATATCCCTTTTGACGAACAGCCCTTGAATGGCTGGATGTAGCGAGAAGTGAAGTAGTCTTGAGGCCGACGGTAGCACATCATCATTAATGAGCGGGGCTGATGTTCACAGCTGTGAGTTCACAGGGTTGTGTTGCCCACCGCCGGAGGCTGCAATTCTGAAACATCACCCGCACGACACATAGGTAGATCTAATTTATTGTTAGTTCTACTAGATCGTTTCTATCTAGTGTTTCCGTGGTTGGGTGGACGACTTTACCATATGTAGTCACAACAGTATTTCTCACAACACACCTACTACATTTATGTACATTAAAGTATAAACTACTTTATAACAACTAAAATTCAAAGATATATTTTCTTTACTATTTAAGTAACCTTAAGAATTAAGTAAAATCTAAAATACAAATAATTAATTTATTTTTAAATAATAAACCTACTTTAAAACGCGACAAGATTTTACTTCCCTGCATATTTTTGAATATTTTTATTAAACTGTCAGTACCTACATAGGTACATTATTTATATTAGCCAAGTTGTACATTAAAAATTTTAATTTTTTATTTTAAACTAAATTTATACCTAGCAATATAATGTTTTATGTGAACTCGACATATTGGTATAGGGAGTAGTTGTTAAGCTTTGATAATCCTGTCATCCTACGGTGTCATGTCATTCTGTCAGGCAATTGGAGCGAGGGTCAAAGCTTTCACCACAGAAATTCAGGTTCGAGTATTTTCATTTTAAAACTGATTATATTATATAGATATGTAGGTACTATTGCGCATACATAAATTTTAACTATGTAATATTTTAAAATATTTAATAAAATTATACTTTAGAAACTTGGCATAAACGTGGAAATAATAAATATCCATGTTAATTATTAATTTATAATAAAAAATAATATTATAAAATTTTAAGGACAATATTATAATAATAAAAATAATACATGCATTATGACATAATCTATTGAAGTAATTTCATGACACCAAAACTATACGTTGCCTTCTTATAGTTGCGAACCTTATGCTACGGCCCTGATTTATCAATATAAATGTAATTTATACTCAGTCATTCTGTCCCTTCCAGCAAAACTAATTCCATAAAACGCCATAAACGCGTCACTTGTCCATACAATGACCAGGTTCTCACACTACAATTCTGTTGGCCTGTTTATTTGAAACTTCTGATCTTTTGCTCCCTTGAAAATACTGAATCAATAGATTAAATTGCAAGGGAATTGAATGCTGTTTGAATCAGTGCAGCAAGCGCGAAAAGTGATTAAGATTTTAAAGATCTTTTTAGAGCCCGTATAATTTTATCACTTCAAGTTAAACAACACTTTTTAGTCTCTCTTGCATTTTTAAAAGAGCTAAAGTAGGGATTTGTTCGTTTATTAACTAAAGCTTTTTTACTTAATGGATGAAAACATTCGTTTTCTGTATTAATTATATTAGAAGGTACTTTTTATTTATTTCAACTGCGTCCAGCTGTTAAAGAAATTTCCTAACAATGTATTATAATAATAAGAAAATTAATATTTTTAACTTGTGGTTTACTTTTTTTATATGTTTACAGCCGTACAACATGAACGTGGACCTCGAAAACCCAAGTTACAGCAAACTTCACATTCACAAATGTCTGCTTCAGTGGGTCTTTCTCATTTATCTCCGGTTGGAAAATTGAGCTCTTCGACTACTTCATTAAATTTTTCGCCAGGTTTATTTGGACCGCCACCAATTACAAAATCGTTACCGTTAATAACTTCCTCTGTGTCTAATTCAAGTTCTCACGTTGACGTTATTACATCTCCAATTTTTCATCCACCAACATTACCGCCCCATCCTGGTTTATTACAAATTCTTATGTCTGCAGAAAAATGTCAGGTAAATATTGTTTTTTCAAATAAAAATTTTATAAAAACATTTATTTTATTAGTTACAATATTAGCATAATAAAATATTTTAAAATAAGCTAATAACGGAAATACCCTTTATTTATAATTTAATAAAAATGACAAAACAGTGACAAAACTTCAAAATTTAGACCTCGTTAGTCATTAAATTATAATTTTTTATAACAAAAAAATATTTCTAATGATATTTATTTTAAATATATTAAATAAGTTTAAAAAAATAAATAGTTAAATTAACGTTAAATTATGAATTATTTATTGAGCTTTTGGCGAGATGTATCGCCTTCGTCGAAATAATAATAATGATAAAAGATATACATGGAAACCTCGATACAACGTATTGTCATCTGAACGATCTATGATCTAAAAATCTCGAAAACAAAAAGTATATGATTGTGAGTTAAGGAACAACCTAATAGTATATTATCTACGCGGGAGATATGAGATGCATTACCGGCGAAGGATTTGAAAGCCAGAGGACCGTAGGCCCGAGAACTTTTGAATTCTCCGCCGGTAATGCATTGTTATCTCACAAGTTTGATATGCTATTTTATCTACTTCCTTGCTTAAATAGTATTTAATAATCAATGATAATTAAAATAACTTGCACTTTACAAATGGAAACATAAAAAGCTGATTATCTCGAAAATGAGACAAGATATCGAAAAAATAACGCAAAAATGTCCCCCCCAGCCTGTTCACCCCCTCACCGAGGGTAGAGTTCCCGCTACGAGATGCACTAATTAGCGCGCACTAACTCCAAGAAATATGGATAAAAATTCGATTAAAACAAATAAAGTAATAAAAGTTATAAGAAATCTAGTCATTGAAAAATAAAACAAATGAGTAATTTGTCAAAAAAAATTGTGTAATTTCATTAACATCGTTGATATTTTTGATGTTGATGAAGCCGCGGCAAAGCTTGTAGAACAACGATTACCCACGAAATCAAAAAAGAAATATGAAATACAGTATTTTATTTTATTTTATTCATGTTTATGTGCTTGTCGTGTAGTTATTGTAGTTAGTACCGATATTACATATGTCAATATATAAACGTCAGATAATATTACCTCCCTTGGGAATTTTACAAATATTAATCAATACAGTAAGTAACCGCCATCATATCCACGCCATTTGATAGAGATAAGTACGCATTTATTTACCGGAAGTAGATAAAATAAGTTTCCGTCATAGTAGGAAAAACTTAACCCCAATACGTGAGGGTAATTAGACAAGTAGATGCCTGTAGATATTGTTCAAGCCATCTATATTGGTTTTTCTATTCATGGAGTTCTTTTCTTCCTTGATGCATATCATTTCGTGTAGAAGCCCATCTTTGTAGTTGCTAACTGATTTTAAAAATTTGGCATTTTTGAAGTCAGCATTGTGTTCATCGATGAGTACCTGTTTGTTTAGCTATAGTAGTAGAGTCAGTTTTGTTACAGCGAATACTAGAGATATGGCCACTCATTCTCTTATGAAGCTATTGGTTGGTTTGCACAATATAAGTATACCAAGTTGCAAGTTGTACATTCAACTTTATATATAAGGTCTGATGCTATAGCTAAACATATACTCATCGATGGTCACAATGCTGACTTATTAATATTAGACATTTTTATTTTACTGAAACCATTTGATCACATGGACCATGTTTATAGTGCTTATAAATAAATTCAATAATCTGTAATTGAATAAGTTAACTAAACAATATTTTATAATTTTTTAATAAATATTCTGATGAAAGCGTTAACCTACGCAGAAAGGTTAATAATAAAAAACGTTATACAGTATTATTTAGTTAACTTGTTCAATTACAGATTAGGTATTGAATTTAATTATTATATCACAAGTTAAAATTTAATATATTAAATATAGTGCTTATAGTTGTATAAGTGATAACACAACCACTTATAAGGTTATGAATTTGATTGTGCATTGTTCATTTCGTCAGGAATTTCTTGTTTTATTTATCATTTTTAACCATGGTTTCTATTCGGCGATTAAACCTTTGCTGAATATTTCAAGTTTTAAGTCTAATCACTTCTTTGCGTTTCTAGATTGTAAATCCAGCCATATTTGCATGACTAATGCTGTTATCATGCATGACTCATCATACATGACGTCATACATTAGTCATCAAATATAATTAGACGTTCTTTCGTAACAATATCAACCATAAAATTGGCAAAGTGCTCTATAATTTTTCTTAAAGGAAGGAGTCTTTAAGAGGTTACCACTTCTTTTAATATCTCCTGGTAAACTTGTGACGATATTTTAACGCTTTTTTCATAAAAGTGAAGTTGCGTAACTCCTTCGTAGGATATACCCTACCAAACCATCACGAATGCTGAATATGATAATCTTTGAATACTTAGAATTTTTTCTACCGCTTCATTAGAGTTATGGACATAAGCACGATCGTCGTGCTTATTAAATATTTTTTCGACGGTAAAATTTTTTATCTGTAAATAAAATATTTAAAAAATTATTATTACCGTGTCTCTTAAGCTGGTTTTTCGATCTTTCATGCCTAATTTTTTTAAAGCTATTGCTAACCTTTGCCCCGTTGCTCAAAGAAAAGCCCCAAGTTAATTCATATCTCAACATTTGAGACAGATTAGTTTTCGAAAATTTCATCTCCATTGGAACAAGTTTTTATTTTCGCGGAGAAATTTGCTTAATACTGTCACGCAAAGCTTTAATCACTTGCAGAGTTCTGATAGTACGAGGATGCCCACATAATATTTTCTGTCAGCTATTCCATTTGTTTCGAAAACCGTTTTATTGCAAGACTTGTAAAGTATCCCACATAAGCAAAAGTAACTTTTGGAGATTGTCGGTAATTTCATAATTCATTTTAATCATCTATCAAAAATCTATCTATCATCTAGTATCTAAAAAAAGTTCAACTATTGATCTCTATAAAATAATATGTACTACATAGGTGCCTTCTATTTCTTTCTCTGACAAAAATATATAAATAGTTATCTGTATACACTGAAAGAATACTGTTGTAAAATCTTTAATAATATTATTGTATAAAATTTTACTACATAGGTATTAGTAAAACTTGATACAATTCTAAAAAAATATTACAATAAGTACTTACATAGTGTCTTTCAATGTATTAATCAATTTATTGTAAAATTTAAAGAGTTACTTTTTGTAAACGCAATAATCGTTTTAAAGTAAAATAATTGTAAGCGGTGCATATGGGCTTTAATCCACCTATCGCCAATGAAATTTTTGAAGTTTTAAAAACATTTATTTGAAATTTTATTTGTATTTTGTCTTTAATTATTGGATTTACTCCATTGCACTCTGCTTGTTGATAAATCTTACAAAATCACCGCAAAAAGTTAAATATTAGCTTCTAATAGAACAGTATACAGAGTACATTTGAAAACGATCCATTTTAAATATTTCGTAAACTACACAAATAATCGAAAAAATGTAAAAAGAAACTTTTATAGGAAGATTAGACTGCATACACTGCGTTGCACTAGGATAGTGTTTCCCAAAGTGTGTACCCCTGGGGGACTGGAAGGGTTCGGCATGCTACAACAAGCAGCTGACGTGTTTGTCCTTTTTATTGATTTATATATTTATAACTTTTATATATTTCAGTTATATTTTATTATGAATGAATTTTGTGTTTTGTTTATTATTTTATTTATGTAATAAAAAAAAGTACTCAAGGTTACGAAAATTATAAAAGGAGTATACAAATATCAAACTTTAGGAATTACTGCAGTAGGACTAACCCTTTCAGTTTCAGTTACCCCAACTTGCAAAACTTAAATGGCACTATACTATACCCTTCCTGACATCTCAAAATTAGAGGTACTTTAAAATGCTTTCTTTTTACGAAAAAAAACTTTTTTTGACTTTATTCACTTAAATTTTACTAAAATTTATATTTTTCCTCACAAAATAACTAATAAGTAATAAATAAAGATAAAATACTATTTTTTGATGCAAAAACATTAAAGTTAATAGATTCTTTCTTAAAAAATTGTTTAAAAGCTATGTTATTTAGAAAACTATGGAAAACATTAATTAAAATTAGCGTTTTGTGTGAAAAGATGTAATTTAGGAAAAGGTTTAATTTAAAGTATCACAAAGTTTATAGTGCAATTTAAGTTTTTCAGGTTAGTGTAGTGGAGAGTGATAGAGTCGGTCTTAGCACAACGTAGAGTAAGTACATATACAGTTTAGTCTCTCTTTTCCTATCTATAAAAGCTTTTTTTACAGGTTTTATATATTTTGTGTACTTTACCAGAAAAATGGTCAATCGTTTTCAAATGTATACCCTAGATAATGAACTACTACATATTATTAATAATAGTATAACGTATCTTGTTATTATAGCATTAAATAATAAACGTTTGAGTACTTTTTTAATTCTGTTTTTAGGAATTAATTTGGAATACAAAACTACAATTTGACTTAACTAACAATTCCAGCTCAGGATTAGCTAGTACATCAGGACCATTTTCTGCTAATTCTTCAAGTACTATTCCTCTGCCTTTAAGTCCTACGTGGGAAATATTACAGGTAGGAAATTAATGTATGTATGTACATAGATTGCACAATTATTTAAAATATACATACTGTCGGGTAACTAAAAAGTTCATGCGGTTTTTGACGACAAAATATAAAAAATTATTACTAACTAATAATATACTATTATTCGGCGAAGTAATTACCATACATTTAATGACCCTCTGCCAACCTGATACCAACTTTTGTATGCCGGTATTGTAGAAATCTACGGATCCTCATACAATTGTCAAGAGACAGGAACATGTAGTAATCACTTGGCAAAATGTCAGAAGAATAAGGAGCGTGTGGTAATATTTCCCAGCCAAGTTCAGAAATTTTTTCCCAAGTCACTCTTGCAGTATGAGGTTTAAGCCTTGTCCTGGAAGAATAGCACTTTCTTTCGATTTATCTAAAAAGTTTCTGGATGAGTGCTGCTTGTACTCGCTGAAGCTGATTACAATGGACCACATCAGTAATTGTTTGACTCGTTTTCAAAAACTCATAATAGACAATTCCGGCTGCTGTCTACCAAATACACAATACGAAAAATTGCACGAACTTTTTTGGTTATCCGATACAATGAACACAGATTAAAATAAAAATTCAATATTGATTCTTATTCATCTTTAAATTCTTAAAGCCACAAAATCAGTAGCTCAAATTAGTTGGGCGTGGTGGGTCAGAAAATTAATGCTCAAAATTCTGTAAAAAGAAATAGGAGCCACTCGTTTTTTTTATTGATCAAATAATAATACAACAGGGAAAAACTGAACAGAATGAGCTCAACCACGTAAGCCTAACTAAGATGGTACAAAATCAGAGACAGTAACAAATCAACCTACCCTATTTAAACTTTCGTTATTTTTACTTAATATTCCGTGGTACAACACATAACTTCAACTTTCGGACAAATTATACTGGATATAAACAAACTTGCTACTACAGGTTAACTAGTACCCAGTATATCGGGCCTTTTACACACTACATTTGCAAAAATTATAAATAAAATAAAATAATTTAGTTCTCAAACTATTGTTTTTATCTTTCTAATTTTTATCTCAAATTAGTGAATGGTACCAACAATATTAACTTTTGAGTACTTGACTGCTTGACATACATGTGTACCTACTACTACATAATTATATTTCCTTTTTGACATTTTTTATACACCCAACTTCTCGGACTAACTTATAACTGTTTATAACAACTGTATGTATTGCTGTGTACTTTCCGTGGCGAATTGTACAGTCTCTTGATTACCTCGGGTTAACCCTGGAGTGCGGGAGCAATTGATAATTTTGTAGGGGTCGAAGGGTTTTTGTTTTTCCAATTAGAATTTTCTACGATCTAAAATAAAAATTCTTCCAATGCAAATAAAAATAAATTTCTCTAAAATAAATCCTATTCAAAAATCAACCATCCAAATTTAAATTATATCCAATGTTTTTTTTTAATAAAACGTTTCTCAATTTTGATCTTTAATGAACTTTGTTTTGAATGTCAAAAAGTTAACAAGCATTGCCTTAATTCAATTTTAAATTTCTAAACTTGAATATCAAAATTTATATAAAAAAAAATATAAAAAAAAACTTTTTATATACCTTTCAATACCTATTCTTGACTTCAACTCCTTTTCAAAATGTCCCCCCACTGCCTTTACTAGTGACATCTCTTCATATGGTGGTTCCACTTGTTGGGCTTGATTTATTACCTTTATTGCATAGTTCTCCCTTGATCTTTCGTAGCCTTTATATTTACCCCCATTTACTTGTTCCTTAACTCTATTTTGTTCAAAATCCCCCCAATATTTTTTTAGAAAAATAACCTTGAAGCTTTCAAAGTTTTTTATCTTTTCCTCTATCATGCTGTACCAAATTTTGGTTTCCCCCTTCATGGTTGCCCGAATAATATTTTTTAACCTATTCTCATCTTTAATTTTACCTATACAATTTTGCAAATTTTTTATGAAAATTTTTGGATTTATTCGATTGTCCCCATAGAATTTTGTGTATCTATCCACGTTTTCTTCGTGCCCCGGATTAGTCCTTCGTATTTCCACTAGATCTCCCATTGCTTTATTGTTTTCATCTTTTTTAGCATTCATACTTTTCAAGAATTCCATGATTGTTTTGTCGTCCCTTTCGTTTTTATCCGTCGCGATTATTTCCATTTGCTCTAATTCAACATCCTCCCTTTCTCCTTCTACCTCATCCTCTGTTATTAAATCTAAATTTTTACTTCTTGTAATCATAGTTATTTAAATTATATTAAATTTTGTGATTGATATTTGTAATTTTAAACCTTTAAAAATTTTTTTTTTTTATTGCTTTGCATGTAACTATTTTTATTCGAGCCTCGACGTTGGGAGCCAATTATTTATGCTGCGACCTTATGCGCGCCTCTTATCTCGTCAATGGGATAAAAGTTGGTTTTCGAATGTGGAAAATTGTTACAAGTAAACAATAAAATAACGGTTTTTATAATTTTTATTTGCAAATTTAAAATATAAAAAAAATAGGAACAAATGTTAAACAATAGCAAAAAACTCACGCAAATAGCCGACCCCAGCTTTTCTATAAACATAAACACTGTTATCTTCCTTCTTGAATTTATTTTTCACCGACCGCTCTGCTAAATATCTGACTAAACTGCCTTCAAACCTTCGTCGACCGACCGCTTTACAAATCTTCTTCTGACTAACTGCCTTCAAACTTTCGTCGACCGACTGCTTTCAAATCTTTTTCTGACTAACTGCCTTCAAACCTTCGTTGACCGACCGCTTTACAAATCTTTTTCTGACTAACTGCCTTCAAACCTTCGTCGACCGACCGCTTTACAAATCTTTTTCTGACTAACTGCCTTCAAACTTTCGTTGACCGACTGCTTTCAAATCTTTTTGTGACTAACTCTTTTTTTTGATTAATTCTTCTATCGCCTTGGATATCCATTTTAAACTGTCTTCTTTTTTTTACATCTAGATTTTTATTATTTAAAATATTGCTGTTGTTGGCATTTACGTGAGTCATAATACAAACATAAAATAAAAATCAAATTCGAAACAAAAAAACTTACTAACTAGACAAACATAAAATATTAAACAAACACTGAAATCAAAATTAAGAATATATAAAAATAAAACACACACTAGTAATAAAATGTTAAAATAGAGTTTTGCTTTGTGGTTCCTCTAGTTGCAAATACCGTTATCTTATTGCTAAGTTCGCAACCCATTTTCATCACTTAGTGCGGACACAACAATATATATATACTTATAACTACCAGGGTGATTTATTTCTTGTTACTAAGACAGTTTTGTATTAATTTTGTTATCTTTCTTTTGTCTAACCTTATCTATATCGATAAATTACACCGTTATCTCGATAAACAAAAAAACTAAACTTGGCACCTATTTTCCAATATGGCGGAATTAGTTCAATAGGTGCAACTAGAGTACAACAAGCAATGAAATTTTTGAGACTTCTAAATAATGACAAAATATAACATAGTTATACATACATGGAATACTAAATTTTTTATTCTCATTCTTATTTTAAGTCCCCAAATTCAGTAGCATAGTTTTCCCTTTTCTACCAACTTAAGATATAAAGAAGGGTTAATATATCTAAAAGTTAACGTATAAAAGAAATCTTAAAGTAAAGAATTCTTGTAAATTTTAAAAATTTTTTTGTAAATATTGCAAATACAGAAAATGTTTAGCTGAATAGTCAATTAATTTAGGTGAGGGTTAAACCATTTCTTATAATATATGGCCCTGCTTATCGTTAATTTGAATTTCCTTTGTAAGCCATTACTAAATTTTAATATAGTATATATATTGTGGTGTTTCAAAGGAATTCGCACCTACCCTGTACATTTTGATGAAGATTTTATTTTAATAGTTTTGAGTTGTGAGATTGTGGAATTGGACAGGTGGGGGCGAATCAATGAGGATATTGGCTTTTTGCCAACGAGTCGCCGCGAGAGACAGCGGGCCGACTTTTGGCTCGTTAATTTTTGACTCGAGTGAGTTATTTTTGAGATTTGTCTTATTTTGAGATTGTGAGTATTTATTTTGAGTTAAATAAAGTGATTTTATGCGAATGCATTATTGCGCCTTTTTGGATGATAATTTTTGATATTTTGGAATTAATTTGGATAATTTTTATGAGTGGCTACTGAGCTATAATTAATTTGATTTGATTGATTTGGAAAAGAAGAAATTCTAATCATAAATTTGAATTTGCATTTGATATTGGAAAATTAAAATTTATAATATTTGTAAGTGCGAGCGTGTGGCAGTGACTGATAACTCGACGCTTTGGATAAGGCAAATCAAACTTTGTTCCTTTCGAATAAAACTGAGATTTTATTTTATTTTGCATCGAATTTAATTGAATTGAAATATTTTTCAAATTTGGAGAGATTGGGTTCATCGCATTTATTGGCGCCGCAACGTGAGGCTAGATTTCATCGCAATATAGATAATTTAGGTCTACGATAATATTTTCCAATTTTAAAATTTCAAAAAATAAAAAAAGACTGGGAATATAAGCAATAGCAATTTATTTTAAGTATAACAAAATTATTTCGATTCTACATAATATTATATTAAAAAACTAAGACAATTAAGGTAAGAGCGGTAGACACATTGCCTGCTTTTTCGACCGTCTAGCCATCACACAATGTGTTTCTGACTCATTAGTCGTCATCAGTACCGCTTACTATGTAATCACTTAATTATGTGCACTAAACTAGCTACTGGTTTTCATTTAATGTCGACTGCTAAACGCGACGTCACTACACAAAAATTAAACCGTGCCAACGTTTAATTGTTGGTAATTGTGTTAGTTTTTTAGTTTAAAACTTCAATGCACGATGAGTGCAATATTTTACATTTGCATAATATTATATTTTTTCTAATATTTAAATATTGTCGCCGACCCTAAAGAGATGAATTTAGTAACAACGGCCCACCAAAAAATCTTGATTTCCCTATAAACTATGTGCAAGTTCACAACTAGCGCCCACTGGTTGGGCGTGACGGCACTTTTCATGAAATACCCTCTCGTTTTACCACTATATAAAAAATTTGAAATTAATTACTAATATATTATTGAATTTTAAGTAAAATTTTAGTGAATATTTTTTGCAGCAGGTTAATATAAGTAGTTTAAAAGCATGTATTTTGTTTTTAAGTGTGGTTTTTCTAAAATTACAAGTAACTTTAATTCAAATTTGCAAATTGTTAAAAAAGGAATAGCGCTAGTTGAATCTCATTATATAAACTACGTAACAAAAGTTAGAAAAGATGGAAAATACGAGATTGATAGTTTCGTGATTTGACAAACGTCAGTTGACGAAAATCACCAAGTAAAAGCCGCAAAATTTACCTGTATAGCGAAAGCGCTAGAGCAATGCAAACATATTATTATGCTTTATTATATTATGATTTATTATATTAATACAGATGAAAGCAATTCAAAGACAAGTGAGGAACTGTGGAACAAAAATGGGGTAAAGCATCTATAAAACAATTGGGAAACAAATGTATTCCAAAGGAATGGAAGTTACCGAGTTATTTCCGAAGAAAACATAAACAAAAATTGAACGATCAGACTTTGCAAAATGTAAATCGTCTATTGAAGACATAATAAAAGAAGAGCACAGAAATAAAACGCTCAAAGTAAAATTGATCAGAAATGCGCCAAAGCCTGCATTCAAACATTCTTTTTTTCTTCCAGGAATGAAGAACATTACGGCATAACAAATTTTTACGACTGAATAGACAGTTTTACGAAAAATTTGTTCGCTTCACAGACTACGAAATTGTTTAATTATGCAACAGAATAAAAATTAAAAATGCTATTAGAATATCTAACTCAATAATATCAACAAATGCCCTATAGGGATGTAGTGATAAGCAACACGGCACCTAGAGGAAATTTGGCAAACTAAGTTAAATGAGTAGTATTGTTAGTTTTGCGTATGCTGTAGTAGTAATTTTAAAAGTTTTCGGCAATAAATTAAATTTTGTTATATATAATTCAATATGAGTGCTAATCAGTATTGTTCGGTGCCTCAATGTTCATCTTAGGCAAAGAAAAATTCGGAATTAAGTTTCCATTTATTCCCCACAGCTGAAAATAAATAAAATGGGAATTCAGGAATTGGTAGATGAGAAAAAATGTGGATTACAAATTTAAAAAATTGGAAAAGTGTGACAAAGTTTATGAAAGTGTGTTCACTACATTTTACAGAAGATGATTATTTTACACGAGACCTTTATAAACACATCTAGATGTTTCAGATTCCTCTAAATATTTTAGATAGTCTTCTTCTTCATGTGACATATCCGGTTCCCCGGACGTTGGCAACCTCTCTCCTATGTCTGTGTTGTGCGTTTGAAGTATTATCACACATATAGGGGACCTACTGCTTAACTCGGGCTCCAAACCGCGGGAAGTGTATACACTTCATCTCCAGAGAGGATGTACCAGGCATATTACACCTAGGTGGTTTGCCATTGCCTTCCAAGGGGAGACGGTCAGAATAAAGTTTTACTGAGCCCGGAGTCGAACCAGGCATTCAGCATTAGCAGCAACGCACTTAACCGCTCTAGCTGACGACCGTCTCTAGTGAAGATAGTCTTGAAGAGTCTTTAGATAGTCAAGAAGACTTAATCTTAATTCGTAAAATTCTGACATATCTGCAAATTTTTAAAATTAAACATGAACATCCACGTTGAAATAAGCGATCTAAAACTCACCTAACCGTATATATACTATGTAACTGCAGGAAGATGAACTACTTAACACTAACCGTAAATTGTCTTAGCACAAATAAAAACTAATTAACAAGTTTGCTTGGAAAAGGGAATGAAAAACTCTCAAAACACCATAAAACACAAGCACTGCCGTCACACGAATGTGTTTTAAGTTAGTTCACATTTTTACACGGTGGCGCTGCGATCTTAATCTTATATCCCTATAGGGCATTGTTGATTGTTGATTGTGCATTATAATGCACTGCACAAATTGATTTAAATTTCGCGTTTTATAATGTAATCATCATTTAATAATACTGCAACCCATTCTTACTTTCATAATCTGTACCATAAAAAGTTCCATATTTCGCCACCGCAATCGCTGGTACCGAATTTTTTTAAATTTAAATCACTTGCACATAGCCTTGCCAATTATATTAATGTCACTTTTTTACTAACTAACCACCTTCTTCTGATCTAGCTCGATATGTTCAAACATACCGAAGTATCACGAGATTATTTTATGCTAATTCAAGTCAACTTAAAATTAAAAACAAGTAAAATTATATATTGTGGTGTTTCAAAGGGATTCGCACCTACCCTGTACATTTGATGAAAATTTTATTTAAATAATTTTAAGTTGTAAGATTGTAGAATGAGACAGGTGGGGGCGAATCGACGAGATAGGCTTTTTGCCGAGGAGTTGCCGCGATAGACAGCGAGCCGACTTTTTGCTCGTTAATTTTGGACTCAAGTGAGTTATTTTTGAGAATTGTCTTATTTTTGAGATTGTGATAATTATTTTTGAATGAATAAAGTGATTTTTATGCAAATGCATTATTGCGTAATTTTTGGATTATTTTGATAATTGGAATTGGATATAATTTTGTGAGTTGCTACCCAGCGATGGTTGGTTAATTTGATTTGGTTGATTTGGAAAAGAAGAGATTCAGATCATAAATTTGAATTTGCATTTGATATTGGAAAATTAAAATTTATAATATTTGTAAGAGCAGCGTGTGGCCAGTGACTGATAACTCGACGCTTTGGATAAGGCAAATCAAACTTCGTTCCTTTCGAATAAAATTAAGATTTTATTTTTATTTTGCATTGAAATGAATTGAAGAATAATAATTATTTTACAAATTTGGAGAGGCTGGATTCATCGCAATATTTTATAATAATATAAATTATAAATTATATCTTTAGTTCACCTTTTCTTATTTTTCCAGATCGATTATTCCACGCTGACCTCGGTGTCAGCTTCTTAATTGCAACTAGTTTTGATATATTTGAAATAATTCTATAATATTTTCACAATCTTGTACACCTATTTCCAGTCGGGTTCCACCTCTCATACGACATTGCATATATAAAAAAAATTATTTGTTTTATTTATTTCAGGATATACCTGAAACTTAAACTTTACGTAGTGAGTAAGCCTACATAATATAACAGAACGAATCACACAACAATGAGATATAGTAACTTACGAATTAGGTAAATAATTATTTCGGCGCCAACCACTATGCAGTTTTAGCTTCAAGGCAAGACTTTTCTAAAATAAAAAGAATAAAATATAACCTGAATAAATATGACTCGAAAATAATTTTTTCTGTACGTGTTTATTCAGGTTACATTATTAGTATCATTTTCGTTCTGATAAATTGTACAGAAAGTAATATTAATCGCTTAAAAATTAGTTTTGAAGAAGCAAATTCTAATAAAGCGGTATAAGATGCTCATTATAATATACTAAGTAAGTGTATACTATATACCAAAATTAAAATTAAGTCAACTGATATTATAAGACTACATACGATCCCAAAACCGAGCAATTTTATGATAATAAACTTTAATTTATTAAAGTTGAAATCATGTTTTATATTATGTAAGTACATAATAAAGTAAATAAAAATAATTTTCATCCTATAAAGTTAATTTGAATAGTAGGTGTGGTGAAACATTATTAACTTGTTGGCATTCGTGATAACTTTTCGTTTAGTGTCGCTGTTGGCTGCTTTATAACCAGCCCCTTGCCTTCACATAATGTTTCCACCCCTTTCAGTTTACTAGCAGTATCTAGTAACATCATTATTACAAAATATTGTAATATAATAAATATTAATCACTCTAAAGGGTCGGTCTTTTTACTTCTAGTTTAAGTTAACTGATAAACTTACAAATTTTTGGTTGATTAATAGATAACGTTAGTGAATTTTTGTTTAATTTTACAAAAATAAATTAAACTAACGTTAAATTTCATTGTCATTATTAAAATAGTATTAAAAAGTCATAGGGTAATTCTAGGAGAGTTGGACCACGAGGAGAGATGGACCAGTGAGAGAATTATTGCTTATTTTTAATAGAGAGTATTGTGTATATCATATTTATCTTCATTGTATTATTATAGAAAAACTGGTGTGAAACTGTTTCGAAATATTTGTTAATTTTTGTGTTATCAAGATATTGTTAAATTACTAGTACCAGAAGTTTTTGAACGTTGTAAATTTAATAAGATTTCTGAAGTCGTGGCAAGTATTTTTAAATAATTCTTATAGTGTTAAATAAATAATTTGTTTCTAATGTTACCTAACCTTACAAAACAATCTATCATTCTTTATACGGCTAGAGTAGTGTGGTCCATCTCTCCTATGTAATTAGGTAAGATGGACCACATTTAAAAAGATAGTTGGAACGTTGCTATGTAAAATTTCTTGTTGAATTTTGATGGTTGCAAATTATTTTTCGAATTTAAGTAACTATTATTGAAGAAAATTGCAAGCAAGCACATCCAAGCAACATTCTGAACTAAATGAAATTACTCCTGGTAAAGTGTTAGACGAAGTTTCCCCTGTTCTCAATATTTTAGCCGTAAAAATAGTTAGAAAACGTGGAAGAAGCATAGCAAATGTTCTAAATTCGGTGGAAAATATTAGAAACATTATTACATTAACAATTAGAAACATTAAACAATATTAGAAACATAATTATACTGTGTGGTCCATCTCTACTATAGTGTTTAGGAGAGATGGGCCGACACATACATTTACTTTTTTGGAAATTTAGGTTAAGCTTTGCGATCTTTTGTAAGTTTATGATAATTAAATAAGAAAAGAATGATTAGTTATTGATTTGGTAACTTTTATTACCTTTAAAATATCAAAAAATAAAAATTATGAGCTTTTTTAGAAATGTGGTCCATCTTTCCTAGAATTACCCTATATAAACCAAAAATGAAAAATTCATTAATGTTACAGGTATATAACCAAATGTTTGTAAGTTAGCTTAACTTGAAGTGAAAAAACCGGACCGAAGAAACATTACGAACAACCGTTAACAATAAATATTACAAACATTGCAATGGACAAGTTTAACTATTTTTTTTTTATTTTTTGAAAGTAGAGGTCAAACTGAGCATTCATAATTTTTTCCCAAATTTTTTGAGTACATCTCAGGTACGAAAATAATTGTTAAAGGACCGGTCGCTGACGTCACGGACCGTCTATTTCAAAAAATAGCGCGGCTTTAGAAGCCAATAAAAACAGCTCGGTTGCCAAATAGAAACTGTTGAAAGTTGGTAATGTAGCACTAACACGTGATATCTTAAGTTTCAACAACAGCGCATAATCATGGTTAAATTTCATTGGTCAATCGTGGCGCTCAGTTTAAATACTTTTCCAAATTTCAAAAAAATTTTTAAAATCTTAGGCTGAGTTTTGAGACCAACCAATTATACAGATAAATAGCATTTTGATTAAAGTTTTAAACTAGTGAAACTCGTCCATTGTTTATTAAAAATACTAAACACATTTTTTAAATATAAGTTGAAAATATGGAAAATCTACAAAAGAAGGCACATTATAATGAGGATATAATGTAGATTCAAAATGTATACAACATTGAATATTAATCATTTCAAGAATAAAAACAGAATACAAAAGTTACTGATTTTTAGTTAAATTTGTCTGTTGTATACTGGCCCGGACTGGCCATAGGTCAAATCGGGCAAATGCCCGATGGGCCGGTGCAGTCAAAGGGCCGTCTAACCAGCAGCGCTGGCTGATTACATCGCGAAAATAATTATGCTATTTTATATAACATAACAAAGTATCAAAAATGGTTAATGAAACTTAAAAATTTAGCACAATTAATTTATAAATAACAAAAACCGTTCAAATACAAATTTTTAATAGTAGAAACTCGATAACGTAAACATTGAAATTTATGAATATCTCGGTCCTGTGAACACCCAATTCAATATTCACCCAATATTCTTAATCTAGGATTACGTCCTGTTTTTTAACCAAATTTACATTTGGCATTCACGGTTCTTTGAGCATTTGCATATATTCTGGTAGAGTGCTAACCTTGCCAGATGCATAGCTCTTAGATGAAACTCGGGCTTTAGATCACAGCAGTGCATAGTTAGCGCGACCAAGCACCGAACTGCGGTGTCCCGCTCCGTAGCACGTCGATTTAAGCCTTACATCACACTGCTGGTCTATCAGTTCACATTGATGTATATATACAATGTATATCACATTGAATATACATTATAATTATGTGTATTGTGGTGTTTCAAAAGGATTCGCACCCACCCTATACATTTATGGAAAATTTTGTTTTAGTTAATTTGAGTTGTAGGATTGTAAAATTTGAGAAGTGGGAACGAATCGACGGAAATACGAAGCTTTTACGCCGACCGAGCTGGTTGTTAATTTTGGCTCTCTGAAATTTCGCGAGATTTTTTTTTTGATTTATAAAATTGTGAGTAATAATTTTTGATTTAAATAAAGTGAATTGGGTGGGTTTGCATTATTGCGTAGTTATTTTTGATATTTGGATTTTGTAAATTTTTTATGAGTGGCTACTGAGCGATAGTAGATTGATTGGTTTCGTTGATGTGAAAAGAGAATAGTTCGAATTAAGATTTTGACTTGGATTACTTTTAAAATTGGAAAATTAAAACTACATTGAGAGTGTACAATTGATAAGCCGACGTTTTGGATAAGACAAATCAAACTTCGTTCCCTTCGAATAAAATTAAGATTTTATTTTATTTTTGCGTTGAATATAATTTGGATTTGTTAATTAATTTTTGGAGAGGATTCTTTGAAAGTACGATTTATTTTTTTGAGAAGATCTTTTTTTTTATTTTTGATAAGAACCCAACCCGAGATAAGATTGTCTCATCTCCCGCGAAGAGGAGGTTAGTCTTGAGCACTTATAGTGCATATGAAAACCAACCTTTTTGGAAGGATCACTGCAGTATATTATGTATAATTCTACTAGTACTACTACCTCAATAATTGCGGTGTAATAAAAACAATTATTTTAAATCATTAATTTTCCTTTTATCTAATTTTTTTAAACTTCCAAAATATTAATTAGTGCTGCCGTTAAAGAACAACCATCAAAATTATCACATTCACTCTACACCTCATCTTTTCATTCACTTTTAATTTCAAACAAAATAACTTCTTATAAAAAAATCACTTTTCATATTCAAATTTCAAATTTTCTAAAAAATGAACAGCTACTTTTTTGACCAAAATATTATCTATATAACATAAACCATATAAAAAAATTATTTTACACTCAATAATATCAAATTATTGGGAAATACACGACAGTTTATAGGTATGTATACGAGTACATGTAGCGTTTTTGTTGGAAGTAGGGGGCCGACAGTCTTTAAAATGCCCGGGCCGGTTTTATGTCCCAGTCCGGGCCTGGTTGTATGAAGTTAATTCTTAATAATTATGTAAATTGTGTACTTCTTCGTTTGAATAATATTTAATAAAACTACTAGTTTTTAATGGTTTTATTGTATAACACACTCTGAAAAAAAATTACTCGTGACAAAAATTTAGAAAAATTTTCGGCTAAAACAAAGTGATTTTTGTTAAAGTTGTTGTCCCAACTAAAACAATTATTAGTAATTAATAATGAACGACATATAATAATGACTATTGGACGCATTACGCGTTCATGTTCGGTTTAACGCAATTTTAATGTAACAAATTTATATTTGTTGAATTTTTAGTTAACAAATGTTACATTTCTGGCAAAAAAAATATATGCTAGAATAAAATATTTTATTTCGGATAACAAAATTGTATTATTTACTACAGCATTTTCATTTTTTTACAACTAAATAATGGAAAAGAAAATATTTGTTGAAACAACTAGTTTTGTGTTACACCAAATAATATTTAATCAACTAATCCGTATTTGTTAGCGTAGCAAAAATATTTTTCAGAGTGCATATTTTGCTTAAAGTTCTCTTACGTAGAGATAGAATTAAGATCATAATCAATCAATCAAAATCAATTAAAACCTCATTTATACCCAAAGGTGTTAAGAGAGCTGTTTTTCATTTCACTCAATCTTATTTAGGAATTTACATCACTTCTTCCTGTCAAGCGCATATTTCTTTGCTTTGTTCCAGTGTTTTTCTTTTGGTCCTTTTCAGTATTTGACGGATGTTTTCGTTCCACGTCTTTTCTTGTCTGCTTCTTGTTCTTTTCCCTACTACTTTTGCTTACCATACCTTTTTCACAGGCATTTCGTCTCGCATTCTACTATTTAAATGCCCGAACCATGTCAATTGTTGACATTCTACTTTTGCTAACGCTGGAGTTATTTCTAGTCTCTCTCTTCTTTCTTTGTTCGTTATTCTATATAATTTAAACTCTCTCTACTCTTCTAAAATATCTCATTTAGGTAGTCTATATTTTGCTTTTGAGTAGCAGCGCACCCGAATGTTAGTGTTGGCAAGTAAATTGTTTTCATATTGCCATGCTCTTAGTGATCCAAAATATAAAAAATTCACCTCGTTAAGAAAAAAGTACCTTGCTGGAGTACATACATCTTTTGAGCATGAAACTTTTTTTATCATTAATTTTAAATGTAAATTTTCTTATAAATTGTAATCGTATAAAACTGTGTTCCAATTTAATTTCAAAATGTGCACTAAAATAGTTTAACATTTGCATTATCTTATGGTATGGATATGGTATAGTTATTGCGCCTGGCTGTTCACAATTGTCTGACTTCATCAAACAAATTCGTTGTGAAGTAATTTCCAACATCACCATAAAATCTTCTAAACTTTTATTCTTGAAACACTTCATTTAAATAAAACAACTTCAATTAAATTAAAATCACTTTAATTTCAAAATATCAAAATAAAAAAATTAATTTGCAGCGGACACAATTTTGCGACCGGCTGCATTCGCCACCTCGGCACGAAGCGCTTTCTTCCTACAGAACGATTACCAACATAATCTTATTTACAAAATTCTTATGTACAGTGCAACAAATTAAAATTAACACAAAGTAGACTTCAAAATAATTATCAACTTAATAAAAACTATTTTAACGTTTCAAAACACGACAATATAATAAATTATACTGTCATTTTTGATTTCTTTGTAATTTCTTTCTTTCCTAAGACTGCACTTCCTATTGCATAGCACCGAGATACTTAAATTGCCTAACCTACTCTATTATCCTGCTTTAGATGTTAATATTCATCTTTTTGCTCTTTTTTTTCTAGCACTTTTACTTTAGTTTTTTTTTCATTTATCTTCATATTTTTATTCTTTAAGGCTGTGATTCATCCTTCCAGACTATGTTGTAGGTTTTGATCATTACTTGCAAATAGAATTAGGTCATCAGCAAAAACGCAATCTGTCATTTCCACCTGTTCGAGATTTCTATAACTCAGTTTTAGCTTTTTGGTGTTTACTTGAGTCTATTTTTGGGCTTCATCCATTATCATTAGAAACAACATTGGACTCAGCACCCTACCTTGCCGCAGGCCTTCCACAGTATTAAATTCTTTTGTTTTCAGGTTTCCTGCTTTTACATAATTTTTTGTCTTATTATAAATGCTTTGTACTGCACGCAACAATTTCACATCTACACCTCTTTCTTTCAGAATCTTCATATTGGTTCGTTGAGAGCTCTATCGAATGCTTTCTCGAGATCCACAAAGCATACATATGTACATTTTCCATGTTCTTCTGTTTTTTTAGTGATCTGCCTTGTTGTAAATATGTAGTCCTGGATGCTAAAACCTTTCAAAAGCCGCTCTGTGTTTTTATTATAATATTAAAACAATGAAATGTATGGTTTAATTATATTCCAAAGTTTGTTATTTACATATACGATAACGGCGAGAGGGTACAATAAAAATATATTTTTTGATACCGATTTCATATAATTTGAAAATATTACAATAATTGTTTGCTAAAAATTTATTGTAAATAAATAAAATGAAAAGATACAGACAGATTAAAATACTACTATAAAATATTTTGTTCTAATTTTTAATTAATTTAGTGGTGTCTGCCGATACGAGATTAAACTTACTCTAGATTTTTAAGAGCAAAAGCATTTTATCTTACACTCTCCCTTATAAGAGCATTAATTTGGGCATTATCGTTGCCTAAAGTTCAGCAACATAGTGCGCTGCTACATATACACAGTGCCATTAAACTAGCACGAGGCCCGTAGCAAATTATAGCAAGGGTCTTTGTTTAAATTTAAAATATAAAGTAAAATCCGGTTATGACAACATTAGCGGGACCGTGAATATTAGATCATTATATCCAAAATTTTGATAAATAATGCTTAACTTATGGTAAAAACAAATTCACCAAACACACAAAATAGTTCTTATTTTCATTTTTCATTTTTTATCATTAAACATTTCATAACTAAGTATATTGCAATGGAATTTTATAATTATATTAGATTTATCTACAACTTACCACGGTCTAGCTAATATCAGGAACAACCTCTTTAATCTCAGGAGCCGGTTCTATGATTGTCACACAATCAACTAACTACCAAAATTTTTGTAACTTGTATTAAAATTAAATGATTAATTTGAAAGCAAATAAGACCATTTATTAAAACAAAATAAAATCTTTTGTCCACAATCCGGACCTGAACGTAGGTTGTTTTAAAGATTACAAACATACAAATTAAATTGGCAATTATCTCAGCCTTTTTCAAATATTGTAATCTTTAAGTTACAACTTAAAATTAAAAAGTGTAAAAATTAATGTGTGTAGTTCATAATTATCAATCGTAGCGTTAAATTTAAATTTTACCACTTTGTTAAATGCAAGATCTCTCACCCAGTAATAGTTCCGTGATATCACTTAATTTTCTTTCTTCTTTTCTTGACTTTCCAACAGCTCAAACACTTAAAACCATGTGAACTCCTGTTCCTACTTTGCCTCCTTTGTGTGAATAATTAATCGAAAATGATCGTAATAACCTCATAACGTTAATCTTCAACAATTTCTAATTTGATTCCATATTTTGGTCGCTATCATCATAATCCAAATTCTTAATTATTCATAAAGAAATCTGCTTATTATTACAAAAAATACTCTTTTAACATTTTCTTCCAAAATTTATTTTTAACCTTCTACTTTTATCACAAATTCTCTATCTTTTTTCTTATCCGGAAAAATGTTACCAACCACTCTCTTCTAATTTTCTAAATTTCACTTTTATTTTACAAGGTGCGTTCACATTTTTAGGTCTGTATTTGATACAATTTATTGCTTACGTTCTTATTTAATTTTTTATTTTATAAATGGTCTCACAATATTAAACTATTGACAATTTTAATTTTAAACTACTCCAGCTACTGTTCTTATAAGGCAGTTGTCCTATTATTTATTTTATTTTTATTTACTTATTTTTTTGTTGTTACGACACATGACAATATATTAACATGGCAATAATACCTTCACTAACAATATTTGGAGCGATCGTGCGGGATATTTAAATTCTGGTTTTTATTCTGCTTGGACGCGGGACCCGTAACATGTACTACTTCTGCTACGCAGTTAATCTAGCACTGGCTATTCATGTGTATTATCGTGTTTCAAAGTGATTTCAACCCACCCTATGCAATTTGGTAAAATTTTTGTATGAATAATTAAGTTGTAAGTTTGTAAAATTTGTAAAAGACAGGAAATTCGAGGCTGATTGCTAAAAATGGCCGCACGAGCCGGTTGTGCGAGTTTTGGCTCTGATTTTGAGTGTGGTTTGTGAGATACATAATTGATCCGAGTATTATTTTAGCAATTGTAATATTTTTTCGTATATTGTTTAACATTGGAAAGCAATTTAAATTGTTTTGGAAGTATTTTTGGTCAAATGTGGCCGTAGTAAAAATTATTTTGTGAGTAGAAGATTAATTTTAATTTATTAAAGAATATTAATCTTTTTGATGCTTTGTTTTTTTTTTTATAAGATTTTAAAATGTAAAAAAAAAGAAAAAAAAAGAGAAAAGAACATATACAGAGTGTTCAAAGTTTGATAAATAATTATACTGCCGTTATAATTTTAAATCAAAAATTTATGGTTAATTGTAAATTAAACAACCATAACTATACGAGATCCAAAATTCTTTTAAAATCTGTACTTTAAAATTAAAAATATAGCTAATGCGTAGAATTATTACATCGGAATCTATGCTTTTAATACTAACGGTTTGAAAACTGAACTTTGTAATTTTCTTTATTTATATTTAATGGAAGACCTTGTATTACTTTTATATCAATTACCAAATTATGTTATTAAATCAAAAATTTATTAATTTCACACGAATAAAGATGTGCAAGTTCTTGGTCTTGCCATCCATTAAATATTTGATAGACGCTCACAGATGAGCGTCCGGCGACAGTAACAACCTTGGAGTCGATATTATCTTTATTTTCACTTTAGAGTGGTAATTTATATGAAAAATTAAAAAAAAATTTTGAATATGTGAATTTAAAACAATACATTTCTTATCTATGGATTTCTGTATATTGTAGTTCATTTATCAATTGCAATAATGAACTCGAACGATGTTACTATTAAAACAAGTGTTATGACTATTATAAATAATTTTAATAAATTAATTTTTTAACTTGTGATATATAATTAAATTCAATAATTTTTGAATGAACAAGTTAATTAAACAATTTTTAATAATGTTTTTATAAAATAATATTGTAAAATACAATATTTGTAAAATACAATATTGGTATTAAAAATATTCTGATGAAAACGTTCACCTACGTTGAAAGCTTAATAATAAAAACATTATTAAAAATTGTTTAATTAACTTGTTCATTCTAAATTATTGAATTTAATTAAATAATTTTAAGGTAGCATTACCTCTTACCAGCTAAATTAACTTTTATTATACCCAAATATTTTGTCAACATGAAGGCTGGAGAGAATAAGTATTTACACATTTAAATTTTAAATTCTATTAATTAAAACTTTTTCTGTCTGTCTATATCTTTTATATTAAACTGATTCTTTTTTTAATAAAATTTTTAGGGGTTTGAAGATTGTTTACGGGGTGGTTTAAATTTGCTCTTTCTTCTTTAAATTTGGTTTAAATAAGTTCCGCCACTGCAACACTTGTATAACACCTGATTTTTAATTTTTGAGTAGATAGTATTTAAGTTTAAAGAGAAATATTGCGATTAATATTAAGTTAATGCGAGTAATAAATTAATCTGATAAGAATAATTTAAAATGACAAATTTTTGATAAATATTGAATGGCGCTCAGGTACATGTCACTGGCCCCCCTCCAAATCAATTTTTAATAAAAAATTGGTGTTAATGGTTAGTGCTTCGTTAGTGCTTGTTTGTGATTCCATTTCCGAAGTTTGTGTCTCAATGGTCGCAAAGCTATTAGCGAAATATTTTAGGGTGGCTGTAGACACGATACCTCCTTCCAAATTGATTTCTGACACAAAATTGGTGTTAATCGTTAGTGCTTCGTTACTGCTTATTTGTGCTTCTATTTCCGAAGTTTGTGCCTCAACGGTCGCGAAGTTATGGGCATTTGAAATTTTCGTGAACTCCAGGCAAGTTGCGCTCAAATGCATGAATTTTAAATGTGCAAAACTTAACTATTTATTTATAACTATTTTTAATAATAAATAACTAACTATATTTGTAAAAGATTTTTTATGTTTTATTATAAATATTTAAAATATATTAAAAATTGAAGATATTTTGATTTTTATATACTATACGCAAGAAATTGACAGTTCATTGCTTTTGTAGTCTGCCTTACCTGATGATGATTATGATGATAGCTGTAGATCATCATAACGTTCCCACCGACCCAAACTCGCGCGCCAGCAATAGCTAATGTAATGTCAATGTCCAACTGCTTTGACATTATTTACGAACGTAGGTTGCAAGAAGCTAGTTCCTCCCCGGAGGTAATACATATTTTTACCAAGTTAAATTTCTTGAAGGATTTCTTGTAGCGGAATGTTAAAATCTAATAACGAATTTTTTTTTAAATTCCCGCATATTTCCAGGAATATTATGGGAACCAAAAAGGATGCTTTTTTCTGTTAATTGTTGACAATGAATACATTGACTATTATTGGAATTTTCTTTAAATCGCAGGTCTAAGGTCTAGGTATCTAACTTTCTGAAGGTATCCAATATGTTCCGTAGGAAAATGAATCGTTAAAGTGGAATATGGAACTACCACTTCTTATTGCATTTACAACATTTCTCATGTTCTGTCATAGAGGGCTGATTATGGAGCAATTCTTTCGTTAAATAATAACATGTGGATGCAGCGTTTAGCTCAACATGATTATTTGGTAAATATTTCTTGTTGGCTTCTCCAAAAGCTTTATCCAAAACTAAAGCATGTTTCTTGTAAGTTTGCGAGTTTACTCCATCTCGCATAACATGTGCAACCAGCTCGTGTAATGTAAATAATGTTTTTGAGCATCTACAAAATTTACATATTTTTTGCTTTCCGCATAAGAGCAACACATAATATGTATCATGCTATCGAATCCGCATGTGTTGATTACTGTGAAATGCATTTTGCCAATTAGAATTGGTTTTAAATTTAATACATTTCCATTTCTAAGTAATCCGATTACTTGACGACTTCGTTTTGCTTTGATCGTTTTATATTAAAACTGTAGAATCTGAAATGAATGAATGAAACGTTTTATTATATTTTGGCTACATACATATTTATTATTTGTTAAGTTTTGCATATTTGAAATCCATGCATTTGAGCGCAACTTGCTCGGAGTTCACGAAAATTTCAAATGCCCATAACTTCACGACCGTTGAGGCACAAACTTCGGGAATGGAAGCACAAATAAGCACTAACGATTAACACCAATTTTTTGTCAGAAATCAATTTGGGAGGAGGCATCGTGTCTACAGCCCTTCCCAAAATATTTCGCGAATAGCTTCGCGACCGTTGAGGCACAAACTTCGGGAATGGAAGCACAAATAAGCACTAACGATTGACACCAATTTTTTATTAAAAATTAATTTGGGGGGCCCAGTGACATGTACCTATGGCGCTCGATAGATGTCTCAGGTGACGTTTTATGTCTATCAAAAGTAGGCGGCAAAATTGCCGCTTATATCAGTGCAGATTGTGTGACAAACTATTAAAAAATAGTTTTCTTAAATTTATTGATCTATTTAATTTTTTATTGCGTTTAATGAATTATTTATTAACAATTTTTCTATTTGCTTGCACTACTTTCATTTTTGCTTCAATTTTTAATTTAACGGTAAAATAAAATGTTTATAATTAAAACTTTCTTTTATCTGTCACAGATATAATATTTATAATACAGGAGCTTTATAAAATTCTATTGTACATTTTTTTTTAATTAAAAAATTAGCGATTTTCTCGCATTTAGTGACAAATATTATTAGATGAATTAACATGACATCTTAGGAAGATCGAAAACATTCGCTTTTCTTGTTTATAATAAATTACACTAAATATTCAGATTTCAGATTTATGACCGCAATTATGATTTTTAACACGTAACAAAATCAGCAACACATTATGTATTTTAATTCTATAATCATCAAATCATTTATGTAATAGTGCATAGTCGACTCGTCATTTTATTTACATAGAAACTCATTAGAGCTCAAACGAAACTCTATGAATTAACATTAAATTTATGCAAAAATTTGAAATAGGAGAGAAAATATAAAACCATGTACACAGCCCCCTCCAGAGATTTTATGAATAACTCTGGGACGGTTGAAACCCAAACGATGGAAATGATAGCTCATTAATGCTCAAACGAAGTTGAAATGTTTGACACCAATTAATTATACTCCAAAAATCTACTAGAGGGGCTAATCTGTTTACAGCCTCCCTCCGTACAAAATGTTTGCAAAATAGCTCCGCGAAATTTGTAAATCAAATGACCGGAACGGAAGCTCATTGATGCTCAACAAAGCTCAAACGTTTGATACCAATGAAAATATTCGGAGAAAGGCGACATGTATCTATTTTGTGAAAATAAAGAACAAATTATTCTTTTGAAACGTGTCTTCCAATTGGTTCATTTGGTCTTCCAAATGAGACTAAAGGTCGCATTATAGCTCTTGTCCCTGTAATAAAAGGTTATACATCTCACAGGAACATATTACTTGCTAGTATTATACGGAATACGAATAACAAATGTAATTTCTTTTCACATTTTAATACCATTTAATGTTTTATGTTGTACTGTATTTATAATTTTAATACTATTCTGTTTTTAGGAAACTGCAGCAAGATTACTTTTTATGGCTGTAAGATGGGTTAGATGTCTTGCACCTTTTCAAACTCTAAGTAAACATGATCAACTTTTATTATTACAAGAATCTTGGAAAGATTTGTTTTTACTACATTTAGCACAATGGTCGGTTCCATGGGATTTATCGTCATTATTGTGCTGCTCGCAAGCTCGAGAACGTTTGCCCACTGATTCACATACCGAAATAGATATTAAAACCATACAGGTTTGTGGTTTTCTTTTCTATTTAAAGTGATTTATAATATTTATTAAATTATCATCGAGTTATTTTAACTAAAAAGATCACTTAAAAATATAGTCTATTTAAATCAGTCAAAAAAAATAAAGGTTGTCATTTAAAAAAATTAAATTTAACAAATTAATTTAAAAAAAAGCAAAAAAAAAAAAATGAAACGCTATTAATAGCGTTAATCAATTAATTATTATTAATATTTTTTATTATTATATTAATTAATATAACTATTAATAGCGAAAAACATCAAATATTTAAAAATTAAGATGTACGACATTTTTCTCAAAAAACCAAAACTGTAAGATTTGCGAGTTTTAAAATATAAAACGATTAAATAATAAAGGTTATGTAAGCGGCACTCAAAACTACCCACTTTTGTTATTCGATTTAAATTTTTAATCGCATAAGTCAATGATACCAAAGTTGGTTAAAAATGACTTTTCCTGATAAATTGGTTAAAGCATGTTTTGATCAAAAACAGTTTTTAAACCGATTTCTACAAAACGAAGATTTGAAGAACGCCGAAGGAAATGCCTACAATGTGCGAAATAAAATTGTAGGTATTCTCGCAAGGAATGCTAAAAAAGTACATGAGAAGTTAAAAGATGGAAGTGAAAAGTTCTTGAAACGAAAATGTTTTGGTTGTCAACATCTACATTTAAATCTTCTTGTGTTTAGTGTTCCACAAACTCTAGGGATTTGGCGGCAGCTGAAACAATATACATGAATAGTACGTTCGACTATAGTATAGATTTCTTTATTTCTAAATCACGGACCTTGCAATGACCGATGTCATTGATACATTAGTTACAAAGAAGTAATTAATTATTTAAATGAATATTTTTGCAATTCTTAGATAGGACGCAATAGACCAATAAACTGACCAGCTCGGTCATCAGACTTGGCTCCAAATAACTTTTTGTTGAGGCCATTTAAAATCTAAAATATATGGTGAACGATACCAAAATATTGTTTCATTAAAAAATAAAATTGTGGAGAAGTGTGGTAATATTACCGAAAGACAACTTGCAAATGTACGACGTAACTTTCATGATAGACTTGGTTTTTGTTTAGCTGAATATTTTACATGTTAAATTTCTATGTTTGGCTAACTCATTCAGCACCCAGTATATGTTAATAGTACGTAAAATAAGGTCAATCACCACAAGCAGGTGAATGACAACAAAGGTCGGGAAAAAGATAGATAATAATGTTTCTAAACAACGAATTATTTTGAAAAGATAAATATATGCCCGGTTTCAGAAACGGTAATTAAGGAATTTGATCAAAATCAAAATTTTACAACAATATGGCAACAATACATTTGAATTGTTGTAAAACTTTAATCATAGATTAAGTTTTAACATGTGATTGTGAACCGGGCAATAGTGTGTAAAGTGGTTGCCATAGAAGTAAGTCATGGTACACTTGGATAAAGATTGTTTACTTCATTTATTTAATATTCTAACCATTTCTCAGAATCGACAGCAGTCGGTGATAAACGGGGTGAATCACAACACCATGCCTTGTCTATATAAACCCGATCTACAAGAAAAATATAAAATGTGGTGTCGTGGGACACCAGATAGGAACGAAGTACCTTATTACATAAATATTAATTTCAAGTTCTAGTCGAGGTAAAAAATAAATAATTATTCGGATATAAATATTTTATTACGATTTTTTTATCGATAAAAATCAAAAATTACTTTACAAAATTGCCAAAATAGCGATTTCAGCATGTGTCAAAGTCAATGTAAATCCGCAATCATCGCGGTCATCTTTGAAGTTTTCGAAATTTTTTTTGCACATTCGGCTTTAGATAATTTTTTGCATCTGAGTGGTATTTTTCAAAATCGATTTATTTTTAATTTTGGTGGTCTTATTTTCGGCGGAAAATTTTTAAAATTATTAAATTATATTTTTTTAAATTATTCGTCGGTTTAACAATTTTAACGTGTTCTTAATTCGCAATACGCAAAGAGTAGCTTATTATAGCATATCACTATCAATTATAACAATACCCATTGTGGCGTAGAGCGAAGGGTTCCTTCTACACGTTTTAGCCGAGGGATCGAATCCCGGCGAAGGCAACTTTTTTTGTAGAGAAATTTGCAAACCTATGACTCGTGGTTTCCGAATATATACTAATGCTGAGCAGATGTTCCACTTTTGACCACCAGATAGTGTAATTTATTATCAAACGATATAAAAATCTTACGCATTTTCGTTACGGACGTTTTTTTCCGATTATTCCTTCGCATCCTCCCATAAAGAACTTCGTATTGAGTAGGTATACTTATTTAAGCAGGGAACGTTCATACAATTTAATAATTCTTCTAAATGACCAAATGTGCCTCCTGTGGCTAAAGTACCCCATACCGCGCCTGTATTAATTACTGATTGTTTGAAATTTGGATCTTCGGTAGCTTTTACAATTTCAATATCACATGCATTACATTTAAACTCAATATGACTAATTAATCCTAAACCGCGAGTAATTTCACGAGAAGGGTATAATAAACCTCCTTGTACAAGGTGCAAAATTGCAAATCATGCAAAATTGCATGATTATATTGTATCCTTATTGCCCAATTCAATAAATAGCCCAGTTGAACAATTCTATTTCCTTTTATAACATTACAAAAATCAAATGTCGAGTCAAGATCAGGTTCTATGCATAACTTATGTTGCATTATGTTTTCATATTCTTCGTCTGTTTCCGAACTTGAACAAGTTTTTGTCAAGTTATCTAAACCGGGAAACACTAATTTGCGTTTTACAGGTTTATTAGTCGCCGTATAATTTTCTGAAGAAGTGGGCAATTCCGTAGACAATTGATTTTCTGATGCCATAGTATTTTCATTATTTTCTTCTGTAAGTGGTAACGGTTCCGATTGGGATCTTTGAGATTTATTTTTCTGAGCTGAACGTATAGATACTGCTCTTTTACTTTTTGAAGAGACTCTGGATAATGGCGATTTTCGTTTAACAGTTCTTGAACTACTTTTTTCATCTAAGATCTCTTCGCCGTTATCCATTATTATTTGCTATAAGCTTAACTACTGTTTATATTTACTGTGCTAATACTTTCTCACTCGCTGTATTCTCATTAGTCTTCCACTTATTTTCTCCATTCTCTCCACTCTTCTACCTATATAGTGTAGTTTAATTTTTATCCGATGATCCTTTAAGCAGATAATCTTAACACTTATACTAATATAAAATTCCCGATATTTAAGAGTAGGGTATATCTCCCCCCCCCCTTTGTTTGTAAATTAATAATATACCTAACTTTAATTTTAATTTAAAAAAAACAATACAAAATAGCAGATGCATTTACCATTAATGTCAATATAAGGGTACGAGTGGGGTAAAATAAAATAAACTGTGGTCTCAAGTAAAATAAACTGATAAATTTTTGCCATAGCAGGAGGTAGGCTTTTCACAGCCAAATTTTTTGGATAATTTACAGGGTCATTTTTAATATATGAATTTCCTATCTTTTTATGAATTAAATATTATGAATGGATGGGTACAAATTGGGCCCCATATATTTAAGGTGGGCACGGGCACATAAAATTTATAAATAAACTAAAAAAATTACATTATTGATATCAAATTCCTACAAATTGGGTGGGCACGTGCCCCCCCCCCCCCCCCTGGCGCCGCGCTGATTTGATTCAACCCCCTCGGCCTTAATAATAAAATATTTATAAAAAGACATCGTGTCGTACGCGGTACAACACGCGCCTGCTCTATAGTGGCGCGGCTGCCGAAAGGTTAATAAAGGTTTATTTTTCTGAGCTGAACGATAGATTCTTTTACTTTTTGAAGAGACTCTGGGTAATCGCGATTTTCTTTTTACAATTCTTGAACTACTTTCTTTATCTAAAGTCTCTTCGTTATTTATTTAACGGGACTTGGTTATTTCTTTGATGAACAAAATTTTTAAACTGCTCTTTATAATATAGAAAAAAAAATCTGCAATTGTTATATTAAATTTAATTTTAAAAGATTATACCTGATGCAATTACTTAACTGTATACAAAATTAGATAAAGTATTAGAACCAGGTAAAGAACAGCTTATAAATTACGATAGCTCCGGGCGGTGGATTATGACCAGGTTTGTGTCTTTGCTTCAAATTTAAGTGCCGACATCTTTTTGAAAATGCTTGAACTGCATGTATTCTCTGATTGGTTAATATCATGGCACCAATTTAAAATTTCGCCTAGATTGCTTGAATTCTTGTGTCAAGTTTGGAAGTCAAACCAAAAAAGATAATCTAACTTTTTTTTTTGATTGATTAGTATGGTAGGTATTACTTAACATCTCTTATTTTATATTTATAACTAAAGTGTATTTTATTGAAATCTCGGGAAAAAAATTTTTTTTAATAATTTTTTTTAAATAAAAAATAGGAAGCGTTATGTAGAACAAAATTTTACGTATGCACTGAAAATTTCAACTTTCTATGATTATTCGTTTTTGAATTGAACCTGACACCAGCTCAGCGCCTATTGATCTAGCACCTTAAAATTTTAGAACTTCTGGTTTTAGAAAATTTTAAAAACTTACGTCGACCAAATATTTAGTGACTAAAAAAATTTAAGTTAAGGCAAGAGCCAGAGGGGGGCAGCTGACCCCTTTGCCCCCCCCCCCCCAATGGACGCCCATGGGTTACACTCACCAGAACAATACAGATATTAAGTGTTTGACTACATATGTATGGTTGCGGAGTATGTATTAAATGTAGAGATAAAAAATTATATAAGTAAGCGCTACAGGCCTTGTAGGCCCAGGGCTGCGTTGACGACTCTTCTCCATTCCCCCCTGTCTCTTGCCTTTTCCTCCCATCCATCCACTTTCAGTCTCTTCAGGTCGCTTCTCACTGCCTCCTTTCACCTGGACTTTGGTCTCCCCACTCTTCGTGTTCCTATTGGTTGTCTCTTTAGAACCATTTTTGGCATCCTCTCGTTCGTCATTCTCTCAACGTGTCCCATCCATCTTATTCTATTCGCCCTCACCACCGCTGTTATGTTGGGCTCCCCATACAGTTCTTCCAACTCATAGTTGGTTCTTCTTCTCCACCCCAGTTCCGTGTTTACACCTCCGAAAACTTTTCTAAGGATTCCTCGTTCCTAAATCTTCAACTTTTTCTGATCAGAGACGTTCAGGGTCCATATCTCGGAACCATACAGTACCGTTGGTCTGATGACCGTCCTATATATACGTAACTTGGCGTTTCTGGATACGTTCTTTGCCGCTAAAAAGTGTCTCATCGCTGCTATGCTTCTCGATGCTCTTGTCAGTCTTGCTTTGATTTCCGTACTTTCTTCACATTTGTCCGTCAGTTGAACTCCAAGATATGTAAATGTCGTTACCCTCTCAAAAAGCATGTTTTCTCCTTCATCTATTTTCACCTCTAAGAAATCATCCACTCCTCTTCCCTCCTTGCTGTTTTCCAGTTTCATATACTTTGTCTTCCCCTGGTTCACTTCTAGTCCTATCTTTCGTGCTTCTCTAATTATATTTTTCGTCGCCTTTACAAGTTCACCCTTTGTTCTCGTCAGTAGGGTAATATCATCGGCGTACGCTAATAGCTGGTTTGGCTTATTATATATCATTTCAGATCGTGAGATTTTGCTTCTTCTTATTATTACCTCCAATGCTATGTTAAATAAAAGGGGCGATAGAGGATCCCCCTGTCTTAATCCATTCGTGACTTGGAAGTTGGTAGAGTAGTGGTTATTTGCATACACCCTGTTGTTGGTTTTCGTTAGTGTCATTTTTGTTAGTCTGACAAGTTTTTCCGGGATATCGATCTCTCTCATTGCTTCGTATAGTGCGCTTCTGTTTATTCTGTCATAGACCTGTTTGAAATCTATAAACAGGGCATGTAGTGGTATTTTGTAATTATTACATGTGTATTGTATTTCTTTCATTGCAAAAATCTGGTCCGTAGTAGATCTTCCTTTCCTGAAATCCGCTTGGTATTCACCTATAATTTTCTCTGTGGTGATTTCTATACGTTCCTTTATAATCTTGGTTATAACTTTGTATACAGTGTCTACTAAAGCAATTCCTCTATAATTTTCGCATGTTGTTTTTTCTCCTTTCTTATAAATAGGACATATTATTGCGCTGTTCCATCTGTTTGGCATGCTTTCAGTATTCCATACTTTCACAATTAGCTCGTGTAGTCTGACCACAAGATCCGCTCCTCCGTGTTTGATCATTAAATTCAAAAAATTATCTAGAGTAAACAATGTTTAAACAATGTTTAAAAACTTAAAAACTAATGTAAAGATTGAAAAGTCAAATTATTATTAATCGGCTTTTCTTTACAATTCGAACGTCGCCGTCGTCTCTTCATAAACGCTATGTTCAGGTTGCAACTTGCAATGATGTATTTCATGTATCGTCGTACTAGAGGTGAAGAGAGCTAAGCCTCACATTTGCTATTTTGAGATAATGTGCAAAAAGAGTTTTAAAATGTCATCTAAAATAATGTGATGTTTATATCATTCACAGATTAGCGGAATTCAATGTTAGAACAAAAAAATCACTTATTTATTTATTTATTTATTCACCACTATATTCTTCATTGTTTTTTGATTGATGAGATAAAGTTAACTATATTTTTTTCAATTTTTGTGGCTTAGCTCTCTTCACGTCTAGTACGACGGTATTTAAATTACTTTATTCATAATGAATATAATATTGAAATAACTTAGTTTGACATAACAACATTCATTATAAATAATGCAAGGATTAATGATCACAACAAACAAATTAATAAAATGAGTTATACTAAAAAAAATACACTTCTATTTTAATAATAATGCTACAAATTTTAGTTTCGAAAAAGTGTTTTGTGCATTTTTTGGTTTATGCTAAAAATTTGATATGAAAGAAATAACTATTTAAAAAGCTGTAAAATATGAAAATATAAACACACGCATTAAAAAGCTATGCAAACAACATAACATCACATTAGCAGAAAAAACTACTGGAAATGTTTCTAATAATATGCAACTTCATACAAAAACCCAAAATTATATCTACATTCGAACGCTGTAGTACATATTATATACAATTTCTTGTAACGATTTTGATTACACATACATTAGACAGACAGAAAGATATTTAGAAACCACTATAGCTTAACACGAATGAACACACTCCATCTCCCAAGTAGATAAATATCTAAACCTTAAAAAACATTAAATTAACCATGATAAAACAAAAATTCTGCATAAAGAAGACAAATATTTGAAAAGAATACTGTAGGAATCATACGAAATACAAAAAACTATCCAACAAAAGAAACCTTTATTAGACAAATTTAAACAATTGAACTTTCCTTTTTTTATAACATAGATTTTACACATTTCACTTTCACATACTTTTTGTTTTATAGTCATTACATTTATATTATGACATCCAACTACAAAAATTATTCATTATTGTAAGTTATTAACAATTTATTATATTATAAGGTAATATAATAATAAATTGTTAAATATATATATATTATATATATATATTAATATATATAATATATTAAAAATATATTATTATATTAAAAATGTTTTCTTTATTTTATTTCTATTATATTTCCAAGTATATAGAGTATATAAGTATTATAGAGGCGGTCATTACCTCAGTGTGTTGAGCCGAATATCTACTGACACTACCCCGGTTCAAATCCGGGAAGAGTCTAAACCTTCTTAAAGAACGTCTCCGTGCTTCGGAAGGCACGTAAAGTCGGCAGTCTGTCTGAGTTGATATTGCCAAGCCATCAACTATTAATAACCGGGTTACAGGCATTCTCCAATTCGTCTTAAGTAACCGTGGGGTCCAAAATAAATGCGGAAACTTATCTTGACAGAAAACGTGACTGATGATTCGAAAATGAACTGAAGAGGTGATGGTTCATTTAGTTTACTATTCATTAATATTAAATAAAAAATTATATTTAGACATTATATTTTTTATATCTAATATTATAATCTATTCCATCTTCAATAGACACCTGATGATGAACGATAATTTGTACGAAACATGTCGTGCTTTAAATAAAAATTTAGAAAAAAATAATCTTTCATTTTGCGATGAAGTACCAATCCTAATAAATATTAATTAATAAATTAATAAATATCTGAAGATAGCAAAATACAATATTGCTGAAAGTTTACGTTATAAAAAAATTCGTTTTATTGTTCATTTAGCTTACATATTTAATAAATAACTTACATTATATTAATATCATGTATAATTAATTATTAATCCTACGATATTTTATTTTAGGAAATAATGTGTCGTTTTAGACAAACCTCTCCAGATGGTAGCGAATGTGGTTGTATGAAAGCCGTAGTACTGTTTACACCAGGTAATATTTTTATAATACATATTATATTGTTTTATTATTATTACAAAATATCTCTATTATTAACAAAAAAGTAACAGAAATAACAAATTATAACATATTAATTTCTATATATTATAATATAATTTTTTATACCTATTATAAATTATACCTTTATATAGATTTATTTTATATCGAGTAAAAGTAAATTTTTTTTTGGTACCTTTCAATCTAACCTCAAATAATTAGTTTTGTAAATATTCATATCTTTTAGAAAAATAATATTTGAATTGGTAATAATAATCGCCAATAAAAAATACTTGGTATATTGTAACGATTAATAAATGACAATGCAATAAATCTAGTTTAAATTTAACCAGACTATAATGTTGAAAAAGTGGATTAGAATAGACGAGTTTGCTTCTCACTCAGTAATATATTGTAACGAAAATTAAAAACATTTATTTCTTTCTAAAAGAGCTAATACAAATATTTACAAATACGGTTTATAACGATAACTAAGATTAATACTAACACTAATTTACACTATAATTTATTTACACTATAATTTATATTTAACACTAAGTCCGGATTTATTTAAACACTCGGTATAACGTTATCACTTTACTGTATTTATGTTCACTGTTCATATATGTCATTAAATTTATACTTAAAGGCAGCTTTCCAGAATATTCCATAACCATCCAGGAATTTCCAGTCACTTCTTTGCGTTTTCTAGATCGTACATTCTTCGATATTTGAATGACTAATGCCGTTATCATGTATGACTCATCATACATGACGTCATACATTAGTCATCAAATATAATTAGACGTTCTTTCGTAACACTGCCCCCTTCTTAAATCTGTTCTGTCCCAGAACAGCGGATACTTGGCATCTATAGAAGGGATCGTGGCGGTAGCGGCAATTGTTACCATTTCTACATACTCCTTGGCGGTAGAAATAACAGTCGACACTCTTCTGCTCTTTTGGTGTACTGCTTGGATTGTAACTACAGACCAATACTTGAACTTCCGTTCCTTGGAACACGACCTCTAGCATGTTACGGACAGTCCTCCAGTCCAATTGGTCTAAACCGCAGCCAAGCTTGGGCACCGCCAGCTTCTTGATGTTACGGCTTATCATATCCCTGCGAAGTTCCAACAAAGTCTTCCATAGGTCCTTATAGGTGAGTTTTTGATGAGAAAACCTCTTGGTTACCAAATAGTAAATTGATCTTTGTTGGTCACGTAGCTTCAGGGTTTTACCAACAGCAAGTTGCTGTGATTGAAGCTCATCCGAACGTCCAAACTTCTTTTTAAACACAACGGCAATTCCGCGGGGCATGCGAAGATCTTGTGCCACGCAGTGCGCGAGAGAGTAGTTCGTTGGTACGTCAAAAAGATCTTGTTGCACTTCTGTAGTAGGTAGGTTCTGTTGTAGGTGGACATAAACTTCTCAAAGTTTGATTCTTGGGAATGGCTTCTAGATCTGTTGGTTATTGATCTTATTTCGCCATCGTCCTCGGAATTGCTGTTGCACCGGCATAAGGGGCTAATCGGTAGACGTGAACCACTTTTGGCTTGCCTCTTGGTGGTCTTCGGATTCGATATATGACGTCGTTGATTCTGTTAACGATTTTGTATGGGCCTTTCCACTGTCTTTGCAATTTTGGAGACAATCCACGTTTTCTTTGTGGATTATGGAGCCACACCAAATCACCAGGCTAAAAACCACCTTCTTTTGCCTTCACGTCATATTGTGTTTTCATCTGATCGCTGGCCAACTGAATATTCTTACTAAGATTAATACTAACACTAATTTACACTATAATTTATTTACACTATAATTTATATTTAACACTAAGTCCGGATTTATTTAAACACTCGGTATAACGTTATCACTTTACTGTATTTATGTTCACTGTTCATTTATGTCATTACTGCGTCATGAATGTCGTGCATCTTTTTCTTCAATTTGCCAGCATAGTCATCTCCAGCAACTTCTTCTCCAGGTTTGCTCCCAAACTGAAGATCGCATGGCAAGTGTACTTCACGTCCAAACATTACGCAAGCTGGCGTTTGTCCAGTGGTTTCGTGAACGGATGACCGGTAACTCATCAGGAACAGATGTAAATATTGATCCCCGTCCCGTTGATGTTCTGAGACTACCTTAGCGAGGTACCTTCCCATTGTTCGATTCATTCGTTCGACCATGCCATCTGATTGAGGATGAAGTGGTGTTGTTCTGGTCTTCTTAATGCCCAGCATGCAACAAACATTCTGGAATAACGCTGACTCAAAGTTTCGACCTTGATCGGCGTGTAGCTCTAGAGGGACTCCAAATCGGCAAAAGAGCTCTTTCACAAGTACATCCGCGACAGTAACAGCCTTTTGGTTAGGTATTGCATAGGCTTCAGTCCATTTAGTGAAATAATCCATCGCCACCAAAATGTACTTGTTCCCGGCGTCGGTTTTAGGAAATGGGCCCGCGATGTCGATTGCCACTCTCTCAAATGGACTTACCACATTATACTGTTTCATAGGTGCCTTGCGCCTTCCCAATGGTCCGTTTTTCGATTCACATAGCGTGCACTTACGGCACCACTCCTTGACGTCTTCTTTGCAGTTCACCCAGTAGAACCTTTCCCTAACTTTTCCTAGGGTCTTCTTTATGCCGAAGTGTCCTCCCGAAGTTCCATCATGCAAATGCTGCAACGCTTCCGACACTCGGCTTCTCGGCACTACCAGCTGAAGTTTACACTCAGTGCCACTGTCGTTCTCCACGAATCGCTTCAGAAGACCATCTTCTAATTTCAAAGAGTCCCACTGAGCCCAATACGTTTTGACGTTACTATTCAAGGCGCTTACTTCTTCCCAAGTCGGCCCTTGTCCTTCGACCATCCAGTCCAAAATAACTTTCAGGTCGGGATCGTTTTCTTGCTCTCGAAGTAGTTGTTTAGGTTGCCAATTATCATCTCTTACTGTAGTTCTTCGGAGAAGATTTACTTTTTTATTTATTTTACTATCGACATAACTACTGTTTATCACATTAGCCGGTGATGCAGCACGGACGGTTATCTCCGGGGCACTGTTAGTAGAGGTTAGCTTTTGCCCTTCCTGGTCAACCCATTCTACTTTTTCGGCTCCTTTCTTAGTTGTTTTTCTTGCCTTGGTACAGCGGCGTTGAACGTGACCCAATTCATCGCCGTTCCAACGCTTGGCTCCTTTCCTTCCGATGGACGATCACGAAGGATACGCTGGAGTTCTTCTAAAACCTCGCCGGATTCAGCCAACTTTTGTTCCGGTTCCTCCGTAACACCCCGTACTCAGTGATTCCCTCGTTGAGATGTCTGCTTTGCCGTCTCGAATTCCAACGCGTGCGCTAATGCGTCATCTAACCTATTGTGCCGAGCTAGCTTTAGCGCCTGCTGCGTTTCACTGTCTCTGATACCATCTATAAAGGTTTGCACTGCCAATTGCTCTAAGAAAGTATCCGGCGCGGTAGGGTAAGCTAGCCTCACCAATCGTGAAATATCGGCTTCGAACTCTTGCAGGCTCTCAGCAGATTTCTGACAACGGTTCTTCACCTGTGCGTGGTAAACCTGCTGAAGATGGCCGTTTCCATACCGTTTTTCTAGCCGCGATATCAACTGTCCATATTCTTGTTGTTGACAATCGGGGATGGTCTGCAGGATGTTGAGTGCTTCTCCTCGTAAAGCGACGACCAGCGAAATAGCTTTCTCCGAGTCGTTCCATCCATTGGCACTGGCTGCCGCTTCAAACTGTTTATGGTAAGTGGACCAGGGTACCTTTCCATCAAACGTTGGTGGTTTTACTTTTATCTTGGCAATATTAGCTTCATTGTCCGATTTTACCACCGCCGTTGGGTTTATTACTGTAGTTGTTGTTTCTTCATCCGGACCATTGCTTCCATTTATTATTGTCTCGATAAGTTTTATTCTCTCGTCTAATTTCTTAACGTTTCCTTCCATTTTTCCTTCTAGAGTTTTGGAATTTTTTTCCATTTTTTGTTCTAGAATCTTACAGTTATTTAACAATTTCTCTTCTAGTTTTTCTTCTAATTCTTTTAAATTGTTTCCTAAGATTTCTTTAATTTCTTGGAAATTTTCTTCCATTTTCCTAGAATTTTCTTTCATTTTCCTACAATTCTCTTCTATTTTTTCTTCTAGAGTTTTCGAATTTTTGGCCATTTTTGCTTCTTCCATTTTCTTCCATTTTCATGAAATTATCTCTTAAAAATTGTAGCATGTCCGTCTCCATTTTAGCACTTTGCGACCGGGTAACCGGCATTCACTCGCGAATACAAACTAGTTAATCACTACTGTCTTTTAGCCCTTTACGCGTTAAACCCCACACCTGACACCAATGTAACGAAAATTAAAAACGTTTATTTATTTCTAAAAGGGCTAATACAAATATTTACAAATACGGTTTATAACGATAACTAAGATTAATACTAACACTAATTTACACTATAATTTATTTACACTATAATTTATTTACACTATAATTTATATTTAACACTAAGTCCGGATTTATTTAAACACTCGGTATAACGTTATCACTTTACTGTATTTATGTTCACTGTTCATTTATGTTAAAACTCGCGCATTCAAACTGGAATTGATTCGTGACAGGAAATCGCGCTGCATTTATACTTAAAGGCAGTCTTCCAGAATATTCCATAACCATCCAGGAATTTCCAGTCACTTTTTTGCGTTTTCTAGATCGTACATTCTTCGATATTTGAAAGACTAATGCCGTTATCATGTATGACTCATCATACATGACGTCATACATTAGTCATCAAATATAATTAGACGTTCTTTCGTAACAATATCTTTTAATCGTGCTACTATTATGCTGCGACCTTATGCGCGCCTCTTATCTCGTCAATGGGATAAAAGTTGGTTCTCGAATGTGGAAAATTGTTACAAGTAAACAATAAAATAACGGTTTTTATAATTTTTATTTGCAAAATTTAAAATATAAAAAAAATAGGAACAAATGTTAAACAATAGCAAAAAACTCACGCAAATAGCCGACCTCAGCTTTTCTATAAACAAAACACTGTTATCTTTCTTCTTTTTGTTCTTCACCGACCGCTCTGCTAAATATCTGACTAATTGTCTTCAAACTTTCGTCGACCAACTACTTTCAAATCTTTTTCTGACTAATTGCCTTCAACCTTCATCGACCGACCGCTTTACAAATCTTCTTCTGACTAATTGCCTTCAAACTTTATTCGACTGACTGCTTTCAAATCTTTATGTGACTCACTTTTTTATAAATTGATTAATTAATTCTTCCTATCGCCTTGGATATCCATTTTTTTAAAACTGTCTTCTTTTTTTTTACCTCTAGATTTTTATTATTCAAAAATATTGCTGTTGTCGGCATTCACGTGAGTCATTATACAAACATAAAATAAAAATCAAATTCGAAACAAAAAAACTTACTAACTAGACAAACATAAAATATTAAACAAACACTGAAATCAAAATTAAGAATATATAAAAATAAAACACACACTAGTAATAAAATGTTAAAATAGAGTTTTGCTTTGTGGTTCCTCTAGTTGCAAATACCGTCATTTTATTGCTAAGTTCGCAACCTATTTTCATCACTTAGTGCGGACACAACAATATGGATAGCAAAATCTAGCATGTTCTGTACCGTATTTGGAAATGTAAGTAAATATCTGAAAAAAAAACTGTTTTTGCGAGAAATCAAACCTGGGATCTTTAAATCTACTTGCGGACGCCTTATTATCTCATAAGCTAGAAGACCTTTAAATTCTTGTTCCGTAAACTAACTGAAGTGTTACAATTAAAAATTTATAAACGCTATTTTCTCAGAAACGCTAGCGAGATTCGGAAAGTAAAGTAAAAACTTTTATATAAAAACATTATAAGCCAACAACCTCAAATACATGTCAAATAGCGAACTAACTTATTGCCTACTGCTAAAAAAATGCCAGATGTACTCAATAGACTTCTGTATATCTTAAGGGGTAAAGCCATAGTAAATTTTTCAAAAAATTAAAAACCTAGAAGGTTTTGAACAAAATTTGTTTGGTAAATTTCTAGCTGTACCCCAAGCGTGTCGGATTGCTGCGTAAGAACTATCTGCTACAAATTAATCCCTAATACTGGAAAGATTGAGCCCAATGGGTTACTTTTTGTTTTTTTTAGTGTAGTGTCAGTATATGTGCAAGAAGAATATAATTTTTATGTTTTAAACCTACATTTACACTTTGTTAAACAGATTTTTGATTTCGTGGTAAATATACAATTTTTTTATTTTGAAATCACGGTATTTGTGTGTAGTGCTGGTTTTTAACAGTGGATTTGTAATTTCAAAGTGTTTTTAAGTTACAATGAGTTACTCAAAGGTATACCGGGGCAAGAAAGGAAAGAAATCATACAGTTTTTGTCTAGAAGCGGATGCTAAGCGGAACAAACCCGCCGAGCAATCTTTGACAGATGCGGCAAAACACGCACGTTCTAGCATAAAACTTTGATAAAAGAGAACGAGGAAGATTATTTTAATGTGGAAGAGCATCTTTATGGTCCTGGGATACAAGATTAAAGGTAAACAATTTCAAACAGTCAAATTTTTAATTTTTTTTATGTCTATAACACATTTCAATATTAAACACGAGTTTTCTCGAAACACGATTTTTCAAAACGGCACGCAGCATAACTCCAACAATTTTTGTTCTTTTCGTTCGAATTTTTGACAATATCTTTATAATAATATTTTGAAGAGAAATACGTACGGGATTTTCAATAAGTTGATTTATACATCATTTATTAACAAATGATTACCGATTTTTGTGTCGAAAATTGAAAGTTTTCATTCAAATTCCCATCAATCACACAAAAATCAATATTTTTAAAATCCCGTACGTATTGCTCTAGCTATGAACATGTAGATTAAGTACATTTTTTTGTTTTTTTTAGATTCAAATTTGGACAAGCTACACTGCGTGCCGCAGAACGCTTCAAATTCAATAACCCTCACAAGAATAGCTCCAGTGTCGCCATTTCTTAATATTTCTATAGTCTGTTTCTTTTAAGAAAAATATTGGAATTTGTACTATAGTGACAACCTTGAAATGTAAACCAATGAAATTGCTTTGAAGATAGACGCTATTACAATAACGAAATTTTTACGATTGAAGTGCTATGCGTGTTGCCTAAACTGAACCGGGTAAACTCATAAATAAGATAGATTAAAACATAGTTAAATATAATATTGAATAGACGTAGTTATTTGGTTATAACATTTCGCTTTTTTGTGGTGAATGTTTAATATTATTACAAGATTAAGTACTATTTAAATTATCTAAAGTTTCCCGATGTAAATTAGACTTTGCAAACGACGCGCCACCTGTATTATTCATATCTTAGATCGACTATAGATGATAATTTTTTGTTTAATACTTAAATATATACTGAATACCTACCTCAAATATTATTATTCTACCTTTCTATGCAAAAAAAATTGTCAAAAAAACGCTATTTTTACAGCTGTTGCAATGGTTTCACCCCTTAAGGTGTTGATATTATAAAAGTGAAAGTTAAATCTTGTTTGGAATTTTTATCTGCTAATTTACCAGTGATCGTTACAGAGAAAAATATACAACCAGTTCTATATAGTAAAATAATAAATTGGAACATTTTAAGAGAGAACTTGATAAATTAATTACACTTAACGTTTTGCTAAAATCTGAAAATGACTTAAAAGAAGCGGTATACAAATTGACAACCAACATGCTACAGTTCGCCGCAGAGCGGCCAAGCAGATTCAAATATCACCGAAAGTAATGAAGAAATGACTTATAAAGTATTGGAAAAATTAACTGAAAAGCAAAAACTGCGCAAAATGGATATCCAAGCGATCAAGTTAAACTCAATCAAGTCACAAAAAAGTTGTGACTAACCACACATAATAGGTGGTTATTAGAGACCGGAAAAATAAGCATATTTTATTGCAAAGCAAGCAATTTTTCTAAAAAAAAGCACAATGTATGCCGAAACAGCATTAAAGACAGCACAATATTATACAAAAAGCAGAACTAGCCTTTAAAAATATAATTTAGAAAAAATAAACAAGAAATTTTTACTAAATATTGTAACGTTATTCTCCTATTGGTTACAAATACCCTTTTTGGCTCTACCGATGAAAATGGTAGATAGACTATCTTTTGGGTTTCTACCCACTGTTGAAAAAGCTGGGTAGCTTTACAACTTCATGAGTCCTTTAAAAGATGTAGGCTACGTAAAAAAAAGAAGAATGTTTTGGGCGCCAGTTGAAAAATGAAATCATTTTAAAAATTCTTGTCGTTCTACTATCTCAAAAAAAATAAATAAATGATAAATAAAATAAAATTCGCACAAAATTAGATTTCCAAAATGTAAAATAATTATTTAAAAGAACGACTTATCAAAAAGAATCGCAGTGATAACGCAACAAGCTGGTTCACAAACGAAAGAATTTTCCTTAGTCCTAATCTGCATATGAAATGAGCGGATAACCTAAATTACCTTAATATTCTCCTAAGGATGAATATAGAAAGGTAATCAGGCCAAAACCAGCAGTAATATTTTAAGTGGCCCTACAACTGTTCTAAAAGCATTCCCACTTATAATTGGTAACTACAGTTACCATTAGCGAGATTCCAGATACCAGAATCGAGATTCATTAGCGCACGCGCATTTAACAGTCCGATTACTACTTGTTAGATGACTTGTTAGCGGTAACAGAACTGTCGGTTGAAAATAACTTAATATAAACGATTCTCGTCTAGAAATGATCAATAAGGAAAAATGATATCGGGTTGTGAAGACTGTTCATCATCAGAGCTGGAACAATGAGGTAAACATTGACAGTCGGTTAGAGAAACAAGGTTACACTCACCAGAACAAGTCACTTGTAAAAATAGTTTTAAAAGAAATTAAAATTTAGTAGAAAGAACCACATTAGGCAAGAATGTGCATTATAAAAATGGTTTACTTTTACCCTATTTTTGAAATCGTTACTTGGAGGTCTAAAAAACATTTAATTTTTGCTGTAGTAATTTAATTGCTGTAGTCCGGATTTCAAATAGAGTTACTGTAAAAAATTTTCTATATAATACTAATATGCAATTACTATATTCAATTCAGCATCATCATTAGAAACTGTAAATAGTGAATTAATTACATAATTTTGCTTACAGAAACAGCTGGTTTATGTGATGTGCAACCTGTAGAAATGTTGCAAGATCAAGCACAATGCATACTTGGGGACTACGTTCGTACTCGATATCCACGTCAACCTACTCGGTTTGGGCGATTATTACTTTTAATTCCTAGTTTACGTGCAATTAGATCACTTACCGTAGAGTTATTATTTTTTAAAGATACCATAGGTGAAATACCAATAACGCAATTATTGGGCGATATGTATCAAATGGAAAAATGCTCGTCTCCTCTGAGTTAAGAATGTGTTCAAGTACGGATAATACCTAATTATATGTAAGGTAGTATAAGTGCAGGTACTTAAATTTATTATACCTACTTACTATTTTTTTGTATTAAGTTTTCTGTGATATTAAACTGTAAATAATTGCATTAATAAATTAACAAACTTTTGACAATTAATATATTTAGAATTAGTCCATCAGTTAATGTGTAATACTTTATGTTAGCACTTTTTACTTAAAGTGTGCCGTCAATGGGAGACTTGGCATAGTAATTTTCAATAATTGTGAAGCTAAAGTCTTCCGCTCCCATCTCATTGATGGTACAAAAAGTGTTTTTGTTGTACATACACTAACTATATCATTGTGGTTGATCATTAAAAGATTCAATATTACGATTTTATTTTTATATACCTAGTACCTACCTTATTTAGTTTATTGTGTGGTATTTAGTACGTATTTATAAAATATAATATTTAACATACTAACTAAACGAAACGTTAAAATAATAAAATTTTAGCCGTAAAGTGAAGAAGTACGTAAAACAATAGTAACTAAACAAACAATTATAAAACATTAATTGACCACATTTAAAAGGCTAGAGCTAACAATATTTGAAAAAGAAGTAAACTAATATTACTGTATGAAAATAGATTAAATAGAAAAGTAAATAAAATTTAGTAATACAATAAAGACACTATTTCATGATTTCTTTTGATCTAGATAACTAGAAAAAAGAAAAATAATAATAAGAAAAAGAAATTATTTGAATCTTTTTTTTTTTTTTTTATTTAATTCAATTTATATTTACAATCTGTTCAAAATTAAACAATAAGTAAATGTACTGGCAATATTACATGTCATGCAGAAAACTTTCCATTAAAAGTTTTCTTAAAAGAATAATTTATTATGACAAATTGAATTCAATGTTTGAATCGAGTCGATAAATCAGATGGTCTAAATTTCTTCAGTCTTCTTATACCTCCAGTATTGCTCATCAATTTATTGGCTAGATTATTTGGATGATCTTCTAGTCTGCTCTCATATCTCTTAGTAAACTTTTGAATTTCCTCTTGAACTGATGTGACTTTTAAATCTTGGTGAATGATATTATTGGGTACATACCAGGGCGCATCGACAATTATTCTTAATATTTTGTTTTGAAATCGCTGTAGTATTTCAATATTAGAGACGCTTGCAGTTCCCCACAGTTGTATGCCATATGTCCAAATTGGTGTTATTATAGATTTATAAAGGGCGAGTTTATTTTCAAGAGACAATTTCGATGTTCTGCCGATCAGCCAATACATCTGGGTGAGCTTCTTTCCAAGTTGTTTTCGTTTATTAAAGATATGCTTTTTCCATGTCAATCTTCTATCTATGTGCATTCCTAGATATTTTGCGTCATCTGCTTGAGGTAAAGTGCAGTTGTTTAGTTTCACCGGTGGACATGTTTCTTTTCGCGTGGTAAACGTTACATGAATAGATTTGCTCTCGTTGGCTTTCATTCTCCATTTACGCAGTCAATCCTGTATTTTGTTTAAATTATCTTGCAGATTTTTGGAAGCATGTCCAGGATCGGTATGTGACGCAAGCACAGCTGTGTCATCTGCAAATGTAGCTGTTGTTGCAGATTTTGTGGTTGGTAAGTCGGCGGTATACAACAAGTACAACACCGGTCCCAAAATGCTGCCCTGAGGAACGCCTGAGCTTATTGGGTAGAGTTTGGTATATTCTTCTTGATGTTTTACCAAAAAGTGTCTATCGCTCAAATACGATTGTAGTATTTCGTAGAAGTGATAAGGAAGACTTTTCTTTAGTTTGTAGCGCAATCCTTCATGCCACACTTTATCGAAAGCCTGGCTAATGTCGAGGAATGCGGCTGAGCAGTATCTTTTGTTTTCCAAATCGTTGCTGATCTTTTCGGTTATCCTATGTATCTGCTCGATTGTGCTATGCTGTCCTCTGAAACCGAACTGGTGATCTGGAATAAGTTTCTTTTCTTCTAGTACCGGTTTAAGACGTTTAAGGAAAAGCTTCTCAAATACTTTTGATAATGTTGGTAATAAACTGATTGGTCGGTACGATGTTACGTCCTCCGGCTTTTTTCCTGGTTTCGGAATAAGAATGATTTGAGCAACTTTCCATTGATTTGGAAAATATCCCAATCGTAAAACGGCGTTATAAATAAATGTAAGTAGTTTTATAAATTTCGGTGTGAGTTCTTGCAACACCTTACCCGTTATTAAATCGAACCCAGGTGCTTTTTTTGGATCGATGTCATGGAGAATTACACGCTTGACTTCTTTGTATTTAAAGACTTTGATCGGTAGGTCCATTTGGAATGGCGCTTCCAAGTTACGAAGGATTTCGGAGTTTTCATCTGTTGTAAGTGTTGAAGGAAATGGCTTAAATACCTTTAAAAGATGTTTCGCAAATACATCGGCTTTATCCTTGTTGCTTCTTGCCCACTCTCCATTATCTTTTCTAATTGGTGGTACAAATTGCTGCGGACGATTGATGTTTTTTGTAGCTTTCCATAATGAGTAGTCATTTGCTTCCGAGGTTGACAAGTTGCTAATGTATTCGTTAAATGACTGATTTTTAAGGTTAAGAAGTAATGCCTTAAGCGCTTTAGTTTTTTTGTTAAATATATTCTTATCTTGGACTGTTCTTGTTATTCTAAATTTTTTACGGGCTTGACGTTTTTCCGCAATTTTTTGCTTAACTATTATTGGCTGAGCCCTCTCAATGTTCGTTGTATTAGAGTCAGGAGTTGCAAACCACGCGGAATTTTGAATGACTCTCGTCAGGTGTTCCACTGCATTTTCTAATTTTTCTACAGTTTTTAAATCTACATCTAAGTGAATGTGTTCATCCAGAGTAGCTTTGAAGATCTCCCAATTTGTGTTCTTGCTAAATAGTGACGGTTGTTTATGCTTATGCAAGATTTCAGAATAAAGTGTTACTAGTATAGGTGTATGATCTGATGATAAATCTAGCGACGATTCGATCTTAAATTTTTTGTTATTTAAACCATTTGTAACGCAGAAATCAATCACATCTGGAATTTTGTCAAGATCACTTGGCCAGTGCGTTGGTTGACCAGTTGATAGAGTTGCCATATTGTTGTTTTTTATTACCGCAAACAGTTCTTTACCTTTTGTGGTAGCAAGCCTCGATCCCCACTGTTGATGTTTCGCATTGAAATCGCCTCCTGCAATAAATCTGCATCCCAGTGTATTAAAGAATTGTTGGTAATGTTCTCTCTTGTTATTGTGCTTGGGTGGGCAGTATATTGCGGAAATTATTATATTTCCCAGTTTGTCTTCAACAGATATGCTAGTTGCTTGGAGGTAATCGTGCTTATATTTATCTAGTTCATAATGTTTAACATTTCTCTTTATTATTATTGCCGATCCACCATGTGCCTTTCCATCCGGATGGTTAGTGTTATATATGACATAGTTAGGAATTTTTATGTGACTATTATGGGTAAAGTGACTTTCCGAAATTAGCATTACGTCCACTTTATGTGTTTCGAGGAATAATTTGATTTCTTGTGTATGTTGGCACAATCCATTGGCGTTCCATATTGCTAATTTTAGTGTTTCTGCCATTAAGCTATTTTATTGATCAGAGTTGTCAGCAGGTTTAGCATTGTACCCATTTGTTCCATCAACTGTTTCATCATGTGCTTTAGCTCATCAAATTCGTTTGTTTTCTGGACTGGATTGGCTTGATTTTCTTGACTGTGATGATTACCGAATTGAATTTGTGAGGGTTGACTTGCTTGTTGCGCGTATGATATTCCTGATTGTACCATTTGAGTCGGTAGTGAGTTTTGGATGTAATTTTGGTTTGATTGTACATTATTTCTATCCCTCAAAGCTGGATACAATCGCTGCTGTAATTGCTTATGTACTAAACATCCTCTATAATTTGCCGGGTGATTTTCTCCACAATTAACGCATCTAACTTCTTGATCTTTTGCTTTTCTTGAGCACTCAGTTGTCGCGTGATTGCCTGTGCACTTGACACATCTTGGAGGTTTGTTACAGAAATTTTTAGTGTGCCCATATCGTTGACATTTTGCACATTGTGGTATCTCTCGCTTAGTATGTGGTGCTTCAAATTGTACGATAGAATTCATAATTTTATCAATTTTATACACTTCTTTATTATTTTCCTTCTGTTTCAATTCAACATAAAACATGGGCAATGCACTTTTATTTACTCGATGTTTTATATTGCTAACATTAACAACTGAGTGCCCCAATTTCTCCAATTCGACTTTAAATTTATCAGTATCCGTCGACGCATGTAAACCTTTCATTACTACTCTAAAGCTTCGGTCTTGTTTAGGATTGTACGTGTGGAAGTCTGTCTTTTTTTCCTTTAATACCTTAACGATATTGCTATAATTCTCTCCAGTTTTAGGTTGTATTTTTACTTGATCAGTATTTATAGTTTTAGTGATGTAGCTGTCCTTTGCTACTGTATCTAGTACTTCCATTAGTGGTCTTATATTTTTGACTCCATCGACAAGGATTGGTGGTGGTTTATGTTCAGTTGGCTCTTCGTTTTGCTCTATATCTTTAGTCTCACCATTTTCTGCTAACGGTGTAAAACTATTATTTGTTTCTATTGCAGAGTTTAACCAGTAGTCGCTCATTTTCTTCTGTTTGTAAGTTCTGCTTTGCTCTGGGCTTCTCAACCTTTTTCTATAATTTTCCACGGTTTTCCATTCATTTGGTTTAGGTAGTGCAGGAAAGTTGGAATCTAAGTACTGTGAACCTACTGGTAACTTTTCACCAATTTGTGCTTGTCCTTGATTTGGCTGTTGTTGTGGTATAGGTAAGGGGTTTACATATGACGAATTATGATTTGACATTATTTGTCCAGAATACTGTACCATCGGTTGGTAATTTTGATTATAGTATACTAATGGGACTGCTTCTTGCATTTGGGGCACGTACGGCCCTGGCGTTTGTTGTTGTATCAGTTTTCCGCTTGAATCATAATAGATGTGTCCATTCGAAGACATCGCCCCGGTCTGTTTTGCCCATGTTTCATCACTTTGCGATTCCACCACCTGAGGTGGTGGCCTCCCCGGAGGCGGAGTACGTTGCATGTATTTTTTGTATTTAACCTCACTTATATATTGTTTTTATTAATAAATGTGCCAACTTACGATTACTACTGGACATAACATTCACACAGCTGGTCTAGCAGTTCTTTAGATTGTCAATCACTATTACAACAAATAAAAAGTCCGATATAAGTAAACTAATATTACTGTATGAAAATAGATTAAATAGAAAAGTAAATAAAATTTAGTAATACAATAAAGACACTATTTCATGATTTCTTTTGATCTAGATAACTAGAAAAAAGAAAAATAATAATAAGAAAAAGAAATTATTTGAATCTTAAATCTTATTTCATTAAAAATAAGTTGTACGTTACTTAAAAGTTATTATCGAATTTACAAACCTTGGTATACAAGTATCGAAAATTAATTTTCTTGTAAAAATTTTTTGTTTAGAATGTGTTTATATCTTTGACTTGAATTACTAAATCATAATTGTATAAATATAATATAGGTATTTAGGAAAAACTTCTTTATATGAAACGCTGCTCGAACTGCATTTTCAGATGAGTATACATTTTCTGGTAAACGTATACTTATGCTGCCGCTTATAAATATACATACTATAATATACTTTTCCCAATAGAATTAGGAATATCTGTAAAAGCTGGTTCACACTATGTGATTTCTCACGTGACTAGGTCATACGAAAAGTCATAGCTAAACGCTCAAATCACATGACCAATAGCTTTTATGTTCACACTACGCAAGATTGCTTATGATTTTTCTTATGATTTAAAATGTCAAAACCGCTGTCATGTCAAAAATATTCTAATTAACCTAAGTTTATAGGAGTACCATGTGGTTGATTTTGAATTTTGATATTGAATATAAATTATTATAAGTGACGAATTAATCTTTTAAAAATTTATTAAAGAAATAATTACTAGATACTTTAATTGTAGGGTTGAGTAGTAGCTCTAATTGTAGTTAATTAAATAGTTTTTGTACTAATATGTAAGTTATGAATTAAATTTTAATTTTAATTTCATGTAACATGTAAAAAATTAATTTTATAGAAAAAAAACTAATTGTGTGCTTTTCGTCGATTGTTGATAGTGTGTACAGATCGGCTAAATTTTCTACTCAGTTCTGGTATCCAAATCGTTTGGAGATATTAATTTACATTGAATATCAAATTATTTAATTTTACGCAATAATGCGTAAATTAATTTTAAATTTTAAATGAATTAAATACAATTAAATTAATAATTAATAATAAAAAATAATTAATTTATTTAAAAATAATTAATTAAATATCTAATATTTATTTCAAAATAATTATTATTATATTAGCTTATTATTTAGCTATGACTTCAATAATATCAAAATTCATTTTATAGTCTGAAGGTAAAAAAATTTCTCACGTGAGAAGTTATATGACAAGTCACATGAGAAATCACATAGTGTGAACTACCTTTAACGGCCGGTTTCACAATCGATAGTTAAAATCTAAAGTTACCAAATCTTCACCTGAAGGTTAACCTGAAGTTTGAGAGGTGGTACTGTTTCACAAACGAATTTCGACCTTAGGTCTGTTTACCGGCAGTTAACCATAGGTTAAGAAATGTTGGCAGCTCTGTAGCTAGTGATTTTCTATAATCCCTGTTGGTAGCCTACTTATTTGTCTGTCGTTTGTCATTGACTTGTCATATAATAACTTATAAATTTATTTCTATGTTTTATTTTATTACTTTTTATAAATATTAGGTATATTTTTATACTTTAGTTAGGTATGATTGCAATCTCAGGTGGTTATTGTTATAGATAGAAAATAAAACTAGATGCAAGGGATTTTCTTTAACAAAAAAATCGTGAGCGTCATATTCTTCAAAATAATTAGGCCGATGTCTATACATCGCTGCTATACGCATTTTTTGTATCTTTTAACACAATTATACAATACCGTTAATTAAAGTACACAAAAATATAACCAAAATCAAAATCCGAGCGGTTCACGTCTTGAATGAATTTTTAAGCCCGTGTCTTACTATAAAATTTTTATAAAAACAATTTTTATAGTGTGACAGCGCAGTAGTTTTATAAAAATGACATTTGTAAAAAATATTTTTATAATACTTCTATTTTCATGACGTCACGAAAACGTTTTTATAAAAATTCTTATATTAGAAAATTTTCTAAAAATTTTATGAAAGGAGGCATCCCATTGGCTGTTGAAACCCATCTCAATTTAAATTTAGGTATGAACATGGAAAATATGAAATATATAATCACGGTTGTTATCTTACTTTTCGGTATAATAACAGCCGATTGTGTTTAATTTATTAATTATGGATATCATTAATTATGGTTATAGTTAAGTTAAACAAACATAAAAAAAATACAATTGAATATTGATAATCTCCTCCTTTTTGAAGTCGGTTAAATAAAGTTATTATTCTCTAGCGGTTCATGACATCATCTAGGCTTTTGATAAAGTCTGGCATGAAAGTCGGCTCTATAAGTTGAGAAACAAAATACCTCATAATTACTATAGAATACTACAATCCTACTTGACATATGATAATTTTAAAATATATTGTAAATTATAAATACTAGTCAAAATAAAAATAAATTACAAAAATTTATAAAAGTTATTTTATAACCACTAAAAATTTGGCACTGTCTTTCTATTTGCAACGTAGTACTTCAATCACCTCTTATTATTACAAGTCGGTGTAGTCTTCAAGCCGAACAGCCGAGCTTTAATAACTTTAATAGCAATAAGTAGTAGCTATATTGCTACTCTTAATTATTGCTCTAACAGATTATTGTCTGCAAATCTTCAAATAATCAATAGATAAGTGGTTTAAGTAGTGTAACTCGATATTAATCATATCAAAATTTTTAGCATAAACCAAAAAATGCACAAAACACTTTTTCGAAACTAAAATGTTTAAGTTATCACAATATATAAATACACTGTATGTATATTATCGCAAACGTTTTCACCATACTATGGCATCATCAGGCGATGAACTAGAAGGAGAAACGAGAAAATTCCATATTTATCGACAAATTGCAAGAGAAAAAAAGAGAAAAAGTGGAGGGGGTAAGAGGAGGGGATAATTTTAAAAATAGAGTAACTATGTGTAATTTACTACAGGGTAGAGGTAAATTTAATACGAAAGAGAAAAAAATGTAAGTAGATGTAAGGTAAGTTAGAAGGGGAGGGGGGAATTTATTTATTAAAAATGTTCAGTAGAGGTGAGTTATTTAAATCAGATGACTATTAAGTAATGAAGATGAATATTTTAATTTATTAATTTCCATAGCTTCTAAAAATTCCAGTTTTTTACTTTTTTGTGCAACGTGTAAAATTTCGTATCCCCCTTGTTTATGGTTTGTGTCTATTAGGTGTTTCGCGAAAGTTGATTTTCCATCTGCAAATCTGTGGGATCGAGTGTGTTCGTCAAAACGTGTTTTAAAAGATCTACTGGTAAGACCAATGTATTTTTGAGAGCACTCACAAGTGAGCTCATAAACCCCTGATTTAGTTAACAAGATAAAGCTTCAATTAATTTTATATTATTTAGTAAGTCTACCTGCCCCATGTTGCTGATAGATAGAGAAGTTTGAAAGGTATGTCAATGTTGTTTATAGATAGAGAACAAGATATAAATAAGTTTCCATAGAGTTATTTACATCAAGTTTAGCTTTTGTTAGTATATAATTCGTTAAATCGATATTTTAGTGCTTTAAAATCTACACGAATTAAAAGGTGCCAATAGTAGTACAACCAAATATAAATATGCAAAACGACGATGAGGATGCGGAGTGTTACTGTAAGTGCATATAAAGATTATTATTAATTATTTGATTTTCATTCAGTTGTTTTTTAAATAACGTGTTTATTAAATCAGAGGTGTCAATTAATAAACCATTTGAATTTGGCACAACAATTACTGAGTTTAGACAAACCAAAGTTAGCTATGTTATGATTGCCATTTAAATATTAATTAAGGTAAATAATAGATTTCATTAAAAAAAGCAGTCGTCAAAAACAAAAAATTATTTTTATCAATCTGAATTCTTCAATATAAACTCGCTACATTAGTAAAAGCTATAAAAAACTTGCAGTTACTAAAAATAATGAAAATTATTCATTGAGAATACAGTACTAAAATAACAAAGTACTTCTTCTTCTTTTCTTTTTATGTAAGCTTTGCGCTTGTTTTTCTTTACGCTTTCCCTCCATATTGATGTCTTGATTAATGGTGGTGTCCATCGATGATGAGATCCAACTGGACATCCATCTCTTGAGAGGTCTACCTGGCTGTCGCTTTTCTGTTGGCCCCTGGAGGTCTCTTGTCACTTTTATAAGACGGTTGTCAGCGGCTTTGTCAACGTGATCGTTTCATTCTTTTCTTCTTCTCTTGACAAACTTGACGACATCTATTACATCACACTGCTCTCCTATTTTGACATTTTTTAATAAAGTACAATATTTTTTATTCACTTTAATATTGATATTGTTCTATTGTTCTAGTTTTACAACCAGTATCTTCCCCTTATGATTTATCGCAGAAAGTTAAAGAAGCTAATACAGCTTTAAATCAGGAAAATATAGATTTTAAAACTAAGGAATCAAAAATTAAATTCAAAGATAACTTGGTTGATTACGAACCAGAGTTTTCGTACGAAGAAGCGTCCAGCATCGAAAGTGAAGATAATATTGATGATTATATTTTAACCGAACATGTAGCATTAGAAGAACGGTTAGAATCTATATTAATTTTAAAATCATTTGATACGTCAGAAAACAATATTAACAATGAACAAGAAGAAAACATTAATGATGAAATTTCAGAAGATCTGGAAACTAATCAAAGTATTAGTTTTGAAAATGATACGAATAAAAGTTTTGATTTTAATTTGAAATGTAACACAGCAGCTTGTACTAACAAAACGGAGTCTTTAGTAATATTAGAAAACAACATTAATAGTGAACATAAATTGAAGGTAAAACAATCAAAATCTGTAGCTTCCAGAAATTCCAATTCTGTTGAAAATATATACTGCAATCAACATTGTATAGAAAGAATTGACTATTCCAATACATATTTAAGAAAAATTATCAACCTAAAAGAGGTAATGGTAAACTTACCTCGATTAAAGTTGCACAGACGTAAATGCTGCGAAAAAAATAAATTTCAACAGAAACTCCCTCGTTACACGGGTTTAAGATCGGAATATGGATTAACTACTCTTCAGATGCAAAGAAGAGATAACTTGAAAGAAATTATTTTAATGAAAGGGCAAGAAAAAAGACGTAGAACTGAAGAAAATAAACTTAATAAAAGTATTGAAAATGAGTCGATATTTTGCAATTGGTTGAAAACGCTACCATCTAGAAGAAAATTAAAAAATCATCATTTAGAACGATTGTTTAAACCTTTAACATACAGCATTGGCAAAAATCCTACAAAAGTAAATTTAAATAAACATCGACTTAATACGACAAAGATTCCAAAAATCAAAATTCAGCAAAAATTATTAGATACAACACGATCTCAAATATTAATGTACGATATAACTGTTAAGATACCTGAAAAGGTAGTATGAAGGATTAATATAACTACATATAATAAAATATGCTACTGTTTTTATTTGCTGCTACACGTATATTATTATGTTCGTATCAAATGACAGTAGGTTTTAATTTATGTATCAACAGCAGGATAGTAGTATTAGCTAATCTTTGAAAATCAGTAAATTTTTTAATTTATAATACTCCTTTAATTTTTGATCTAATAATTTCTTCTGTCTTCAGTGGCGGCTCTTGGGAAAAATCTTGGGTAGGCCAGCAATATTTTATAAATAGATAAAATCTGAGGAAGATGTGAATATTTTCTTGAGTTATAATAATATGCTCTATTAAGTCATTTTATTTAAATAATAGAATTACTTACAGCTACTTGAAAAAGTATTCGGACACTCCTATGTTAGCAATGTAAATTGTACTTTTTGAAAACTTTTTTTAGCATATAAACATCGCTTTTACAAAAATACTTTTCAGACATTTTTTGTAGATAATTTCATTCCCTTCATTTTTGTTTTCAAACATTTTTTTATTCGTCGCCTCGTTTTCGATCGAGAGTGACTTAAAGCAGTCGCAGTAAAAATCCCATGGAAATCCCTCGAAAAAACTATTGTGCATTTTTAATTTTATTAAAAAGTTTTACCGAGTCTGCTTTAAGTCACTCTCAGTCGAAAACGAGGCAACAAAATAAAAAAATGTATAGGAGCAAAATTGAAGGCAATGAAATTTGCGACAAAAAATGTCTAATAAGTATTGCTGTAAAAATAATTTTTACATAATAAAAACAGTATCTAAAAGGAGCAATTTACATTGCTAACACAGGAACGTCGGAATACTTTTTCGAGTAACTGTACATTATGTTATAGTATTTATAAACAATGATTGATTCTCTTATTTTTGCTCTTTGAAAATCTGTCTATGACATTGTCGTGAAATGTGTCCATTTTTAATAATTCATCAAGAATGTCTTTTTGTATTGATAACAGTGCAAGTGAAGATAGGCGATCTCGCAATAGCAATACCTACCGCTTAAAATACACTACAAAGTGCAAAATACCGCTTAATTTCTTTTTTTGTTATTTAATTAATTTATTTAATTTGAGATAAATATTCTTTTTTGTCATCTAAATAGCTTTAAAATTCTGCTCGCATGTGTCCGATAAGAAAAACTGTTTATGGCAAGGTATCATATAACTGCAAGTATCTGGTAGGCACGGGCCTAAGCGCTAGCTATTGAAGCTATAGTATTGCTGTATCTGGCGTCATGGTCTACTGTTACATTGCGCTATATGTACCAAGCTAGGCCAGTGCCTACACTATAATACTTTAAAGCAGATACAAATAAAAATATAAAACACGCTAATTTTTGCAGCTGTTATTGCAATTTTAAGTGCAAATTATTAAAAATAACAAATATTAATTGTCCATAATATTAAAATATTAATTATATTGTACATAAAGAAAATGTTATTTGTGTACATTAAATTTTGGGTAGGCCGGGCCTACCTTGCCTGTTCTGTAAAACCGCCACTGTACCATAATCGTGGTTTTCCGTGTTAGATTCAAATTTTTTACTTTAAGAACCACTGGTCTAACCACTCATGAAATATATTCCCTAGATTCCATTGAATTTTAAAATAATTATTTTTACTGAAGTTTGTTATTTCCATAGTAATTCGGCAGTATGTTCAAATGTACTACCCGTAGCAAGAGTCCCCCATACATACGGTGACCATTTTTATGAAATGGAAAACCAATATCTACACGGAAAAACGGAGGACGTTTTTAGTTTTTTTTTTTTAAACGTAAAATTAAAATAATGAATTTTAACTGTTAAGTACAGAATCCATACTTAAAATGAAAAATAATATTTAAAAAAACAATAAAAACGACAATAATTAACATTTAACAGGTTTAGACTTAGAATATTTAAATAAACAAGAAATGAATTTTGAAAAAATTACGTTAAAAAAGTTAAGTATGTATTCTTTACTTAACAGTTAAAATTCACTATTTTAATATTACGTTTAGTTTGTTTATTATAATAAAATGTAATAAAAAATATAATCCGTTTTTTATAAAATCTTTTACGTCATCTTGTGATAACGAAAATGCATGTGTTAACTTTATTTACAAAATCAGCATGCAGATCATGAAAGTTAAAAAATTACAATAAAAAATAATTTCTCCGAAAAAAGCGTTTCGTCAGACATAAATAAACACTCAAAATTAAATTATAGAAATTATTATTATTATAATATAATTATAATTGTAAAATTATTGCGTCTTTTTTTTATTCCAAAAGTATTTATAACCTCTTCCACATTAATATAAGCACATTCCTGTGAACTGCTAGTAAAGCTAAACCGCTTAACGCCCGTACTATTTCTCAAATTTGACTTTATTCGTTTTAAGCTGGAAAATGTTCTTTCTACAGAGGCTGTAGTAACCGCTAATGTTCTTAAAATAATTATATATTCGGAAACATCAATATTGAACCGATTAAAAGCTTCCATTCTATATTTTAGAAGCTCTCCTTCATGGTTTTTTCATTTCTGATGCGAAATCAGTCATTTGTCTTCAAATATAGTATTATTAGTGTCTTAAAAATTATTTATATAGAAATCTATACATGGTTTGAAGTCATTGTAAAATTACGAATTAATAATTTTGGGTGGGGCCCGGGCCCCCCAGTCCCCTCTCTTGGCTACGCTGCTGTACGTATATATTGTACTACATGCAGTAGATTCCCGATAAGATAAAAATCAAAGAAAAAGATATCAATTCATATAAAAATAAAATGTTTACTTGCAATATTTTCCTACAATTTAGGGTTTTGTAGTTATAAAATTGTGAACTTTTTTGAGTATATCTCTTTGAGATTGTTTGTAAATACTTTGGTCGAAAGTGGCCGCAGCCTAGATTTTTGCTTTTAATGAGTTGAAAATTTTTCGATTATTAGTGATTTTGTTTGGATAATCGATTTTCCTGGAATTGAAGTTATTTAGTTGAAATTGATAAAAATTGATTTGATGTTTTTTGGAACAACCACTCATTTGGAGATATTTAGAAAATTATATTTATATTACATCACAATATGCATATTATATAATTATTATAAAATGTTGGCTGAAGTAATTAGTAAATTCTCAGAAACCCGAGTATAATTAAACAAGTCAACTTGCAATTTATTGCAAGTTATTGTTCTATAATACGATAGCCGTAAAATAATAGTTCAGCTTTTAAACACCTCATGTCACCACTTTCTGTTTAATTATTTTGAAATAAATCTAGATGCAATCGCCCACGCTCAAAACGGCAACCTTAACACTTTTTGGTAATTTCCTTTTATTATTTTCAGCAATAGCATCTTGAATGTATGGTTGATCTATACATTTTTTGTTTTTCTTTAAATTGCTGCGAATTAATTCAGGAGCTATACATTCAGTGTAAAATTGTTGTAATTTAGGCAACATAGAATTATTCCAGAACTGTTCATTTTTGTAAATTTCTTCTATGAATACTGGTATTATGTCGTTGATATAAACAACGAAATAACATTTTTCCTTTTTGGTGATATTTAGTTGTCCTTGAACCTAAAAATATTTTATTAGTACTTTGACATCTACATAAAGTTTAAAAGTAATGTTGTACCTGATAATAATAATTGTGATTGTGATTTAATTGTATCTCGCATTGTTTTCGGGTTTTTTTAAACAAATCTTCGATTTCTTTATCTCGATTAGCTCTAACAAAGAAGTAACCTGTGTATCGGGTGAATAAATGCATTTGATTTCTAAAATTGCATTTTCTCCTATCAAACCTGTTGTAATAAATTAAGGTTATGTTATTTCTTTGAATAGCTAATACTATAATCTATTTTTACCATCGGGTGAAGCAGCTAAGAAACCATGATCTTCGTCAATCCAGAGACCCGATTTTTGAACTTTCTTTCCAGTTGCTTTCAAAAATAGTGATGCAGCCACAGTCTCTTTTGATATACCATATTCGGTTGCCAGAGAATAAAATGAATTGTGATTTAAGCACGGTTTGACTAGGTTATGGCACGATGTATGTTGCCGACGTTTTACAACATTTCCAAATATTGATGTCGTTAATCTGGGATGTCTTTCGTACTCATACAATTTGTTTCCAAATTGCTCCACATTCTCACTTTGGATACAATTTTTTTCTTCCGTAGTAACCTAGAAAATGAACAAAATCAGAACTAGCTTATAAATTTTATTATGTTAATATTTTTACTTGTAACCGTAGTGTTTGCTGTTTAGCTTCCGTCAAAATAAATTATGAATCCTCAATATCCTCCGGTTCATTTGCAAACTGTCCATAATCTGTGTTTTTACTCACACTTGGTGTTTTATAACTCCGTTTGCTTTTTTTAATTGCAGTAAATAATTTTTTTCGGCAAGTAACCGTTTTTCGTTGGTGCTTTTTAATAGTTTTTAAAGTGACGGCCTGGACTACTTTTAACGCATTTCTTCCACGGACTCACATGCCACGCAAAACTTTTATTGTTTATTTTATTAACTTTTATTAAATAATTAAATTATATTTTTTTTATCAAAAAGCTATAGTAACTTAAAGAAAATTTTATTATATTTCGTTCTAAAAATATCAGTTGAGTACGATATCAACATATGGTTAAAGAGAGACAAATAATAATGCTTGTTTTAATAGCTCAAATATTTTCGAGTTTTAAAGTGTATATGGTCGCCCCCTTCTGATTAATAGTTTAAGGTTGGTGGTGATCTTAGCTAATTTTCTAAGCTTCTAAGCTTCGCTAATGTCGTCCTCTTAAACTGTCAAACAAGTTAGTGTTTGTTGCACGAAAACTGCCCAATCTCTTGCGCGCGGACAGTTATCTAAGGGCAACAAACACACATGTAGGAAGCGCAAACAAGTTGTCTCAGAAATATGCCCAGCTTGAGGTATATTAGGATAGACTATCGCTTGAACGAGTATTTAAAAAAAAAATTTATAAATGTTAGGTTGCAATGATAGAAACAAATGAATTAATTCAAATGCCATTAATTAATTTGTCGCAGATATTTTATAATTTGAAAAAGCATTGTGCGTTAAAAAATAATATAGCAGTATTGTTGTACACAAGTAATTTAAAATGAATTCACGTTTTGGTAATGAATCGCTACAAGATATAAACAAGGAAATTACCAAAAGTATTCCGATTAATACTGTGCGATCCAAAAACTCGGTTTGGACACAATTCCAAAAGTTTTGTGGTGAAAGAAGCTACGATGTTAGCAACATGGCTTTATCTGTGGAAAATCTTGAAAAGATTTTATTGGACTGAAGATACAATATGCGTAAAGCAGATGGAACACATTATAAGGGGTGGGTGGTTAAATTAATGTAGAATTACAATACAACTCAATAAATGTAACGTTTTATTTACTACTTTCAAATAATAATTTTGGGTTACTGTGACGTATGTGATCACAAGAATTGAACTTTTTTCTATTGAGCATTGGAAAGAGGACAATTTTCTGAGTATATTAACACAAAAATGTTCTTGGATTATGCAATAGTTTTCGAAATTACGGCATTTTAAAAATGCGAATTAGCAGGGGCGTGTAACTTGATATACCCAGTTCTGCCGTACTTTACTCGTGGTCTAGAGTGGTCTAGAGTCAGTACTGTAGGCCACCCGTTCAGTATGCAAATTGAAATGTTAACATTTAAGCTTTAAAATTCGTAATTTTAATAGAGTTTTCGATGGGTTTCAAATTATTAGGTTAATTAAAATATCGGAATAGTCAAAAAAACAAGGCCGTCGGGCGCATACGGCTTTATTATAAAATAACTTATTTATGGCAAATCACGGATTCCAGGTAAACGTAGATCTGTGTTTTCGAGTTCCACCTTTGGCGAGTTCTGCCATTCTTCTAGGATATTTTTAAATTGTTTTGCCTTACACAAAAATGGGTAATCATGCAGCCGTGTTAAAAGGTGTATCTAAAATACATGTAAATTTAAAATTTTTCAAATTCGATTTTTTCGAGAACTAATTTATAATCCAACAAAATTTTTGTTCTAATATGCTTTGAAAAGTGTCCTTTTACCAATAATCAATAGAAAAAAGTTTAAATCGTGTGATCACATACGTGACAGTTCCCTAATTTTGTATTTAAAATGTCATTTATCATTTTTGTAAACTAGATTATAAAAGTATTAAAATATCTGCACTTGTTTCGGGGAAGACTTCGCGATAGTCTTCCTAAGACGATTTGTTTTTCAAATTTTCGCTAAATTCGATGCTGATTGGTCGTCATTGTGTCAATCCAATATGTCAATTGGTTGATGTTGGTTACATGCATAGAGGTATATGGGTCATTTCACCAAATAAGTTCATTTTTACGGGGCGACCCTCTCGGATTATTTTCAAAATTTGTGGAGGTGTTCTCTATGATAAGAAAAAAATTCTCTGAAAGTTTTAACCCTTAATCTGCAGCGGTTCTGGAGTTATGATTTTTTGAAATTTTGAAAAAAAAATTTTTTAAACTTTTTCATCAATTTTTTTCATAAGAAAAACTTTTTTATTAAAATCCATTGAAAATGGTATCTTGTGGGAAAAATTCTCAGCTTTTGAATAAAAATATCCATTTTATCATAAACCCTCCAGAAGACCCTTAAAAATCCATTTAAAGTGAAAAAATTGATTTTTTTTGGTGTGCGGCGCAAGGTACTTCGAATTTGACTTTTTTTTCTGAAAGTTGAGAGTTTTTCCCACAAAATATGTTGTTTTTGCGATGTGCATATTTTTTGTTCTATCGCAATCAAATTAAACGTTATATCCGCTAACAAAGTGTTATACGATTATTTGCGATAGTAAATAATTTCAGGTAAATATTTACAGCTGTATTCATAAAAAGTTACAACAGGTTTATAAGGCTATTAGCCTTATGCAGCCCTAGCAAAATGTCAAAAAACATTATTCATAAACGTTCAATAGCGCTAAAACACTGTTATAAGACTGATATAAGCAGTGCCGCGCCGACCACCGGCAGCGCCTGTGTGCAATACCTATGAAGCGCCTCTTTTTTTGTCGTTGTGTTTCGACATAAATATTTTTTTTATTTCTCAAATTTTGACTGAAATAATATGTTCTGCAATTTTATATAGCATTTTCCTAAATAGGTAAAAACGGTTCACTTCCGATTGGTAATTACTGCGAAAGATAAAACGCGAATTAAATTTTTACATACTTGATTTGAGATATTATTTCAATGATGGGCGCTTGCATTTTATCCGGCGACCTTATTGCCTTGGCGCCTGTGTGCGCCGCACACTTCGCACATAATGCGGCTCGGCCCTGGATATAAGCGGTTTATAACCTAAAACAACCAATCACCTACAACCCATAACCTATAACAGTATTATAACTAAAACATTTCTGAGCGACACTTTAAGAAATTTTTATGGATACGGGTGTTAAATTATAATATTTGAAAATTTCAAACTGCTCGCTAAAAAAATTGTGTTTATACGATACAGATGGCGCTCACTACCCCTTCTATTTATTTTCTTTTTGTGATTATTTGTTGACTGATGTCTTTCTGTGGTTGCTTCACATTAGCAAAAATATAATTACTTGAGTTTATAATTATTATTGCACTTCCTAGATTTTTTATCACAATGAGTAAGCGTATAAGGTTGACAGTGGATTGTTGTAATCCATTTAACAAGTCACGTAAGTGACTAAGGGTCAGTTTTACAATAGTGGTATATACCAAGTATAACGCCATTTTTATTTTATAGGCAGTTTCAAATCGAATTGTAAAACGCCAATTGGTATTCGACATGTAATCAGTGGAATATTGTATACAACGAATAACTATTCTTTTATTTATATTACTATTGTAAAACTGGCTTTTATACGATGTACTTTTCCTCACATGTATAACACAGTCATTGCACACTTTTTTGCCGATCAAAGATAAAATTGGATATGCTTTTATCAAAACTGTATCAACATCTGAAAAAAGTTCAAAAATAAAAGCATTTTAATTATTATGATTTTACGTTTAATTTGATTGCGATAGAACAAAAAATATGCACATCGCGAAAACAACATATTTTGTGGGAAAAACTCTCAACTTTCAGAAAAAAGAGTCAAATTCAAAGTACCTTGCGCCGCACACTGAAAAAAATCAATTTTTTTACTTTAAATAGATTTTTAAAGGTCTTCTGGAGGGTTTATGATAAAATGAATATTTTTATTCGAAAGCTGAGAATTTTTCCAACAAGATACCATTTCCCCTGGATTTTAATAAAAAAGTTTTCTTGCGAGAAAAATTGATGAAAAAGTTTAAAAATTTTTTTTTGCAAAATTTCAAAAAATCATAACTCCTGAACCGCTGCAGATTAAGAGCTAAAACTTTCAGAAAATTTGTTTCTTATCATAGAGAACACCTGCACAAATTTTGAAAATAATCCGCGAGGATCGCCCCGTAAAAATGAACTTATTTGGTGGAATGACCCATATATTAAAACTACTGGAGGAACCACTAGGTGCAACAAAACGGTCCGACGTAAGTTTACGCTTCCCCCACTCCTTAAAGGATTCGGTTCAAATTTTGTAATGCAAAATCATAGGATAAATGATGTTTAAACATTTAAATAAATGAATTATAAGAAATTAGGATGTGATAAATAATTAAAATAATTGTAGACATATTATAATGTGATTTTTAATTAAAAATTCACATTCTAATTTAAAAAATATATATAATTATTTTTAAAAATAAAATATCCTGTACATTTCACTAAGTTCGTACACATGAAATCTTGAAATTGGGGCAATCTACAACTTTTGTAATTTTTAATTACAACTAACGTTTCATTTTAGGTTTTTTATTTGTGTTTATTTAGTTTTTCGATTTAGAATTTTTCAAAATAAGTTTATTTATTCATTTTGGCTTCAAGTAGGTATAATTTTTGTTTTTACTAAAGTCAAATAAATTTGACTTTTAATCAAGTTTAAATTTTGAATTTAATAGCATAACTTTTCAATCATTTCAATAATTTTTCCAGGTTTGCCTGATGAAATTCCGAAAATCGAAACATACGGTTATATAACAGCGTGTCGCAAGCTAAATTATTTGTTTAAATAGTTTTTGAACAATTTTACGTAAGTTATGAATTAAATTATTCTTCAATTTCATTTAACATGTAAAAATTTATTTTATAAAAAAATATAATTATTTTCTTATAAACACAAAAATAGAATTGTGAATTAAATTAAAAATACATAGCAAATAAAATTATAAAACACCGAAAGAGAAACAATTATACATTTTTTAATAAAATTAGTTTTATAAGTTTACTTCTTACAGAACTGCCCTGCAAGACTTTAGAAATTGTTAGCCTTTTTCCTGCAATATAATATAATATATCGATACGAAGAGAATACTCTAACAACTCAAAATTCATAGTTTTGAGAAAAACATTAATTGAAATAAACAATTATTAAAGGTTTATTCTAAAGGTTTTATTGTTTATTACTAAATTTTTACATTATTATTATTTAATAATTGTGGAGCTTATTTACTGAAAGGAAAACTTGCCTTTTATTAAAAGAAAACAACAAAAAAACTAGAGTTTTTACGGTATTGCCGTCAAATATGAAATAACTATTCATAATTGTTACTTACGAAACTTAAGATAGGTACTTAATTTTTATTAAATAAACATTTTTTTATTCCATGCTATAAAATCATTTATTTTCTATAACATGGCACATATAACTCCAAATCAGCATTTTTTGAGTTATAACATTATTTTTTTAATGTTTATCAACATTATATTATATTATTATAATATTATCAACATAATAAGTCTGTGTTGTATTTAATTTTGAAGAGTACTCGTCTATATATTCGCTACGCGAGTCGGAAAAGAAGGGATACGAATACGGGTCGTAGCGTCCATGGTGACAGCTTTGTGAATGAAATCTGGAAACGACGAGACAGCTGTCACAAAACATCAAACTCGAACGGTTATACTTTTATGGTTATATTTAGAGACCGGATTATATGCAACTTCAAATTGTCGAAATATGCAACATCAAATTTAAATAAATACTCTAAAAATAGTGTTATTTTATCAGTAGTAAGGTTGTACCTTCTTCTATCAATTAATATATTTTTATAATTAGAAAATGATTTTTCTACATCCACTGAGATCACTAGGTAGTATTTCAATATCGGTACTTTTGTAATTATCACCTCTGGCAAAGTTGATATCGATCGTAAAGGTGAAATATTTTTCTCACAAAATCGACAGTATAAAATATTTCCGTCGTAGTTAAATGATTATATTAATCTAGTATTTTGGCCAGACGAGGATACAGCCCAAAGATATGTGCCAGAATGTTTTTATCTTGACCACAATAATACAAGAGTCATAATAATTAATTGTACGGAATTCAAAAGTTAATCAAGTTAAATCAAAAGTTGCTGGAAAAAGGAAAAGTGATTCTCAGATCACAATTGAATAACATGCTTGAATATGGCGACATAATTTTAGCTGACAAAGCATTTCCAGATATACGTACAGGACTTGATAACAGTAGCAAAGAAACATAAAATGATACAAAATTTTAAATCAAAACAAACAACTCTAAACAATTTACAAAACAGTTTTTTATAAAAATTTTAAAACACGACAATAACAATGAAAATATTTCCAGATTTAGTTTACTCCATCGAACCAACAGGTGGCGTTACTAGACATTCTCATCTACAGTCACTAGATAGATACAGTACCGCAACGTCCGGCCATTTTGGGGTCTTAATTTATGCGCGAAATTTAAAATTTTTTAACAAATTATAACTGAGTGCTAATTTTTAAATATGTTAAGTTAAAACAATAGATTTATTCTTATATATGTTTTTCCGTCATATTGTTGTTTATTTATTATTTGTTACTAAACTTTTTACACGTATTTTATGTTAAATTTGATGACATTTGGTTATGCAGTACAACCTGTGCGTCTGATTTATTTTCATCAACACAGATGAAGCTCCAACTAAAATTAATCAAAATGTTGTCAGAGCATCCTAACGAATATTTTATTACAAAATTTTTAAGTGAATTACAATCCTTTCCTACGTTAATACGTTATTTATGTAAATCGATAGATTTTGTTTTATTTTGGGTTGGTTGTACTAAATAATATAACTTAAAAATTTATTAATTAAAGGTCATAAGTTGTCTTCTTTCAGCATTTCTTTCACCACTAGGTAATCTAAATAACGTAAAACCATTAGATGGCTTATTGCAGTGGCGGCTCGTGAGGAAAAATTTTGGGTAGGCCAGCAATATTGTATAAATAGATAAAATCTGCGGAAGATGTGAATATTTTCTTGAGTTATAATGATAGGCTCTATTAAGTCATTTTATTTAAATACTAGAATTACTTACTTTGAACGCTCTTATTTTAGCAATATAAATTGTACTTTTTGAAAACTCTTTTTAGCATATAAAAATCGCTTTTACAAAAATACTTTTGAGACATTTTTTGTAGATAATTTCATTCCCTTCATTTTTGTTTTCAAACATTCTTTTATTTGTTGCCTCGTTTTCGATCGAGAGTGAGTTAAAGCAGTCTCGGTAAAAATCCCATGGGAATTTCTCGAGAAAACCATTGTGTATTTTAAATTTTATTAAAAAGTTTTACCGAGTCTGCTTTAAGTCACTCTCAGTCGGAAACAAGGCAACAAAATAAAAAAATGTATAGGAATAAAAATGAAGACAATGAAATTTGCGACAAAAAATATCCAATAAGTATTGCTGTAAAAACAATTTTTATATAATAAAAACAATGTTTAAACAAAGCAATTTACATTGTTAACACAGGAATGTCCAAATACTTTTTCGAATAACTGTACATTATGTTATGGTATTTATAAACAATGATTGATTCTTTTATTTTTGCTCTTCGCAAATCTGTCTATGACATTGTCGTGAAATGTGTCCGTTTTTAATAATTTATCAAGAATGTCTTTTGTATTGATAAAAGTGCAAGTGAAGATAGACAAACTCGCAATATAATACCTACCGCTTAAACTATTTTGCAATAATAAAAATACACTACAAAGTGCAAAATACCGTTTAATTTCTTTTTTTGTTATTTAATTAATTTATTTAATTTGAGATAATTATTCTTTTTTGTCATCTAAACAACTTTAAAATGCCGCTCGTATATGTCCGATAAGAAAAACTGTTTATGGCGAGGTATTATATAACTGCACAATATATGGTAGGCACGGGCCTAAGCGCTGGCTATTGAAGCTATAGTATTACTGTATCTGACGCCATGGTCCTACTGTTACATTGCGCTATATGGACCAAGCTAGGCCAGTGCCTACACTGTAATACTTTAAAGCAGATACAAATAAAAATATAAAACACGCTAATTTTTGCAGCTGTTATTGCAATTTTAAGTGCAAATAATGAAAAATAACAAATATTAATTGTCCATAATATTAAAATATTAATTATATTGTGCATAAAAAAAATGTTATTTATGTACATTAAATTTTGGGTAGGCCGGGCCTACCTTGCCTGTTCTTTAAAACCGCCACTGGCTTATTGTTGCACTTCACAACAAAACAAGTAGGCATTTTTGTTCTTAATATTATAAAAATTGATTTTAATACACAAACTTATAGAATAGCGAAAATTAAGATTGGTATTAACTGCAATTACTAAATTTTCACAATTTAAAACAACAACTAACGTCGCGTCGATTGACATTTACAAATGTAGTACGTTATAAATATTGGAATTGACAGCATTATAAGTAAAAAAAAAGACAGAAAATAAAATAGTACCGCTTAAAAACATACATAATTATTATGTACTGTTTAGTTAAAAAAATTAAAAATTGTCATTAATTTAACCTTTATTCCTAAAACTTTTTATTGGTAAGTTGTTTATAAGTAATAAATATTAAATGTTATTGCAAAATGCTTAAAATCAAATTAAGGTTACGTAAACAGGTTACAGGATATTGTGTACACAGTTTGAGTAAAATAAATGTATTCTTTTGTATGAGTAAAAAATTGCCGCAAGCTCGCCTCACACGATGCTTGTTTTTCTCGGTACGCGACAACTCGGCTCTGGACAACTCGGCACTGGACAACTCGGCACCGGACAACTCGGCACCGGACAACTCGGCACCGGGAAAACTCGGCACCGGGCCAACTCGGCACCGTACATCTCGGCACTGGACTACTCGGCACCGGACAACTCGGCACCGGACAACTCGGCACCGGCCAACTCGGCACCGGGAAAACTCGGCACCGGGCCAACTCGGCACCGATGCTAGGGTGTTACGGTTCAATTTTGCTATAATGGAATTTAAATTCTTTTGTAATAATATTCGAAAAGTGGCATGTTAATTCACTTTAAAAATTTTAAATTTCAACAAGAATTATTATCAACAATGATAACATGCACATTAGGTGCATTTACACACACAATCCCCAGTGCCGTATTTAGACAAAATTTTCGGAGGGGGTTTTAAAAAAATTGCAAAATAAATAGCTAATTTATTAAAATACAAAAGAAGTTTTTCTAAATTTAAATTTTGTTATATTAATTTTTGAAATGTAATATTTGGAGAAAAGTGACTAGAGAAAGGTTTTTTGCCAAGATGGCGGAAACGACAGAAGCCTATATTTTGCTCCGCTGATTTTTTGAGTATAATTTTGTACAAGCATTTTTGCAATTAAGATTTTATTTTTGAGTATTGTTATTAGAAAATTTTGTTTGAAAGTATTTTGTCGAAAGTTACCGCAAAAAAATTGAAATATTGTGAAAAAATTGTTTTTATTTAAATAAAATAATTATTTTTTTGCGCGATTTTTCTTTATTTGAGTTCGATATTCAGAAAAAATTTTGATTTTTATGAACTCTATTTAGTGGTTGAAAATAATTTGTCAAAGCGACAAATTTTGATTACAAGTTGACTTCTGGGGGGGGGGGGGGGGGCGTTATTGCTGATAAAATTTTGTTCATACCATTTTAAAAGTTTTGTTTACTATGATATTTTTAATAAATTTAAATTTATTCATATTTTAATTTTAAACTCTCATGTAAAAAACCGTTTTTAAATAAAAATTTTTAATTTTAAAATTTGAATAAAAATCACAAACTAAATTCTTATTTTACCGATGGCGATAGTAAAATAATGTTGTCAAAACGAAAAACTAAACTAGATTGAAAGGAAATTTCACAAATCTAAGCAAATGTACACTTATGTATACAAATGTACAAAATATAAAACAATTTATGGGTTTACAATGCCTACTCTAATTTATTGCGGAAGTGTTATTTTAAGCTATGCTGCCCATGATGGTCATAAAATTTATGTTCCCTTTAAAATTTTTGGTTCAAACAATTTATTACAAGTTAAAATTTTTACCATAATAGTAAGAATTAAGATAAAATACCTATTTCATTTATTTCAATATAATTATTTTTCAAAAAATCGAAAATTAATGAATAGGAGTAATTAATAACTAACAATTAATTAAGTGGTCGCAGACTCTTACACAGTACTGTAAATATTTAGGGCATTTTTATATTCTTCATCTTCGGTTTTTATATTTTTGCAATTTAGTAGTACGTGTATTTAATCCAATATCGCCAATCGCCGGATTATAATACGAATTCCCGATTTTTTAATTTGGGATTTCATTTATTAGAAATATCTCTTTAGTTTTAATATTTATTTAAACAAGGTTTAATGCTTTTGTTATAGTTGTAAAAATTGTTTTAGTTTTTTCTGTTTTTTTTACGATTTCAGTCGAACTTTCAGTACTTTATTAATTGATAAATAATTTTGGGGGGGGGGGGGTTGTCACCCCTAAAACCCCGCCCTTAAATACGGCCCTGACAATCCGGAACGCGTTCTAGCACGCGGGCCAGGATTGTGTGTGTAAACGCGACGACGTGCCACGTTCCACTCCAAACGCAGTTCCAAAGATTACAATATAATATTCGTTTTTCTTTTTTAAAAGCGTTCTTAATGTTTCAGAAATATTACTTCTTACGATATTTTACGCAAAATGTAATTTGTGTAAGGTTTTGTAAATTCATTATCGACAATTTCGGAAGTTCTAAGTAAATAAATAAACTGCATTCTTCTATTATTAATTTAATGCCGAGATGTACGGTGCCGAGTTTTCCCAGTGCCGAGTTGTCCGGTGCCGAGTTTTCCCGGTGCCGAGTTGTCCGGTGCCAAGTTGTCCGGTGCCGAGTTGTCCGGTGCCGAGTTGTCCAGAGCCGAGTTGTCCGTGTCCGTGTTTTTCTGCATGTTTCCTTGCTTGGTGCCGTGATGGGTGCGCAGTTGCCGTGCATGCTTTGCTGCATGTTTTCGTGCACGAGTTCTCTGATAGAACCGGTGCTATTTTAAAATAGTTGAAAATAAAATTAAAAACTTCGATTATATCGAAAATTGTGTTATAATTTTCAAAAATCCGAAATAATCATGAAAACTGAGACGAATGGTCGATTTATACTCAACATTTAACATTTATCATTTAACACTTAACATTTATCATTTAAGAAGATAAACAATAGGAATTGTGTATAAGCATTTATACTCCTCATTTAACATTTATCACTTATCATTTAATGGTCGATTTATACTCAACATTTAACATTTATCATTTAACACTTAACATTTAACATTTATCATTTAAGAAGATGAACAATAGGAATTGTGTATAAGCATTTATACTCCTCATTTAACATTTAACATTTATCACCAGCGTTGCCAATCGCAAATATGCGTTTTCCCCTACCAAAGACCTCAAAATCCCCAAATTACCCAACCCACATTTAAAAATTTCAAACTCGGATGTCATTTTAACAAATCCGCAATTACTATAACGGCCAATAAAATGTACTCACAATAAAATTTGAACAAAACTCGTTTATAATCTTATAATGGTATCCGGTTATAAAATTTTGAAACGATTATGCTCCAAAAGGCTGAAAGAATACCTCATTTTAAAAATTTAAGTGAGTACATTTCAATGATCGCTACTGTCTACTACCAGCACCTATAAATAAAGATTTAAAAAAAATTTGTTTTCAAAATTTTAAAACGTAATAAAATGTAAGTAAACACTTGGGTTTACAGGCAGGATATTGTTGATTGAAAGTGCAAGGTGCAACACAAATAATAAAATTTAAGTAAAAATGTTGAAATACAAAAGATTTAAGTGTTGCCGACAATAATAAATTGAACGATTTATGGTTTACATCCTGACCAAATTAAAGCCCTATAACGGAAAAAATACTACGAATATTGGCATGAAATTTGTACACATTATTCTTAAGAGGGCGGCCGCTGCGAATTTAACCGCTACGAGCGCTACATGTACAAAATTAGACAAATTTTTATGAATGCACAAATGTTCAACACTTTAAAATTTTTTGCATCTGATTGAAAATATATGAAAACAATAGATCTATTTAGGTCACGAAAAAATTTCATTACGAAATTCGGCCGTGGTGTATTGTTTATTGTTAATTGAAATTTGAAAATTTAGGAATTTTTTTGTTAATAAAGTGAACTTTTTTTATTTCGTACCCAAGCTACCATTATAAATGTGCTAATTTAAAAGTATAAACGTTAACAGTTCATTAATAAAGTTTTTCTGTATGTTTTTGCGATAATTAAAATATTTCAAATTTAGATTCTAATCATGAGTAGCACATGTAATTTTTCTAGTTCGGCCATTAGTTCATAGGGTAATAATACAGAATTCTGTACTTTGCTTTCATAATGTTATAAAAAAGTAAAATTTATCGTATATATAGATTAAACATGTTTATGAGGCAATTATGACCCTAAGAAAATAAATCGGGCACCTACTTTGTGGTAATTCGAACACATTTTTTTATCTAAATTTGACTTTACTTTTGCATTACAAACTTGAACAATTTTTATTTACTGCTAAATTATGTAAGATTTCGGTAACTTCACATTAATATAAAAGATAAGCAGATATTTTTTTACAATATCGAATATAAAGAAAAACAAAGGGTCACTTTTTTAAAGTATAAAATAAATAAACACAATTTAAAAAGTAAATTCTTTATTAATAATCGTATGTTCGCAGATGAGAAACAGTGGACGGGTCAAACCTTCGGAGGCGATTTTTTACAGTTGTACTACCCTGCATTATTTTTTGTATTTGTTTTAACACTTTTTGGTAATTTCCTTTTATTATTTTCAGCAATAGCATCTTGAATGTATGGTTGATCTATACATTTTTTGTTTTTCTTTAAATTGTTGCGAATTAATTCAGGAGCTATACATTCATTGTAAAATTGTTGTAATTTAGGCAACATAGAATTATTCCAGAACTGTTCTTTTTTGTAAATTTCTTCTATGAATACTGGTATCATGTCGTTGATATAAACAACGAAATAACATTTTTCCTTTTTGGTGATATTTAGTTGTCCTTGAACCTAAAAATATTTTATTAGCACTTTGACATCTACATAAAGTTTAAAAGTACCTGATAATAATTGTGATTTAATTGTATCTGGCATTGTTTTCGGGTTTTTTTAAACAAATCTTCAATTTCTTTATCTCGATTAGCTCTAACAAAGAAGTAACTTGTGTATCGGGTGAATAAATGCATTTGATTTCTAAAATTGCATTTTCTCCTATCAAACCTGTTATAATAAATTAAGGTTATGTTATTTCTTTGAATAGCTAATACTATAATCTATTTTTACCATCGGGTGAAGCAGCTAAGAAACCATGATCTTCGTCAATCCAGAGACCCGATTTTTGAACTTTCTTTCCAGTTGCTTTCAAAAATAGTGATGCAGCCACAGTCTCTTTTGATATACCATATTCGGTTGCCAGAGAATAAAATGAATTGTGATTTAAGCACGGTTTGACTAGGTTATGGCACGATGTATGTTGCCGACGTTTTACAACATTTCCAAATATTGATGCCGTTAATCTGGGATGTCTTTCGTACTCATACAATTTGTTTCTTCCGTAGTAACCTAGAAAATGAACAAAATCAGAACTAGCTTATAAATTTTAATATGTTAATATTTTTACTTGTAGTGTAAATAGTTAATATATAGGTAAATATAGTTAGAGTAGTGTTTGCTGTTTAGCTTCCGTCAGAATAAATTGTGAATCTTCAATATCCTCCGGTTCATTTGCAAACTGTCCATAATCTGTGTTTTTACTTACACTTGGTGTTTTACAACTCCGTTTGCTTTTTTTAATTGCAGGAAATAATTTTTTTCGGCAAGTAACCGTTTTTCGTTGGTGCTTTTAATAGTTTTTAAAGTGACGGCCTGGACTACTTTTAACGCATTTCTTCCACGGACTCACATGCCACGCAAAACTTTTATTGTTTATTTTATTAACTTTTATTAAATAATTAAATTATATTTTTTTTATCAAAAAACTATAGTAACTTAAAGAAAATTTTATTATATTTCGTTCTAAAAATATCAGTTGAGTACGATTGATGTCAACATATGCTTAAAGAGAGACAAATAATAATGCTTGCTTTAATAGCTCAAATATTTTCGAGTTTTAAAGTGTATATGGTCGCCCCCTTCTGATTAATAGTTTAAGGTTGGTGGGGATCTTAGCTAATTTTGATAAAAGCTTCGCTAATGTCGTCCTCTTAAGATGTTGAACAACTTTTTAAAGCAAAACATTTTTTTTCGATTTTTAAAAAATGTCACATTAAACAAAATTGTCTTCAAAGTGCTTTATGCATATTCATTAATTAATTTATGATAGGCAGATACATATTAGGTATTACTTACCTGTATATTGCGTAAATAATTATAAGTAATAAATAATTAAAAATACTTGTTCTTCGTATTTTTAAGTGTTTTTATCAAATTTTTGATTGATATATTTGGAGAAATGGGGAGTGGAAAACACTGCACACCAGAAAAACTAATTCTAATTTATTTGTTTTCTTCTTCTTCCACTTTAAAACTAGGATTGCTCCTGTTTGCCTTGACTTCGGGGTTCTGTCTTCTATTGACAGCAGAGAAGCCGAAGTCACACTATTAGTCTGTGATCATATTGTTTTACATTTGAAGTAGCATTGCTGATGAGGGCTAATCATCAACCAGGGGGACCGCCGGCTTTACGTGCTCTCCAAAGCACGGAGACGATCATATTTTTGTAATCATGAATTATAAATTTACAAATACAATATTTAACTATCTTTCTTATATACATAATAGTATATGTACATTGTCTCTGGTTGGTAACCATCACAACTATATAGGCCACTCTGTATACTAAAGTTGTGTATCGTATACTCGATCTAGAGCACACTTACGCCCAGATTCATAGCCAAGTATTAAGTGCTAAGTAAGACCAATAAGGTAGAATTTGTTTTTATTGCAACCTTATTTACTAGGTCAATAAGGGTCTATTTTAAAAGTCGTTTTTTAAGTATAAGTAAGGCATCGTTTATGAATACGGTTGTTTGATTAGTGCCGCCATCGTATAGTCATATGGTAAAGAAAAACTAAATTTAACCTTCAAAAATGTTTATACGGTAGCAAAATAGCGATAATCCCCAAAAAATACCCAACAATTTACGTTACCCAACAAAATACCCAAATGAGTAGAAAATACCCTCATTTTGGGGAATTACCCAACAATTGGCAACGCTGTTTATCACTTATCATTTAAGATTTAAGAAATTTGGTCACACTGCGCAAGTCTAACTGCGCGCGAAAATTTATCGTGTATTTTGCGTGTATTTTTTAGTATTAATAGTAGTAATTCGTTACCACAGCAATATCTTCTACTTTTCTCATTACATAAAACAAACTGATATTCACACAAATAAAAATTTCACCAAGATTTACTGATGTCAAATATCGAAAAACTGTCAGCACGTGCTAAATGTTAAATGGGCTCAGTATGTATCGGGACCCTTAAATGTTAAATGTAAACAGAGATGTTTATATAAGAAGGCCTTCTTACATAAACATCTCTGAATGTAAATGATAAATGTTAAGTGTTAAATGTTAAATGATAAATGTTAAATGTTAAATGTTGAGTATAAATCGACCATATATTTTATTATAATATCAAAAGTAGATAAAATTTAGTTATATTATTAAAGCAATTATTATGGATGTATTCTTTCATAGTAACAATTTTAATTATTATTTAAATTGTTATTTATTACTTAAATTCATTTATATAATATTCTGTAGAAAATAAAATTAAAAACTTCGATTATTTTATTAATTTGTATACGTTCCTGTACTATGCTTTTAAATCTGGTCACGTGTGACGTCACTGCGCAAACTTGAACGTGTTTAGTGCGTTTAGATGTCCTACCTTAAAACTTATTATACCATGGTTTACGTGCATGTTTTCAGCGCTAACCAATGATAAAGCCGCATCGTGCGAGTACTACCGAAAAATGCCGAGTTTCAGTCGAGTTTGAATTGAAATGATGTAAACAAATAAGTTTATTAGGTTAAATAACCTAATTTATTTTAATATTAAAAATAATATAGCTATTATTATAACTAGGGTAATATGAATAGTATATTTCCCGAGGTTGGCTAGTTACATCTCGAGGGCAAAGCCCGAGAGATGTATAGACAACCAAGGGAAATGTATTCATATTTCCCGTGTTGTAATCAATAGTTTTCTTCTGATTGAAAAATATATTATTAAATATATCAATATTTCATCAATAATAAAATTTGAGATTTTGAATTTGCAATAACTCGAAAACGGCACTAGATATCGAAAAACTGAGCAAAAAATTTACCCCCCATTGCTCGTTCTCAACCACCTTAGCAATTTGTCGAAAGAAGCCTTATGCAAAATTCTAGATCAATAGCGCGCACAATAATTCAGAAAAAGTTAGGTTGGTTTTTAAAATATAAAAATAAGTAGGCACATTTTTTATTTTAAACGTCACTTAAATGTCACTTTTTAACAGGGATGGCTTTAGTATTTTGTTTTGTATGTTTGATTGTCCAATCACCGTGCGCAAAGTATACTTTAAAATTGCGTTTCATATTTCCCTTGGGAAATATTAGTGTGTTATGACATATTGTAACTAAGGCGATATTGCTCTATATTGTTTCAATCAGAAGAAAAAATATTTTTTCTTTCTTATTTCCCAAGGGAAATATGAAACGTCATATCATATTGTCCCTAGGGAAATATGAAACGTCATTTTAAAGTATACTTTGCGCACGGTGATTGGACAATCAAACACGCAAAGTAAATACTAAAGCCATCCCTGTTAAAAAGTGACGTTTAAAATAAAAAATGTGCCTACTTATTTTTATATTTTAAAAACCAACCTAACTTTTTCTGAATTATTGTGCGCGCATTCTGCGCGCTATTGATCTAGAATTTTGCATAAAGCTTCCTTCGACAAATTGCTAGGGGGGGTTGAGAACGAGCAAAGGGGGATAAATTTTTTGCTCAGTTTTTCGATATCTGGCGCCGTTTTCGAGTTATTGCAAATTCAAAATCTCAAATTTTATTATTGATGAAATATTGATATATTTAATAATATATTTTTCAATCAGAAGAAAACTATTGATAACAACACGGGAAATATGAATACATTTCCCTTGGTTGTCTATACATCTCTCGGGCTTTGCCCTCGAGATGTAACTAGCCAACCTCTGGAAATATACTATTCATATTACCCTAGTTGTAATTGTAATAATAGCTATTATTATATTATTGGTTATTATTATTGCTTCTTGTTATTTTCTTTATTTTATAATTTTTTCGAAATTGTTGTTGTTTGGTTAACCATATTTGAAAGAGATTATCATTTTAAATTGGTAGTTCGATTTGTGTATAATTGCAATTATATTGTTTTGTGTATTTTGCACAAAAATATGCTAACAGCTAATATTCTAAGTTAAATTTCTATTAACTTGAGACTGTCACTGTTACTGCGTGCGCATTGAAGCTTGAAACCATGCTTTCAAACCATCATGCACAAAACCCGTATGAAGCCAACTATGCACAGAAGCAAAACAGGAGCCATCAAGCTAGGTACCATAGATAAATCATACCAGATGCTCTATTCAATGTTAAAAAAGTGGAAACAATTTTGCGACAACAGCGACCTACTGGAGAGTTCATAGAACTAAAATTAAAAAAAAAAATTTAGCGGGCAATTCAAATTACTGCATATATGCACTTGGGGAGAGAAATGTAGAATAAAACTTGATTAATTTAAAAAAAATTAGTTTGAAAATTGTAACCAATTTGAATTAAAAGTAAATTTACATTTTAATCAAAAAAGGAAAATTCTGAAGCCTAATTTTTAAAAATCAATCAAGTCAAAATTATCTTTATGCAATAAAAATAGGGTAAATCAAAAATACACCAGCAAATAGATTTACCAAGATTTACAAGGCCATTTGTGAACCAGTTGCTGTCTGTTTTGCTATCGTTAAGCCTAAAAGTTAGGTTTAATTCTTGAACGATTGGAAATTCGATTAAATAATCGAATTACCAAAAGTTCACTTGAATTTTGGGTTGACCCAACCTTACATGAGTAACAATAACAAAATACATAACAAATGGCTTACAGAAAAGCCCTGTTACTATTTTATTACAAATATTTAACATTACACAGCCAGGAATCACAAAATATTAAATTATAATAATAACAATGAAAAAAATCAAAAATCAGGAACTTTCTAAATTCTAAGTAAGAAATAAATATGTACAATGAATAATAAAAATATGTAACCAAACAAATAACAATAACGTAGAAAGATATTAAATTATTATTACAAAATAAAAATTCAAAAAAATAGAAACTTTCTGGATTATTAACTAAATAAGAAATAAATATGTACAATGAATAATCAAAATATGTAACAAAACAAATAACAATAACGTAGAAAGATATTAAATTATTATTACAAAATAAAAATTCAAAAAAATAGGAACTTTCTGGATTATTAACTATATAAGAAATAAATATGTACAATGAATAACAAAAATATGTAATAGGAACTCTTCAGACTAGTATAAAAATTCCATCCACTTCAAAATTGCACAGATCCTCGATATTATTGCAAAAATGGTAACTTCATCCCTCGATAGCATGAAATAAAAACAAAAAGACGTTAGCAGTGCTTTAAAATTCGTAGTTTTTCGCACTAGTACTACTATTAGAAGAAATATGGCTTCGTCTAATATCTACATAATATTTACGAATTATTAATAAAGTTGATTGTGAAATTGTTTTCAAGCGAATATCCTCAAAATGATCTTGACAAGATATAAAATCAAAATTGACATGTTGTATTAAAATTTGAATGATTTTACTTTTAATGTGATTAATGTAACCATAATCTTTTAAACAAAGTTGAATTATATCATGCATATAAATTAGACAAATTAAAAATGGATAGGTTACATAATTTAAACGTTTCTGGTCATCGGTAAATTCTTTGAAGGAGGTGAAAGAGTGATGGGATTGTAAATCGTCAGAAAGAAAAGAAGTTTTGCATCTGGTACATGATGACATTCGGAGTTTTTTAACTATGAAACCACATACATATGAAACAGCTTGACTAGAAAAATTTTCAATATGATTTAGAGCAGGTGGTATTGTTAAAGAGTGAAGCTCATTATTTTCAAAAGTTTTGTCTAGAATTTCTGAAGGATTAGTCAAAAAGTGCTCTAAATTATCTAAAACTTGCACGAGATGTACTAGCAACGGGAGAAATATTATCGATAACAGAAACTGATTCAACGGTAGAACTTTTATGAAATGAACTGGCAACGGGAGAAATGTTATCGATAAGAGAAACTGATTCAACGGTAGAACTTGTATGAAATGAATTGGCAACGGGAAAAATATTATCAATAAGAGATATACTAGCAACGGGAGAAACTAATTGAACGGTAGGAGATGGACAGTCATTACTTGATTGAGGACTTAAATGAGAGGTTGGAGATAAACTGGTAGATAAATTAAAAAATTTTGTAGGAAAAATATCGGGACCTTTCTGTAAAGTTTTTTTTAATGTACTTGTGAAGCATTTGTCTGAAAAATGATCCTCACAAATACGTGAGAGTGTTTATCGGTTTAGAAATACCACTTGCCTCATTTATGGCATCTAACCATTTAGAACGGTAAATAATGTTTTTCGGAAATTTAAACAAATTTTTAACGGACGTTTTCCCTTCAAAAAAGTTTGGACAACCAGAAACAATGCAGATATTAGACTTGGCCATATTTAAATTAAAAAAGAAAGTTAAGCAATATAAAAGATACTTTATACTTACCTGTATAATAATTATTTTTTAACTATTACTTATAATTATTAAATAATTGAAATGACACCTTAAAACTACGCGGCCATTAATGTCAAACAGTAACACAAATCTTCAAGAAGCAACGCCGTACGCAGTTTTAGGAACTAAATTTGTAGAATCCTTTAAAAATTTTGCTAAATAGTTCAAAGAACCACTGTTCGAGTCGCGCATGTTGCTGTTGAAGGGTTCGCCTATGCGATTAAAACATCTCTCTCTCTCTTTATCTATGCTAGGTACCATGCACAGAAACAAGCAAGGAAACCATCAGCAAAACAAGAATCGTGTGAGGCGAGCTTTACTTCACAAAAAGTTATGTTTTTCAAACGTGCATTTGATTATAGTGATTCTCATCTTCGTTCGTATAGTTTAGAATTAATGACCAGAGCCAAAATTTCGTAAGAATATTTAGATAATCTACCCCACTTGCTCTGCGCCGCTGCGATTGTCCCGATACGATTAATACGCCACTGGAAATTCTATGACAGTATTTATCAAACTTAAAATTATATTGAATATTATGAAGTTGTATATTTCCAATCGATATATGTTCAAATAACTTATCTATAATAATCTATGTGAGTGTTTCGATATTTCAAGAAGAAAACGTACTTTAAAATAGAAGTATTATAATGCCACGCTGTATTTATAACCTAAAAATGTACTTCCTAACTATTATTATTTCTAATTTAATTATTGTTGTATTGAGTGCGATTCCCGGTGACGAATCTTGTCATTCATATGGAGATGGATCAGTTTATCCTTTGGGTGCTAATCCTGAAACTTCAGAACACAAGTTACAATGGACCAAAGCTTTAAGTGAGTTTGAAATTCAGTAAATCTGACGATGTGTAACTTAATTAAACTTTGAATTTATAGTAGCAAAACCAGCGCCTATTTGGGAAAGTACAGCAGTACAAAATGGTGAATTTGTACAATTAAAGTTAACCGATTTTCTCGGAAAATATGTAGTCTTCTTTTTTTACCCATTAGATTTGTAAGTTAATTTCAAGTTTTACTTTTAATGTAATTTATACTGTAATAAATGCTTGGTATTGTTTCCCATTTTGTTTTTTAGAAAATGGTGAAATTATTACCAAGCAAAATTCTATTTTGTCCTTAACAAGAACTAAATGTTTTTAGTACATTTGTTTGTCCAACTGAAATATTAGCATTTAGCGATAGAATAAATGAATTTCGAAATATAAATACAGAGGTTGTGGCATGTTCAGTTGATTCTCATTTTACACATTTGGCATGGATTAACACGCCAAGAAATGAGGGAGGTTTAGGAAAAGTTAATATACCAATTCTTTCTGATTTAGACCACAGTATTTCAAAAGATTATGGAGTTTATTTGGAAGATGTAGGACACACTCTTCGGTATGTTAAATAAAATGTTATCTATAAATTTACATATGGTAAATTTTGATAGAGGTTTATTCATAATCGATCCAAAAGGAATATTACGTCAAATAACAATGAATGATTTGCCTGTAGGACGTAGTGTAGATGAAACTCTAAGATTGGTTCAAGCATTCCAATATACCGATAAACATGGAGAAGTTTGTCCTGCAGGTTGGAAACCTGGACAAGATACTGTAAGTTTAGCTACAAAATTAAAGTCTTCTTTTCTTATCGACTAAAAATTTTCAGATTATTCCAAATCCTGTGGAAAAGAAAAAATACTTTGAAAAGCATTAAAGCATCACAATAATTTAATTTTTTTTAAATAAAAGTATTTTATTAAAATATTGGCTTTTTTACATATTAAAAATTAAGAATTATTACGTGACAATACAAAATGTTAATTATAAACTTGGATGTTGGGCATATTTTCTAAGAGAAAAACATCGTACAGTTTGCATTGAAGAAAGATTAATTTATAATCTAAGTAATAATAATTCCTAATTTTTCTTTTTACGTTTTGGACTAGATAAAGTAACAAGTGGTATTCTTCTAATAACTTTAGGCTGTATTATTATTCTATTTTCGAGTGAACTACTTGGTTCAGTTACAGTACTTTCTGGTGGAATTAATTTATTATTAGTTGTCAAATTTTCTTTTTCATTTTGAGTTAATTTTTTTTCAATGTATTCAACTTCACTTTCATCTGTTATATTTTCAACGGGTGATTTGTATTCAGTATCGTCATTGGATATTTTCAAAGAATTTACTTCACTATTATTGATTTTTGTATTTGCAGAGCTGCTATCACATGAATCATCATTTATTTCAATAATTTCTGCTTCTTGAATTATTTTCTTACTAATAACTTTTGTATTTCTGTTTAATGAATCAAAACCAATTTTGCCACTTGCTTGGGTCTCATTTTCAATAGCGTTTATATTAGGTTTAAAATATTTAAGTAAAGGACTACTTGCAGCTTCTTTTAATTCAATTTTTAGTTTATTTATATGAGATACACTTTTCTCCTCTTTAGAAATATTATTAATTGGTGCCTTCTTACTAACTTGTTGGGTGTCTGAAGTAATTGCATCTTTTGACAAAACCTTTTTACTAGCTGTTTTACTGTCATCAATTTTCGTTGGTACTATTCTTTTTGTCACTTTCAAACAATTAGACTTATTTGTTTTGGTCTTAGAGTTGCTATCGATGCTAGATACTTCATTTTCCAATTCATGTTTAGATTTTCTTATTGTCCACTGTTCTAGCATGCTTGGTTTCTTCACTTTTATCTCTTCCTCAGTTTTATTTTTTTCAATCTTACTCATGTCTTCAAATTCTTCACATTCAATAGTATCTAAACCACATTCTTCACTATTGTTGTATTGGGTACCTAATTCGTTGGGATCAAATGTAATAAGAGTACAATAGCCATCAGTAGAAGATGCCATTAATAATAAACCATCTAAAGACCATGTTAAATCTGTTATTCGTGTGTAATGAATATTTTGCAGGTGTGCAAATGGCGCAAGTTGTTGAGTGTCATATAGCACAATGTCTGTGTTAGTACCTATGGCAAATATCATTCGATATGGAAGATCTATAATAGGATCTGTTCCGTTGCACCTCAATTCATATAAAACTGGACAGCAACGCACAGCAATTGTGATTTGTTTTGGTGAAGGTAAAATTGCAACTGGCCTATCAAAAAACAAAAGTTAGTTAAGTTAATACAATAATTATTGATTTCATACTTAAAATTTAAATTTTTATTCAAAGTTCAAGAATACAATACTAACTGGCCGTGTTTCTGAAATGTTATGAAATTTCGTAATACAAATTAGTTTGAAAAAAGCATGTTAGGACTAGTTAATTCCTGGGCTACCTACAAATTTTATTTTGTGGTTTCAATGTATTAGTTGACAAGTAGGTGCCGCTGTTTTATTTCAAGTTTAAAATTAAAAAAATATAAATTTGTAAAAAATATTTACACTATTGTGCATAAAGGAGGCAAAACGGATCATTTGAAAGCAGTCGAAATAAAGAAAATGAAAAGAGAAATCTAAAATATCTCCTGAAACAAAAATTGAATCTGATGGAAAGCTTACCAACTGATCGCTGAATTCACAATCTTAACTATATTTTAGCCCTTAGCCTAGGCATGGTGACTTAGCATGTAAACCATAGTTAAACTTTTAACTAGTGCTTATATTTGAATTGATTGCACTTCCGTTATTTTGATATGGCTTACAAAGAAGGGAAAAAGAGTCTCCAAAATAAAAACCCAATTTTTTTAGCGACTGTAAAGCAGTTCTAGAGAAATGTAATCGCCCTTCATAATTATATTTCTCACCACAATCACTACATATTTTCGGATTTGAACACTTCAAAAATTTGAAATTTGCAGAGCATTCTTAAAACCATCAAATTAAAAAAACAAGGTACAGGAAAATTTATATAAGTGAAAGGTTTTTGTATTTTCATCCGAAATGATATTTAACCTTCGAGCAGGCGCGTATGCACATTTTGTACGGAAATTATACTTTTATTAACATAACGTCTATCTGAGTAGTCGGATTAATTGGGTTTTTTTTCTATTCCAAGACGACAATATATGATATTAAACTACCACAAGCAATTTTTTTTTAACTTTGTTAACAAATTATTATCAGCGTTTATTTCAGTTGACTCTGTCCGATCGCACGTAATACGTCGCGTGCGTTGTGATGATATCGTAATTTATTTTATTATTCAATTTTTATTTTTTGTATGACTTTATTGTATTAATTTTTTTTATTTTTACCTAAATAATTATAGGTGATATCGCACAAATGTTACAAGAGTTATCAGACGAAGAAGTAGACAATTTTAGTGATCGTGATAGTGACCTCAGCGAAGAAATGATTGAAACCAATAATTTTGACAGTGATTCCGAGCAAAATTTGTCTGATGAAGATGTAGAAGAAATATATAGTGATGAACTATACTATATGGGTAAAGACAAAGTTAGTAAATGGCGTAAAACTCAGTTCACCGGTTCGTCAAAAACTAAGAAACATAATATAATAAAAACTTCTCCCGGACTCACCAAGCATTCTAACAACATAGAAAGTAAAATGGATTCATTTATGAAAATAATTGATGTAGGCATGATTGACAAAGTTTTAAGATACACCAATATGTATATAAATTATAAAAAAACCAAACACGATTATTCAAGAGACAGAGACTGCAAGCATATCTCTAGAAATGAACTTTTGGCTTATTTTACCTAATTGGAATAAAAAAAGGACATCATACGAATGTTTTGGAACTGTGGACAAACGATGGGACCGGCATTGAAATAACTCGAGCTGTTATGAGCTACAAGCGATTTTTGTTTATTACTAGTTGCTTACGATTTGATGACCAATCAACTAGAGTATTTTTGGATTATTTTGTAAAAAATTCTAGGGCTTGCTATAATATGAGTGAGTATACTACAATAGACGAAATACTTCATCCATTCCGCGGCCGCTGTCAATGGATACAATACATTCCTAGCAAACCAGCCAAATATGGCATAAAAATGTATGCTCTGTGTGATGCTAAATATTTTTACACATCAAATCTAGAAGTTTATTGTGGTAAACAGCCAGATGGACCATATGCCTTATCAAATACTCCCATAGATATCGTAAAAAGATTAGTTACAGATATTGAAAAATCAAATAGAAATCTGACAACAGATAATTATTACACGAGCATTCCCTTGGCCGATTATTTGCTACAAAAAAAAAATTTTTGTTGGTACGCTCAAGAAAAATAAGAGAAATTCCTCTAGATTTTCTTCCTCGCAAGGACAAAATTGTTGGATCAAGTTTATTTGGTTTCCAAAAAGATAAAGTTCTCACTTCTTATGTTCCACGGAAAAATAAAACTGTCATATTACTTTCCACAATGCATGAATCCGAAGAACTTGATGACTTTACTAGAAAACCAGAAATAATTATGGATTATAATAGTACAAAAGGTGGTGTAGACACTGTCGATAAAATGTGTGCTACTTATACAGTCACAAGAATCACAAAACGTTAGCCATGTATTATTTTTTATAGCCTTATAAATATTGCAGGAATTAATGCTCAAGTTTTACGTGCATTTGCAAAACCGAATGACGCACCGTAGAATATTTCTAAAAAATTTGGCAATGGACCTTATGAAAGAACACCTTATTTATAGGTCAAACAATAAGTCATTACCAATAGATATATCGGTGTTTTTAAGAAATTACAAAACAGATATAAAAGATGATGTAGAAGAGCATACTACAAAGCGTGGAATTTGTCGCCTATGTGCAAATGCCAAAAAAAAGTCATCAGCTACAATGATATGTTGCAAATGTAAAAAATATACTTGCAAGAAACATTCTGTAAAGCAAGAAATAATATGTCAAACATGTCAAGACGAAATTTTATCTGACTAACTGATGTTCACTTTGTTCATTTGAAAATTGTGTTTTTTAATATGTATTATTTTCTTAAAAGTACAAAATAATGTTCAAATTAATATAAAATAAACGTAAAAGATTTTAATAATGATCAATACCTTTCATTATTATTATTTATAACAAAATATTTGTAAAATAGCATCATTCCGTAAAAAGTACGGCACGCGCCAGCCCGTGTAACACATATTGGTACGCCTGCTCGAAGGTTAAGAAAGTAATTGCACTCTTCCCACAGAGAATGACTTAACAAATATTGTCAAAGATTTGTGCTTCTTTACTTCTTGCAAATAAAAACTTTTGTTTAAATTTCTTTATCACACCATGTGTGTTGAGTGCATATCATCAGGTGTCGGAAAATATAAATCACAACTGCAACCAATAACAAATATTTAAAAAAAATTAACATGCTCTGTATGTAAAATAAAATCTCTTAAAATACAAAAATGTTGGGTAAATTTCACAAATAAATTTTTTTTAATTTGTGTTGCCGATTTACATTTCCAGACACCTGATAATGTGTGCTCAATGCACGAAACATGACAAACAAAGAAATTTAAACAAAAGTATTTATTCTAATGCAAAGAAGTACAAATCTTTGACAATATTTAATAACAAACTTTACTTAACATGGATATACTTCGTTATTAACTTAACAAGGTTTAATTTAACACATACATTTTATAAACACTCAGAAAGCATGTATCTTTTCTAGTTTTCTAAACTAAAATTAAATTTTATGCAAATTACTTTTGTTTTATGCTATATAAAAAAAATCAACTTACTGAACACCAGATTCTGGGACAAATATAAAAGAAGCATAGCGACCCATTTTCCTATCTTCACTTTCAATACAACCAGACGGAGTAATTAATAAACTGCCATCTGGAGAAAAGCTTAATCGCCGGAAATATGATTTCAATGTATCATCGTGAAAATATCTTACTTCTTTATTATATAATGAATGCGAATTTGATACTGGTAGTAATCCTTTGTGAGCTTTAAACTTAATTTGCTTACCAGCAGTATCATATATTCGACATATTCGATCACTACTTAATGTTGCTACGTATTGATGTTTTGGATCCCATGCGACACCCTAAATTAAAGTTAGTAAAATAGTTGTAAGAAATAAATTCTATAATACCTGCACAAATCCCTTGTGATCAGCTAAAATACGCTCGTTTTTTCCAGTCTTAAAATCCCATATAATAGCAGTATTATCAATAGATCCTGATAATAACTTTGTTTCTGTAGGAGACCAACATATATCATAAACATCTTCTATGTGACCACGTAATACCTACAAATAGAAAAAATAAAGTATTAAAAATTTAAACTTTAAATTTCATATTAAATTCAATTTTGGTACCAAACTGAAATATATTGATTTTTAAAAATATAAATAGGTCTACGACCTGTGTTTTCACTAACAGCAACTTCAGTGATGTTCTGAAGTCGCTATAAGTGTTGTGAGCATATTGTTTTACATCCAAAGTAGCTTGCTAGGCTCATTTCAGATGTACCAGTAACTCTGGATTTTTATTGTCGATGAAGGCAAATCATCAACCCAGAGAGACCGCCGGCTTTACGTGCCCTCCAAAACACAAAGATGATCATAGAAAAATTTGGACTCTCCGAATTTGAACCAGGTACCTTAGTGTGAGCAGTTATTTGGCTAACATACTAGGCTAATAACCGTCTCAATAAATCATGGCATTAAATTTCCCTGCATTTTGTTAAAACTTTTTAACTCACTCACTTTTTAACAAGTGAGATCAAACAACTACCTGCATATATTGGCATAATTTTCGAAGATGGAGCAACTCCAACTTAAACGTGAGGTTGCAATCCATCTGAGTGGGGCCGAACTATGACCTTCATGTATGGCTGCATTAATTGTGATTAAGATGTATAATAATCACGTATTAACAAGACTTTTTATCAAGTATACGCTGTATAAGTTGGGACAGCTGTATATCTGTATTGCCGGTATTGATGACACCTATGTTATGACTGTCAAAGTAAAGTCTATTTATGAGAAAAATTCGGGTTCATTATATCTATGCCAAACAAGGCGTAAATTTTCGTATAAAAAAGATCTTTACAATAGTTTTTGCGTGCTCATAATTTGCCAAATTTAAATCCATTGTTTCAAATAAGTATGTTCAATATGTCTTGTATTGAGTGCATTTTCATTGTGTGAAAAGGTAATATTAAAATTTTGTGTTGTTCAAAGTAATTTTTTTTAACTTTTTACAAAATGGCTGCTGTGTAAAGGTTGGGACACTTATGTTGTATAAGTTGGGACAGCATTTTTTTTAATCCAAGACACTGCAATGCCATTTAAATGATATTTTTATAATATTTCATGAATGCAATTTTGTAAATATAATAACTAAAAAGCATTTCTTTATCTGATTAGAATTTTGTAATGTCACGCCGCAGCGTCCCTGATTGGTTTGTCGTTACGTATGACAAACCAATCAGGGTTTACCGATTTCAATGCATTGGTAGCAGCGATCAAGGAAATAAAATTGGCTAATAAAGGCATTTGATCCACCGCAAAAGCTTATAAAATTCTAAAAAGGCCAGTACAACACTAGCCAAAAAATCGAATCGTGGACCAAAGTCGATAAGCAAAATAAACGAATGGCTGCAAAAGAAAAGGCCATACAAACTGCAAATAAGATTAAACAATAATTTTTTTTACTTAAATTGTTTCTTTGAAACATGACGATTCAACAAATATTTTAATCATAATAATATCATGCAGTTTCACTTCATGTTTTGGCTTATTTTTCAGATTTTTGAAAGTGTCCCAACTTATGCGGTAAATTTTTTTTCGACCAAAAAAGGTGTCTTCATTAAAATGATTATTATCAAATAACTTTCTACAGAAAACTTGTAGCCAATGATCATATGCTTTTATTGGTTTATCTAAGTTAACATTATTCCCATCCGTTTTAAAATCACAGATCAAAAATGGAATGCCTCCCGCCTCCAAACCTTTACGACATTCCTCTATAATTTTTAATCTGGTAACAGTTTTGTCATTTGTTTTTTTTTTCACGTGTCAAGTAGTGGGTGTACCATTTATTATGTCTCAAATGGTGGTTCTGTGAAAACTACATATCACAAAATGTTGAATATTTTTGGCAATTATAATCTTTCTTCTGAGACTTTTAGTAAAAATTTGAGTCTAGGGTTGGGTACATGACATACCAATAACAATAAGATAATAAGTTCAGCTAATAATATTGCTGCTGTGTGTGAAAATGTTAAAGAAGATTCAAATTTATCGATTTTACGACGTTCTCAGCAATTGGACCTATTCACAACCACCACATAGCGAATTTTGTGTAAATATTTGGGTCTAAAACCTCATAAGGTACAGTTAGTGCAAAATTAAAGCCAGCTGACCGTAATAATTTTTCTGAAAAAAAATCATCTTTTCAAATGTAGTTCAAAATTTCTTCATGATAAGTAAAATTACAGCACTTGGGCTTCAGAAAATTCATTGTTAAGAAGCCTTGACATTCCGCCCGTGTTACTGTTTGATGCACTTTATTGGTCTAGAAAAGTGATTGGACCGTATTTTATTACAAATCGAATAATATCGCGTAATTCTGCAGTGCATTGGCCGCGTAAATCATGTGATCTAACGCAGTTCGACTATTTCTTGTAAAGCTATGTGAATGGATATATTCACATAGATTTTTTGATTATCTGCAATAGATGCAGATAATTGTGATATAGAACAGCAATTATGCAAAAATGTAATAGAAAATTTTGACTGAAGGATGAATGTCTGTATGCGTGGTCTTAATAGACATTTATCCGATATTATTTTTCGTTCATAAATGGTAGATTTTGTACATAATATATCAATAAAGAAATACACTACTTTCATCCAAAATGTGAGTTTTATTTAAAATTTAAAAACAAAAGTCCTTGTTGAAAAGCATAAATTAGAAATTTATTCAATCTTTTGATAATAATATTGATAAGCTTTTGCTTAACCACTTACATAAAAACCTAATTTTTTAATATAATAAATAGCAAAGCAGCCATAAGGTGCTTTGGGCTAATTAAATATGTGGATCATTTTATTAAACAGCAATCATTTACATGTTTATCTACCTAAAGGTAAATATTTCAATACATTTCAATGCTTTCTAAATAAGTTTAGGGAATTCCGAGAATTATTTCTAAAAAAATTAGATATCCTCTCAATTATTTAAAAAAAAAATTTGGCATTGTTTTCTGTTTTTTTATACTATTGTTAGTAAACTAAACTTGTACTTCAAAAAACAAGATACCGAAGTAGTCTTAGAAACAAAGTAACTTTTAATGCAAAACAAATAATACTAAAAGAGAAACCCCCCTTCATATAATTATTCAAAATAATAATCAGTCTTACTGTATTCATATTACCTTATATACAATCCACGTTTCTTTATCTTCTGTTTCTCCATCTAATGGTGAATTATCTGTCTTTAAATTCCAAATTATAATACTAGCATCATCATCTCCAGAAGCTAAAAATTTACCGGTAGGTGACCAACGAACTACATTAACTGATCGTTGATGCTTTGTTAAATCACATGCTACATCTACATTAACCCTTCCACTGTCACGGATTTTTAAATGCCATATCTGTAAAATTGCAATAATTAAATTGTAATAAATAAAAATAATAAATAAATAAAAATTTACCAATACATGACAATCTGCACCTCCAGTAGCTAACCTATAAAATTCACCGTTACATAGGGGTTGAATATCTGCGGTTAATACGGGATCTCGATTATGCCACGATATTTCTGGAATAGAGCACTTCATACTCTTTAAATGGTATATAGTAAGATAGCAAACAAATTAAAACTTAATAATAAATAAATTAAATTAATATACAACAAAACTTGATAAGCTCGGCAATTTACCGCCAAAAGTAATGCTATTTTTTGTTTTAACCTAACATCAGCGACACAACATTATGCGTGCGCAATTTCAATAAATTTGTGTTGTATTCCACTTTCGAATACAGGGTTAGTCATAATAACGTGACGCTATTAAATTTGAGTCGCGTCGCAAAACCGCAAAACCGGACGTGTCACTTAAGAGTGAATTTGAAAAAAATTCAAAAAACTTCCAATTAAATTCTAATGAGCCTTTTTCCTGAGAATAGTGTGGCAAATTTATCACGAGAGGCAGCACTTGTGGTAGGGACAAATATCAAACTTTCTACATTTAGGTTAAAAATTTTTGAAAAATTTTGAATGACGTTTGATAGATGTCTTGGGTAACGTTATATGTCCATCAAAAGTAGGCGGCAAGTTTGCCGCTTACATCAGCGTATCTTGTGTGACAAACTATTAAAAAGTAGTTTTGAGCGTCATTTTTATACTCGTATTTACATTTTTCTTGCACTTTTTTTGCTTCAATTGATCTATTTGATTTCTCATTGCATTTAATGAATGATCTATTAACCATTTTATCATTAGCTTGCACTAATTTCAGTTTTATTTCAATTTTTTATTAAAAAGTAAAATAAAAAATTTACAATTAAAACTTTCTTTTATCTGGCACAGGAATAATATTTATAGTATAGGAGCTTCTCAAAATTCTAGTGCACATTTTTATTAAATTAAAAATTACAGAGCCAGTATATTTAGAGAGTAGCGCCGTCCTTTGATCTAACCAAATGCCGACACGGCAGCCATGTTTTGTCCATACTATACATAACCATACATAAGTAAACAGTGTTTAATGGTTGTAGAAAGTTTATAAACTCAGTTGTGTTAGTTTTTCATAATATTATTCAGGGCCGTATTTAAGGGGGTGGTTTTAGGGGTTACAACCTCCCCCGAAATTATTTATCGATAAATTATTCGAAAGTTCGACTGCAATCGTAAAAAAATCAGAAAAAACAAAAACATTAAACTTGAAGTGTTTAAATAAAAATTAAAACTAAAGAGATATTTCTAATAAATTAAATCCCAAATTAAAAAATTGAAAATTCGTATTATAATCCGGCGATTGGCGACACTGGATTAAATACACCTACTACTAAATTGCAAAAATATAAAAACCGAAGATGAAAAATATAAAAATGCCCTAAATATTTACAGTCCTGTGTAAAAGTCTGCGACCACTTAGTTAATTGTTAGTTATTACTCCTATTAATTAATTTTCGATTTTTTGAAAAATAATTATATTGAAATGAATAAAATAGGTATTTTATCTTAATTCTTACTATTATGGTAAAAATTTTAAATTGCAATAAATTGTTTGAACCAAAAAGTTTAAAGGGAACATAAATTTTATGATCATCATGGGCAGCAAAATAGCTTAAAATAACACTTCCGCAATAAATTAGAATGGGCATTGTAAACCCATAAATTGTTTTATATTTTGTACATTTTTGTACATAAGTGTATATTTGCTTAAGATTTGTGAAATTTTCTTTTAATCTAATTTAGTTCTTCGTTTTGACAACATTATTTTACTATCGCCATCGGTAAAATAAGAATTTAGTTTGTGATTTTTATTCAAATATTAAAATTAAAAAATTTTATTTAAAAACGGTTTTTTACGTGAGAGTTTAAAATTAAAATATGAATAAGTTTAAACTTATTAAAAATATCGTAGTAAACAAAACTTTTAAAATTATATAAACAAAAACGCCCCCCCTCCTCAGAAGTCAACCTGTAATCAAAATTTGTCGCTCCTTTGACAAATTATTTTCAACCATTAAATAGAGTTCATAAAAATCGAAATTTTCTCTGAATATCGAACTCAAATAAAGAAAAATCGCGCAAAAACATAATTATTTCAATTAAATAAAAACAATTTTTTCACAAAATTTTAATTTTTTTTTGCGGTAACTTTCGACAAAATACTTTCAAACAAAATTTTCTAATAACAATACTCAAAAATGAAATAAAATCTTAATTGCAAAAATACTTGCACAAAATTATACTCAAAAAATCAGCGGAGCAAAATATAGGCTTCTGCCGTTTCCGCCATCTTGGTAAAAAAACCTCCCTCTAGTCACTTTTCTCCAAACATTACATTTCAAAAATTAATATAACAAAATTTAAATTTAGAAAAACTTCTTTTGTTATTTTATAAATTAGCTATTTATTTTGCTATTTTTTTAAAACCCTCCCCGAAAATTTAGTCTAAATACGGCCCTGATATTATTATGTGATAAATTGTTACAGAAATAACTAGTACTGATTTGTACTAATAATATATAATATTATATATTAATTAATTAATAATTTAGAAAAAAATTTGATTACAATAAACGTGTAAAATGCCGGGTTGCTGTGCTTATAACTGCAGTCAAAGAACTGAAAAAGGTGTTAGATTGTTTAAACTGCCCTAGGGACCTAAAAATAGTGTTAGAAAAAAACAATGGATTAACAAAATAAATCGGACAAATCTGCCAGGAGAAGCATTTGTTTGTGAGGTAAGACTCGGATTTTTAATTACCATAATTTAATTATTGCGTAATATAATTTTACATAATATTATATTTTACATTGCAGAATCAATCACTCACGATCAATTTGAAAATAATCGGCAGGATAATAAAAGACCTCTACGGTGGAATGCTATTCCTACCTTATTTTCACATAAGGTTATTCCAACACCACGAAAACCACCAAAAGTTAGAATCGAAAAGACAATAATGAAAATAGAAAGTATGTGCTTTTTATCTCTTACATGTTAATTATAGAACTATAATGATTATTAAACTTATTTGTAGATGTCCCGGACTGTGACCAGATGATTGAAGATCCTATAGAATTACATTTATTACATCCAGATGATATACAACGTAATAGTTCTGTACAAGAAGAACATGGTAAAATTGAGACAACTATAGATACTGAAGACTTTTATAATATACAACAATTAGTTGACACATGTGAGTTCTATGATACTGTAGATGAAGACACGGAGAATATTAATAATATTACTATGTCTGAGCAACAATCACTTTATAATCTTGTGGGTTCAATTTTGCTGAAGTTCAAGAATAATTTCAAAAATTGTAGTAATTGCATATCTGCTGTTGTTACGTGTAGTAGTGATGACTCTCTATTACATCTATTAGTACTTTAGTAAATCTTAAGTGTTATAAAGAGAATTCCCTTTTATATCCTACCAAATTAGTCTTCGACTACTTTTTACAGGCAGAAGTATTTTTTCGAAATCACAGTACAAAGGTTGTAAAAGGTGAAATCAATTTAAAAACCTTAATAAATACATTTTTTAATCTTCCTATTTCGATTAACGAACTTCCCAAGTGTCATAATATGTATGAAAAAATCTTCCCAAAACTGATCATCCCGTAAAATATTTTCTACAAAAATACCTCCTATGTTACTCCATACTACAAAGTAACAAGATTTTCTTCCTGTGATGTGAAGTTGTCCTTGTACCTGGTAAAAGTAATTATGATTCCGTTTCAATCTTAGCTGATCAGTGCTTCTGTCAACATGCAAAAACGGAACCTTACACAAATTATTTCGTAGATCTTTTATTGAAATATCCTCCAGTTTGGCTGGACATTTTACCTCTACCAAAGAATCCTGATCTTCTAATATTCCGTCTGGACTGGCACCTAAAAAGAAGTCATCGTTCTTACCTATAAATAAACCGCATTTCGTTACAGCTAAACCTGTCTTCTGAGAAAAAGCTTCAATCGCGTCGTCTTCGTGCTGAAGTCCGTAAGCAGTAGCTCGTGATCCTGTAAAATTGTTAAATAGTAAACGTTCTGCTAATTTACCTGGATGCGTTGAAGGTCGTCTCTTGCAAATTTCTCCAAATCTTGAAGCGGTTATCCTATTCTGGCGTTCCCTCTTCCATATTGGATTAGCTGATTGTCCTCTTGTTTGTTTTTCCAGGTCATCGATTTCTTCGTCGGTTTTTCTAAGAGAATTATAAAATTCTATTTTTCTCTTAGAAAATTCTTCTTCGTCTATTTCGTCGATTGCTCCATAATTTTCATCTGGTCCTGCTAACTGTTGAATTTTTTTTGATCGCCTATTCTTGTTACGATAATTTTGTTTCCGATCCTGTGCTTCGTAAAATATTTCTAATGTCCTTGGGCAATCTCCCTGAAAAGCAATATTAAGAATTTCTAAAACTTGCTTACCTTTCGTGTTAAATGACAAAGCGGCCAATTCGCAACGCATTTCATATGATCCAGCTTTTGCAAAATTAATGCGTTTACCTCCTGACATCTTACAAACCACAGAGTTGAAAGATTTTACATTATTATTGGTTTCCTGCAACAGAAGAGAATGTGAATTTTGCACTAACCTGCTTATATACTTCATGATGTCTTGGAATAGTCCACATGCCTTCATTTCTTCTACAACGTTATTTTCATCAAGCTTAGGTCCTTTGCAAAAATATTTTGCGCAATTAATATGCTCTCCAAAAACGTGGTAGGGCGCATTTTTTATGTCGTTGGTTAATACACAAATTTTTTCGGCTAGAGTAATATTTTCACCTTCTCGCTTTATTGACGCCAGTTTTACTGCTGTCCGCAGACGCAAAATGTTTGACGTCAATAAGTGTCGTAATTCTAAAGAAACACGTAAATTAGAAGAACTTTTACCTGACTTACCCAATTCGCCTAATTTGTTGCAAAAGTTTCGTAGTAGATGATTGGTACATTCAACTTTTTCGATGTTTGTATTTGGTCCATAGGGTTTGATTTCTCGAAGTTTCTTCATTACGCTACTGTCTCCATCGCTGACCATTCGAATATATTTGAGATTATGCTGAATAATACTCTTCTTGAAGCCTTTCACTATTGCTGCAGCCTCCATTGCAGTTGAATTCCCATTAAAATTTCTATAACATATGTGGTTATTTGGTCGTTTCTGCTTTTCAGAAATGTTGTTACAAGTTGCACAATATTTATTTAATACTTCAATATTTAAAATTTTTTTTGTTTTTACTCCCACAATAGTACCAACACCTGATGGTGCATTGTAATTGGTTCGATAACTTCTTTTTGACCATGCTCCGTCGGTAATTACCGTAGTGGTTGGAATCCCATTTTGATCAACATCGCCTATATCTATTGATTTTTGAACCTCCTCCTGACCTACTTTAGCAATATTTTTCTGTAATACTTCTTTTGTAATCTTCTTTAAATCGTTTTCTTCTTGGCGATACGTTGCGTAGGTCATGTATGGAATGTTCATAACAGAATGATACTCTTTCAATTGCGAAAATCCGCATCCAATTGAAGAAGCACCTAAAACAGATAAAAAATTTATATTAGCATTACCTGGTTTATTAGGAACTGCTTTCACTTTTTGTTTGGATTTGCACATCTGGCAGCGAAAAATTAATGTCGTCTGAAGTCCATGTCTTCTGCCAGTTTCAAAATCAATTTCATTTATTGTGCAGGAAAATCCAGGATTATGTGGAAATTGCTGAATTTCTTTCCAAAAACGTACAAAGTCTACTAGGCATAAACCATAAAACTGATTTTCTTCTTTTGGTGTCGGTGTTGGTTTTTTTGAAGATGTTGAATTTCCCCAACGTGCTAAAAGTGCCTTACGACATCTTTCCCTATTGCTTCGCACAGTTTTCGATAATTTCGGCATAATTCCTAAATTGTACTTCTTAAACCAAACGAGAAAGAATTCCAATAACGTAAATACCAATTTGCCTTCAAAAAGACAGTAACACAATTTTTAAATAGTAAAAAATCTCAAGAGCAAACACTCAATGCGTTAATATAATGCAGTGTAATGCTAGGGCTACACCTGCGTCTAACGTTATGCTTAGCTTGCATTAATGCACTAAAATGCAGATGTGGCTACGAATTAACGTGATAATCTGTTAACAATATTATTAATGACATTAGACTTTAGCGATAACTCGGGTAGCGGTCTCTTTTGGCACATCAAAGGGATTAATACGTTAGATATCGCGTTGTTGTGGCTACATTTATTCTATATCTCCCGCTATCGGCATACTTATAGTACTATACAGTAAGCTCTCGTTATAAAGATATACCTGTTTTAACAATTTTACAGCAATCATCATCAACATTTTTATGCAGCAATGTCTTAAATTGTAAAATAAACGCAAAAACTTATGGCAGTATACCTATAAATTTTGTTTTATATTAAACAACATAAAAATACACACAAATTTCACGAGAAATTAAAAATAAATATTTGTGTAAATTGCATTTTTTTTATACTAAATTAAATAATTTGAAGACCGCGTTTTGCAAATTTTGCAAAAAATTTATTCGTACGTTAAACCAAATTACAAGATAAATTTGTATATTAAAAACTTAAATAAAATGCAAAGATATGTGCAACTTGCAGAATCAGCGTTGGCTTAAATTTCAACGCTTAAGACAAGAGCTACACCTGCGTTTAACTTTAAGCTTAACGTATATTAATGCGCTAAAATGCAGATATGGCTACAAATTAAAGTGCTAATCTGTTGACAATATTAGTAATGGCATAAGACATTAGGCGATAGCTATAGCTATCGCGGTAGCGGTCTCCTTTGGCACATCAAAGGGATAATGTGTTAAATATTGCGCTGTTGTGGCTACACTATTCATTCTACATATATCTCGCGCTATCAGCATTATCTCGACTGCACTTGATTCAGTTGCGCCTCATTTCTGCATAGTATGCTAATTAAATTAAGTTTACAGTTGAAGCAAATTAAGTTGTTTTTACCGATTAAAAAAGATAAATTTCGAATAACTTTTATTATATTTTCACTCTCACACTTTTATTTTTGCGATATGACTTGAGTTAAAGGGAAAAAGGGAAAAAATAGAATCGTACGATATACTGAAATAACCTAAAAACAGAAATTTTTGACTTAAGTTGTTTATACCAAACATCAAAGAAATGTTTTAATTTAAAATAAAAATAAAAATTTTACGGAAATATGAAAACAAATAATAGTTGTCTAAAATTAGTGTATTTTATATAATAGCTGTTCTATTAAATTATTTGAAAAACTCGTTTGCAAATTTTGAAGGTTAATTTTATTTGTGCTACGTTAGTAATTAAATAACGGACAAGAATATGTGCAATTTGCAGATTCAGGGTCGACTGAAATTTAAACGCGAGTAACAAGATACTATGTTTATATAATAAGTCCTGAGCGACACATTTTATATGCTTCTTTCGTGGTAGTGATGCTCGAAATCGAGAGTTTACTGTACATGAACTACGTTAAACATCACTTTAAACATTAACATAGATGTAGCCATTCAAAAATATATAATCTAGCGCGTAATTTTTTCTTCCGTTAAATGACGCATTTTCTCTCGCTAGACGTTAACGCAGATGTAGCCCTAGCATAATAAAGAATTGCAATTATATCATAATCATCATGTACTCCCACTTACCAATACACCTTACTACGTACGTTAAATATATATAAAGCTGACGAGCAATTTCAAGTTTATGCTTGAACAAATTAAACAATTTTATTTTAAAAGATCAATAGTTTTAAAATAAGAGTTTTTTAAATTTGAAATTTTAATTTTTGAAATTGCACACGTATACGTAATAATATGACAACTTGCCATATTGTACACCTTTAAAATTATTTAAAAAATATTTTTTTTAATAGTTACCATATCTACATACTCACCATTTAACCAAATTTATTTAAACACACTTTTATAACACTTAACTAGTAAACTTTTCAATAAAAAGAATTTTATAAATTCATATCTACGTACATATAAGGTATGTACCTTAGAAACGCGTTACATCATTTTTTTATGTAGTATGTAACATTATACTATGCTTTATATTTACAAGACTTGGCTTACTATCTTCGATAAGAATTGTAAAAGATGCAAGACATTCTTTCTCAATTTATATACTTTTTCTACACGTCAATTATAATTACGTGAAGCAATTTGAACTTTAGGTCCTAAAAACTTTTAAACCAATTAAGATATCAAAATTCTGTTTGAGCCAAAAGTTTCTAAAAATCGAGATTTACAAAATATCGGAAGAACTCAAATTTAATGGTTTTTTGGCTTTTTTGGAAAAACCAAAAAACTTATTCAAAAAAGGATATTTGTAAAGGTTTATAATAATCTACTACACATTCTGTCAAAATTTCAAGTCAATTGATCCAGCCGTTTAGTATTTATAAAAAGGTACTAAAAGAACAGCCTTAAAAGATAAGCTTTTGTAAGTTGACTATTTTTCAAAACTGCAAGAAATGGTCAACAAACACAGTAGAGTGTAATTCGCTTTCATCAAGTAAAGTTTAGGTCTTAATTAAATCTTTTATTTTGTTTTTAAAAACCAAAATAACTAAGGCCCAAACGTAATTGACGCAGTTGGTAGGATTGCTCAGCGTTATTAATTCGACAAAAATCGCGAATTGATAGTGTTTTGTTTTAACAATTTACTGAGCAAACTTATAGCAAAATTTAAAATCAAATTGAATTCAACGACAATACAAGTTACAATACGGACAGCATCGCCGAGATTTGTATTACGGACCACATCGCCGCAGTTGAAATTAACGCCAACGAAAGTCAACGGACTACATCGCCAAGACTTTCTACTCAAAAAAATCAAAATTGGAGTTGTCAACAATCAACGGACCACATTGCCGAGATTGGAAGCAACTACAATAGCAGTCAACGGACCACATCGCCGAGGCTGGTAATTTTAACAACAAAAGAAGTATGAAAATTCAACAAATCCTGTAAGTTCCATTTCATTTACCTAAAGATTTATAATAATTATACATGTTGAATCGGGATTATTAATTAGTATAATATAAAATAGTAATAATAATAACGATATTATTGATCCATGTGTATATTGATTTTTGTTATATAACTATTATATGTTAGACACAGAAAAAGTTACTCGTGACAGAAGTCCTCTTCGTAGAGAACAAATTGTAATGGCAGGACCAAGATTAGAAAAATTTCATATCGATACGATACCAGAATTTGATGGTACTTGTGCTAAGTTAGCGGTTTTCATTTCTGCTAGCGAATATTTGTTAAATAATTATACGGATAGAATCAATGTCAATAATATTCAAAACGAATTTTTACTTAGAGCAATAATTGAAAGAACGTGCGCTAGGATTAGTAGGTAGTCGTGGAAATTTAACTACATCGATTGAAATAAAACAATTACTTTTAAGATTTTTTAAGATTAGACGGATTACCGTTTAGGCTAGCTAGGCTCGTGCCTAGGGGCGCACGAAAAAAGGGGCGCAATGTACCCAGCAAAATACATCACATTTTCAAAAATTAAATGTATCAAAAAATACAATGATTACCTATAGTTATTTTTACTGAGTTTTTTATTTACTGATTACAAAAATACTTTTCAATTTTTAGCACATTTTTAAAACTTACACCTTCGGAAATCTATGAGCGCATCGCTAAATTACGGTGATTTAATTGCTATCCCGATGCTTTGTTAATATTTTCTGAATTCTAAATCTGAATTAGATGGAACAATTTTAAAATGTAGAAGGTTGGCAAAAAGTTGAGTTGGGAGTGGGGCTTTTTTTGCCACGATGCCGAAAACGGCGGAGGCCTAGATTTTTGCTCCGCCGAATTGTATGGACTACATCTCTTGGATAATATTGGCACTGTTTATAGCGTTCCATTCGTGAAGCTCCAAGAAAAATGAAGAGTTCTGAGAGATAAAAACAACTCGCTTCTACATGGATACGATAATAAACAAATAAATTGAAAAATCAGCAAACATCAAACAATGAAGCGGGTACATCTAATCAAGATATCCCGCGCACATAGATGGGTGAGTCAAAAGATACCCATTCTTTACAAGCGTCACAAGCCACATGTGGCTTTTTGGATGTGAAGCTGCACCTCTTTCGTTCCATACGCAAGTATTATTTATTTTATAAAAAAAAAACATTTAAAAATTGTTCTGAATCGATTAATGAGGATTAGGTACTGTTAAAGAATCACATTTTAGTGTAGTGCGCGCGCCCCACCAACTTATGGGGTTGAAACTTTTCTTACCGCGATACGAGAGTGGCAGTTGCGATGCAGAGCTCGAGATATTTATATCAGCCAAATTGCTCGCATTTTAAAGACAATATTATTTGCTGTTGAATTGAAATTTATATTATTCACCATATTTATAACGCATTGTACTTTATTTGGAAAATTATTAAATTTATGAATAAACAAGGTTTTCATTCAAACGTCCGACGACATTACAGAACAAAAGTCAACAAAAATATACAGGTACCGATTCTATCTCTCAGCCACTTGTACTCTCTTTTTACCGCACCCCTCTTCCGTGACACGCGTCGTAACTGTCGTCAGTCCGTCATTTGGAGTTGATATTGGATCTCTAAAAGTGCAATTGATCGATTTAGAAAGTAAAGCTTTGTGGAGTGAAAAATTTACAGAGTTGAAAAGCAAGTTGGAAGACTTGGAGGTCCAGAAATGTATGTACGTAACGTAACAAAAGTGGACAGATTTAAAAGAAATGGTGCAAGTTGAAGCACTTACATTCGACGCATGGAATAGTCTTCCAGATTGCTACAACGAGGTGAAGAAGTTGGCATTTGAAGTACTGACTACCTTTGAATCGACATATGCGTGCGAACAAGCGTTCTCTTGCATGAATATAATTATAAGTAAAGTAAGAAGCCAACTAACAAATGAAAATTTAGAGTCGTGTTTGAAACTTAAAACGACAAGTTATGAGCCAAATTTATCCAAACTTTCTAAAACCATGCAAAGCCAACGTTCCCATTGAATTTGTTTGCTCTAATGTATGCTATTGCTTTTTTTAATTTTAAGTACAATATCCCAGTGAACACATGACGTAATTTTTACGTCACACGTAAATTATATAGAAGTAATAAAATTTTACGTAAATTTGACATAAAATTGACTTCTATTCGTGATCCTCATATGATGTCATGTTGCATGACATCATTATGACATCATACTGACATAAAATTTGACTCTCGAATCATGTCATTTTTATGACTTAAATGTTATGTACTGTACCCATAAAATACCTTATACCAGAAAAATAAAAAATTAAATTAAATTAAACCTCAGGGTCCGTGGGATTTTGTAATCACAACAAAATTTGGGTACAAAAACTCCCAAGGCTAGCTCAGTTGTTCACCCCAAATAATAAAGTAGATAATGAGGGCGCCAAGTAATTAATTAGTACTCCGGGTGAACTTTAGGTAATTACTAACCTAGAAAAAAAAATAAATAGGAAGAAAAAAATAAAATTCTGATAAATACCAGGAGTGTAACAAATATATAATACGTAAAATGAAATTTACAAAAAAAACATAAAAATTACTCAAAGTTAATATCAAAAAGCAGTTAAAAAGAATTGTCGTAAACCGAACGTAAATAGAATGAACAAAATAATTGGGCAGTACGCAAAATGTATTTTGACTGATTACACTGTTAAATTCGCACCTACCACGAAGAATTGCAATTCTGTTATAATAAGATTGGTATTGGTAATACCAATTACTTACATTACAAATACTAAGAGAAACTAATTTCATTACAATTACTTTATGTTATGAGTGTTATACTGAAATTTAATTTTTTGAGATTTTGTTATATGAGAGATTGATTAAGTGAAATAGTGATTGTTGTTTCCACTGAATTATAAAGCAATTGTATAAGCGTTATTCACCAGAAGCAGTGTAAGTAAACATAATAATTAGATATAATCACCGCCTCGTCGCAGAGTGAGGTTAAGATGAGATAATGCAACGCACACCAACTAAAAAAATACCTCTAGATGTGGTGACACATGGAGAATCAACACGACACAATGAAGCCGTTAATGGATTATCAAATAGCTCTACTTATCCTAACCAGAACATAAGTCAATACAACCACTGCGCACTGGACGGATCGTACTGCCGAGAAACCATCCAGCACCTCTTTTACTAATACAATGGAAACATACGTAGACCCCTACATACATCAACAAAACAGCTATCTACAACTACCGCAGTTGATACAGCCGATGGAAACCATTCGACAATCCCAACAAACATCTGCACCTCTACCTGTTCCTGCACAGGTAGCACAGTTTCTTACAAAAAGAGATTAAGAAGTCCTGATGTACAACCAAGAGCTCGTAAGCAATCAAAAATCACTAATTACTGGCTTTCCGCATCAGTGGAAACAAGTAATAGGTTTGAAGGACTTCCAGATGAGAAAGAAACCAACACCACTGACAAAACTGACGGAGGAAATGATGGTGAACTACCAGAAGAGGTAGCATATGAACGCAAACCACCACCTATAACTGTATACTGCGCTGAAAATGCCACACTCCTGCAAGAGTCAATTGAAAAAATTGCGCTAAAGGAATATACACTTAAAACTATTGGCCATCAAAATATAAAGATTCAACTGAATAAAGGAGAACATTTTAAACCAGTAATAGTATTTCTTGACTCAAAGCAAACGCAGTATCACACTTACAAACCAAAAGAAGAGAAAACTTTTAGAATAGTCATGAAAGGATTGCATTATTCAATAAAACCCGAAGTTGTAATAACAGCCTTAAAGAAGTTAGGTCATGAAGCCACTAATATATGAAACATCAAACATAGAATAACAAAGCAGCCATTACAAATGCACTATGTAGATCTTAAAACTAGCGACAACAATAAAAGCATTTATGATTTAAAATCTCTGAATCACAATGTAGTCAAATTTGAACCACCACGTGTTAAAAGAATTATTCCACAATGCACAAGATGCCAAGACTACGGGCACACCAAAAACTTCTGCCGAAGGCCTGATAAGTGTGTTAAATGCGCCGGAAATCATAATACCGTAAATTGTACACGCAAGGCTCGCGACAACCAAGTCAAATGCGTCAACTGTGAAGGCGCCCATCCGGCTAATTATAGGGGATGCATAATACATAAGCAAATACAACAACGATTATACCCCAAGCATAGAGAAAAGAATCTAGCCCATCCAATAAGAACAGAAATGAACCAACAGCCATACCCAACGGAAACAATCTTTACAAAGAATAACTGCAATAGAGCATTTCCTGCTCTTTCTCCTCCTCAACACGGCATTATGTTTTCACAGACAACAAATAACATTCCGCAACAAGAAAATGTAAATCGTCAAATGAGTCAAACCTCAAACCAAAACCAAACTGTTCATCATACAGTCAACGACATCGATGAACTCAAAAATCTTATAAAGGAATTAATAGAGCAAAACAAAGAAAATGCAAAAAACATGGGAACTATGCTAAATCTCTTAACCACACTTGTCAACAATATCAATAATGCTCGAACATCTTAAATACAAAATAGCCGTATGGAATGCCAACGGGCTAAACCAGCATCTAGAAGAAATCAAAACATTTCTAATTAATCATAACATCGACATAATGCTAATCTCCGAAGCACATTTAACGGATAAGCACTACATTAAAATACCAAAATATAAATTCTATTACACAACACATCCAAAAGAAGGTAAAGCTCACGGAGGTACAGCTTTGATTATCCGCGATAACATAAAACATCATGAATCCGCACCATATCGTAAGGATCACTTACAGGCTACTAGTGTCACATTGGAAGATGATGTGGGAAATTGTACTGTTTCTGCTGTATACTGTCCACCAAAATATAATACCAAAAAGGACGAGTTTGAGCAATTTTTGAACACACTTGGAAATAGATTCATAGCTGGTGGTAACTATAACGCCAAACATCCGATGTGGGGCTCCAGGTTAATTACAACAAAAGGCAGAGAGTTACTCAAAGCCCTACTATCTAAAAACCTGAAAATTGTATCTACCGGCGAACCAACTTACTGGCCATCCGATAGAGAAAAAACACCTGATGTCATTAACTTCTGTATCATAAAGAATATTGATATCAAAAAAATCAAAGCTGAGTCCTGTCTGGACCTCACATTGGATCATTTGCCAATAATTATCAGTGTATTTACACAACTGGTTAAGAAAAAAAAACAACCAACACTATATAGCAATAAAACAAACTGGAACACGTTCCGAGAAGTCCTCGATGAACTAATAACACTCGAGAGACCCTTGAAGTCAAAATTCGATTTAGAGTCAGCAGTTAACGATCTCACTATAAGTATCCAACAGGCGGCATGGCGAGCTACACCAGACTCATATAGCAATAATATTGAGGAAAAACTACCAAATATGGCACGACAAATATGGTACGACATGGCGAGAAACAAGACACCCTATTCTCAAAGCAAGACTTAATAAAGCAACCAAAGAATTGAAAGAAACGATCACAAATATAAAAAATCAAAACATTCAGGATTACCTAAAAGGCTTGAGTCCAATAGATGCCACTGATTACTCTCTGTGGAAGGCCACTAGAAAAATCAAAAGACCACAACAACCGGTGCCACCCATCAGGGACGATAGCAATACGTGGGCCAGAAGTGATAAAGAGAAAGCCAACATCTTCGCAAAACATCTAACTAATAACTTTCAACCTAATTCATCTATCATCTCAATGGAAGAAGAAAGAGAAATAACGGATTATCTCGAGGCCCCATTCCAAATGGACCCCCCCCCCATCGCCAAGTTCAAAAGGCAAGAAGTCAGAAGAATAATAACAAATGAGATCCGAGCAAGCAAAGCCCCTGGTTTCGATTTAATTACTGGGAAGGTACTGCAAGAATCATCTAATAAGTTCTTTAACGCCATAACGCAGATATTTAATACTATCCTAAGAATTAATGAATTCCCAGAACAGTAGAAGGTGGCCCAGATAGTAATGATCCTTAAACCAGGCAAAAATCCGAAGAGGTAAAATCGTATAGGCCTATCAGCTTGCTTCTTTTACTTTCCAAAGTTTTTGAAAAAGCACTATCAAAACGCCTAAAACCCATAATAGACAACAGGAATCTACTACCAAATCACCAATTTGGATTCAGGAACCTACATGAAACAATCGAGCAAGTGCACCGAGTAGTAAAACAAGTAAATCGAGACCTAGAAGGTAAACGCTATTGTTCAGCAGCTTTCCTCGACATCAGCCAAGCGTTTGATAAAGTGTGGCATGATGGCCTGCTCTACAAATTGAAGAAAAATCTACCATACCAGTTCTACTTGATCTTTAAATCTTACTTAAGCAATAGACATTATCTCACCAAACATCAAAACGAATACACCGATCTACATCCCATTTACTCAGGCGTGCCTTTTATACCTTTTAATTATACCGCCATTTTATCATCCCATAATGATCCCACATCTGCATCCAGGAATCTCCAAATTAACTTAACAAAAATCGAAAACTGGCTCAAAAATGGAGAATTAAAGCTAATGAAACCAAATCGGTACACGTGACGTTTACTCTGAGAAGGAACACCTGTCCACCAGTTAAACTGAATGGTTGTCAACTTCCACAGGCGGAAGATGCAAAATATCTTGGAATGCATCTCGATAGACGGCTTACCTGGCATAAACACATATTCACAAAGCGGAAACAACTCGGCTTGAAATTCAGACAGATGTATTGGTTAATCGGCAAACATTCCCAACTATCCCTTGAAAACAAGGTGCTGTTATACAAAACTATCTTGAAGCCAATCTGGACCTATGGCATACAGCTTTGGGGCTCCGCAGCTAACTCTAACCTTGAAATTTTACAAAAATTTCAAAATAAAGTTCTACGCGTAATTGTCGACGCGCCGAGATACGTTTCTAACAATGTTATCCAACGTGACATACCATTACAATCTATCAAAGAGGAGATCGAGAAATTCAGTACGAAATATCGTGAAAGACTCGCAGTCCATCCTAATGCTCTTGCTACTGAACTCTTCACCAACAGTCACAGTGAGCCGCGTAGAGTCTATAGGTTCATACCAGATGATTTAGTGAATAGGTTTAAACGTGGGGACAGCAACTAAAGTGTACATATTTAAAGAGATTGCTTAATGAAGCAATACTCTGCATGACTTAAAATAGTATTCAAATTGTTTGTTTATGTTGTTTATTGTCAAATGTAAAGCTTATTGTCACGGACAGATTGCTTGTATAAAACGAGTTAATAATAAAAAAAAAAAGATTGGGAATAAACACCTCGGCTGGGTGTACGCGAGTAACTTTAAATTTTTCAAAACCGAACTTTGCGTAACGCTTACAAGAATTATACCACGTATCGGATTACCTCTCAATTTTAAATAGTACCCATAAAAGGAAATCACTCCTAAATTATTAAATGCAAATTTACAATTATATCTACAAAATTTTCTCCATAAAAACAAATCATTAGGAATTATCTAACATCTAACTACATTAAAACATTAAAAAAACATATATCTCAATTAATGAAACTTCCACAATCATCCGGACTAATGGTAATCGAAAATAAATCTTCACAGAAATTCGAAAACAAACTACTGGTACGTAATATCCAAAAAGTAATTAACTCGAAAGCGAAAAATTTATACGTAATATCCAATTTAATTAAAATGAAAACGTCTGACCTTTAGCTGTCTTATGGTGGCCTACATAATATGAGTCCCTGGAATCCCTCTTTGACTCTTCTTTGGTAGCAATAATTATAAGTGGATGAACCAGCCTTTCCAGAATATTCCAAAACAACGATAATTCTTCCAGGAAAGTTGCCAAGTGTGCCCGTAAAGGTGCAAGGACATTAAAAAACAAATTTTTGCAAACTTCCAACAAGGGAGCAAACCAGCCACACAGAGGTTATTGTTGACCAGCAAATTATCTTCGAAAAAACAGCAGGAACTCTCTTAACTAGTTCTCGACGTTCCTTTCTCTTTAAAAATTCCCCCAAAAATTATTTCTTCCCTCTATCTTTCTTATCCGACCACATTTTTCCGAATTTGATAAAAATTATAGCTATTATTACAACTAGGGTAATATGAATAGTATATTTCCCGAGGTTGGCTAGTTACATCTCGAGGGCAAAGCCCGAGAGATGTATAGACAACCAAGGGAAATGTATTCATATTTCCCGTGTTGTAATCAATAGTTTTCTTCTGATTGGAAAATATATTATTAAATATATCAATATTTCATCAATAATAAAATTTAAGATTTTGAATTTGCAATAACTCGAAAACGGCGCTAGATATCGAAAAACTGAGCAAAAAATTAACCCCCCTTTGCTCATACTCAACCCCCCCTAGCAATTTGTCGAAGGAAGCCTTATGCAAAATTCTAGATCAATAGCGCGCAGAATGCGCGCACAATTATTCAGAAAAAGTTAGGTTGGTTTTTAAAATATAAAAATAAGTAGGCACATTTTTTATTTTAAACGTTACTTAAATGTCACTTTTTAACAGGGATGGCTTTAATATTTTGTTTTGTATGTTTGATTGTCCAATCACCGTGCGCAAAGTATACTTTAAAATGACGTTTCATATTTCCCTAGGGACAATATGATATGACGTTTCATATTTCCCTTGTGAAATATTAGTGTGTTATATGACATATTGTAACTAAGGCGATATTGCTCTATATTGTTTCAATCAGAAGAAAATAAAATAAAAATCAAACGTAACTACTATCGCCATCTCATAAATTAAAATGAAAACAGAAAATTAAAATAAGAAATTTTCTAAATAAAATTACCAAATTTCAAATACCCAACTAAAAAGACTGAAGATTGAACATAATGCAGGAAATTCCTGTAACAGTACATCCTGTGTAATAATTTTATCATACCATGACGTAAGATTCAAGTCATACTTTCATGCATTATCTACGTGCCAAGTCCAACATACTATTACATAAGTTATGTGACAATTTTGTGACGTAAAAGTGATAAAATATAATACAATCATATTCTTACATAAGAAACAAGTTCCTTTTTTATGTAAAACTGATGTAACAAAAACAACATACTTTTACTTTTACAGGATCACCATTATGTCAAGTGGACCTCTTATTTATATCATAATTATTATGTCAGTATAATAATATAAGACGTGCATAAGCCTAACATAAGCATAACATTTGTTTATGTCAATTTCGTCAATTTATTTCAACTTATGACCAACCACTACCAACTTTAAACCACAAATTTCACTAAATGTAACATAATGTTGTAAAATAAATTGACGAAATTGACATAAACATAACCTTTGTTATAAAGTTTGACAGGTGTTTGAATGTTTATTCGTTTATTTAGTTTATTTTTTTGTTATACGCATGCGCAGTTTCATATATTTTTATGTTCATTGTGAACACTTTTGCGGTTTATGTCAAAATTATGTTTTATGCTTATGTTTGGCTTATGCACGTCTTATGTTTATGTACATTGTGAACAAGCACTCACAGTATTATGTAATCCCAAAGTCATTTTGAAGTAACACTTACAAAATAGTATATTATTAAACAAGCATATAATGTAGGCTATAATCATAGAGGTATATATTAAAATATTCTAATATATACCTCTATGGCTATAATTCACGAAGATGAAGTTTATACGCAAGCCGTAGGCGAGTGTATAATCATCCGACTGAATTTTAGCCATTATGTGCGAGTCTAATACGACGTTTTATCTGACTCAAAATAAAAAATTTCATATTTTTTACAAAAAGTTTATTTATTAATTTACAATCGAAATGGAATTTTGACAGCCGATTTCGGCATGTGTCAAAGTTGATATAAATCCGCAATCATCCGGATCATCTTGAAATTTTCCAAGTATGTTTTCCAAGCATTTTTTAAAATCAAAATTTTTAAAAATTTTTGCACTTTTTTTTTCGACTTTTTAAAATTTTTAAAATTATTAAATTACGATATTTTCTTTAATAATTCAACGGTTTAATAATTTTAACGCGTTCTTAATTTGCGATACTCAAAGAGTAGCTTATATACTTATAAGCTTATAATATAGGTACTCGAAAAAATATGACTCTTGGCTGCGCCTCGAGTGCCCATTTTTTCTCGTGAATTAGAGACTCTTTAATCCCCTTGTATAATTAATAACTATTATATCACTATAACATCACTGTTGTGTCATTTTTATATCAGTACGGGATCACCATATGTCAAGTGTAGACGTCATATTTATGTCATATCTATTACGTCAGAGTCTTACGTAAGGAAGTGGGAAATAATGATTCAGTTATGACTCACACGTAATTTATATCTTATGTAAATTACGACATTTTTGACGTCATTCTAATGTCAATTTTACGTAAAAATGTTTACTGGGAAGTTACATTGCTTAGTAAAGTTTAAATTTTCTACTTGAATAATCAAAGCCATCGCTCCTATTGAATTTGTTTGTTTAAGTGTTTGTTATTGAAGTACAAGTTAGTGTTGTAGTAAATGTTTAATTGTTGTAATTTTTTACTTAAATAATAAGTAAGCATCTAATAATGCCATATATATTGATATGATATTTTATCTAAAAAATGTATCACACACTTGTATTGCTCGAGTAAGCCCTGATGTGCGGAAGCAGTTAGAATATTTCTAGGGTCGAGGGTTCGGGTTCTCGTAAAACAAAAATTACCAACAAATCCTAATGCCGTGGTATCAAAAGATGCTATGATATTTTCTACAAAATTAATATCACTAATACAAATTTTCGACTTCAAAGAAAATTTAAAATTGTAAATTAATTTAAATTTAAAATTAAAATTTTACTTTTTGTATCGAACCTTCAATATTTGATCATTACCCAAATGCGGTATCTTCTAACGCACATGTTGGTCTTATAAATTTTAATTTTAACTTCCAACTACTTCCATTCAAATCAATATCAAGCCCAAATTAAAATTACCTCCAATTAAATAAAAATCGCTCATCCAAAAATCAAATTTAATTATTCAAAAATCCAAAACAATTCACAAAATTCAAAATAATTCTATCGGCGGTCACATCCGACCAAAACACTTCTCAAACAATTCAAATCAATATTTGAATCACTATTCAAATTATTTCGCACAATTTCAAAAAAACACTCTTATAAAATTTATGAGCCAAAACCTCGCACGACCAGCTCGTGCGGCCATTATTGGTAAAAAGCCCCGAATTTCCTGTAATTGGCCCCCACCTAGCAAATCCTACAAAGTTACAACTTAATGATCAATAGAAAAATTTCACTTCACATATATTATTTCAATATATTTTTTTAATAAAATTAATTTTTACATGTTACATGAAATTGAACATGTAAACATGTAAACACGGGGTTACAGCGACCCCGTCCCATCATTCCTCAAGCCATCCTAACCACAGGATGAGCTCGAGAATCCTGGCGGGCGAGGTTTCACTGATTCTGGCCATGTTAGGCCAGAAATCCTCCAACATGGAATCTCTTTTTGATGATAAGGCTGGGCAGTGACATAGCACATGCTCAGCTGTTTCATCTGCTTCGTTGCATCGTCGACATACAGGGCTGTCTACAACGCCCATTGTGTTTAGATGTTTGTTTAATCTGCAGTGACCAGTTAATATCCCTACAATTGCCCGTAGATTGACTCTGGATAACTTCAGATAGTATTTGGAATGTTTACTTGAGAGTGCTCTTATGACCGCCCTCGCTTGTCTGCATTCAGTCTCTTTTTCCCATCTGCTAGAGTGCAGATTTAGGATACATTGTTTTAGGACAGTATCAAAGGTTCTTACAGATGGCGCGATCATCGGTTCAGGGCCGCAGGGAAGGCTGCTTGAACCGTTTTTCGCCAGCAAATCTGCTCTTTCGTTACCCTCGTTGCCTTGGTGACTGTAACGTGGATTTTTATTGGCACCAAAATTTAAATAGATTTCATAATTTAATTCAATAATTAAACTCATCTTGTAATTTTTATTTAATTCTGTTTATAAATAAATTGTATCGTTAGTTTGTTGGAAATTTCTATACGATAAAAATAGGAAACCGTCGCAAACTTTGCATCTTTCCAACGTTCTAGAATATTCTTCAAGAAAACTGCTGACTGTACAGCATCCACGCGTAATGCGCTTGGGAACGGATTTTTGTTTGAATTATTTTCACTCTCGATCTTAGCCAATGAAATCATTTGTTCAAATCTCATATAAGTAAAGCTATCTTAGCGTCGTCAGATGAGTTACAGCTTTCAATCCGTGCAGGTTGAAAATTCATCTCGCTCTCCTTAAGGCAGTATTCTAGTCTAAAAAGTTGAAAAAATCGAAAATTTTTGTTTTCATATTTCGATAATTTAGATATTCAAGAATATCTTAAAAGGATTTTTTGAAATTCGAATTATTTTAAAAATTATTGCCATTTTAGTGTCGTGGCAACTCGACCGGTTTAGATGGAACGAATCTAAGAAAAGTATTAAAAAATACATTTTATTGTTTTTCTGTGTTTTTTAAAATTTACTTATTTAAATATACAATTTGAGGTAAAAGAAGACCCGATATATGGAGCCGGAATCGTTGATTGAAGAAATGTAAGTAATATGTATTGTTCTATCAGTTAGACTGCCTGAAACTTGCCGCAGTTGGAGCCGTGCGCATCACCCCAGTTACAGCCAGACAAATCACTCTCTGGAGCCGGTGTAAGGAAGCTGCTGTTGTTACCTGCTTGGTTCTGAGCCACCAAACAAGCGCTCCGTAACAGATCATGGGTCTGTTGATAGCAGTGTCGAGCCAGAGGGTGATCCTAGGGGAGAGACCCCAGGACTGTCCCACCGCTCTTCGGCACTGCCAGAAAGCTATTCCCGCTTTTCTGAGCATGATTTCTAAATGTTTTCCCCAGTTTAGCTTTTTGTCAAGTGTTATGCCCAGATACTTGACCTCATCCGCCAATTTCAGGGGAGTCCCCATTAAACTGGGCATTCTCATGCCCCGTAGTTTCCTTCTGTTGGTGAATTCCTAGTAATTCCTGGTGGTTTCCTAGTTCATCGCCTGATGATGCCATAGTATGGTGAAAACGTTTGCGATAATACAGTGTATTTATATATTGTGATAACTTAAACATTTTAGTTTTCGAAAAAGAGTTTTGTGCATTTTTTGGTTTATGCTAAAAATTTGATATGAATAGAACAAGCTCTGTCTTAGTCGGATTGACCGAGAAAGAGTGTTCGTTGCACCAGTTCTCTAGTATTTTGAGAGCATTTTGCATTTGCATGCATACTGTGTTCTCAAATTTCCCGGTAAGCAGTATGGTAATATCATCTGCGTAACCTATGGTATAAAATCCCTTCTCATTTAGGCATTGGATAAGGCTGTCAACTACCATGTTCCATAGCAGTGGAGAGAGTACTCCGCCTTGAGGACAGCCCTTAACGACAATGCCTTTAACATTTGTATCTCCAACACTCACCTCTACAGCTCTCCACTTCAGTATGAAACTGATCCATTTTGCAATGGTCGTGGGAACCTCAAATCGGCGTAGTGCTGAATTTATGCTATTGAAGGTAGCCTTATCAAAGGCCCCTTCGATATCGATAAATGCTCCTAGGGTGAACTCTTTGTAGTCCAACGATCTTTCGACGTGCTCCACCACGTTGTGAAGCGCCGTTTCAGTCGATCTCCCCAGAGTGTATACATGTTGATTCGCCTAAAGCGGTCTTTGAGCAAGAACCACGTCGCGAATGTGTCTGTCGTACAGTTTTTTTAACGTTTTGAGAAGAAACGAAGTCAAACTTATTGGCCTAAAAGATTTAGCCAGGGAGTAGTCGCTTCTGCCTGGCTTGGGTATAAAGATAACTTTTTTATTTTGCGCCATTCATTTGGTATGTATCCGTGCGCAATGCACGCGCTAAACATCTGCACCAGGTGACAGATTAGATGCTCCAGACCCCATTGAAGGAGTGCCGGGAACACTCCATCTGGCCCAGGCGATTTAAAGGAACCAAATGTTTTAATGGCCCATGCTATTTTTGTTTCATCAACGACCTTCCTTGCAACTTCCCAATCTGTTGCAGTCGGTGGCTGAGTTTTTACTTTAGACCAGTCAAAGTTTGAGATTATTTCACTGTCGGGAAAGTGAGTGTGTAGCAGTATTTCGGCAGTTTGCGAGAGGGTCTCCGTGTAGGATCCAACCTCACGGTATAGACTGCCTGGCTGCTGGTATGGGTCCTTGGACATGACCTTCTTGAGTCTAGCCGCTGCAGTAGTTGTTTCCACGCTACTGCAGAAGGCTCTTCATGACTCGCGTTGTTTTAGGCGTATTGTTCTCTTGTACTTCAGCTGTCGCGCTTTGAATGCTGCCCAGTCGGAGTGACTTTTAGAGTTGTACGCTTTGTTGTAGAGCTTTCTTGTCAATCTTCTTAGCCGGTCGAGTTCTGGGCACCACCATGGTGTTGCCCGACCCCGTAGTCCAACTGTTTTTAATGGACAAGAGAGCTCGTATGCTTTTGTGAGAGAGTTTTGTAGCTTATCAGCATATTCCTCAATCTCCATAGTAGTTGTTAATTCGTTTTTAATAGAAGTTTCCTTCAGTTCCTCCAATCCTCAAGACGTCGACAGGTGATCCATGAAGACCTGCTTTTCGACGTTCCTTGGGTTCCTGTACTGCTTGAGTTCTATTGTTTTTGCATTTAATTTAAAGCAAATCCATTTGTGATCTGACATTGTCAGTTGATCAGATACATTCCAGTTACATAAATAGTTTGAAATACTTAATGACGCTACGGTAATATCGATTACCGAGTTGCGTTGGGGTGACATGTAGAAAGTAGGAACATTCCCTCGATTAAGTATTACTAATGTGGTACTCACAATGTATTCAAATAGTGACTCACCTCGTTTGTTGCAGTCCCCGCTTCCCCACGCAGGGTGATGGGAGTTGGAGTCGCATCCGACGACGAGGTGTGTCTTTTTTTGTTCACAATAGTTCACTAGATCCACCATCCTCTGAGGAGGTGGTGTCTCCAGCGAGTCTATTGGGAAGTATGCAGATGCCAAAATAACATCTTTTTGGCCATTCCCGAAGTCACAGCTTATTCAAACCACAGTCAGATCGCAGTCACTAAGCTGCGGCAAAAGGTTGGCTTGTATATTGCTAAGTGTGTAGATACACGTCCTAGTTTTGTTGGTGGAACTACCTGTAAAAAGAGTACCATTTAATTTTGTAAATCCACGTATGGCGGATTTGACTAACCATGGCTCTTGGATTAGAGCGATTGTGTCCTTACTGTTGTCTAAGTGGCGGCAAAGAGTTGCAACTGCCTCCCGACAATGCTGAAGGTTAATTTGCAGTAGGTTCTAACCTTCTAAAGAAGCCATTTGGCCTGCTTTGAGGGAGCCTACTGTTCTGTCGTCTCCTTGGCTCCTGTTTCCGGAGTTGCGTCCGTCTCCATTGGAGCGGTCGGGACTGATGTCTTAGATGCAGTATCGTCTTCGAATTTCTGCATCTTTGTTTTGACAGAGGTAAACTTATAGTTCAACTTCTCTTGCCTATTCTTTATGGCGGCACTGTCCTTCTTTCCAACCCCGAACACAAGGAGTTTACCTTTCGGCTTCTCCTTGTCGGCATCCAGGAAGACGTATAATTCCTGCGGTTTATCCCAGGAGTTTTGAGCCGCAAGGCGTCTTGTCACAATCTCCGTTGCCTCCGGTTCCCCGGGAACCCACAGAGTGACTTTTGGCAGCCTTGGCAGGTCGTCCATCTGGACTACATCTAGTCTCGCTCCTTCTCACAATGATGGGAGGTTTGCGATGGTTCTTCACAACCACTCTAGCAAGCTCTGGTCCCCACAGATGATCCGTAGGATCTCGCCTGCGTGGTAGAACCCGCCGAAAATGGGGGCTGGTTTAGCCTCTGAAATGCACTGATCGAGAGCAGCAGTTAGGCTTCTCTTGACAATGGCCACCTGAGGCTCGTTCAATTTGCCCAATGGGTTCAGGCGGTCTATCACAGCCACTCGGAAGTGCCTTTCGGCAGCTTTTTTGTAGGTGACATCCCCCACCCGGTTTGAGCTATGCTGAGGTATGGAAGACTTCACCCTCTTTCCCTGCCTGTTCGAAGGTGAAGGTTGAGAGTCTTGAGACCTCAGTCGTTCTTTTGCAGCTTCTGCAGAGGTCATCTCCTTACTCTGCAGCTGCTTCTTGTTGTGGGTGGGAGGTTTGCGATGGTGGGCGGTTTTGAATGCCTAGCTCTTTCATGTGCGGTGGTGATGCGGCTGGGCTCTTGCCCTGAGGTGAGGGTGTTAACGTCATCCTCTAGGTGGGCTTTCCTCCTTCTTCTGGCTTCCGCCCCACAAACCTTTTTTTTCCATCGTTTAGGAAGTGGCTTGTTGGCGTCTGCCTAGATTTTATTCTGATTGGACTGCTCAGATGGGGCGAATACGAGGTCTGGTCCCAACTGTTGGAACGGGACATCCTGCTTGGGCACCTCCATCTTGGTAGATAGGGCACCCTGCTCGGACACTCCCGTCTGTGTTGTGGCTGTTAAATCAGCCGTGGTTGTTTTTTCCTGTTAGTTTCCATGCAAAAGATAGTGTATTTGTCTTTCAGAGCTCCCCACCCACCACAGAGCCCACAACGTTAGGGACACTACCTTAGCGCTAGAGTTACTCGAGAGATATAGCCCCCAGTTAGGTGAGGCGTTTGCACACTCCATCCTACCCCAGAGACTCATCCAGCTAACCCTCTGACGGGACAGTACAGCCGATTGATCAGAGTGGACTAGTTCTGACCACCCGTTTAGATGGAAATTCAGGCCAAAGTGGAGTGTTGCCAAGCCCAAGAAAACAACATCCGCTCTCGGGCGGGCCCAGCCACCAGGACCCCTTTATCCCACCATACGGGTTTCCACGCACGGCACAAACACGCGGGTACCTGTAATTAGTCTGGTTTCTTCACGCTGACCGTCTTCCCGATTTATTGACCCAAAGTCCGAACACGGAGAGTTTTAGACCTCGGTCCGAACTCAACGAGCCAAAGCAGACCGGACACAAAGGAGTTTTATGGCCCTGGCCCGAATCCTAACAGGTACACGCCCGACGCATCCTTGAAACACGCAAGCCCCCTCACCACGGCAAGGTTCAGGTACATTAAAGAAGGAATCATCGTATAATTTTAAACTTATTTAACACCTTTGAGTGTTCTCCTTTGAGCACATCATTTTATGCGGAAAAGTGAAGTGTTTGGAAGAAGGCATCATTAAGTTATACGGACTCTATTTGCAAACCAGTGCTTTACATACAAATCCTCACGAAGTAAAAGATGTATTAAATGTCGATTAGGAAAATAATGAAAATGTAGTTCCGGTTTTTTATTTTGCCCATGAGCTGCATAGTGGAACACGACAGTACGCGTTGGACATTTTAAATAAATAATAATATAAAATACCAGCTCACTCGCTCCTACTTATTAACTTTAACACAATAACACACCAAATAAGAAATCAACTATGTCTATGAAATTAGTTCAACCGGCAACCGTTGGTGGCGTATCGCTTATCTTAAATCGCCTATAGTGTATGATACTGTATAGTGTGTACTCAAAGAAAAAGACCGTTTATTAGCAGGTAATAAGGCAAAACTGGCACCCACTTTCGGTAGATTCTAACACTCTGGATAGATCATTGGCAGTGTCCAGAACTCGCTGGAATGGTTGCGAGAAACTTTAGCAAACTGGCCGACATTATGAGAGAGAGTTAAGTTGGATGTAGTCCAAGTATCTACTTGGATTACTAAAGTCACGCTTTAAGTACCTGGGAAATTGGAGCCAACCGAGGTTGTCATAAGACTCCTTGATGCTCAGAATACCTAAACTAAAGAGGTTAAATTAAAAGAGTGGTGTGTCTTCTCTGACACTGATAGGAAGGAACCAAAAGATAAACTCTTTGATGTCGGGTTGGTAGACGGTGCCACTATATCGAGACGAAACGATATCGATAAGTGGCTGAAACAGAGAGGTGTATATTTAAAAGAGAGCTCATTGTCGGGAAAAATGGTTAAGAATTGCGGTCAAATAAAACAATATAATTGTCTGACGTTTCGGGATCTTTACTGTCCTATTTTCAAGGCTATATATATATATACAAAAAACAAAATGAAATTAAAATACAGATAACGTTAAAAATATAGAGAAGATGATGAAAAAAATGATGACAAGACAATGATGAAAAAATAGCTCTTTTGGAGGAAAAATTGGAAAAGCACAAAAAGAAAAACGAAGAGAAAACATAATCATAAAAAACATAACCATGGATGGAAATGTAACCACTGAAAAAAGTAGAGGAATTCTTAAATAATAAAATTCAAATGAATGTGAAGGTGGTGGATACTTTTAAAGTAGAAAGAATTGCCGAAAAGCAGGTAATTGTAGCAAAAGTTGAAAAGCAAAGAGACTAGTAATGGAATGTAAGAATAAGCTAAGAGGTACTAATATACGCATTGAAAACGACTTGACCAGCAATGAAAAAGATATACAAAATCAAATATGTTACTTTACAAAAATCGAAATGGAAAAGAGTGAAAGAGTAAGAGTCGGGTATCAGAAGATGACCACAAAGTATATGTATGGGATAAGAGCGATAACATTCTGAAGATGAAGAATGATCAAGCCCAAACTTAAAAAAACTGACACAGTTGGAAGCAGGAGTATCTGGAACTTCCCAAACAGATGCTCCAAACAGATACAATGGGGAAAATACACAGATAGGGCATGAAACTGGAATAAACGAGATGAAACAAACGGTTAAGCAAATACATAGAAAGAAAAACAAAAAGCATGGTAAAGAAAATAAAATAGTAAGAGTGGCGACGTGGAATGTAAGAACTCTGTTGAGACCTGGAAAAATGAAGGAAGTCGTTAGGGAGATGTCAAGATATAAAATAGATTTGGCTGCAATACAGGAAACCAGATGGAAAGAAGAGGGAGAGATAAGAGGGGAAAGCTTCGTATTTCTGTACTCTGGGGAAAGTAGACAGGGAAGTAATGGTATGGGTTTCATAGTCATGAAGAGATATTTGAGCGAAATATTGCAGTTTAAGCCGATGAGGGGAAGGCTATCATACCTAAGAATTAGAACGAAACCTAACAAATTGTCAATAATAAACGCCTATACCCCGACAGAAGAAAGCACAGATGAGGAGAAAGAGCCGTTCTATCACGAATTGGAAATGCTATATGAATTGATACCAAAACACGATACTGCGATAATAATAGGTGACTTTAATGCACAGTGTACCCTAACACTCCCTGAATGCTGCTTGTGCAAGCAGCGGCTAGCTTATACAGTACGGAGAGAGGCTTTTTGGGTAAGCGATACTAGAAAAATATTGCCAGGCGCCAGAAACTGTTATTAAACCGTAAAATAAAATAAACAAAATAGAATTAGCGGTTTAATGTAGTTTCAAATTAAAATTATGAACAAAATTCTAAGGGATACTGAAGGTATCACCTTGACAATAAAAAAGTTAAAAAAATACAAAGCTTCGACACTGATGGTGTCAAAAGCTTAAAAATTTTTGTTTACCACCCTCTTGAGTGACGACCATTAACGGAATAACCGTTTTATAAAAATTTAAAACAACAACCGTCACATAAATCTCCTGCAAAAGAGAATAATTGCAACACAAATTGTAACGACTTACCCTTAAAACTGACCAGGTGTAATGGCAATACAGCAGCTCGAGTTAACCACGACTTCCAGAAAGCTTTCCTTGGTTCGAAGATATTTCGGCTGCTCCAAAAAAAATGGTTTGGTTTTGAAAACTGCAATCAAAATTTGAATTACAAAAACCCCCTCCTACAATTGATAAATGTGACACGTCTCTCTACCAAACGACGTAGAAAAAATGTATCTTAATTGGCGTCACCCAAAATTGTGAATAAAAGATTAATTTTCTTTTAAAAACCGGTTACTGTCAGACAACGATCATCACGAATTTCACAATTTCAACTGCACTATAAGAAAGAGCACAATTTTCTGAGTATAATGCAACAAAAATTTTTGCGGTCCATGCATTCGTTTTCGAAAAAACGGCATTTTAAAGTTATATAATAGCAGGTAGTTGTAACCCGATACACCCCGTTGCAACGTGTCGAGCCACGGTCAACTGGCACGTTCCGTTCCTATTCTTCATTTTGTTGACGGTACGAGTGCTTTAATACACTCTTAATGTTGTCATTCGTGATCGACACCCGTACGAGTTCTATGGCTTCGAGTTCCACCCTTGGCGAGTTCTGTCATTTTTCAGGGATTTTTTTTAATTATTTTGCGTAAGGTGAAAAAATAAAACAGGACCGAAGGGCGTCGAAGGCGTCCGGAGGGTCTGTTTTATTTTTTTGCCTTACACAAAAATCGCTAATCATGCAGCCGTGTTAAAAGGTGTATCTAAAATACATGTAAATTTAAATTTTTCAAATTCGATTTTTTCGAGAACTAATGCATGGACCGCAAAAATTTTTGTTCTAATATGCTTAGAAAAGTGTCCTCTTTCCTATAGTGCAGTTGAAATTGTGAAATTCGTGATGATCGTTGTCTGACAGTTCCCTAAAAACCAAATATTACTCCTTGATAACGCTATCGATAATTCCGCCAACTGTTGGGATTAGTTTCAACGTTTTTCTTGGTACTTTGTTGAATGGTACAAGTTGGATTTTGCATCAAAAAAAATAAACCATATAAAAAAATCGTCTTGAAGAAAAACCTTCACCACGGTGGTAAAACGTAGGTGTGTGACAAAAATTAGCAAACTAAAAAAACGAATTTGATGAGTTCAAGTTACAAAAATAATAATAAAAATTGTAACTGCCAGTAATTCAATCAAATGATCATCAAATCGGTATAAAAACCCAAAACAATTGATTTAATTAGTTACAATTTCTATTAATTTTCGCAGTTGTAACGAAGTTAATCTGCTTTTATTTGAGCGCTTGTGATAATAAATTATTGCTTTATCGTCCATACCAACGTTAAATATTCAAATTCAAAAAGGTGTATAAAATGTAACATTTAAAATTCAAAAATTTTACCTTGCAAAAAAAGAAATGCATTCGCAATGTTACAACAGGTAGGAAAGAAGAAACACAATGAAGATGTAGCTGGAAAATACACAATTTACAAAATACACAAACAAAAATCAGGAAAATATGGGAGAATCATTTCAAGAGACTTTTGAATACACAACAAAATGAGGAAATTAAACTAAAACAGACTGAAGAAGCACATAACACAGAAGAAATAAATAAACCAACAAACGACGAGATTCTGGAAGCAACTAAAAAGTTAAAAAACCGAAAAACACCGGGTACAGATGAAATTACAGCAGAGATGATTAAGAATGGAGGAGAAAAGGTACATACTGAGATTTTTAAATTAATAAAACAGATATGGATTAAACAAGAAATGCCACAAAAATGGAAAGAAGGAGTTATTGTAACGATTAAAAAGAAAGGAAATTCAGAGGAATGCGTCAACTACAGAGGAATTACACTTCTGAACACTGCGTATAAGATACTGTCGGCAGTGATACACAACAGACTCACTAAATACGTCAATGAAATAATTGGAAACTATCAGTATGGGTTCAGAAGAGGTAGATCGACAGTTGATGCTTTACACTTGATAAAGCAAATACAGGAGAAAAGCTACGAATACGATTTGGATCTACATATGCTTTTCGTAGATTTCAAGCAAACTTTTGACAACGTTAATAGATGCCATATGATTAACATTATAAAAGAATTCAACATACCTCCTAACTGATAAGGATGACATCGGTAACATTAGAAGAATCAAGGGCCGCAGTAAGAACGCACGAAGGGGAAACGGACAGCTTTGAGGTAAACTGTTTGAGTGAGTGAGAGTGAGTGAGACAAGGTGAGACAGGGAGTGAGACAGGGTGATGCCTTGTCGGCGACCCTGTTCAACATTGTGCTTGAAAAGATAATTAGAACCACTAGATGTACGGGATCAATAATAACTAAGGAAAACCAGTTGATAGTGTATGCGGATGATGTCGTTATTATTTCAAGAACTAAAACAGGAATTATGAAATTACTAAAGATAATAAAGAGCGAGGCAAGTAGAATGGGTTTAAGTATCAATCAAGAGAAGACAAAATATATGAGATGCATAAGAGAAAAAGACAATACCTTAAATGAGTTAAAGGTGGATGGAAATGTATTTCAGCAAGTTAAAGACTTTAACTATCTAGGTGTGCAGGTGAACAGCAGAAATGATAAATCTACGGAGGTCACAGCTAAAATCCAGGCAGGCAACAGAGTGTATCACGCTAATAGACAGCTATTAAAGGATAGGCAGACATCAAAGGGAACAAAGATTAAAATCTATAAGACATTGATAAGACCAGTGATCACATACGCGGCCGAGGTCATTTGCTTAACTAAACGACACGAGAATAAACTGCGAGTGTTTGAAAAAAAGGTTCTAAGAACGATAGTGGGTTACAAGAAAATAGGCGGACAATACCGAAGCAAAACAAATGCAGAACTGCTTGAAGCAATGTATGGTGAGGACATAGTTAAATTTATCAAGGCTCAAAGACTGAGATTGCTGGGGCATATAATGAGAGCAGGCAACAAAGAAATTGGAAAGTCTATAATGTCATGGAAGCCTGAAGGAGAGCGAGCCAGGGGTAGGCCAAGGTTGAGATGGTATGATAGAGTGATGAGCGACCTGAAAAAGATAGGTGTAAGAGAATGAACACAAAAAGTGAAAAATCGTTTGGAATGGGCTGAAATTATACGTGAAACCAAAACACATCAGGACCTATAATGTTATGTAAATATGAGAATTAATCCACCTCGCCAAAGGGATTTTGTAAGTCCGTAAAGGACAGCTATATTCTAATGTAGAATGTGATGCTAAAAATAATAAAAAAAATAATAATAAAAACCTACAAAGTTAACTAACTTGTCTTTAATAATAGTTATAAAATAAAACTTTAAACACTAAATAGGTTGGTCATTAAAATAGAGCAACTACAGTTTTACTACTTTAAAAAAATTATATTTTAAGAATAAAGTCTAGAAATGTATTATTGAGTCAATATTTAGTTACCTGACCCTTGTTATTTATAATAGTTTGACATCTTCGTAGCATAGACTCCACAAGCTCTTGACACCGCTGCACAGCTATGGATTTATATTCTTGCTGCACAATTTGCCACAATTCATTTTTATTTTTTATTTTATATGTCCCAACTGCCTTCTTTAGTTCCCCCCAAAGATTTTCGAATGGGTTTATATCAGGGCATTTAAAAGGTCACGGTAAAACCGATAACTTTTGATCTTCTAGAAACATCTTTGCTTTTTTAGAAGTATGGTTAGGGCCGTTATCGTGCTGGTAAGACCATATCAAAAGCATATTTTCTTCTGCAAAAGGCAGAATAACATTTTCTAATATATTGATATATTCGTGTTAGTCGATGTTTTCTTTTATCCAATAATATTATATTGTGATAACTTAAACATTTTAGTTTTTCGAAAAAGTGTTTTGTGCATTTTTTAGTGTATGCTAAAAATTTGATATGAATAATAGAACCTACACCATACCACGAAAATGCTCCACATAACTTTATATTTCTAACTCCGTGCTTTACTGTTTTTTTTTGTATATTTAGAGAGGAATTTCTGATTTAGAGGTCTGGGTACATATTTCCTGCCATCGGATAGCATCAAATGAATCTTAGTTTCATCAGGCCACAGAATATTTCTCCACTTTTTTACTCCTTCTGAGCCGGTCCAATCTAAGTGATCATTCGCAAATTTGATTCTATTTTTAACGTTGTTTAAAGATAGAAGAGGAAATTTTCTAGCCACTTTGTCGTTTAAATTATTCTCTGCTAGCTCTCTTTGAATAGTTCGTGCACTTATAGTGAGATCCAGTTCTAATTTAATGTCCTTAGAAAATTGAAAAGGCTCGCTTTTAGAAGTTTTCACAATTTTGCGATCAGTCTTGGCCGAAGTTTTTCATGTTGAACCCCGATTTTCTACAGTATTTTTTAAATTTAATGCATTTTCCACCATCTTCTTCGAACAATTAACAATTTTTGCTATTTGGCTTTGGGATTTTCCTTCCCTATGTAAAGTATGTATTTGTACTCGTTCGAGAAGAGTGCAATGGACACCACGACCCATGTTTACTAAAAATTACAAAGTAATTCATGTAAATCTCTTGTATTTAGATAAATTATATTCTCACCTAAAAATCCTAACAAAAAATTAACACATTTAACCACTTGTTCTTATAAAAACTACCACTATTATGGTATGGTTCTATTTCATTGACCAAGCTTATATGAAATTTTAATAAATTATGAATTCCCACAACATATACAAAAGTACTCTAACAAAAAATATTTATACTTTTTAACTCTACATACTAAATAGTTCAAATATTGTTTAACAGCCAACGTTAGCATAAAGTTAAGTACTTCAAATTATATATTTTTTACGTATGAATGCGGTAGCTCTATTTCAATGATCAGTAGTAGTATAGTAGTACATTGTCGTGAAACAAAATATTTTGACCCACCCTGTGCTAAATTGTAAAAATTTGTTAATTTCATTTTTAAACGTTTGAATTGGTAAAAGTGCAGAGTGGAGAGAAAATAGAGAGATAAGGGCTTTTTTGGCCAACTATGGCCGACAGCGGGTGTGAGAATTTGTATGCCCGCTGAAATTTGATTTTTGATACGTATTATAATTGTGAGTAATATTTTTATTTTAATTTTGAATAAACTGATTTTGATGCGTGTGCATTATTTTTGAAATTTTGAATTTTGGATTCGTTTGGATTTATTTTTAACGTTTTGCTACCAAACCGAGCAATAGTGCATTAATTAATTGGATCGGTTTGGTTAATTTGGATTGATTTGAAGAAAGAATAAGCCCAAATAATAAATTGTATTTGCATTGTAAAATTAGAAAATTATAAAATTAAATTTGTAAGTACGAGCGTGCAGCGAAATTGATAAGCCGACGAATTGATAGTGGGAAATCAAAACTTCAATCCCTCTATGAAAATTAAAATTTTACATTTGAATCTAAATTAGTAGCGATTGGAAGAATAATTAATTGATTTTTAGAAGACGATTCATTTATAACATTATTTTGATTGACAACGAAGACAATATCGTCAAAGGAATTCGCTCCCGAGGTCGAATTGCTCCACCGCGATAGGAGCTAGTCGAGGTGTATTTTTTTTGAGTGTGGTAAAGGGTTTGGTTAAAAAAAAATAAAAAACAATCAAATGCCACCACAATATGTATGTAGTGTGTATGGTCCACAGTAACCTGGACATGAAGTTGAGCGTTTTGTACGACGCAAAAATATTACCTTACAATAATTACCAAAAAGACTTATGTTGCGATCGATATAGTGTAGAATGTTTATCGAGAAGAAGAAGACTGAAGTTCAATTTAAAATTTTAGCTGTAAGCTACCTCGTTTTTACTTTATCATACGAAGTCTGAGAAAGTATTGTAATCGTGCAGAAAAAAAAAAAACTTGAGATTTTGATGAATTTAGACGTTTTGGGGTCCCAGAAGCGGAAAATCGTAATTTCCAAAAAATGTCTGTATGTATGTGTGTATGGATGTATGTATGTATGTGGTTAAATTTTGTGTGCGCTCTACCTCAAAAAGTAATAAAAATTTTTTAACAAAATTTTGTATTTGGTACATAAATATTGAAACTTCGAGCTGATTAGATTTTGGTTAAAATCGGTACACGGAAAAGCAAAATAAAATAATATTTTGTAAATTAAAAAAAAAATTTTTTTCTTATTTTTAAAATTTTATTTTTTAATCATATTCTCCTCCAAAATAATAAAAAAAAGTATTAATCAATAATCGTGTAAATATTCTATTTTTGTTTATATAGTTTTTACAAATTAAAATAAAATTTATTTTTTTAATTTAAGTATTAATTTAAATTTAAAAGGTAAAAATTGAAAATTAATGTTATCAATTTAATACTAATTTAATAAATTTATTATTATTTAAAAGTATGATAAAGTTATGGTCATGGCCACATCCGATTTTTTATTATAAGAATCTACTTCTTTTGTTTAAGATATTTCAAAAGTGCTGTTTTAATTTTTAGTTTATTTTTATATAATATAATTATAAAAATGTCGATCCAATGTAATATATAAAAATAAATGATTATAATCGTGTATTATGTGGTTTTTATGTATTTACAACAGGCCCCCTGCTGTCATTTATCAGAAAATGGCTAATATCTCGAAAAGTAACTATAAATTCAATTGGCTTTTTAACACTTATCATTAAACTATTACTTTTCTACCCGTTAATATGGTTTTTCTAAATAGAAAAAATATTAATATGACCGGACAACTTATGTACGGACTGAAAACGTCTTTACAGAAAATCACCCATCTATAGTTTCATTGGTTGGGGAATATTTAGAATATAAAAGTTTTTGAAATACCATCTGATATGATATTTCATTTTGGTATAATGGAAGTTAGTTTTATTGTTTTGTTTTTATTACTTGTTAGTTTCTGCTTAAAATAAGCAATTTAGCAGTCAATTTAGCAACTTTTTTTTAACTCTGGAAATTTATTAGTTTGCACAAAAATTAATTTAAAAACAAATTTGAGCAGATATTGCAATATCGCCATCTGGTGGAGAATTGGTTAAAAGCTGCGTTCGATTGATTGCTACTATTAGGGATGCATTGTGCATACGCTAAATGGATGCAAATTTAGGGTATCTTTATTTTCATCACATGAGAGTTAGCACTAAATTGTATATTATGGTCTGGGCGTCATGTTTAGTTTTCATCATGGCTTTTTTGTTTAATTATTATTCTAGCAAGTAAAATGCATACAAAACATGCTTCTCTGAAAAAAGAACTTAAGTGTTAACATAATTATGGTATTATACTATATAACCAAAAACTTCATGCTTTAATTTAAAAAAGTGTAAATTAAATAACAAATTCAACCATTATTGTCGACAATATTTAAGTCAACAAAGAAACCTGGTGAAATTGGACGTTGTTAAGTCTATATTTTGTGTCACGATTAAAAAAATTAATTTTTATAGAAATATCTCACGAGTATTTAGATAATTATATTTAGTTGGTTAATTATAAATTATGATGATCCATAGAAAACCTTAAATTCTACAGTTCGTATTTCCTGCGCATTGGCGTTGTCATCGCTCGTTTCCAGAGTAGTCGATAGCGTGAAGCTTTTACAAGTAGTCGTATTTTCCGCCCTTTAAAAAAGGATTTGATTCAACTTTTTGAAATAATCATTACAAAATGACCGATTATTAAAATAAATTTTATGTTCGTTAATGTCGTAGTTACGTAAATACTTGCTTGTTGCTAGAGCGATCATCATATTGAGGGTAAGTTTATTTACACCTAATCAATTATGAAAATAAAGAACTACACTAATATACATAGGTATTCTCAGATATATCCATACTATGTATAACGTAGGTACATTATGCATTTTCATTTCAAAGTTTCTTTGCTGACCAGAATAATAATTATGAAAAATGTTAAAGCTTTAATATTACCTATTTTACTACAAGTAGGAATTGGCATTTATAGTAAGTAAATGGTGAAAATTTCATAAAGTAATGAACGAAAAAAATTTTAAAAACCTTTGTCGTAAAAGTTCATTTTTTGAAAGGTCTTACAAACACTCAAGTGGGATAAAGTGATGATGTATAGCAGCAGTTGAGAGTAGCTCTTAAGACTGTATTTAATATTCAAAGGGCGTACAGGAGTGCGAGTTGAAAAAGTCGGCAGCTATTTTTTGTGGATCTAATCTACTGTAGTACTGTAGAAATGCTCTTTGGGTCAAAATAATTTACTAGTATCTTTATTTTCTTTCTATGGTTCCGTACACTTTCTCTGGTTATGAAATTTGTAAAATTTGTCAATATAACACGCATGCAACAGATATATGTACCTATCTAGGCCCAATTTCTTATATGCCTATAAATTTTTCATAAAAATACATTTATACTATCTTATTTAGTTTTCGGTAATTATATATATCTACTTCAAAAAGAATTTACTACATTGATACTTGTTTATTTATAAGTTTGAAAGTTAAAAAGAATGTCGATGAACTGTGAATATTAAATTTGAATGTTTAAATTTTTCAATATCTATTTCCAAAATTGTTTACTTACCTACCAATTATTTCAAATATTTAATTTTTATGCATGCACAAATTTTTTGGGAAATATAGGTATATTGAAATATAGGTATATTATACATCATGGCCCTCAAGCTGATAGCGCTGATTCACTGCGCATTTTGGTTGTTAACATAACATGTAAGCCGCAGATACATTTGCGCATTTCACTTGCATGCAACATGTAAAATGAAATTTAGCCGTGCCTTTGCTTTTACATTGGTTTATTTACAAACATTTTTTGTGCATTATTCAATCAAAAATGCTGTGAATTCTATTTCGCTTAAGTGCGTAAACTTGGCCCCACAATTTTAAAATATCCAATTTTTTGTTCCATATTATTTTAAGTTTATTCTATATTGTTCCACAGAATCATTTTCATTAATCCAAAAGTGATGTCATAGTTTGGAAACCGAAATTAACGGTCAAACCCGCACTTTTAAAAAACGGAATTATTTTTTGTTGCAATAGGTTCTAAATTTGTTTTATAATGTTCCATTAAAACGGCACGGCAAGCAGCACTTTGATCTTGCAGCAAAGATCAAGATTACTGCAACAAATATCAATAATGCCGCTTGCCGAGCCGTCTTAATGGGGATGCAGCTTTAGACGTTAAATGAAATTTGGTAACTTCTTTTATTAAAAGGTTAATTTATTTTTGGCTGCCATTTTGTTTTTAAATAATGTTTAAGTAACGCAATATATCTGCTTGTAAGGTCGAAAATAGTTGCCAAATTTTATTACACGTCTAGCAGTACTACCAAATACCTTAAACATTAATACCGGACAGTTCGGTTATTTTACGTATATATTATTGCCACAACGACAATAGCGCCACCAAACGGCTAGGAGTGAAGAATTGCCGGCAATTTTAAATAAATCCACCTTTGCCTGACATTGTTCGTTAATTAATTTATTTAATTGTTTCACTAAATCTAATTTCACAACAACCCGCGAAATTTGAAACAAAATTAAAATATTTAACAATAAAGTATTACTCCCAACCGTATAGAGGCGTTGTAATCCACTTGTCGCACGTTTTGCGTGGGAGTGACCGGTATTAATGTTTAAAGTATTTGGTACTACCTGCCTTTTCTAACACATCTATTTAGTTAGAATTTCTTTTAAATTTTCAAAATAATTTTATTTTTCTAAAAACAAATATTTGTTGGTAATAAATTAGAATACAAAGTATACATAAAAACTTAATAATTATTCTTATAATGTTTGCGAAAATGTGGTATATTGTAGTTCTAAAAAGTGTCACGGAAGTCCATAGGGGATATAGACAAAGGAGGCAGCTGAACCTAGGCTCTTCGTTTAAATTTATTTTATTTAAACATTTAATATTTTGTCAGCGTATATTTAATTATAAAATCTAACTTCTTACAAATATTCAAAATTTGTTGAGATCTTACCTATTTACAACTTACGCGCACAAATTAATTAACAAGGTTCTCGTCACCAAGTCATCAAGTAGGCTTCTCTCATTTTTTTCCATCTTAAAACAAAAACAACAAAAAATTATGACAAAAGTATCCCTAATTTACTTAAAATAATTTTTAGTTAGGCCACCGTCACTATTTGAATGTATCTCTCATTTCTTTTAAATTTTACTTCAGTACAGATACGGCGTTTCATTTTTAATAATATAATGCTAGAATGCTAGAACCAGCAGTGTGGTGTAAAGGTTTAAATCGACATGCTACGGAGCGGGAGACCGCAGTTCGATGCTTGGTCGCGCCAACTGCACTGCTGTGATCTAAAAAGTCTAACTTACATCTTGGGACTATACTCGCCAACACGCATTGGCAAGCGTGGCGTTTTAAAGCCTACTAAACCTCTCAAATAAAAATGAGAGAAGCCTAACATTCAGGAGTGGATAGATACAGGCTAAGAAGAAGAATGCTAGAAAATAAAATTATGGGTATATTATTAAATTGTTAACTTTTGATTATTCTGTAAACTTTTTATTTTTATTTCTTCCTATTTTCTTTTATAATATTATTACAAAACTTAATTTATATTTAATCACGTTTTAAATTTGAAATCTTAATTTATTGTTTTGCACGCAGCTTTATAATTAACAGATTTTCATATTTTTAATTTTTTAACAAAATTTAATTTAAAATACAAAGTAGTTACGTAGAAAGGTTCTTATACTACATAAAAGTAACAACCAAAGTTGCTTTAATTTATTTCTAACTTTTATTCTTTCTATGAGTCTTTCTTCAAACTAGTAATCTTTGTGAAATACGCGAATAGCATAAATTTCTAAGATAAAATCGAATTCAGCACTCGCAAAAAGTATATTGTAATCTTAGTAAAATATACTTTTTTCTTCATATCGTTATACTATCATAGACAACATCTAAATGATATTTTTCTAACGTTCTATTTTGATTTGTAAACAGTTTGGATGTCAACAAAAATCAATCTATTACTATTATCTGATATGTAGTAAAAAATAGGATATCATCATGATACCTGCATTAGGAATTCGTCCGGTTGGAAACAGTCATGCAAAATAACCGAAATATTATGATACAAAATGTACTTTTACCTAAAAGAAACGCTTTATTGATTATTATGGTATTCTGGCAAATAATAAGAATACAATCCAACGAGTACTAAAATTATTTTTTGAACAGTATACTGAATCGACAAATCTAAATCATCCAACATCCTCATATAAGAAAACAACAGTTATAAAATACAAAATGTCACAATGTAAATTTTGCGTAATAACCATGTAGTTAAAAACGCTTTTCTTAAATAAATAAAAAATTTATTAATACAGTAACATTAGAACAATCGACCATAGACCTAAAGTGGAATTATCTTGTTGGATACATAACTGACTTTTTGGATTAAACATTTTTTTTAATACATTGATAGTTGATACCTTTACGACCTATTCAACCAACCAATGCCTTAGCATTGCTGAATTGAAAGTTAACATTATTTGCTTGTTGTCAAGTTAACAAACAAGATATTGAAAGTCAGTCGAACGATTTTTCGGAACAGAAAAATTCTGTTCTACGACTTTCAAAAGACCCGAACTCTTAACAAATGTTTGCTTTATTAGGCTTCCAGACGAAGTACGTAAGAAGCCTTATGTTCTTGTCCCGTATCCGTCCACATCTTTCAGATTCTTATTCGTTAAGCTAATAATAATGTTTAAATTCCATCGATTATGTAAAATTTGTAATTTATCAACCACAAAAAATTGTACAAATTATTAATTAAAATTTATACAAATTATATAACTTTATAATAAAATTATAAAGCACTCCAATAATTTAAAAAGCATAAATAAGTTAAAATTAACATAAATTTTTATTATTTTATAATCTTTTACAAAGTGAAATATACCGACGAGATCTACTTTGGGATCTACCAAATCGCAGATAATTTGTGCTTTCTTTTTCAGCTTTTATAATAATTGATAATCAGAAAATTGAATTAAAAAAATAACTGATAAACTGCTCAAATGATTTTATTTCAACTTATAATAATTGTAAAAATGTATTTAAATGAAAACTAAATCTATAAGAGCACTATAATATAAATAAGTATGATTAAAAGGTTAGGCGAACTTTTAGCTATCTTGAACGTCTAGTGCTTTATCTTTCTTACGGGGTAAAACCATAGTAAATTTTTTAGAAAATTAAATTTTTTTTTATTGACTTAAAAGATACTTTGAACCTTCTAAAAGGTTCTGAAAAAAATTTGTTTAGTACAATTTCTAGCTTGAACTCCAAGCGTGTCGGATTGCTACGTAAGAACTACCTGGAACAAATTAATCCCTACTGGAAAGATTGAGCCCAATGGGTTACTTTATCTTTTTTTTCAGTGTAGTGTCAGTATATGTGCAAGAAGAATATAATTTTTATGTTTTAAACCTACATTTACAGTTTGTTAGACGGATTTTTGATTTCGTCGCAAATATACAGTTTTTTTTATTTTGAAATCACGGTATTTGTGTGTAGTGCTGGTTTTTAACAGTGGATTTGTAATTTCAAAGTGTTTTTAAGTTACAATGAGTGACTCCAAGGTATACCGGAGCAAGAAAGGAAAAAAATCATACAGTTTTTGTCTAAAAGCCGATGCTAAGCGGAACAAACCCGCCGAGCAGTATTTGACAGATGCGGCAAAACACGCACGTTCTAGCATAAAAACTTCGATAAAAGAGAACTAGGAAGAATATTTTAATGTGGAAGAGCACCTTTATGGTCCTGGGATACCAGATTAAAGGTAAACAATTTCAAACAGTCAAATTTTTAATTTTTTTTATGTCTATAACACATTTCAAGATTAAACACGAGTTTTCTCGAAACACGATTTTTCAAAACGGCACGCAGCATAACTCCAACAATTTTTGTTCTTTTCGTTCAAATTTTTGACAATATCTTTATAATAATATTTTAAAGAGAAATACGTACGGGATTTTCAATAAATTGATTTATACATTATTTATTAACAAATGATTACCGATTTTTGTGCCGAAAATTGAAAGTTTTCATTCAAATACCCGTCAATCACACAAAAATCAATATTTTTAAAATCCCGTACGCATTTCTCTAGCTATGAACATGTAGATTAAGTAAATTTTTTTGTTTTATTTTAGATTCAAATTTGGACAAGCTACACTGCGTGCCGCAGAGCGCTTCAAATTCAATAACCCTCACGAGAATGGCTCCAGTGTCGCCATTTCTTAATATTTCTAGATGATAATTTTTTGTTTTATACTTAAATATATACTGAATACCTACTTCAAATATTATTATTCTACTACCTTTCCTTCTATGCAAAAAAAATTGTCAAAAAAATGCTATTTTTATAGCTGTTACAGTGGTTTTACTCCTTAATTTCTAATTGTATATAAGAAGCTATTTTACTTCTTCCTCTTCGCACTAAAGGCCTCGCCACATAGTTTGTGCTATGCTATGCCAATGTAAAACACAGAAGTAGAAGCATACGGTTTTAATGCTAACGGTCACATTGCTATGCGGGTTGCCATGCTATGTATTGCATAACCAAGAAATTGTTTGACTTTGATGCCGCATGGCATAACATGGCATAGCATAGCATAGAAGTTGAACTCGATCCTACTTCTGTGTATATTTTGTATAGATGTTCTGTGGTGGTGTACCTATAATCAATTGGTTTTGAGGTTATTTTTATTATTTTGAGTCGTAAAATGTCGAGCAATTTATTAGAGACGAACAATTAATAATTTTAATACTTTCGCATCCGTGTCCCACCAACGACAAACTTTTTTAGGCAATACCCGATTTTTTTTTTTAAGTAGGAGTACATTCAGTAAAATTAAACCTACAGCAACGTCACTAGATTCCACATCCATTTTAAAACTAAACAACCCAACAAAAATAATTAAAATATATGGTTAGTTTTCGAAACGAAATTACAAAAACCTGAAAATATTTTTGGTTATGTTCAACGTCTAAGTCAGAGGCGGAGCTTAATAGCATTGCACAGCACAACCTATGTGAACACTTCTATGTTGGATCATGCTATGCTAACATTTTAGATTGGCATAGCATAGCATAGCACAAGCTATGTGGCGAGGCCTTAAGTATGGGTATTTTAAATATTAAGGAGATTGGTATATTCTTACAAATAAACCAATTATTGGAAACGACAAGTTTCGGTAGTTACTAAAAATTAAGAAAAATATCCCTACATGCCATTGAATTCAGATAATGGTACCTGCCGTAACTAGTCGATTCCAATAATAGTTTTATTAGCAAGAATCAATCTCATAAATTGTAATTAATAAAATAAAAGTTTCATTAAGATATAGTATAATTGTATTAGCAATTAGTTATTATCAACCTACAATATTATTGAATTATCTACTGATTACATTTCTAATCTGATATTCTTAATATTCATCATATTTTATTTGGAATTTCTTTAACAGATTTGTTAAAATTTGTAGTATTTATTTTTAAGACTATGTTTTTGGGTTAGGTACGTTCTTTTTCTAATTTCCAGTATATAGTAAAATATTTTGTTGATAAAAAATTACCAAAAAATTAACGGATTAAATTTAGGATAATTATTTTGAGCTTTATAACAGACACAAGATTAATTCAGATTAAGTATTTTAATTTAAACCAGAAAAATAATTATATAGAAGCCTTAGAATTGCGGTCATGCGAGTTCTACCTTATTATTTAGTAATTTCATATTAAAATAAATTAAATTATAAAATAATAACATAGTTTATTATACATACATAATTTGTATTTTGGCATTTTTGTATCAAGCCTTTATTCTCGGTTTGTTGTTCAATAACCGCTTTGATTGCATGAGGCAACCGTTGTCGAAAGATGGTGTAAGCAGCGAGTTATTTAATGTTAAACGTGAAACACAAAAACTATCAACACAATTATTTGTATAAAATGCAGTGACCTAAAACAAAAGTGATAATATAAATGTTCGTGGATGTATGGAAATTTGACTTACTTTCAAGATTTGGTTTTCTCAAGTTTTAAACAGGAAATTTGAGCGGAGATTGGTAAAGGAGGTGGAAGAGCGTGCGGTCGGTTCACTTGCAAATAGTTTTGCTAGTGAGCAAAAATTAGTTTTTCTAGTGCGAATTTCACTATGTTTAAAGTGAAAATAGTGTTCGACATGGACATTATTTGTCAAGTTTCGATAGAAATATCTTTGCAGCGGAGACGTTATCCTGAAAGTCATTTTTCATTAATTTATGAAAGCCACATGTTTCGTTTTGATGAGACGCCACGCCATCTTGAAATTTGAATTCAAGATTTGATGAAGTTATAAAACTTACCTTAATTACTTTTAATATTACGAGTGGATTATCGTAAGACACGTAATAATTGGTGAAGATTGCATTGAACGATACACGAAATTAAATCGGAAGCAAATTTAATATTCCAACTAATAGCACAAAGAGAAGCACATGGTTTACACTAAACCTGCTAACTACAACCGCTGTTTATAGTGAACTAGTACGAGATCTTGCTGAGTTAGTGGCGTATCCACAGGTAAATTAAACAATTATTAATTTTTATAAACATTGATTTGTTTATCAATTACAATGTATTACAATGTACATTAAATTTGTACAAATTTACATTGTACAAATTTATGACACTATTTCACAAAAAAGGTTAATACAATTAGATGCTAGTGCAATCACGATTAACAATAAATGTGCATCCAATTCTACGAATTATCACAACACACCCAAATTTTAATCTGCTAAAGGTGAAACTGTCAGATATAAAAACTCGAACTTTCATCAATAAATTTCATTCAATTTGCCTCAGAAAGAGTTTTTATTTTCTTTCACCGGCAACAGAAGCGTGGTCACAGGAACCGACTGCTGGGAAGTGATCTTGCTCTACGACTATTAACGTTAGCCGAGGTAAATTTTTGGTTAGTGAAGGGTTCTCAATTGCCCCCGAGAATACCACTACAGTATATTTTATTAAAATAGTTTTTCAATTTTAAGAAGAAAATAATAGTTTATCATACGCCGTGTTGCATTTTTATACCCGATGTAAATTTATTTATAATGTATTAAATATTTAAATCAAACTCATCCTACTAGTTCGAATGCTATTCAGCGTTATATATTCTCAGCCACTCTCAATTTCTTGTTTTGGTTGTCACAAGAACTCAAACGAGAATCAGTGAATGTCAATTTTTTGACCGATAATAATTAATGAAACAAAACTCGGCGCTTCGACGCCTGAACCCCCGGGTTGCTTCTATTTTAGTCTCCGACTAATGTATTAAACATGGAACATGTTTTTAGATACCAAGCAATGATACTGAATGCAATGATTTATTTAACATTTGTTTTTTTATTACATATTATTTCAATATTACTTTATATTAATTGTGAGTGGCTGCGCGAAAAAACTACCTTACTAATAACACAGTGTCTTTTATGGTTTGTTGCTTTTTTTCTTCTCTTTTGTCAAAATCATGTCGATTTTTAGTGTCAGTCGGTCGGTCGGTGTCGAATTTTCCGAGGTAACAATAATTATTGTAAAACACATGTTCCAATTTAAAAAATGAACAAAAATACGACAAACCAATATTTAAATAAACGGGTGTAATAAATTTAATTGTCACAGCATTTCATGAGGTAAAAAAATTTGGCTAAAGTATCGTAAGACATTTCTTCTTCATTGCATTGCCAGCCACATTTGCGGTTGTCCTTGGTCATCGTCAATAGCCCTTATAGAGCAAGAGCCCGTGGCTGCCAGACCTTCGTTATTTTATAAAAGCTGAAAGTTTCTTACGGCATGCTTCCTACACAGGTAGGAACGATGGCCAACTATGTACTTTGAGTCATCGTGGCTTTGGCAGGTAACAGATAGCAAAGGTGAATAAAATACCGACTTACTTTCGTCAAATCATAAAGCGTAATTTTCTTATATTTTTCTTCGGAATAATATAAAAATTCTTTTTTTTTAGAAATTTTAGAAAATATGCCCAAATATGAAAGATGTTACGGTTACATTATAATTAATTTAAAATCGATTAGAAAATTAAGAAATGTAAGACTTCGAAAACAACTTTTTAAAATCAATTTGTTAAAAAAAATAATTAAAACTGCATTTGGTCATATTCACAGACCATAAACAATCTTGAATCAACACTGCACTAATAATTGAACGACCATGTCCGGGGCAATAAGATGTTAATGAGCTTCACGCGCGTTTATAAGAAAGTAAACAGCCAAAAATGCAACTTTGGCTTAAATAAACAAAATACTTAAGCGAGGAAAATAATTTTTATGAGCCACACGTGCCATTTTTTTTGGATACATTTAGGGGGAAAGATTCCCCATAGGAACAAAGGAAGTTGGATTATAAAAACGCGATGTTAACGTCAAAACGAGAGATTATTTTGTAAAACGTCGAAGAATTAAAGTGAGACCGGGATTTCAATTTTCGATAGAATTTGTGTTCAAATTTTAAAAATCCAAAAGCGGTACAATAAGTTCGGTTGTCGTTCTAAAATACTCCTTTTATCAAAAGTTTAATTAAATTTGAATTTAAAGTAATTAGTTACGTTTGTTAAGTAGCTCAAGTTTTTTGTGACAGTTCGGGATGCTAAGTGACCAGTTTTGTTACGGTGGCATTATTGAGAAAAGGTCAGATTTATTTTAATTTATGTTATTGTTTATTTCCAAGTTGCACCCAGGACCTGATAGCTATCTTGTTTTTTATGTACTATAAGTTTTAGGAGTTTTATTTTTATTGTTTTTTTGTTCTCATTAATTTTTAGGGTAGTAAGTTTGTATTTTTAAACATTTTTTTATATTTTTCAAATTAAATGATAAATTGAAATTTGAATTTATATTTATTGAATTTATATTTATTGAATTTACCCTTTGGTTAGTAAAAATATTGCAACCACCCCAGAGTAGTTTCATTGCACCCGGAGAAAGCCTGGCAATTGTGCTTTTTTTAGTAAGTAACAAAGATTTCAGACAATTATGCAATATTCTGAAAAAATAGCCAAAATATGCAAATACAACATAATATAATCAGGTCTCTAGTTATAGTTATGACTATGGGTTCGGATTTATAGGCACTAAAAAACTTGAAAATATGCAGGCAAATATGCTCTGAAAACTTCAGAATAAGCACTTAAATATGCACAAAAATTTTTTTATTATATCTCAGAATGATGGATAGAAATTATTGGTGCAAATAATGAATTAACTACTTTTGTTAGAAGTTTAGTGTTCAGTGTTGGTATTGAACTGTGGCTACAGTGAGAATACATCCAATAAACATAGTTTGGCAAAATTTTCTAAAGCTTTAATTGCCTGTATCACAATCTTAAAATTGCGATATTTTATGTTAAATTTTGAATGCATCTGAAGCTGAAGAAATTCATTGCGCTTCATCCCGGTCAAAACTTTATATGAGAGATTTCACTGCAAATTTAAATATTCGAATAAAAATGGCTGAATAATCAAATAACTTGACTATTCGAATAATATGAATATTCCATTAATTTAAATAATCGAATATTTTGAATATTCAAATTATTTGATCAATGAATATTCGAATAACAAAATGATAAAGATTCCCACTCTTATAATATAGAGTATACGAAATTTTTCATCTTTTCCATCGTCTGGTCAAAGTAATCTTAATAAATCGGGATAGAGTTGCACTGCCTGTTTTTTCCAGCTCTTTACACCCAATTAAATGTCGAATATCAGGTTTGTCCGACGATAATATTTCAATAATCGTATTTGCTACTAAAAGCCCCATTGGAATCTGTACTTTCGTCCACGGTAGTCCAAATATCAGGATCGCCAATTGCATCGCGAATGAATTTAAGTTTTAAATCGTAACATCGTGGCAAATATTTTTTCTGAGTGTCCATTTGTCCGGAATAGTCTGTTTGCAGTATTTTTCCAAAAACTTACGAAATTTTGTGCATTGAAGTTTGTTCCACGGAATATTAGTAGCTAACATCGCTTCATATAATTCAAATAAACATTCAAAACCATTGCAAAAATCAAAAATTTTATTATTCAATTTGCTAATATGCGAAATATATGCCAACGTAAGCAAATAAGCATTTATAGGCAATAAACCACAAAATATGCACTTAAACTCAAAATATGCATTTATAGGCAAAATAAAAACTATATAAAACGACTCAGAAAGGCGTAAAACATGTTTTCCTTTTAAAATTTTTCACGTGCCTGTACGCAATAAAAACATGCAAATGCCTAAAAATCCGATCCTTAGTTATGACCTAATAATTTTAATGCATGATGTAATGCTAGAAGTCATGGTTCCAATAGAAACTTAAGAATCGCCTTCATAATCAATGGAGACATCATAATTAAATGCAAACATTTCCCTGCTTGTCCATGGAACTGAAACTATATCATGCAAATTATCATCGTTTGTAACTCTTATTGGGGCTTGGATTTCTATACAAAGACGCTGTCTTTTGGTAACCGTAGAAAAACGACCAAGATTTAATTTTCTCTTTTCTATTTAAGAGCAAGCTAAATCGAGCAAAACAAGAAATTAAAAACTAAAGTACATGTGATCAAAATGCCAATGACACTTTGATGTATTTATTTTATAAAGTATTTTTCGTAAACCTCGATTTTATATAGTCACGACATCTATTGACAAAATAATTAATGTGTAATATTTTACAAAAATGTAATTACCCGATTGATTATTAACTTACAAAAGCGGAATTAGGCTTTAAATTTGATCCGCAATGTACTCTATCATTAAAAGAAATGTAGTCGATCGATTCAGTAGTTTCAAAAATTACACGTGACAACAAAATATCATTTCACATCTATATTGTCGTATTTTTAAAACCATAAAAAAGATTCTGTTTTGTTATTTTATAAATTATTTTAAAGTTTATTTTATTTTGTTTTAAAATTGTGTTAATAATAAAATATGATTAAGGTTATTAACATCTACATGTTAGATGAAATTGAAATTAAAATATAGTAATTTATAACTTACATAAAGTTTAAAAGCTCTATTCATAAACACGTTTTAGTCCAAAACCCTTCTGTAACAGTGGTGTAACTTTGGCCATATTTAAAGTAGGGAGGAGCCTTCTTTAAACCGAGTTTAAGGAAATTTTGATTGGAAAATACAGTTTACACTGTTATGTAAACCATACTTTACTAAACCAACCACGATACCCTTATCATAAGTCTATTGTGTTAAAGTGTCCAGATTCTTACAAGTCGAAAAATTTTATTAAGTAGTTTAAATAATTTAAAATAAAAAAATGTCATTATAATTGATGTCTGCTTACCGTAGCGTTTTTTTGAAATTTTTTTTTTTTTAATAATTATTAAAATTATTCCATACTTTACAAAGCATCTGAACATGATAAATTTTATGATTTAATTACTACTTAGCTTTTCTGAAATCTCGTGGGGAAACCAAAAACTTCCTTATTGCTTCCAATATTATATGTTAGCTGACTGTCCATTGAACAAAATTTTTTAATTTTGCAAAAATTGGGGCGAAACGTTAAAGCTAGGATTTTGTAAGTTGTTTGTACCCTGAAAAATTATAAACGTGAATTGCCAACTAAGTTATCACCATAACTTATCTCAGGGCCCATGGGATTTTTGTAACTCAATGGGTACAAAAGATTTCCCTGGGCTAGCTCAGGTGCTCTCAGTTATACGAAGTAGTTAGGTAGGGCGCCAAGTAATTAAATTTCAGGATTCCAGAGAACTTATTTGATAATTACTAACCACTGAGATGTAAGCCAATTTACGAGAAAAAAAAATATTAAGTAAATAAAAGAAACCACCACAGATTACATCGAGCACAATAAGATTTATTAATGGACAATACAAAAAAAGAATGATCAACAATGTCTTACAATTATCACTGATAATAATAATATAAATTAACTGAATATGAAGAGAAAAGTTGTTGCGCACCATACGAGATCAAGTTACAGTTGTCTATTAGTTCTACGCAAAGTTTATAATTTTGAAATTTCCTAAATAAACTCTTAGGTAAAAAAAAACTCTTCAAATGATTGTCATTAATTAGTAAAATATAAGTGTCGCTCAAGACCCGGAGAATTGCAATTCTTTTGAGTCGCGGTAATTTCACACTAACATAGGTGTGCCCCGAATGTTTAAATCAAAATCCGAATTTTGCGTATCGCTTCACAAAAAAAAGATGTTTACGTGATGGCAAACTTTAACTTTTCCTAAATAAAAATAAATTAATTTCTGCTCGAACTTAATAATACTGATTATATAGGTATAACATTGTAATTTACGCAACAATCAATAAAATAATATAATGACGTAACGAAATAGATAAACGTAGTATAAAACAAATAGATAATTTCGGGTGTTAACCGGTAACCAATTCCAAATTCAAAAAGTTGATGGTCCGGATAATATATAAAATCAGAAGTTGAAAGCGAAAATACACAGGACGTCAAATGGGTAGGTACGCAAAGATCCCGAAGGTGATAATATAACGGACTCTTATGCTGGTTATCATCAAAATAAGTTAGTAACTGATACGTCTAACCTTATGCTGGTTGCTGTGTGAAAGTTTGATGGAATATTGGACGCTCCAAGTCTCAATCCTCGTAGATCCAACAATACGAAAGAAGGAAGAACCACTATTTTAGAAATATTTCCAATCAAAAATAATTATTAATTTAAAATTTCTAGGGTACATATAGAACACATTAGGGAACAATAAGATATATTTTATATTTTCGCATTTAAAAAAAGTCGAAAAATCTACTTTATAATTTCTTTTATTCAAATCAAACTAAAATAAGTTTATAATGATTACTATGACAAAAGAAAATAATAGAAATATTTTAATTTTTTATTCATTAAAAAGTGGAATATTTTGAGAAACTTTAGACTCAAAACGGCTGAACCGATTAATTTAAAATTTGAGTATGGTTTTTTTAAGCACATAATAAAACAATTTTTGGGTTAACGTTTAGTTCAGATGATAACTGAAATAGTTCATATATTTCGAAGATACCAACTCAACTACATCAAATTCACTTGAATCGGTATTTAAACACCACTTTAGTTAAAGAAGGATTACGACCCGCTTATGAATGAACAAAAGTTAAAACGCTCTCTAAGCCTTAAAACATGTTTTAACTAAAATAGGTTTAAAAGATGTTTTACAATACTTTCACGAATACAGCTGTTAGTATAGACACGACGCGCCGCTTGCTATACCTGCCTGCATACCACTTGAAGCAAACATAACGCGTCACGCGTGGGCTTTTTTGACAGTTCTCAGTTAAACTCATCTCTGGTTAAACTCTAAAGTTAACGAGTAATAATAAATAACTTCATTTTTAACAAGATGAATGAATGCAAAAAATCTAAGTGCTAGTTCACAATGTACAGGGTGGCTCAATTTCGATCCCTCTTATGAGGAAATCGGTAACCATTGGAAATATCGAAAAATCTCTTTTTTTGAGAAAAGCCTAATGGACAAAACCGGAGTTAGCTATCTTTTTTTTGTTTTCGAGTTTTTCTTCGATTTCGATTATTCGAATTCGATTATTGGACTTTTTGATAAATGTCGATATCTCGGTTGTTTTTGAAGTTTTAAAAAAAGTGTTAACACTTTCTTCAGTACCTTTTTAAAGGGCAACAAAATGGGCCTAGAAAGATTTTAAATATCTATGTTAGTTTCCGAGTTATAATATAAAGTTGTGTTTTTTTAAATAGAAACCATAGTTGAATGTGATATTTTTGAATAGCATTTTTTATCCTCTTTTCATAACATGTGGGGTCTATTATTACGGTTTCATCCCATTTTTTTAAAAAATGTAACAAAAATAAAAAATATCAAAAAATTAAATATGATAATAACATTTTTAATAAAAAAATCACTAAAAAAATTGAAGCACGTAACAAAAATTAAAGTAAGTATTCAAATTGAAGTCCATTGTTTTTAATACATAAATTACATCTCTTCCTCACCTCTTAATTGCATTGTGTATGTGGACATTTGATACTGAATTAACACATTCTGTAAACTTTTGTTTTAGTTCGTCGATGTTATTACTTTTATTCTTATATAAGTTGTCTTTAAGATAACCCAAAAAAAAAAATCTGGTTACTGTTGCATATCCCATCCCACGATTTTAACTTTTTCCTATTCACTATTGGAAAGAGGACAATTTTCTGAGTATATTAACACAAAAATTATTGTGGATTATGCAATAGTTGTCGAAATAACAGCATTTTAAAATTACGAAAAGCAGGCAAATGTAATATGATATACCCGATGTGTGACGGTCGGTCTCACGTTGAGGTACGGTCTCGTCGGTGACGGTCTCATTTTGTTGACGGTACGTGTGCTTTAATATAGTCTTAATGTTGTGTTCATTCGATGTCGACACCCGTACGAGTTCTATGGCTTCGAGTTCCACCCTTGGCGAGTTCTGTCATTTTTCAAGAATATTTTTAATTTTTTTTGCCTTACACAAAATCGGCTAATCATGCAGCCGTGTTAAAAGGTGTATCTAAAATACATGTAAATTTAAATTTTTCAAATTCAATTTTTTCGAGAACTAATTTATAATCCTACAAAATTTTTGTTCTAGTATGCTTAGAAAAGTGTCCTTTCACGTATTTTCAATAGGAAAAAGTTAAAATCGTGGGATGGGATACGCAACAGTACCCAAAAATCTAATAGTGTCAAATCAGGAGAACGTGGTGGCCACCTCACCGGACCGTTAGTTCCTATCCAGTTGTTTCCAAAATTGCTATTTAGTAATTCTTTAACAATTCTAGAATTATGGGGTGGTGCACCATCTTGTTGGTAATGCAAATATCTTCTTTTCAGCAAGGGTAGATTATCCAAATACTCTTCAACAATATGTTCATTTAAGAGTTTATAATATCGTTGGCCATTTAGATTTTCTCTATACTGTCATGTTCCGAACCAAAGTTTTACAAACCCTGTTAATTTTCTATGAATTTTGATTTTTCATTTTATAAAATATTTGAATTTGAATTTTGGGAGGTAAAATTTAAAGTTGGTAAAAGTTGGTAAAAGTTATCATTATCATGTTGATAATGATAAGCAGGCGATTTGGATAAGCATAAAAGTAAAAGTACGAGCCCAATAATATTTTACATTAAATTATTAAATTTGAATTTGTATATACGATTTGAAATTTATTTTTGGAGAAATTATTTTTTTGAATAAGAAATTTTTATTTTTTTAATTTTTTAATTTTTTATTTTATTTTTAATTTTTAATTTTTGAAACGCTACAACTCTCGCCCCAAAATACTGTCCGCAATCCAGGGTTAACCTGAGGCAATACAAGTGATTATAAATTCTCTACGAGAAAAATCATATCAATATGCAAGACACAGAGTTTCTCTTACTTTCTTCTTGATTTATTTGTATTGGTCGGTCTCTCCCGGTGGGTGTTATCTCCCGAACTTACCCTATATTCTTATAATTATTAAAAGTTTATTAAAAACAAATATTCTTATAATATCAAAATTGAAGTTTTTAGCGTACTAAAATAAACGATTTTCTTCACATTTACAGTACAAAGTCTATAGGGTAGGGGTGTGTAAGAGTGCACAGCGTACAAGAGGACAGACATCCGCGTCCGTCTTTAATTGTCTACTGATCTAAGACAAGTTTCATATGTGGCTACCAAAACATTTACGTTTTTATTGAATTTTGAAAGATTTATTCAACAAAATCTGTTTTTCCTTACTTTGATGTATTTTCTGAAGATTTTCAACCGTCGATTGAGAAAAAATTTGTTAAGATAAGGCTTATTTATGATTTCTCAAGTCATTTAGTTAGTCTTCGAAATACTTGCCGACTTACACATTTGTCCAACGTTTCACATAAATAGCGTGATAATCACAGAAAAATAATTAGTCCGCTGCGTGCAGGAGTGCTCAGTACCGATGCGGACAAGAATACGCGCGCACTCTTGCACAGTGCAGAACTCTTGTACACTCAGAAGTTTATTCTTGTTTTCTATTGGTCAAATCTAATGTAAACAATAATTTATTTTCAAGTTAGATATCTGAGTTTATAATTTTATTTATAAAATTTCATGAAAAGCACCAATGAATTATTTATGATTTTAAAATTATAATACAAAGTGCTTAATATATTGTATTTACTAAATTAGAATGATTTCGACGAAGACGACGAAATTGTTGAAGATGTTTTGTTACGTCGACATCCTCAATTATGTTGAATACAATAATTTAGAGATCAGAATAATCAACTACAAATTCAAATTTGAATTTTTTTTTTATTTAAATTATACAAAACCGGCCTAGCAAACTAATTTTGTGTTTTTCGAAAACACTTTTTTAAAGTAACATTTCAATTTATGAATAAGAAATTAATAGTTGAGATAGAGGTCGTTATAATCTACTAAGTAGATGAATTTCAAAATACAAATTTGTAGCAGGACATCGGTAGTCAGGGCCGTATTATGAATCAATAACGAATGAAAAAAATAGAAAGAAAAAAATTATTAAATTCAAAACGCCTAATGAATGACATGTTTCGGACTTATTCGTGGTATTACCCAACGAAATTGCCCTCATCAGGCTCATATTGACAAAGAAAATATAAAATTAAACTTGCCATTCCTTTCAACCGATCATGTAACCTTCCACGTGCTCTAAACTAACCGAATACCATACTAAGAAAATGTATTTTGAAAGTTAGTAAGCGACCACTAGGGATATCTAAACTTACAAGTCTGTTATCTCACCAAACTAAAAAATAATTAACGGTAAATGAAATAAAATTTCAAATATCCTTATTGTTGACCGTAAAAACTAAGAATAAGAAATTAATAGTTGAGATAGAGGACGCTTACTAACTTTCAAAATACATTTTCTTGGTTACATGATCGGTTGAAGGGAATGGTAAGTTTAATTTTATATTTTATTTGTCAATATGAGCCTGATGAGGGCAATTTCGTTGGGTAATACCACGAATAAGTCCGAAACATGTCGTTCGTTTAGGCGTTTTGAATTTAATAATTTTTTTCTTTCTATTTTTTTCATTCGTTATTGATTCCTAATACGGCCCTGACTACCGATGTCCTGCTACAAATTTGTATTTTGAAATTCATCTACTTTGTAGATTATAACGACTTCTATCTCAACTATTAATTTCTTATTCTTAGTTTTTACGGTCAACAATAAGGATATTTGAAATTTTATTTCATTTACCGTTAATTATTTCAATTTATGGTTACATTAATGTTAAACGACCTAAAAAGGATGCGCAGGAACTACTTTTCAAGAATAGTAATACTCAAGGCTCGGAAGTTATAGCACTAAAAAAGTAAACTTTTAGCGCTTTAATATGCACCTAAAAATACAAAAATTAACGCTATAAAAAATAGCACTAAAAAATTAAAAATATGCAAAATAAAATTATTGTTAACCATAATTTTTTTATTTTTATTTTATAAATGAACTAAATACCGCGAATCTTCAAATTACATTACCATGCGTTTGACATAATTTTAAAAATAATCTAATTCCTATTTGAAACCTAAGCTTAATATTAAAATACATGTTTGTTTTCGTTACCTTATTCGTATGCGGCCATTTGGTACAAAAATTATTTTTTCCCATAACATTTTTTATAATATCTTAGTTTTTCAATATTAATTTTTCAATTTGTTTGGTATATATTTTCTTGTTTCTCATTATTTTTACATTTTTCTTTTGTTATATGATAATCGGAAATAATCGTGAAATAAGGGTCTATATATCGTATTACAAAATTTTTTATTTTAAATTTTTATCATATTTTTTTATAACGTAATTTATTATTTTAAAAAATTTTAGTCAATATTTAATGATTTTTTATCACTTTTTATTTTTATTTCCAAACCTACTAAATATTAATTTATGTATTTTTTATTGTTTTTTAAATATTATTTTTCTATGTAAGTACGTATTCTTTACTTGTCAGTTAAAATTTATTATTTTAACATTTTGTTTATTTTGTTTATTTTATTAACATTTTGTTTATTTTATTTATTATATAAAAATATGCCCGTAAATAGCATTTAAAACTCTAAAATAGCAAAATAGCACCAAAAACCGTAAATATGCAAAAATTAGCATTATAAAATTTGGTATACAACCTCAGGGAAGTGCGAAACAAATTTGTATCTCACTTTGAATATTCTAAGACTTACCAGAAAATATATGCATTTGCTAGAACTTCTGAGCCCTGGTAATACTAAACGTATACGAGCATTGCAGAACGCGCACTTGGAAGAAAAAGGTTATCAAGTTTTGATTCCGGCATTGAAAGGCAAACGAAATCGTTTAACAACTGCTGAATCTAATGCGTCAAGATATGTCACAAAAATTCGTTGGGTAGTCGAAGCAGTACACGGAATGTTGAAACAAAAATATCATCTACTTGACCAAAAATTCGACAATAAAATGTTACCCAGAGTCGGTAGTTTTTATAGAATTGCATCATTTCTTCACAATCAGTATAACAAACGTCTAACTTCTGATGCAGAGTATTCAGATGAAATTGTTGAAATGATAAAATCTCGGAATAATACTGATAATACATTAGCTGAAGAAGTAGACAAAAATGGTTGGCAGAGAAAAAAACTTCCATTTGAAACAATTCTGTCTAGTGATTTGACAGATTTTCCAGAAATGACCGAAAAAGACTTGAAACTTTGATTTACGGGTTCCTATTAATATAAACAAGCAATATCATATTTAGCAGAGACGATGGATGAATCAGATAATATGACTATTCAGTTTGTCAGAGATAAAACCAATATATTGAAGGCTTAAGTACAATCTCGCCATATTGGTAGAAAGGTTTACAGATGTTTTATTGAATATAAACCAAATACGATTGGATGGACTGGAATATCAAGATATAGCTGCGAATGTGCTAATGGACTGAGGACAATTGGTTGTTGTTCACACGTAGCTGCAATAATTTCTTACCTGGCGCATGGACGATATTTGGCTAAAATCCCCAAACCAGCAGTAATACTTAATACTTTATTCAATAAAGACAATATCACCACTGTGATTGATGAAGATAGCGACGAGGACTAGTCACAAAATCACAAAAAGATTTTTATTATTAACAGATTAATATAATTAATATAATTAATTAATAATTAATATAATAGTTTATAATTAATTATTAATATTAAAGTTATTGAATAAACAACAATTATTTTTATATGAGTGTTCTTAATTTATTCTGTTGTTTTCACTAGTACAGTAATCGCAAACGTTCTGTATTTTATCATTTCAAGCGTTAAATCATAAAAAGAAATCGATTTTTGAGCAAAAAATCGGTTTTTAATTTTTTTCAATATGGCGTAACGTTTTAAAAATTTTTTCAAGATCATAATTTCATCGAAAATTGAATGAGGAATTCAAAAAAAATAGTTTCATATTTTTATCGTTATCGTAACGTGATTAAAAATTAAAATTAAGAAAATAGCCTCGTTTTTTTAAAGGTTCTTATGAACAGATATTGCTTATATTTTTTTTCTTAGAAGCTACCACCATGCCCCAAAACATATCCTGTATTTAGATCAATTGATTCACAAGGTGCTGAGAATAACAATTTTTACTGATTTTCAGTATTTTTCGATTTATTCAGAAACGGTAATAGATAAAAATCTGAAACTTGCTGCATCGAAGTATCTTATGAGTACCAACATTTCCTAAAATTATGAGCCCGATACCTTTCTGGGGCCGATTCGGTATTCTTATCGTCCTATGGCTTTTGCAGTTTAAAAGCATGAATTTTGTTTTTAAGTGTTGTTTTTCTAAAATTACAAGTAATTTTGATTCAAATTTGCAAATTGTTATAAAAGGAATAGCGCTAGTTGAATCTCATCATATAAACTATGTAGAAAATGTCGGAAAAGATAGAAAACACGAGATTGAGAGTTTCGTGATTTGTAACGGTTCTAGGACATTTCGCTACGGGACATTTCGCACCCGGACATTTCGCACCCGGACATTTCGCTCCCGGACTTTTCGCTCCCGGGAAGCTACAGGCTTTACTATGAACAGTCCAACAGGAAGAGACATCTCCCAAGTACGGATCTGTGATAAGCAAATATGTGAACCACCTTGTATATGAAACATTTCTAAGTTGGTTATGATTAAGTTGGTATTGCGCATGTAAGACGGAAGTACTATAATTAGAAGATAGTCACAAGTAGTTGGAACGTGAAGTAACAAGTGAGAAAGATAAAGAAAAAAAACTTGTTAATTTGACGAATCGATAAAATATATATTATTATTATCATGCCACGTTTAATAAATTCTACAAGAAATAAAAATAAATTAATCGATGATTTAAATTACGTGTACGACAAGCATAAAGTGAATATAGATGGTTCGAAACAATATTGGATTATGTACAGCACGGATCCATACCAAAATCGTAAACGATGAATACGAAATTACAAAAACGGTTAATGACCATAATCACAGTTCTGCAGCTCGAACAGTGCAGGAAAAATTGACATTGAATAAGATGAAACAAAAATCTGTAACTTCCCAACAATCGACTCGAGATATTGTGTCAACTGAAGTAAGCTCCGAATCTGCAAACGCAGAACTACCTTTATAGGTAGTTTTTATAGGTAGTTCTTCCATGAGCCGCAATGTAAGACGTTGGAGACAATCAAAAGGTGCTTCTCCGGCAATACCGCAGGAGCGGCATGGTTATCCCATTCCTGATCGATTTCGAAGTCTTGATTCTGGTTTGAAGTTCTTACAATATGATAGCGGAGAAGATGATATAGATCAAATTTTAATATTTGCGACAGATGCTGCAATCAAAGAACTTAAAGAATCAAGTGATTGGGCAGGTGACGGTACTTTCAAGTGTTGTCCAAGCATTTATTATCAAATGTACACGTTGCACATCCAAAAGTGCAATTTTACCGTACCACGAGTTTTTGCTTTGCTTCCTGATAAGACTCAAAATACTGTAACGGTTCAAAATTAACAAATGATATTTTGTTAATTTTTGAATACGGTCCTGTCGTGTTTAGAAATTATCTGAACTATTGCAGGCTTTGATTTGTTATCTTGAAGGACACATTTTGGTATTAAAAGTTTTCGAGGTGCAATTTTTCCAATATTACGGGAAGTGAGTCTTATAAAATTTTGGATGAACTAAATAATTTTTTTACCTATCGTATATTTGGAGTGAAAGAAGTTTTCTGTATTAGAGGACCAAATTATCCATTATTTTGTTATTCTCAACGCCATATCTACCGTTGAATCTGTGGTTAAGCCCTCGATACCATTGTTACGAAAGAATGTCTAATTATATTTGATGACTAATGTATGACGTCATGTATGATGAGTCATACATGATAACGGCATTAGTCATTCAAATATCCATGAATGTACGATCTAGAAAAAAGCGAAGAAGTGACTGGAAATTCCTGGATGGTTATGGAATATTCTGGAAGGCTGCATTTAAGTATATGCAGCGCGATTTCCTGTCACGAATCAATTCCAGTTTGAACGCGCGACTGTTAACCTAAATCAAGTGAACATAAATACAGTGAAGTGATAACGTTATACCGAGTGTTTAAATAAATATAGACCTAGTGTTAAATATAAATTATAGTGTAAATAAATTGTAGTGTAATTAGTGTTAGTGTTAATATTAGTTTAGTAATTGTTATTAATCGTATCTGTAAATATTTGTATTAGCCCTTTAGAAATAAATAAACGTTTTAATTTTCGTTACATTGGTGTCAGGTGTGAGGTTTAACGTGTAAAGGGCTAAAAGACAATAGCGATTAACTAGTTCGTATTCGCGAGTGAATGCCGTTTACCCGGTCGCAAAGTGCTAAAATGAAGAACCGTTGTCAGAAATCTGCTGAGAGCCTTCAAGAGTTCGAGGCCGACATTGCACGATTGGTGAGGTTAGCCTACCCTACAGCGCCGGATACTTGCCTTGAGCAATTGGCTGTGGAAACTTTCATAGATGGTATCAGAGACAGTGAAACGCAGCAGGCGCTAAGGCTAGCACGGCACAGTAGGCTAGATGACGCATTGGCGTATGCGTTGGAATTCGAGACGGCAAAGCAGACATCTCAACGAGGGAATCACCGAGTACGAGGTGTTACGGAGGAACCGGAACAAAAGTTGGCTGAATCTGGCAAAATTTTAGAAGAACTCCGCCGTATCCTTCGTGATCGTCCGTCGCAAGGAAGAGGACCCAAGCGTTGGAACCGCAATGAATTGGGTCACGTTCAACGCCGCTGCAGCAAAGCAAGAAAAACAACTAATAAAGCAGCCGAAAAAGTAGAATGGGTTGACCAGGAAGGGCAAAAGCTAACCTCTACTAACAGTGCCCCGGAGATAACCATCCGTGCTGCATCACCGGCTAATGTGATAAACAGTAGTTATGTCGATAGTAAAATAAATAAAACAGTAATGCCCGTTTTCACCAACAAATTCCTAACGTTAAGAGTTTCTTAACTTGAGATAAGAAACTCTTATGTCAAATTTGGTTTTCACCAAGCGCTAAGAATTCCTTAGTGGTATTAAGAAATCCCTAACCTTAGGGATCCGATTTACCGACCCCTAAAGTGTTAGGTATTCCTTAGCGGTTGTATTATACTATTTATAGGTTATAAATTAGTGTTTGTGCATGTTGATTTTGAATAGCCGTGCATTATTCTACACTCTTCTCTAGCCATGGATGCTATTCGACTTTTTGATAGATTAGAAAGATATGATGATTCATCAGATGATGAAGTTGTACACTTCATCACTTCACTTCAGAAAATAGAGCTGAAGAAAATTATAACCGTGCACACATTCATACCAGAAATACAGTTGAAAGACAATATGGTGTGTGGAAACGAAAATTTCCTGTATTAGCTATAGGTATACGTTTGAAATTGCAAACAGCTATATCGGTTGTGATAGCTCGTGCTGTATTGCACAATATTTGCATTGAGGCGAAGGAAGCACTTCCACCAAATGAAGTTGAGGGAATTAAATCACTTGATCGAGAATGGTCAAGTGACTGCAGAAATTCAAAATAATGCAAGATATGGTGGAACGCGAGACATTATTGTAAATAATTATTTTAATCAACCATAACTTCTGTGTGTTTTTATAGTTTATTAATTACATATTTGTCAAGTTTATTTTTATTTTATATTAAGAAATAATAAATGTAATATTAACAATTTATGGTTTATTTATTTAACATGGTCGTTACTTGTTATATTTTTGAAGAGTGCAGTTGCCATCACTTGAGGATTCACATTGTTATCTTATGTATGTATGTACACCACATATTAACGGTTTATATAATCCTTTACAGTACCTGCTTCATAATTAACAAAATTAACTACATAATAATCATACACAACCGTAATGCCGCCATTAAATATAACCTACAAATTCAAATATGACATTTATGACCCTCATTAGTTCATTTGTCCTCCTTAAAGAATACCTAGCAAGGGAACTGCTGGTTAAGAAACTCTTATGTTGGTGAAATGCAAATTTCACTTTATGGAATACCTAGCGTTAAGAATTCTTTACTAAGGAATTCTTAAATAAATGTTGGTGAAAACGGGCATAAATCTTCTCCGAAGAACTACAGTAAGCGATGATAATTGGCAACCTAAACAGCTACTTCGAGAGCAAGAAAACGATCCCGACCTGAAATTTATTTTGGACTGGAAAGTCGAAGGACAACGGCCGCCTTGGGAAGAAGTAAGCGCCCTGAATAGTGACGTCAAAGCGTATTGGGCCCAAGGGGACTCCTTAAAATTAGAAGATGGTCTTCTGAAGCGATCCTTGGAGAACGACAGTGGCACTGAGTGTAAACTTCAGTTGGTAGTGCCGAGAAGCCGAGTGTCGGAAGTGTTGCAGCATTTGCATGACGGAACTTCGGGAGGACACTTTGGCATAAAGAAGACCCTAGGAAAAGTTAGGGAAAGGTTCTACTGGGTGAACTGCAAGGAAGACGTCAAGGAGTGGTGCCGTAAGTGCACGCTATGTGCATCGAAAAACGGACCATTGGGAAGGCGCAAGGCACCTATGAGACAGTATAATGTGGGAAGTCCATTTGAGAGAGTGGCAATCGACATCACGGGTCCATTTCCTGAAACCAACGCCGGGAACAAGTACATTTTGGTGGCGATGGATTATTTCACTAAATGGACTGAAGCCTATGCAATACCTAACCAAGAGGCTGTTACTGTTGCGGATGTACTTGTTAAAGAGCTCTTTTGCCGATTTGGAGTCCCTCTAGAGCTACACTCAGATCAAGGTCGAAACTTCAAGTCAGCGTTATTCCAGAACGTCTGTCGCATGCTGGGCATTAAGAAGACCAGAACAACACCTCTTCATCTTCAATCAGATGGCATGGTCGAGCGAATGAACCGAACAATGGGAAGGTACCTGGCTAAGGTAGTCTCAGAACATCAACGGGACTGGGACCAATATTTACATCTGTTCCTGATGAGTTACCGGACATCCGTTCACGAAACCACTGGACAAACGCCAGCGTGTGTGATGTTTGGACGTGAAGTACGCTTGCCATGCGATCTTCAGTTTGGGAGTAAACCTGGATAAGAAGTTGCTGGGGATGACTATGTTGGCAAATTGAAGAAAAAGATGCACGACATTCATGATGCCGTTCGGAAGAATATTCAGTTGGCCAGCGATCGAATGAAAACTCAGTATGACGTGAAGACAAAAGAAGGTGGTTTTCAGTCTGGTGATTTGGTATGGCTCCATAATCCACAAAGAAAACGTGGATTGTCTCCAAAATTGCAAAGACAGTGGGAAGGCCCATACGAAATCGTTAACAGAATCAACGACGTCATATATCGAATCCGAAGACCACCAAGAGGCAAGCCAAAAGTGGTTCACGTCAATCGATTAGCCCCTTATGCCGGTGACAACATCAGCGATTCCGAGGATGATGCCGGAATAAGAACAATAACCAACAGATCTGGAAGCCATTCCCAAGAATCAAACTTTGAGAAGTTTATGTCCACCTACAAAGGGACCGCCAAAGCAAGATTTGGAGTCACAACTGAAGTGCAACAAGATCTTTTCGACGTACCAAAGGACTACTCACTCGCGCACTGCGTGGCTCAAGATAATCGCATGTCCCGTGGAATCGCCGTGGTATTCAAGAAAAAGTTTGGACGTTTGGATGAGCTTCAATCCCAGGAACTTGCTGTCGGTAAAACCCTGAAGCTACGTGACCAACAACGATCGATTTACTACTTGGTAACCAAGAGGTTTTCCCATCAAAAACCCACCTATAAGGACTTATGGAAAACTTTGTTGGAGCTTCGCAGGGATATGATAAGCCGTGACATCAAGAAGCTGGCGGTGCCCAAGCTTGGCTGCGGTTTAGACCAATTGGACTGGAGGACTGTCCGTAACATGCTAGAAGTCGTGTTCCAAGGAACGGAAGTTCAAATATTGGTCTGCAGTTACAATCCAAGCAGTACCCCAAAGGAGCAGAAGAGCGTCGACTGTTATTTCTACCGCCAAGGAGTATGCAGAAATGGTAACAATTGCCGCTACCGCCACGATCCCTTCTATAGATGTCAAGTCTCCGCTGTTCTGGGACAGAACAGATTTAAGGAGAGGGCAGTGTTACGAAAGAATGTCTAATTATATTTGATGACTAATGTATGACGTCATGTATGATGAGTCATACATGATAACGGCATTAGTCATTCAAATATCCATGAATGTACGATCTAGAAAAATGCGAAGAAGTGACTGGAAATTCCTGGATGGTTATGGAATATTCTGGAAGGCTGCATTTAAATATAAATGCAGCGCGATTTACTGTCACGAATCAATTCCAGTTTGAACGCGCGACTGTTAACCTAAATCAAGTGAACATAAATACAGTAAAAATGATAACGTTATACCGAGTGTTTAAATAAATATAGTCCTAGTGTTAAATATAAATTATAGTGTAAATAAATTGTAGTGTAATTAGTGTTAGTGTTAATATTAGTTTAGTAATTGTTATTAATCGTATCTGTAAATATTTGTATTAGCCCTTTAGAAATAAATAAACGTTTTAATTTTAGTTACACCATCTACGAGGTAAATTTTGCTGTTTTTTATATAAATTTTGATTTATAAAGAAAACCATATTTTAGGGTCCTACCCCATCCCCCATTCATTTGTTTGGTCAGCATTCATTTGCTAGCTTTTGTTATGAATAGAGACCGGATAAATAAGCACGGTTTTTTGAAAAATAAGTGCTTTAAAAAGCGCGATATTTTACAAAAATAAGTTCGAATTATGCCAAAAAAAGTTATGAAAAAGTTAATAATTAAAACAAAAAAAAAGGAAAAAGATTACAGCTTAGGCAATATTATTCGAAAAAAATAAACAAAGCACTTTTGCACGTATGTATTTAACATAATAAATAATAATATAAATAAAAATTAACATTTTTAATTCTTCAAAAGTTAATTTATATAGAGAAAATCGAAAATATAGAGAAAAATCAACTCAAAATACCCTGTATTTTAAAAAATATTCTTATCATATCGTACAAACAAAACTATAAAATTTTAAAATTATGTGTTTTTTTAAATTAGGCATAACAGAAAATAGTAAAGTAAGTTATTGTGACGTGCCTACTATTGTAGCAAAGCTAAAATTTCAAAGTTATGAATGTTTTTTTTTTTTAAATTAGGCGGTGACTTAATTTTCCCTAACATATTATCTCTAAATTTCGCTATTTTATTACTTATGCTTACCCTAGTACCTAGTCTTACAATGGGTATGAGGGTATAGTACCAAAAACAACCTGCTACCAGATGTCAATAATAATATAAATACATCAACAGTAGACATTCTTAGTTTTTTACAAACCATGCTTTACCAATCTAAAGTACTAAAAAGAAGTAAGAAATGGGTTTAACGGTTTCATTTTGTAAAAAAATAGACATTCCGTGTTTTATTCAAAAATAAGCTCAAAATAAGTTCAAATAAAGCAAATAAGCTAGAAATCGCAAGAAAAGCAAAAAAGCAGGAATAACTATACGTTAAAATACATCTTTTTATGTAATTCGTCCAGACCTCAAATTTCAAAGAGCTGCTTTTAAAATTGACAATAAGCAAAAATGCTTAAAATCCGGTCTCTAGTTATGAAGGTGACTGTGGATGAACACATGGTTCTTTGCTAGTTAATGAATGGAAAAATAATTTGCTTCGTTCTACCGGCGTTTTCTGGGATCTAACCGCTAGATGAAGATATTATTGGTTGGTTGGGATTAAATTGGTTATTTTTCTACTGGTGCATATCCAATAATCATAACCCAGTTTTGGGGATTTAAAGCCATTGATTGACGTAATATACCCCGTCGAGTTTGGTACATCCGATCTCATCCAAACATCAAAGCAAGCTAAGTTTATTTTCATTATTTTGATTTTGCTATTGAACTTTCTTTACAATAAATTTTGTGATACTTTTTTTAATTGATGCAAGAACTAAATTTAGTGCGGCACAATTTTTTTAAAGTGTGATTGAACATAGCTTTCGGTTATTTATTTCTTTTTTTGTGATAATCAAAATTGTATGATTTTACTGCGCCTTGAAATTATAATTTATTGAATTCTTTCGTCAGTGTTAAGATAATGCGTACACTTGTAAACGCAAAACATATCGTGCACGATAATCCTGCGTACGTATAATCTAATTAGGAATAATTTTACTCAATTAGCGCATTCACCTTTTGTATTTAATTTACTTTTATCATATTAGCGCTCAATATCACTTTTTTTAAATTGTTAGTTGAGGCAAGCAAAATCATATGCGACTATTTAGATGTGATTACTTATGGTCCTCGATAAACTTGAGTCGCACGAAATTGACTATTAAATTGTCAGATTATTAAATTGTATAATTTCTAAAGCCATCAAGATAACGAGATTCGGCTGTAGCTTGGCTTTGTATTGCAACATTTCCGAAGGTTGTAAACTTATTGTTTTGTATATTAAAAATTATTTTTGGTTACAATTCCAGTGCAGTATTTTTTTGTTTGTTTATTTTTATATCCCTGATATCGTGCGAGTTCTTAATTTACGCTATTTATTCGTGATTTTAAGTAGTGGGCTTATTCAAGGGAAGATAGCTAACAATCGCGTGGCGCCCTGGGCTACTTAAACTTTCCCCTTATTTTCCTTTTACCTAGGAAGGAACTCGCCGATCTGTTTTTTTTTTATTTGCTACATTTAGAGCTAGCCAAGGGCATTGCCCAAAAACCCTGAGATTGGGGAAAAATTGAACTAATCCTCTTTGTTTAAATAACATCGTGGCAATACATATAATAGACTATTTACAAAAATAAAAGAACTTGTGGAAGACGCAGAACCTGAAAATCTAATGATGGACTATGGAAAAGCAGCCTTAAATGCATTTTCCGAAAATTTTCGGAACACTACTATTACGTGCTGTTTATTTTACTTGTCGCAAAACATATACAAAAAAAATTGTAGAATTTGGCTTCAGAGAAATCACGACGATGAGTTCAATCTGAAGATCAGATGTTTCCCGGCGCTTGGATTCCTACCGATCGAGGATGTAGTAGACGGTTTCGAACAACTTGCTGATGATGACGATCTTCCACAAGAAATTGTTTCATACTTTGAAACATATTATATTGGATGCGAGAGAGTTCGTGGTCAACATAGGAGAAGAATGGAACCTATGTTTCCCATTTCTTTATGGAATATACACACGCGAGCTTTGAATGGTATGCCACGTACTAACAACAATGTGGAAGGTTTCCACAGTGATCTAAAAAGTTCAGCTACCAATGTTCATCCAAACTTGTGGTCTCTTATAACAGCTTTAAAAAAAGAAGAGGGTTTAAGTAGCGCAAAAATTGCTCAATATAACCGCGGAGTTGTTGTCCCAAAGAAGAAGAAATACCGGGATATGGATCAACGCATGGAAACGTTGCTTCAAAATTTGATCTAGAAGATAAGCTTCACTTTCTTCGTAGAATTGCTCATAATTTAAAGCATTTTTAGTTATTTCACATAAGTTTTTTTTTTTAATTATTTTAATGTATTGTGTTTGCTGTCAATTAAATTAGTAATTTTTTATTGGTTGTTTTAATTGTTATTAATTTTTTATTAGTTTATCTATATTTAACTATATAATATCTCAAGTCTATCTATCCCGTAACGCACCTCTGATTGGTCGATTTTTTTTCCCACCTAAAAATTAAAAATTATCCAATCCTCTAGGGTCGAACAATTATGGCTTTCAGGTATACTACCGATATTCTCCCTGTGAGACCGAACAAAATATGTATATCAAAATGTAATATATAAGTATAAAATTGTAATGGGACTAACTTGGAACAATTCTTGATTCAACGCCGAAAGAATTTTGAAAATCGGTTTATAAATGACGGAGTTCTGAGGCAACAAACATTAAAATAAAAAAACAATACAACCGAATTGATAATCGCCTTCTTTTTTGAAGTCGGTTCAAAAACGGTATTAATGGTAAAATATGCCTTATAATGAATAATATGCTAAAATTGGTAGCAAAATCAGATAGCAAAATTTCCTCAGGAGCGAAATGTCCGGGAGCGAAATGTCCCCGGGAGCGAAATGTCCCCGGAAGCGAAATCTCCTGGTAGCGAAAAGTACTGAAGCAAAATGTCCGGGTGCAAAATGTCCGGGTGCGAAATGTCCGGTAGCGAAATATCCGGTCACCTTTTAAACTACTTATATTAACCTGCTGCAAAAAATATTCACTTATAATACCATAAGTAGTCAAAGTTATGTCGACTATTTTTGAGGTGGTACACAAATATTTATTGCTCTTGTGTTTGAATAGCACGAGTGCTATTCTGAAGAGCAATAAACATGAGTGATACCACCTCAAAAATAATCTACTTAACTTTGACTACGAATGGTATTTGAGAGATAATTCCACACATATATAAAATAATCCATAAGAAATGTCAAAATTGACAGTTTGCTAGCGGCTAAAAATTGTACTTACGAAGAGACAAATATGCAAGTGGATAAATTTTGCGGATATTTTTTTGTTTACCTTTGCCATGACAGCCAAAGCAAATCAACATTAATTAATGTGACGTTAAATAATAATATACTACGTGTTGTTTTTAATTTATAAATATTAATACCTTCAAAATCAATATCGTCGTTTATTCGTGGAATTATCTTACCAAATACAACACTAGCTTTGATTTCTGTCCTGATAATTTTTAATTTCAAAACACTCATACGTAATTTTAAAATTTCGCTCGAGAAAACTGTTGGTCGACTGTTTTAGTCGACCAAGTTTTCTCTCGTTAAATTGCTAATCACGTATTCGTTGAAATTAAAAATTATCCGGATAAATCAAAGCTCTTGTTGTATTACATACGACTATTCAATTCACATGTCATCTGTCAAAAGTGAACCAATAAAAATGTTAGATGTAAGATTTCATGGCCAATCAAAATGAACTGTAGTGGATATTCCACTAGTGCTGAATTGCAGCGAATATTCCACTATTGGTACAAGTGAATATTTTAAACGAATGAAAAATTTTATTGCAAATATAATTAATTATTTCAAATTATTTACAGTTTGTTTTATATTACGAACAAAATTCTAAAAACTAAATGTGGATTTACAATACATAGGTGCACAGTGTGCAAATAAAACATTCTTCTGTAGTGATACTGTAGTGATTCTTTAGTATCACTACTGAAAAATATTTCATTTGCATATTATACACTTCTATTAAGCTAAGAAGTTATTTTAAAACATAATTGATGGTACAATTTGAAAAGCTTACGTTGCTACAATTACTATTTAAACATCCCGTTTCACTTGAGGAAGGAATTGCCACAGTTTCGCCCTCAATTGAATGGTTGGATCGCATCTTTTCAATTATTGTTTGGTGATGCTCACCGTCCAGTTGTAAATATGATTTTATCGATTCAGTATTTCTGTGTCCTGTTATCTTCATCAGCTGCTGCTCTCCAACTCCAACTTTTGCCAACGTCGATATAAAGTAGACCTAATTAAGTGGTTGGATATTTTTTTTTAATGTCTAAACCTGATTCTTCGGCCGAAATTTTAACCCGTTTTGCGATTTCGTTAACACCAACGAGCGAATTTTTGTACCATTTACTGGATTCATTCGATTTCCAAAATCTATTAGACGTCAGGAACATTCGATCAGTCTTCACATTGTCACCTCTTTTAGAAATAAATTTATGATAAAGCCTACAAAAAAATTAATACGATTACAAATTAAAATTATTGGATAAAGTACTAGATAGCTTACCTTACAGAACACAGATCAATGTTTTTGTTTTCAATAAGCCATTTGCTTTCAGCTAGTTTCTTTCCACCTCCTTGCGCCGTCTTAGAAAAAATTGGGTTGTATTCTATACGATTTGTAGGAAGTCTTTATTGTTTATCTCTATCTTGAAATAATAAATTTGGCATTGATACCCTTCGCCACCTCGCCAAGCAAGTTCATAGGAGATAACGAAAAAAAACTTTTTTTGAAGGCCATCGGGATTATTTTCGTCGAAACATTGTAGAATGTTTAAATACTCGTCTTGTGTTAATGCCGCTGAGCTAATGGTTCGTTTTTCTGGGAGAATTTGTAATTTTTTTCTTGTAGCGTCTCTAGCTTCTCTTGCAGTTTTAAATACAGCGTCACTAAAGGGGTTGATTTCAATATTCCAGGTATTGTAATACATGTCTTGAAGCATTTTCGCCGTGGTGTTAAACATGTGCTTAAACATGTTCTTTGTAATCCGTTCCATCTTGTTTTTTCATATTGGAGGCCCAACTTTTTAAAATAGTGTTTAATTCCATAAATGATGTGGATTCCTTTAATTCGAAATGTTTTTCTTTCAAAAAATCCGAAAATTGTCGCCATACCGATGAATGAGATTTCCTTATATTTTCAGGCACATTATGAACAATATCAGCGTTAATTTCTGAATCTGATTTACCACCAAATCTCGCCAAAGCACTTTGCATTATAACGTCAACAAAAATCACAACAAGAAAACGCATTCAATAAAATTTATTATGAATTTCACGAATAACAAAAGTTTGTTTACTGGTTGTCACAGAAATATAATCATGTGTAACTCAATTTTGTATCAATTTTATTTGAAAAAAGTAAAATTTGTTCAATGAATAGTCTCTTAAATACGATTCGTAGTCGTAGAACATATCTACGACTACTCGTGGTATTACAAGTGACTATTTCACTCAGCTGTCATTAGACCAATGGAATAAAAAAACAAGGAAACATTCCACCAATAGCAATCGAATTGCAGCGACAATTTTTTTTTATTAACTTCAACATTTAAATAATACATAATATCGTGGGTATTCTGCGAAAATGCATTAAGTCAATAATTACAGTTTTGACATAATTGAATTTGAAAGTTTGTTTTCCCTGAACATATTTATATATTTTTAACTTATGGCAGAAATTATTTTGGCTAGTTATATAAAATATGATTTTATGCCATTTTGCAGTCTATACAATGTTCACCAAGCAAAAGCGGAGCATGATTAACTGAACAAAAAACAACAAAATAATTTTGACTTAATGCATTTTCGCAGAATACCCACGATATGATCTACTTATTAGCGTGAAAAAATTGTGCTTTCAGCACTAACTCAAATTATAAGTTTGTACATTCTATAAATCTACAAATTGCTTAATTTGTAGATTTATAAATTCAAATAACACTAAAGAAAAATTACAATTTAAATTATTCTTGAAAGTACAATTCCAATTTCGTCATATTCCTGAAATGCAATGGGCGCTGAACTCACTTTCCGTTTTCTGGTTGAATTTGTAATGCTTTTTTTTGCATCTCGTGCATCTACTGGAACGCCTTAAATACAATATCACTGAACAGATTGACATTTATATTATTTTCAGAAAAATATTTTTCTTGTATTAATTTTACAACCGTATTCCACGTATGCTTTACAACTCGTTATTTGTAATCATTTCCATCCGTTTTGCGCATATTATTTTAACACCAGTCAACCAATATGAGCGCCAGATTTTCTATTGTTGTATCTTGTTGGTACCAGATTCTCAATTTCGTTCTTAATATTTTGCAAATTATTTGCACCAAAACGTTTACTGTGCGACATCTTTATAATTAAGATTGTTTTATATGGTCATGACAAATATAATCAACGATACATTGATTTTTACTTTTAATTAATTATTTATATTAACCTTCTATTTTATTCGTGAAATAGTCTAAATAAATATCCTCTCGTGCATTTCAAATTAGTTGCATTTCAATTTGAATGCACTTGGGATATTGTATATGACTATTTAATAAACAAATTTCATTTTTCAAAAAATTATAATTTTAAAAAGTAAGCTACACATGATTTCATTTCTACGAAAACCAATTAACAAACTTTTGTCATTCGCAAAATTTTGTAATTTTTCTTACGTTGTAGTTTTGTTAGTGAATAATATTTATTTATAATGGCAAATTGTTCAAAAAGATTTGGTGATAAAAGTGACGTAGAAATCGACACCGATATTAAATGTAACGTGCCTGAAAATACCAAAAAATCTAGAGAATCAGTTTGGCTACAATTTTTTAATTTTCCCACAGAAAAACATTATAAATTGGATAAATCGACATCACCCATGGAGATAAATATGATTTTAAAAAGTTGGTCTTTCAACACGAAGAGGCAAGATGGAACAGATTATAAGGAGAATGTGGTAAAACACATGTGGAACACCACAGCTAAAATGGTTCAAGAAATGCATTTCAAAACTTGGAATATAGAGATTAATCCGTTTAGTGACGCCATATTTAAAACCGCAAGGGAGGCCAGAGATGCAATAAGAAAAAAATTGCAAGCGTTTCCCGAAAAGCGAACTAGTAACGCGGCGGTTATGACAGAAAAAGAATTTTCAAAAATTCTAAATGTCATCGACGAAATTAACCCCGAGGGTCTCCAAAAGAAATTTTTTTTTTGTTGCTTCGTATGAACTTGCCTGGAGAGGTGGCGAAGGGTACAAATGTATGGTTTACTATTTCAAAGAAGAAATTGACAATCACGGATTGTTTACAAATCGTATTGAATACAATCCTATTTTTTCAAACACTGCACAAGGAGGTGCAAAAAAGCTCACTGAAAGCAAATGGCTTATAACTAATAAAAACATTGATCTCTGTCCTATAAGGTAAAGTTTGCTTTGCAATAATGATATCTATTGGCATTAATATTATTTCGTTTATATGTTGTACCATAAACTTATTTCTAAGAAGGGCAATAATGTGAAAACCGATAAAATGTTTCTTACGCCTAATAAATTCTGGAATTTGAATAAATCTAGTAACTGGTATAAGAACTCGCCTGTTGGTATTAATGAAATTGCAAAGTGGGTAAAAATTGCGGCAGAAGAAACGGGATTAGATCTTAAAAAAAGAAAAACATCTAATCATTCTATTAGATCCACTGCCGTGTCGACATTGGCAAAAGCTGGAGTAGGGGAACATCATCTGATGAAAATTACCGGCCACAGCAACATCAATTCGATAAAAACATATTTGCAATTAGATGGTGAACATCATGAAGAGATTATAAAAAAGATGAGAACAAATGTAGTCACTTCAAGTTCTGAATTAAGTGATCCAATTGAAGGTGAAACTTCTATGCTTGAAACTATTTCGAAAGAAACTGAATTTTTACATAATTGTAGTAATGTGACATTTTCAAATTGTACTTTTAATTTTGTAAAAAAATAATTTTTCTAATAAACTTTTTGATTTGTTTAAAATAGTCACTTAAACCACTAGTGCAATAGTCGATTCTAAAACTACCTACTAGTGCAATAGGCATTACAATTCATTTCGATTGGCTCTGAAATTCCGAATGCTGCTTTTTGGTTAGTCCACCTTTGGCAGATGACATCTGAATTGAATAGTCACTAAAATTTTACTTAAAATTCATTTTTATAGTAATTAATTTTAAATTTTTATATTGGTAAATGGAGGGTATCCCATGAAAAGTGCCGGCGCGCCCAACCAGTGGGCACTAGTTGTGAACTTGCACATAGCCTTATAAGTCACGAGGATGAAGTTTATACGCGAACCGTAGACGAATGTATAATTTTTATTATTTATCTACGACTATGAATAAAAAATTACATGTTTACAAACTTTTTTCGCATTTTGACTGATAATGTGCTGTTTTATTAAATTCAAAATCATTTAATAAAGTGGCACTTTAGCACATAGATATGTCACTTTACTATATAGTAATGTCACTGTCAATAAAAAACTATTGGATAGAAGATTGTTTATTTAATATTGGAATCATTGTTATACATTTATGTATAGTAAAAGTACAAAATTATTATTCAAACTAGAAAACTTAACAATCTCACTTTTATAATTAATATTATGTAACTTACACAAAATTCGAATCAAAAAATAAAATTTAACTGTTATGTAATAGATATTTACGATATAAGCATCGTAACGTGTCATATTACGATACGAGATGGGAAAATTGACCAACGAGCCCGAAGGGTGAGTTGGTCAACTCATCGAGTATCGTATTATTACGTTACGATGCGAATATTGTACAATATTTTATCTACTATTATTTAATAATCATTATTATCCTAAAATTTTGCGTTTTTTAAATTTGACGTAAATGAAATTAAAATGATCAAATAGGTACTTAGTTTGGTATCCTTGGAAAAAAAATTACTTACTTAAATTTGTTTTGTGCTTACTTCGCTAAAATGGCTGACAGTGATAGTGATAATATTCCTTCCGATGTGGAAATTCTTGCAAACGCAGCACTTTCTACCATAATACCGACAAAATCCAAGCAAAAGTACGAATTGGAATACGCAAGATTTAAAAAATGGTGCGAAATGAAAAAGGTAGGAGATGCTATCTCAGTGAAAATTTTACTTATTTACTTTTCTGTAAAAGCTGAAAAAAATAAGTCATCTACATTGTAGACGCACTACTTGATGCTAAGAACAACTATTGCTTTGAAAAGAAAAGTCGGAATGGAGATGGATATAATCCAATATATTTTCAAAGGCCGAAATACATAAATTTTTGCAAGAAGCCAACGACGATCAATATTTTAATGATAAAGGTAGTAGTTATTACTGATATTATTTTAATTTATTTAAGAATAACTAACTTATTCTTATTGTAGGTTTCGTTAATTATTGGTATTTTCGGAGCTTGTCGTAGAGAAGAACTGTGCAATTTAAAGGTAAACGATATCGAAGATAAAAACGGTTTTATTAAAATTACGTTGCCGAATACAAAAACCAAAGTTATAAGACAATTTGTAATTACTAAAGGAAATATTATTGGATGTGACTGCCATGTAAAGTAACACTTTACCCCACTAGTGCGGTAAAATACGCTATTACGATTTTTCAACAAACGTCATAAAGTTTGACATTATTAAATGATAGTAGATAAATAATTAAAGCCGTATCTGGTTACTAGATTACGAAAATTTTACACAAATATCTATTTAGAAACTTTTTGAATTAGCAATAACTCAAGAACGGCGCTAGATATCGAAAAACTGAGTAAAAAATTCGCCCCCCTCGCCTTGTACCTTGTACAAGGCCTTGTACTCATATAGCTTTTAAGTTACTCGCTCGCTCATACTTAAAAGCTATAATCGAAATGGAATTTTGACGGCTAAAATAGCGATTTCGACAGGTGTCAAAGTCGATGTAAATCCGCAATCATAATTTTTTTTTTGCACATTCGGCTTTGGATAATTTTTTGCATCCGGGTGTCATTTTTCAAAATCAATATTTTCAAAAATTTTTCGCGATTTTTTCGACTTGAAAAATTTTTAAAATTATTAAATTACATTTTCTTTAATAATTCGTCGGTTTAACAATTTTAACTTCTTAACCCACTTATGCCCGTTTTCACCAACATTTATTTAGGAATTTCTTAGTAAAGAATTCTTTACGCTAGATATTCCATAAACTGATACTTAGAAAAATTTCAAGGAAATCCTGAGTCCAAGCTTAATCGAAAGACTTAAATCAAATAGAAGTAAACCCGAAAAGTAATCGTCAACTAAATAGGTTGATAATAAGAAAGTAGATCAAAAACAAATAATTAGGAGTGAAATTATACTTTTAATCGAGTGCAAATTCAGAATAATTTTGTGGACAAAGGAAAATATTGATACAGTAAAATAATTGAGAATTGATAATAATTTTGGTTCACCTTGTGAATTAATGAACTTAAATCTAAATGGTGGATGGATGATCTTAAAATTAAAACACATAAATCAGAAATATCAGAATGACTTAAAATATCGCTAAAAAGGCAAATTAATCACACTTGATTAAATATAACAATACACTTAAAGTTGTTGTCTGTAGGTTAGACAACCCAAATAACATCAGAAATAATGTAGTTGTTTAAACGTTAAAAAGTTTATAAATTTATATCATATTACAAGCTATAGGCGTTTCAATTTAAGATCACAGCGCCATAATGGCTACTAGTGATATTAACATCATACCCCTTCCTTTAGTTCAAAAATTTGCCGCAAGGTAGAGTACCTCTTATCTTGAAACCAAAGCCAGTACTGGCTCTGCTTTAAACGCCTAATGTTTCAATTTAAGATCGCAGCGCCATAATGGCTACTAGAGGTATTAACATCATACCCCTTCCTTTAGTTAAAAAATTTGTCGCAAGTTAGCGTACCGCTTATCTTCAAACGCCTATAAACGAGATGTTTCTATATTCTTACTCGTAGGACCAAAAACATGAACGATGGGCTAAATTACTCGTAACAACAAATCATACGAGACCAGAATAATAGAAGTCGCATTGGTTAGTAAACTTTAAAATTAAACAATGAAATACATAATACATAAAACTTTAATACGGTTGACTTCAAAATTATTATTCTTCAAATTTGTTAAATCGTTACGTAATGAACTTAAAATGAATAACACCCGAACGGCACTAGAATAACCACAGAATGATAGTTGAAAGTTACATGTAATTTAACTATTAAAAATTTAATTCACCAAAAACTATAATTAAATTCCAAAATTTAAGGAATTTACGAAATGTTTTACGCACAAAAATTGAGAACAGGTTAATGATTAAAAATGTAAGTAAAACACTTACGAGTTGATTTTGTTGTTTTGCACAAGGTTACCATGACGTCACTATATAAAATCGGAAGACAAAAAAGAATTTTTCATCGGGAAACATTCACTAGTTGATTACAGATTTAGCATTTTGGTTATCTTGAAAGTCAATGATGGCAACAGCAATAGGGAACGACGCTTTTGTTTGATTCTAAGCGATATTAACATTTCCAACAGATTCGAAAAATGGGACACCTCCACATGTGTGTTGACAGTTGATTTATAAATTTTGGAGAAGTACAGATTTGCAAATAATGCAGTTCGGCTAAATGATCAAATCCCGACCATTCATAGCCCAATAAAAATTAACAAAACTTCACTAAGATTTCACTAAAATTTTCAAAATTTACAACAAAGAAAATGCTGCTTAAAAAAAACGAAAACAGAAGACGTCAATCTACGAGCAGGAATACCTCCATACTGAATTATCATGATACAATAAATTTACAACGTATGATATTGCGCAGGCTGGACTGTGACGTACACTGGTTCAGATATTAACCCTAAAATTCTACCTACGTAAGTCGTTGTAAGCGTTTGAGTATTGTATTAAATTTGTATTGTATTTAATTTTACGTACGATAGCATTTTAGGGTTTAGAGAACGACCAAGTATTGGCGGTCAACTACGGCGGGAACTATTAGATTAGATTCTTTAGAACCAATGTACGTCATAATGACGTCATGCGCCAAACGGACAAAAATAGGTTTGTAAAAGATCATACTTTGTAATGCATTGTATCATTCTGAATTATCCAGAGCGTGCAACGCGCAATATTTACTTTAAAGCAAAATTAACATAAACTACAGAAGCTATGACTTTTACAAATTAGAGGGCATTGAAATGCACTTTTCGAATTAAAAATAATTACAAATCGGAATTTAATGATGGGAAATAAAAAAAACCAACTCACATTACATTCCCCTCGGTTCAAGAGGAATTCCTCGAATTTCTCTCTTAGACAAATGAGACCAAAACAATAAACAAAAAATTTTGAAAATGTAACCAATCGAACAAAATAATCATAAAAATCCGTAACTAGCTAAAAATAAGGTAACCTAAGACTAATTTAAAACAACACGAAACTAAAATATGAAACTTAATACTACAATCTTGGTAATTGACTAATTCATGTATAAGGTATAATGCTGGGTTGCTGTTTGAAAATTCCTAAACTCACAACATTTTGGAACGTTTCCTGAATTATTTCAGCGCTTTGATAGAGAGGGCACTGTGCACATCCCACAATATCGTGTGCTTGAAAAGCAGCAGGGAAAGTTCTCTTAGTAGAAGAATCTAAAAAGTTAAACAATGACCAGTAAAGATAACGAAGTTCGTCAAGCCAAATGAGATAGACATAACATCCCAAATACGGACAGTTTAGCGTCTTGAACGCACAAAAACGTACAATAAAACACAAAATTATCCCAAGCAGCACAAAGCCGTCAAAAATGTCCGTATACGGTATCGATATTTTCATAACGGTACGACATTGATTTGCCCAATTTATCGTTACTGTTTTAAGGTGTCATTTGTGTAATGATACGGTACAGATATTTTCGTAACGGTATAGCATTGATTTACTACCGCTTCAGCCGTTACTGTTTTGATGTATCAATTATGTACATTAATGTGCAAGAATTTTCGTAACGGTACGGTATTGATTTGCCCAATTTTCCGTTACTGAATTGATGAATCAGTTATGAACATATTATGTGTTGATTTTTTATGAACAGAATATTTAGAAATTTACAGTGTCGTCTGGGTACATAAAATTTACGATCCTAATCGGCACTGATTTTTAATTAAAATAAATAATTAAAAAATATTCAATAATAATTTAAAAAATTAATTTCTGTAATTATTTAGAAATTCGATGTTTATTCGTTGACTTGCGCCAATCGTTTATTTATTTATATTCAGATAATACACATTTATTTAAATTTGTACTATAAATTTTAATTTTTTAATCAGAATTTACGATGTTGCTCCAGCCATTGGGCTTTGGTTGATGATTGGTTCACTTCTCCTGGGTATACATTTCTGAAATATCTGAAATTTAACATTAAACACCCAAATAATATTTACTTACTTTTTTTTCGAACGGCGGCTGGATTCGAACCTGAACTTTCTATTTGAAAGTATACTACTTCAGCGTCACACCTACCAAGGATGTATACGAAGGATATAAGTTTGATGATGGCTAATTTCCATAACTATATTAATTCGGTTTAAAAATATCAAGGAATATAATTTATTACTTTAATTAGTACTACGTCAGCTTACTGCAAGAACCAGATAAGTAACATACTGATAGTTTTGAGATAATAGAGATTTAAATTTTAGATGTACATTAAAAATCAGCAAATTAAGAAATATGTGTAATAAACGGAAGATCGTATAAGAAAAATATATAATTCTTAAATAAACTTTTAAAAATAATAATATCTCTGAGAAAAAAAATAAACCAAAAATTGCCAAAAATTGACTTATCTTGTTTGGTAGTAAGCCGACGACGTTCATTTATAAAAGATAATTTAAAACCACGTGTAATATTTTTTAAATTATGACAAGTAAATAACTGTTTTTTATTTATTGTTATACTGTTATACGCGGCGGCAATATGAAAAGTCCGGTCATAAAAATTTAAGTTAATAGTAATTATTTTAGAGATGTATTACAATTACAACGCGAGAACTGCTGCAATCATTAATTAATTACAGATTTATCGATTTTTATCGCTTTTATCCAATTTTTATTACAATTTTTGCAATTTACTTCCGAGCAACATGCTGTAATTTCGATTTTAGACTGAATATTTTCATAGAAATTGATATTGTCACTTAATTTTGCATTACTAGCTCCAGTCGAGACAATAAATCGACCGAAAGGCCGGCTCGAAATTTGACCACGTGGTAATAGTTATTCGTAAAAATAACGGTCAATCTGTAAATTTTTATCGAAATTTCTTGATTTTTGTAATTAGTAAATCATATACTTTGGCGTGGTAATAAAATTTTTGCATTTTTAATGGTATCTGGACGTGTTTTTGACCGGCGGAATCAGCCGTTCCCTTAGAAGCAGGATCAAGGAGATTCTGATGCTTGCGCAAAATGCGTGCTAGGGTGGAACTGAAAAGCAGCTTTGCTGATTGTTTTGCCCCTTCATCGACTCTGCTTTATGAAATGTACTTATTTTCTTTTTGTTGTAAGTAAGAGTTGATGAATAAAGCTATTATTATTATTATTATTATATAATCAAAACAATTTATTCAAAAGAATTCAGAATTCCTGAACTCCACAATTATGTAGCACTCAAGAACGAGAAAGCAACGCACGCGTCATGAGTATCAGCGTCCATTGTGATCACTAGAGACCGGATTTTAAGCATTTTTGCTTATTGTCAATTTTAAAAGCAGCTCTTTGAAATTTGAGATCTGGACGAATTACATAAAAAGGTGTATTTTAACGTATAGTTTTTCCTGCTTTTTTTGCTTTTTTTGCGATTTCTAGCTTATTTGCTTTATTTGAACTTATTTTGAGCTTATTTTTGAATAAAATACGGAATGTCCATTTTGTTACAAAATGAAACCGTTAAACCCATTTCTTACTTCTTTTTAGTACTTTAGATTGGTAAAGCATGGTTTGTAAAAACTAAGAATGTCTACTGTTGATATATTTATATTATTATTGACATCTGGTAGCAGGTTGTTTTTGGTGCTATACCCTCATACCCATTCTAAGACTAGGGTAAGCATAAGTAATAAAATAACGAAATTTAGGGATAATATGTTAGGGAAAATTAAGTCACCGCCTAATTTAAAAAAAAAAACATTCATAACTTTGAAATTTTAGCTTTGCTACAATAGTGGACACGTCACAATAACTTACTTTACTATTATTCTGTTATGCCTAATTTAAAGAAACACATAATTTTAAAATTTTATAGTTTTGTTTGTATGATATGATAAGTTGATTTTTCTCTATATAAATTAACTTTTGAAGAATTAAAAATGTTAATTTTTATTTATATTATTATTTATTATGTTAAATAAATACGTGCAAAAGTGCTTTGTTTATTTCTTTCGAATAATATTGCTTAAGCTGTAACCTTTTTGCTTTTTTTTTGTTTTAATTATTAACTTTTTCATAATTTTTTTTGGCATAATTCGAACTTATTTTTGTATAATACCGCGCTTTTTAAAGCTCTTATTTTTCAAAAAACCGTGCTTATTTATCCGGTCTCTAGTGATCACACAAGCCAAAAGTATTGACACAATAGAAGACAGTTCAAAAGTTTCCAATTCAAAAAGATATCATGCTTGATTAAAACTAAACGATAATTGAAATTATAGAAGAAAATACCAAAAAAGATACTCAAACTTTTACAACACTCAAACAAAACCATCATACACAGTTTAACTTAAAATAAGATAAACATTAGTTTAAGAGAAAATAAATAATCAACCTGATTGTTCAAAATCAAATTTCAAATCTAAGTAACAGCACTAGACAATCATTTCGACACGTAGAATTGGTTGTATAGTCCAATGATGTTCCACTGAAAAATAACTTACTATCATACTTCAACCAGAAAATAAACTTAAATTCATCCCAATCAACTCAACTAAAGCATTCAATCCGCAAACTAAAATTACAACATGGCCAATCAAATTTACAAATCATGATGCAAATCAAGATTTAATAAAAAATTACATCCAAATTCAACATCTAACATACCAAATGGTTTTTAAAACCTCGACCCCACTGGAAGGCAAATCACGCTAAATGTTGAGTCAATGAATTATTATTCAAATTTGTAGAAGACAGCTAAGTAAAGAAGACAAAACAAATGACGATAAAAATACCAACGAAGCAGTATGTAGTTCTATTAAAACATCCGAAACAAAACATTGAAACGTCACAATATTGTTGTTACAAACAAATTATTACAAAAATAAATTCAAATACCAAATTAATATTTGAAAACAAAAGTCAATCATCAGTTCAAATAAACATGTGTAAGGAACACTTAAATTAATGCAAATAAGTTCAAAAAACACTTATTCCTAAAATTATCAAAAATTGGGTTAACAATATTTCTTTCCCTGGCGACTTTTTTCTAAAGAAATTTTGTAAATTGATGACTAGTGAGTTTAAATTTATAATTAACAGGTGTGAATAAACAAAATAACATTCAATTAAATATTGTCGTGTTTCGAAATGTAAAGAAACATTAATTTTATTTATTTTGTTAATTATTAAATTGTAAATTTGTAAATACACTGTACATAGAATTTTAACGTAAAGAGTGGGAGTGGCTTGAAAGCACACACTTCGGTCGTAGAAGGCAGAGAGACGCGGTGTGCGTTTGCGAGCGGAAGGATTGTTATTCCCGCTGCGCTAATTTTTAGTTTTTATTTTTATAATTTTAATTATTAAAAGTAAATTTGATTTAGTTGAAGTTGGTTTTATTGAGGTGGAAGTGATAAAAAAATAAGAAAATTTTTGGAAGTTAATTGGATTGTGAAAAATTTCAAATTGTTTCACGACAGAATTTGCTTAACAAGATGCGAGCAAATGGGGAACGTGCACGTGCAGACACCGATACCATAAGGTAACCAAATTTATATAAACCTATTTGCCAAGTTTGGAAAAAATAAATTTAAAAAAAATAAACGATACAAAACTTTACAATTTATTTAAAAACAAAAGAGTCCCAGTACTAGAATAAATAATCAATGAACCCAGGCGAAATATTTTGAAATGAGCGAATTTAATAAATATTTACAGCTCGGGTCATCTCAATATATAATAATTATTAATTATATTGTAATGGTATTTTCGTAGAAAATTTACCTCACACTTGCTTGTCCGTAGCAACTCTGGAGTACGCAAGCAGTTGATAATTTTTTAGGGGTCGAAGGGTTCTTGTTCGTTTTCTACAGCAAAAAGTTGCTGTGGTAATTTTGTACCAAAATAAAATAATATAAAAAATTAATTTCTTCAAAAATAATTATTAAATCGCATAAAATTTAAATTCAACGCAAAACTTTTAATATTTAAAATGGGATCGTAGTTTAGATTTTACGCTTATCCAAATCGCCCGCTTATCAATATTGGCATTCGTTCGATCAAATATAATTTTAAATTTTCTAATTTTTAACTTCGGTTACTGTCAGACAACGATCATCACGAATTTCACAATTTCAACTGCACTATAAGAAAGAGCACAATTTTTTGAGTATAATGCAACAAAAATTTTTGCGGACCATGCATTTGTTTTCGAAAAAACGGCATTTTAAAGTTATATAAAAGCAGGTAGTTCTAACCCGATACACCCTGTTGCAACGAGTCGCGTCGCGGTAAACTAGCACGTCGAGTCTCTGCTCTTCATTTTGTTGACGGTACGAGTGCTTTGATACACTCTTAATGTTGTAGTCGGTCGATGTCGACATCCGGACGAGTTCTATGGCTTCGAGTTCCACCCTTGGCAAGTTCCGTCATTTTTCAGTGATATTTTTAAATTTTTTTGCCTTACACAAAATCGGCTAATCTTGCAGCCGTGTTAAAAGGTGTATCTAAAATACATGTAAATTTAAATTTTTCAAATTCGATTTTTTCGAAAACTAATTCATGTTCCGCAAAAATTTTTGTTATAATATGCTTAGAAAAGTGTCCTTTTTCCTATAGTGCAGTTGAAATTGTGAAATTCGTGATGATCGTTGTTCTGACAGTTCCCTTAAATTCAAATCGAAATTTATAATTTTAACTGCTCTTTCCAAATTAACCAAATCAATCAAATCTACTACCGTTCGGTAGTCACTTATAAAAATTATCCAAATTATCAAATTATCAAATTAATCATCCAAAAAAGGCGCAATAATGCATTCGCATAAAAATCACTTTATTTAATCAAAAATAATTACTCACAATTTCAAAAAATATCAAAACTCAGCGGGCATACAAAGTCTCGCACCCGCTGTCGGCCATAGTTAGCCAAAAAAGCCTCTCTCTCGATCTTTTCTCCCCACTCTGTACTTTTCCAATTTAAACGTTTAAAAATGAAATTAACAAATTTTTACAATTTAGCACAGGGTGGGTCGAAATATTTTGTTTCACGACAATATATTAATAACACTCCTATAATTTTAATAATTAATAAAATATTTAAAAATTCGTAAATTTTTGTTTTCGTTACGAGGTTGGTAACGGAAGAGGTTACAACGAGGCTATAAGCCATATATGAATTTAAGGAGAGCAGAGGTATGTTTGATCCGTTCCTATAATTTGTTATTTTAATGATTGATTGCGATTTTTAATTGCGATTTTTACTTTTAGTAATTTTGATTGCAGTAAAAAAAATTGTTTTAATTAATAAAAAGTGAAATATAAATGATATTTTGAAGATTTTATTGAATTCTCTCAAAAATAACAAAGCTAAAAATTAAAATTTAAAAATATTATATTCGTGTACTTGCTTGGTTGCATTAATTCACAAGTAACCGAGGTAGTTCTGAGGTAAACTGCGCGACTATAAACCGGACGGGCCAGGTTCAATTCCTAAAGGTTTTTTTTTAATTTCTAAAAAAAAATTTTTAAATTTAATTTAAAATTTCTTTTTAAATTTTGGTTGCTACCCGTTAACGTCGCATGTTAATCTATCAACAATTTTGTCAATTTACCTACAAAATGTTTGAATTATAACGCTATTTATTTTTCATTATTAGACACTAATTTCTATCTTCGTAATTTTGTCTCCAAAACAATTTTTTACACTACTGTATACTTTTTCTGTATGAATGCAGACTTTATGGTAAGCATTTTATAACTGCATAATTATTTTTAATGGTGAAAAATAATAGCGTTATAATTCAAACATTTTGTAGGTAAATTGACTAAATTGTTGATAGATCAACATACGACGTTAACGGGTAGCAAAACACAATTTAAAAAGAAATTAAAAAAAAAATTTAAAAATAATTTTTTTTTTTAATTAAAAAAAAAGAACTTTAGGTGGAATTGAACATGGACCGACCGGTTGCTGACCGCGCAGCTTACCTCGGAACTATCACGGTTACTTATAAATTAATCCAACCGAGCAAGTAGATGAATAAAAGTTTTTTAAATTTTAATTTTCAACTTTATTATTTTTAAGAGTTGCGCGCTGCCGCTTGGCCTATAGTTTGTTAATACAAAGTACTTTTTTATCCCAAAAGGGTTTTCAAATCCGTGACCCACAGTAGAGACCCTCTCCTTGTAAGCTAAATACTACTTTAAAGACTACTTTACTACTACTCTGCTTGAGTTATTACATCGTTTTATATAATTCTACCTTATGCGCTTGTATTTCAATTTGCTGTTCACATAGAACTTGAGGGATCATAAACGATATTCGATAAAGAGGTGTTTGCTCTTACTTTGTAAATCTTAACAAACATTTTTCTAATGTCATTTACTATCTTATCATAGAACATATAACTCACGCACAGTTCTTTACACAAAATTTCAAGAAAAATCAGAATCTGTAAAAAATGAAGTAAAATTAATTAACTGCAAGTATTAGATAAATGCATGTCAAAAATTGTTTGCATTGTTTGTATACTTCTATTATGGTATATATGAGTAACATTACTACACATTTATTTAGCAAAAATGTACACTTTTGAAGAAATTGATAGAAATATGTTAGTCTTGTAAGTTTTTAGTAAATAAAATATCATAATACTATAAACGGAAATATAATCGTAAAAAATTGTTTAAAATGCATTTATTAGGCTTGCAAACAAAATTATTTTGAATATTTATTTGTTTGTTTAGCTTATCATTAATTACCCTTCCTAGACGGAACGGATAAATGTTATTTTGCTGTTAGTTTATATGTTTGCCTGTTCTTTCAGAACTTTATGAGAATAAATGCACTAGTTTTTACAAAATAATTAAAATTTTATCATGATTTCAAGATGTAAAGATTTCAAATGTAATCCTACTTTTGAAATCTTTAAAATGGAAAGGCTTTAAAATTTTATGCGGCACATACGCGTTTGATGTATAATATTAGGTATATATTTTGTACTTTTTAAGTACACGTGAACATGATATAACTATTAATACTATTGACTTGTTGCAGGATGAAACTGAAGACCATTGCAGTATACCATTTCCATTGTGACAGGATGGCACAAATAATTTAAATTACAATTTTTTGTAAACGAAAATCTTTTATTTGCAAGAACTAAAGCTTCCAAATTTATAAATTGTTTTTCTATGGCTTTGATTTAAATAAGAAAAACAATTTGATATTATCGTAGGAGCTTTTATAATTTTGTATTATTTTTTATAATTTTTCTGAATGTCGTCGGTATAAAATTTTTTTACTATGATACAACTAATAGAAGTAAACTATCCATCAACTAAAACCACCAGTAGGACTTCGTGATAATTAGCTAGAAGTTTTATTACTTCGTACATTATAGTATTTTATAAATTATAAAAGAGTACATTTAAAATGAATCTGTTTGAATTTCTTCAATCAGAAAACAAAAAAAATGTTTTGCTATAAATGAGTGACTGGAAAGATAAGAATATAATGAAACAAAGGACAAATATAGTTTCCACCAGTGAAACATTTGAAAATGAAAAAGATTCACATTCTTGTTTATGGCCAATATATAGCGTAGTAAGCACCGTGGCTATTGCGTGTTATCTAAACGGAATAACCGGTGACTTTGTACATGACGATATACCAGCTGTAACGCTTAATAAAGATGTTCTTATTCGTAATCCAATTAGCTATATATTCAAAAATGACTTTTGGGGAACACCTATGGCAGATCCCAGTAGTCATAAATCTTATCGACCGCTAACCGTATTAACATTCAGGTAAGTCATACATTTATTTATATTAATATTAATTTATTTTCTAAACTCACCCAGTAACATATTCGTAAACAACAGGACACATTAGAGTCTAATGTGTTCGTGTTTGCACGTTTGCACCGTGTGAACCGTTGAATCGAGAAATGTTTATTTGATAGATTCAAATTTTCAAAAATTCAAAAATTTTAAATTTTTAGGTTCAAATATGTAATTTAAGATTTGTGATATAACTTCTGAATTATAATGAACCTAGCATTTAGTACTTAGGGAAGTATTTATGCCCTATTAATTTACTTAAAATCATCAAGGAACTACATTTTTTACCAGAATTTGTGCGGTTTCCCTAAATTCTACATGGGACATCAAATGTTTCTCAAAAAAGCTTCTTCAAAATGTCCGAAATTTATCGAAGTTGGCATCATTTGCCGCACCCCTCAATACGTAAATCGCTGAAAATATTATTCTAATGATAGATCCACACAATGCGTGATTTAGCGAATATTATCTCCTGCTCAATGCGTGTCTGTAACAAATATTCGCATGTTGAACACATTTGTAGTATATTGCTGTGAATATTATATCATATTAGTTTATATTACAGATAGGCTTAGTTTGATTTTAATAGAAATGAACTTAAAAATAATTATGAAATAGATATTGTGTAGTACTTAGTTCGTATTGTGAAATATAAAATTTAACATAAACTAAACAGAACGTTAAAATGAAAAAATTTTAACTGTAAAGTTAAGAATACATACGTAGAAAATTATTATTTAAAAATTGAGAAAAAACAAAAAATTGAGGGCTTTTTGCCAAGAATGGCTGCACAATCCAGTTGTGCGTGTTTTGGCTCTTGAGATTATTTTTTTGATGTTTCGTGAAGATTTAGGCGATTATTTACAAATAATAAATTTAAGTGATATTGATTTTGTTAAATTTTTTGGTCGGATGTGGCCTCTGAGATTGAGTAACTTTGTGAGTTGAAAATTTGGATTTTATTTTTTTTTATTAAAAATTTTTTAAATGTTCGATATTATTTTTGATTATTGTTATTCAGCATTACATTGTATATAGAATATTACTATCTCCTAATGAGATTTACAACCCTTTTGTTAGGGTGGATTAATCCCCATTTTACAATATGTCATTATAAACTGGTTTTTTCGGTTCTTTCCTTCTTTATAGTTTTGGGTGGTTTTTGGCGTCTTCCACAATGCTCCTCCATAACCTTCTATTGATAAGTTTCTATTTCCATCCGTGTATATTCATGTTTCTTAGGTCTTGAGTCACTTGATCCCACCACCTTATTCTCGGTCTACCTCTTGTACGATTTTCACTGGGTTTCCATAGTGTAATTAGTAATTACTTTTATTGCTGCTTTGCTATAGTTTCTCATTACATGTCCCAGCCATCTGATTCATTTTTTATATATTTTACTATATCCTCTCCTTTCATAGCTTCTGTAATTTCGTGGTTCCACAGCTTTCTTAACTCATCGTTTGTCTCCTTCGTGGGTCCCAGTATTGTTCTCAGCACTTTAATCGTTCTTCGTCTTCTGTCGACATGTACATCGTTTCGGCGGCATATGTAACTACCAACCTAATCAAGGTTCTGTAGATTTTTAACTTTGTGCTCTTCAACAGCTGTTTGCTCGTGAGTAAATCTTTGTTTGCATAAAAAGTTCTGTTCCCAACCTTGATTCTTCTTTCCGTATCTTCTTTTCTCTTTCCTGTTCTAACATAACTCTTAGATAGCAAAAGGTTTCCACCTCCTCAAACTCGTAGTTATCTACTTTCAACTTGATTCTCTGATGTACATCGCTTCCATCACATTTCATATATTTTGTTTTGCTCCTGTTTACTATCAGGTTCATTTTATCTGCTGTTCTTGCCATCTCTCTGAATAATTCGAGCATCCTCTTCATTGATCTCGCCATTATAACAATATCATCGACGTACGCGATTATTTCAGTTTTTTTGTTTATCATTCCCTCACATTTAATGTCTCTAATTATCTTATTTATTACAAGGTTAAACAAAGTTGCCGACAGCGCGTCTTCTTGTCTGATGCCTCCATTTATTTCAAAAAGTGCTGTTCTTCCTATTAATGTTCTGACGCTCACCTTGGTGTTCTCCATTGTCATCTTAATCAGTCTATATAATTTTCCTGGTATCGTTTCCTTTAGTATCTTATATAATTCTTTTCTGATTACTTTTTAGAACGCCTGTTGAAAATCTATGAACAACATGTGAAGGTTAATATCATGTTTGTGGCATTTTTCCATCGCTTGTTTTATCACTTGACTCGCGTCGACTTTGGAACGCTTCCTCACAAAACCGTATTTACATTTGCTCATACTTTTCCTTGTGTGTTCCATTAATCGGCTATGCAATAGAGTTGTCAAAACCTTATACGTTGAGCCGAGCAGCGTGATGCCTCTATAGTTCGAGCATTCTTCAGAGCTTTCATTTTTTTGATTGTAACTATTTCTCCTTTGCTCCTATCTTCAGGCATTCACTCTTCTTCCGATACTCGTCTGATTATCTCACATATTCTCTTCTTTACCAAATTTCCTCCGTACTTTATAAGTTCTATGTTTACGCCATCTATGCCTGGAGCCTTACCATTCTTCACTTTGTCTATTTTTTCCAAGATTTTTTTGTTAAGTGGATTGTCTACTTCAGTTACTATTCTAGCTACTTCTTCCTCTTCAGATTCCACATCCTTCTCATACTCTCTGTTTGACGGTTTCTGAAAATATATTGTTCATATCTGTTCAATATTTTTGTGCCGTATTCGATCACTCCTTGATCATTTTTCATTCCTCTCATTTTGATGTCACATTTATTCTTCTGGTTTCTCAACATTAGATAGAAAGTTCTCGATCTGTTGACACTTTTATGTTTTTCTATTTCTTCCATTTGCCCCTCTATCCTATCCATCCGTTCTTTTTTGCTCTGTATATTTTATTGGTATCTCTTACCCTCTTTTTATAGTTGTTTTTGCCTTCTTGATTACCGCTTCTCAGCCATTGTTCTCTTGCTTTGTTTTTACTTCTTGTTTTTACACTCGTCGTCAAACCATGTCGTTAAACCGTTGTATTTGCTTATACCATAGTTCTTCTGTCGCACACATCTTGATTTCCTCCGCTATATTTCCATTAATGTTTCAGAACGTCGAATTTTCCTTTCATCGCAATTTTTCTCTCTATTCCATCTTCATATTGCTTGTTCAGTTCTTCTGTTGCTTATTCTTTTAGATGTTGTTCTGCACATCTTGTAGTTTGGCACATTTTGTTCGATCTTTGTGATTACCAGGTAGTGATCAGTGTCCGCGTTTGCCCCTCTGTATGATCTCACATCTCTCATCACGGTTTCTCTTCTTTTCGCAATTGGGACGTGATCTATTTGATTTCCGACGTTATTGTTTCTTCCTGGCCATACCCAAGTTATTTTGTGTAATTTCTAGTGCTTAAATTTCGTACTACTTATTATCATGCTTGTTGCCTCTGCTAGATCACACAGTCTGTTTCAATTATTGTTTGTACTTTCGTGTACCGTATGAATTCCCCCCCACCGTACCAATCCAACATAACTCTCCTTTCCTATTTGTGCATTAAAGTCACCTACCATAATCATTGTGATTAAATAATTTTAGAATGAACAAGTTAATTAATCTATTTTTAATACTGTTTTTATTGTATGTATTGAAATTTGAAATTTGAACGTTGAAAGCTTAATAATAAAAACATTATTAAAAATTGTTTAATTAACTTGTTCGTTCTAAGATTATTTAATTATATTTCACAAGTTAAAAAATTAATTAATCATAACCATTATGTCCTATTTAGGTATCCCATCACACACCTTCTCGATCTATTCATAAAATTAATATTTTTCGCTATTTTTCCTTTGCTTTGTTGGTGAATACGCGTTAACAATAGATAAATTTGTTTTTGCTCTTATATAGGGGAAATATAGGGGAAAGTGGTCTAAAACCGACCCCCCCCTTTAGTTTTTTTAGATAAAACTTTCAAATCGAGACCTATTACTTTGCGTTTAATATCGTTGTAAAGTTCATTCAATTCTTCAACTTTTCATCAAACAAACTTTTGATGTATCTCTTACCACTTCCGAGCTAGAGCTAAAATAAAAAAACTAAAATATTGGTTCCAAATCCGACCATCTGGAGGTAAATCCGACCTCTCTATTTTTACAAAATATTAACACTTTCTTTTCCTATCTTTTTATAAATGAAAAATTAAAATTAATTAATTTTCAACGTAAAGTTTAAACTTTATTAAAATAAAAATTGTATTAAAAATTGAAAATCATCTTAGTAATAAATGAAACTTAAAAAAAAAAGAATTAGGAATTAGAATTAATCTGGTGCTAATTCACTGATGATTAGCTGTTGCTTGATTTAATTTGGTTTTAATTGATGACGTTTTTGTCCAGATGTGTTTTTCTTTGCTAGGCGTTCTATTCTTTTCCTAGTTCCGTTTCAATTTTTTTCATGACAATATCATCAGTTAATATTCTTGTTCGACCTGAATTTTGCCATCTGCGTATTGTGGATATGGCTGAATTGCTTTAGGTGTTTCGTTAGATCTCAAACTAGATGTTTTTGGTGCTGATGTGTTGACATCACAACCACTTGAACTACCATTCAAAAAGTGTGGTTGAAATTGTACACGAGGAAATACAAAATATGGAGGTACTCGAAAACCACTTGCTGAAACTGCTAAAGTAACAATGATCAAATTCCGACGTTCAGCTGAAGTTACCTGATCGATTTGCGATTTGTAATTACTCATTGTGGAACGTGTACAGTAAGTTACATCAGTTTTATCAACGTTCCAGATGTTATTTGGTTGCAATTTAATTTGATCAGCAGCTATTTGATATTTATCAAAAATAAAGCAACATTTTTTGTTGGATTAAATTAAGTAATTCGTGCTAACTTATTTTCAATGCAGCTATGGCACGTCAAAGTTGGTCAGGATCTCTTTTTTCAGTTTTTTGCTTGTAATTGTGTCCCATTTTGTCTTAAAAATCACAAAAAATAAGTATTTGATATGCACAAATACACAAAAATACAAAAAACAAAATTATTACAAATCATTAATTAAGGTAAAAGTCCCTATTATGAGACGAGGTCCCCATTTATGATACATTACGTGAATATACCAATTTATAAAAAGAATACAGAATTAAACTCTTAAAAATATAATAAATACATTATTTCATCAATTTTGATAACAATTTACTATAGTTTTGCTAATGATTCTATCTGTATTGTTAAAAAAAATAATCGTAAAAGTACGTGGTTTGTTATCTGCACTTAAAACAACGACTGAGGAGAGTTTAACGATAACGACCATTCAATTTTTCATATGTGTTTAATTGAATTGTTTCTTCTATTTATGTATATATATTATATGTCAATTGAAAGCTAATCAGCATTAGATTTTATTTCTATGAAAATTTGTGCTTTTTTATGGCATAAGTATTTTATATTCCAGTGTCTCATAATACCTACACTTATAAGCTTGGACGTACCGGTGTATGAGACAGTTTATTCAGCGTATCATGTATTACGGACATTAGCCGTTTCACTTGTCCCGATTTGATGAGACAGTGTACAAATAAGTTTTTCAATTGACAACAAACAATATTTATTGTAAAATTATTGAAATTTAATAATATGAAGCATTATATATCAGCACAGTTTCAAATTATTGTCTATGAGTAAGTATTTTAAGTTAAATAACATTATATAAATCTAGACCTACAATCACAACTTTAAACATTTAAAATTTGCAAGCTAATTTTTTAATTTTTTTATTTGAATATTGTGAAACGTTTTAAATTAAATGACGACAGTCATATTGGCAGAAAAATTTAAGTAAAAACTGCGTTAATGGGGACAAACAAAAATCAAAGACAGCAATAAATCAATTAAAATTAACTAATAAAAATGTGTTGTGCTTAAATTTGAATAAGTCAACAAAAAAAAATCTAAAAGGATTAACTATGATCCGTCAATTATAGAAAAAGCTTTAAAAGCGATAAAAGACACAGGACTATCTTTAAGAAAAGCAGCAGCTGCTTATGGTGTACCTGTAGCCACGCTAGGTCGAAAAAAAATATTGATCCTCAGAAAACTAAAAATAAAACAGGACCGAAAACAGTTTAATCATTCAAAGAAGAAGATGATAATTATAATAAAGTAAAAATATTTTTTTCTATCGATTTATTATTATTTACACTATTAATTAATTTTTTTTGAGGTAGTTAAATATGTTTCCTAAATTCATTATACTTTTTCCTAACATATTATAATTTTACATATTTTTTATAAATAGGTTTTACTTTAAAACAAAAGCCAGTAATAAAGAACATTAAAAGTAATAATGACCATCAAATTCAACGTGATTTACAAATAAATTTAGATACTAATCAACCTTGTTCGTCCAACGATAATGATTTAATTACTAATTCTTCTATACATTAATAACAAATGACAAATTTTGACAAATTTTAGTCACCTACATATAAATTGTCAAAATTTCTATCAAAAATAATTTTAAACATTTTGGGTAGGAGTAAATACTACACCAAGGACTCATAAACGTTTATTGAAGATATAAAAAAAAAGTGCCTGACAAATATATACTGATTTCACTTGACGTTAAATCTCTCTTTACCAATATTCCTACCGATTTGGCAATTAACGCAGTTGATGAAAAATGGGGCAAAATCAAGAACTACACAAGTATCCCCCATAGGAAAATTTTTAAATGCACTTAAGCTATGCCTTGAAACTACATACTTCCAATATAATGATAAACTTTATCACCAAATTTCGGTACAGCAATGGGAAGTTCAATATCAGCTACGATCTCTAATCTGGTAATAGAAATCTTGAAAGAAGACCGTATATCAACACTTCCATTTCAACTAACATTCTTTAAACGTTATGTAGATCATATTATAACAGCAATTAAAGAAGGCAACGTAGATTTAATTATCAGGAATTTTAATGAATTTCATCTACGACTGCAGTTTACTATCGAAAAAGAAGAACAAAATAAAATAACTTTCCTGGATATACAGTTAATTCGTGAAAATAACTGCCTAAAATACAAGTGGACCCCAAAAACAGACATGGTCAGGAAGATATCTCAATTTTAGTGGATAGATCTCGTGGACAGATCTTTAAAACTAACCCATGGAAACTACAGAAAGCAAACTTTAAAAATAGCTAAAGAGACTCTGTTTAAAAATGGTTTTCCAAGACCCCTGGTAAAGAAAATTATCAAAGATCCCGTAAACAAACTTTATAATGGTAACAGTATAAAGAAACATCCAATTTTGCTGTTATGCCTTATGTCAAAGGACTAAGTGAAAAACTGAAGAGAATTTTAAGAAACCACAAAATTAATATAAAATTTAAATCAACCAACAACATAAAACAGCTGTATACTAAATTAAAAGATGCGGTTCCTACAGAGAAAAAATCAGATCTAATCTATAAAGCTGAATGTAAGAATTGTAACCTAGTATATATTGGACAAACGAACCAATGGCTGCACAAAAGAATAAGTAGTCATATCTCAAGTGTTCGTTGTAATAAACCGGACTCTACTGTCATTGCAAAACAAAACATATAGACTTTTAAAATGCTAAAATTATTAAATCTGTTACTAATTATAAAGAAAGAATTTTTCATGAAATGATAAGCATCAAAAGAGAAAAGAATTCAATGAACAGAAAAACTGATATAGATGGTTGTTGTTTCTTATCACACAAACACATATTTTAGATCATAGATTGTTCAAATGACAATAAGTTATTATTCGGTTTCCATATAAACTTATAAACATTAATAATAATAACAATCACAATAAAAACATTATTAAAAATCGTTTAATTAACTTGTTCATTCTAAGATTATTTAATTATATTTCATTAAAAAATTAATTTATTAAATTAATTACCTATTTTATAAGTAAAATTATCTAAAATTAATAAAAACGTAATATAAAATCAGTCTTGTTGATTTTTTGACTGTCTCATAAATAGGGACATGTATAATGAGACACTGGGACCACATACCTTTAGAGTGTCTCATAAATAATAGGGTCACAGCAGTACCTTTCATAATTGCTTATTTTAATTTATTTTTTACTTAAAAACGATTGCAAACTAGAAATTTTGATCTTATAATAATTAAATAATTGTAGAATACAAGTAAAATTGTATTTCCTACTCAAATAGATTTTATATAAGTGGAAATGTTTGAACTACTCTAAAAGTGTCTCATAATAGGGACTTTTACCTTAGTTAAAAATGAATTGAACACACTATGAAAACATAAAGTTGACTTTAATAACAAATTTAGATGTTACCTGCAATATGTGCAATCTTCAACCAATCTACGACCAATTCATGGCGACTATAATGAGATCATTACAGTCTCAATTTGTGCTTACGTTTTCGAAATATGCATGGAGGTCGGATTTGGACACCGGTCGGGTTTAGACCACTTTCCCCTACAATATTCTTCCATTGATTGGTTTAAACAAGATAACGTTATCAAGTAATTTCTTCAACGCAATAAATCCTGTTTCATTTTTTTCTTGTTTCTTTTCTCCAGAGTAAAGCATTGTATATTCTTCCTTTGCTATTTCACCTTTTCCCCTCCCCTCTCCATCTTATCTCCTGCAATGCCGCCACCTCCACCGAATACCTAATCAGTTTGCTTACAACTTCTCTCATCTTTCCAGGCATCAGTAGTGTTCTTACATTCCACGTACCCAGTCCAAATCCCATTACCTTTCTTTTTTTTTTATGCTTCTTTTTTCTTTTCTCACCTTTCCATTCCCATTTTTCTCTTCTTCTATCCGTTCAATTTGCATCTTCATCACATCCGACTTAGTAGGAGTAGTGGCACTTGATGAGCCGTTCCAGTACCACCTATCTCTCTTTCTTTTAGTTTTTTGCATTACGTGTAGGGTTTGGAGTTGTCCTAAGATCGTCGTCATCTTTATTGCATACATACAACTTTCCATCCATATGTAACTTTTGGTATCAAATTTTGACTATTTTTCCCTCTCTGATCCCTTCTTTAGCCGTTTCCCAAATCTTGTTCTGCATCATTCTTTCTGATTACGGTCTTCTAGTTTTGCTATGATTGTTTGTTTATCCGGGACTTTTCCCACATTTTAACAGCTCTGACTGGTGACTTATTCGTTTTTTTACTCTTTTGAAAAACTGTAAGTTCTTCCAAATTTCCGACTCCTGCTTCTGACTTGCTCTCCTCGTCCTCTCTCCTTCTCTTAACGTATTCAACGATAGAGGAGTAACTACCTGATCTTGTTCTTTGAGGATTTTGTTTATTCATCTGTATGCACTTTATCGATTTCGTATGGTTTCTCACCTTTTGCTATTCTTCTGCTCCAGGCAACCCAATATACTCTGATAACGAAACCTCAGTTCTTAAAGTTGTTTTTGATTTACCAATAATTGTTTTTCTTCTTTTTTTCTTCTTTCTTCTCTTTAATCTGTTGCGAACAATACGTATACCCGATTCAACACCTAGGAGGTATCCGTACTACAAATTGTCTTACTTAAATTTAGTAAAATGTTTATCTCCTACTTGCGCAAATTGACACTATACTCAAAGCTAACCTCAAAGTTTTGTTACCTCGTGTATTCCTCCTTCAGCTCAGTCACGCAGAGTCACAGTTTCACCAACTTGTTTTCATCTTCTTGCCCTCACCAAGCACTCAATTATCACATCTGACAACTAGTTCTCTCTGCACAAATTCAAAAATCACACTTTCAAATACAACTTCGATAGCCATAAACCTATGTTCACATGTTCAAAATCATTGCATTGCAAAGCATTTGATTAGGAGTTTGGATTAATTTTTGGATTATTGGAAGTATAATTTGGTTTAAAATTAAAAAGTTAAAATCGAAAAATTGTAAGAGCGAACGTGTGGCGTGATAGATAAGCCGTCGAATTGGATAATTTAAATTCCTCTCAGCAGTAATTGAGGACTTCCACGGGAACCGACTCCTGAAAAAGATCTTGTTCTCCGACTATAATGCAAGCCGAGGTAAACTTTTTGTTTAGTAAAAGATTCTCGATTTTATAAAGAATACCACTACCACCAAATTTTATTTTTCTTGTTTATTCAAATATTGTAAGTCCAAACCTATTTAATGTAGATCAATGCATTTTTTATTTTTTTTTAAATAATATTTTTCTATGCACTTATTTATTCTTAACTTTACAGTTAAAATACATTATTTTAACATTTTTATTTAGTTTGATTATTATTCAAAAATAAAAATTTATAGTAATTTCTATAGATTTAGAATCATAAAGATTCTTCAAGATTTTGGTACTTTGATGTTCTCGTTCTCTTCATATATATCTTTTCATCTATCTAAAGTTCACTCTTCTGCGCCTTCATATTTTTACAGAAGTTTACTTTCAATGTAAGAAAATTGTAGGAAATATGAATCGGCTAACATCGATTACTAATAATAATTATTTTACTTAATCGATTACTTAAAAGGCCACATTTGGTATAAGTTACGTATAATTAACCCTGGATACACAAGGTGATATTGTTGATGCATATTTGACAAGGTGGCGTCATATATGAAAAGAAAGTGATGGAGGAAAGTGAAACATTAGCAAAGAATATAATAGCTTAAAATAGGATTTGTACAAGTATAAATGGATTTGAATTCAAAATAGTAAGAAAAATCGACATAAGAAATGAAGGTAAAACTCATTTAATTGTTGCAGTGGATCCAATAACAAGAAGTTGGCTGGAAAAGTTGCACAGTACAGGACTCGTTGCACATTAAGCGGTGTTGGAGAGGTTGTCAATAGTACCATCTGGCAAAAGAATGTAAGAGTGCAACCGTAGTGTGTGCACTATGTGCGGGCTCTCATGAAACTAATCTGTGCGTATAACAAGATGAAGAAATTAAGTGCGCAAATTGCATTAGAAGCAATAAAATGTTCAAAACCAACTATGGCATAAACCACTCGGCAAAAAGCATATAATGTCCTTATTATGATAGGATTGTAAATCATTTATTTTTATAGTAAAATGTAAACTACGACATACCCCTATAACAAACAACGAAAATGTTAAACAAAAACAAAATTGGCAGAACTACTAAAATACAAATAAATAATCTTAATATAGATGAGCAAAATGTGCAATCAAGTAATCATACTGTAATCCATCAAAATGTACAATCTATGGGAAACTCGTTGGTAGAATTGGAAGTTATGCTGCAAGAAAATGAAGACTGTAATATATTATGCATCACTGAGCATTGGAAACCGGCTCAGCAATTGAAGAATTATGGAATACATGATTTTAACTTAATAGCGTATTATTGTAAGGAAGAAAATCAACATGAAGGAACTGCAGTGTATGCAAAAACAGGTATCGTATGTAAACATGTAAAAATAAAGCCTTGTGGACTACGGTAAACTCGATTAAAGATAATGAAAAAAATAAAAGTTTTCAAATGCAAGGAAATTTATCGGTGATTGCAAATGAAATGAACCAACATAATGATACATGCAGCGTCTCAAAGCATTAAACAGGTGAAGCAGACGATCTTTGTGAAAGATGGTGAAGAAATCAAAATTACAAATGAGAAGAAATCAAAATGCGAGAAGTAACCGAAAATGAAATTTTGGAAATTGTTCAAGGCTTAAAGAATAAAGACAGTAGTGGGATAGATGAAATATCAACTAGTATTATAAAATATAGCATAACTGAGGTATTGGATCCAATTTGCCACATTGTGAACGGCTCAATCAAGTATGGAAAATTTCCGGATCAATTAAAAATAGCGATAGTAAAGCCCATATATAAGAAAGGCGACCCGTCAAATTATAATAATTATAGACCAATAAGTTTACTCACGGCTTTTTCGAAAATTTTTGAAGGGGTTATGTGTAAACAAATAGTACAATTCCTGGAAGAAAACAAAATTATCATATATAATATAACAAGTGCTTAAATTTCGATAAAAATTTTGTGTTGAATGTAACGAGTACCGGTTGTTAGGTAAATTTTACCATCAACCGGTACGAGTTGCATTCAACATAAAATTTTTAAATGGAAATTTTAGCAAGCGTTATATTCATTAAGAGAATTTCATGCAAAAACTAAAAGATACTTTTTGACATAAATTAAAAAAACAACATTCTAGAAGGCTGTTTTTACTTAGAAGCTAAGCAACAAAAACAACAAAACAAAATAAATAAATTATAATTAGTTACTTTATTATTATGACGAATGTCTCACGTTTTGGTGAAAAATCCATTGCTTCAATTAAAGAAGTAATTATTGATAGTGTACCAGAAAATACAAGAAAGTCCCATGCATCTGTCTGGAATCAATTTGAACTGTTTTGTGCAGAAAGAAATTATTTGTTTAAAGCAGATACCCCGTCAGAAAAGCTAAACCAAATTTTAGTTGATTGGGGTTATAATATGAAGAAAGCTGATGGAAGTGACTATAAAGAGTCTGTAGTAAAAACGATGTGAAATGTAACTGCAAAATTAATTCGTGAAAAATATTTTAATGAATTTAAGAGAAATGTCAACCCTTTTAGTGACATTGAATTTAAATTAGTTAGAGATGCACGTAATTCTAAGCTGAAATTTCTACAAATTAATCCGGAAAAAAGAAAGGTCAGTTCTTCAAACTTTAAACAAGAAGAATATGAAGAAATACTTTGTCTCTAGGATGAAAATACACCCGATGGCTTACAACGTCGATTTTATCACATTGCGGCTGTTGAATTACATTGGCGCGGAAATGAAGGATCAAACTGTTTAGTTCAATATTTTGTGATGGAAAAAGATAACAAGAATGTTCCTACTGGACGAATTCAGTACAATCCGGTATTTACCAAAACAAGGCAGGGTGGAGATCAGAAATTAGCTGATAACAAATGGTTATCAATGAAAATCCAGGCAGGTGTCCAGTTAGGTATAAATTACAAATAAATTTTATTATAGTTAAAAATATACTAATAATAATTTTCCTTAGCTTATTCCAGAAAATGTTATCTAAAAGAACACCCGTTATAAGAATAAAAGAGTTTCTCTAACACCCAATCCTAATTGGAGAAAGCCTGAATCTATTGGATGGTACAAAAATTGTCTTATTGGTAAAAACACAATGTCAAAATGGACTAAAACATCAGCAAAAATAATAGGAATTGATACGGAAAAAAATAAAGTAACAAACCATTCTAATCAAACCAGCGCTGTATCTCTTATGGCAAAAGCTGGAGTTCAACACCAAGAACTTATAAAACTCACGGGACACTCGAATATCAGTTCTTTAAAACCATATCTTCAATTTGACCAGGACCATCATGAAAGAATTGTTAAAAAATTAAGAAGAGACGATAGCAACACAAGTAATAGGAACCCCACTAATAGTTGTGTCGAAACAAATCAATCTCTCAGTAAAGATACAAAAATTGTTAATTATTATAGCTGTATTCTTTTTACCTATTTTATTTCCATCTCAGTTGCACAACTGAGATGAAGTGAGCTGAGACGAACTGAGATTAACTGAGTCAAAGTGAAAGAAAGATAAGGTAAAAAGAACAACAAAAATTTACTACTTAGTGATTTTTGAATTTAATTATTTTGAAGTTTGGTAGTACTAACCAAATGTCAACATAAACTTCAAAAAGACGAATTAAAAATTTAAGGTGCAGTAGATATTATTGAAATGATTGTAATAAGTGACAAGTTTAATTCAAATCAACCAATCCGGACTATTTCCCAATTTGTCTCAGTTGTAACACTTCAAGACAGCAAGATCAGTTTGGGTATGGAAGGGGATAGTTTTGTCACATAAAACTCAGTTCGACACGGCACAGTACTTATGTCAAAACGGTAAAAAAACAACCTTTCAACTGAGTAACTGAGTATCTCAGTACAATCTCACTTAAAATAGGTAAAAAGAATACAGCTTATAACTGCAATTTTTCTGCCAATAGTATTAATTTTTAAATGTATAGTTTTACATTTATATAAATATTTCACATAGTAGGTACTTTATTATTACCAATTTTTTGACCAATCAAAATTAAAACAGCGAAAATGGTACCAGGCACAATTTTCATTTTGAACTAATAAAAAACTTAGAACGTGAAAATTGTGCCTGGTACAATTTCCGCTACTTTAATTTTGATTGGTCAAACTATTTGTTTGCATGGAATTCTCACGGCACAAAATGCAACACGGATACCAAAAAGGTCGATCCACATAAACGGCAATATTTCATTTTGTGAAAAACGTACTACAGGCGTATGAAAATGGAGAACTGGCACTTGGAATGTTTTTAGACCTGACAAAAGCATACGATTGCCTAAATCCTGATATACTTTTTAAAAAAATGGAAAAATATGGAGTAACCGGAATGGCATTAGAGTTGATAAAGTCTTATTTTGCAGGAAGAAAACAAATTGTTTCCATAATTAGCGACAGAGTGGAATATAAATCGGAAAGCAAAATTATAACTATGGGTGCACCGCAGGGTAGTATTGCAGCTCCACTTTTTTTTATAATATACATAAACGAACTACCAAGAACAAAAAAACAGCAGAACTACAACATTTGACCAATTAAGCTGATGATTCAAATTTATTAATAAGAGGCAAGACATGGCCACAGGTGGTAAGTTCCTCAAGCGAATTTTTTAACAGGGTAGAACAAATGGTTTACAACAAATGATATGGTACTAAACAAACAAAAAACAAATTTAATACTATTTAGAATTTTACACTCTGGACTTGAAACACCTGAGAAGATACAAATAAATGGAGAAATGTATGAATTGTGTAAATTAACGAAATTCCTGGGAATGCACATAGATGGAGAACTGACATGGAAAGAGCACGTCCGAGTAGTAGCTGAGAGATTAAATGCGATTGTTTATGGTTTGAGAGTAATATCAAATTATGTTAGTTATGGGATATTGAAGACGGTTTACCAGGCAACATTTGAATCGAAAGTAAGATATGAAATAATCTTCTATGGAAGTGGACAGATTGAAAAAATATTTAAGATACAAAAACAAGCATTAAGAACTATGCTCAAGCTAAAATTCCGAGAAACATGCAGGTAAAGATTTAAACAAAATGAATTACTCACGGTGTGGACAATTTATATACAGGAGTGTGTTTTATTCATTTATAAAAATAGACATTTGTTCTCGCAGCACTTCAATGAAAAAAAGCATTATCCTACAAGAAGCTTAAATTGCATAATACCACAACATCGACTAGCAACAACGGAGAAGAACTGCTACTATTCTTGCATAAAATTTTATAATAAATTACCAAATGAAATTAAAATAATGAACACCCTTAAAGATTATAAAAAGGCGGTACATACAATTTTTAATTGAAAAAGAACCCTATGATGTGAGCGATTTTCTGTAATTAGTTGTAAATTAATTGATTTTTGTTCAGGATATTTGTGACATTTTTTTCTTTTCTGATGTGCACTTTACAATGTACATTTTCTTAGAAAAATTAACCTATATATTATTATTATTATTATGACACCAAATTATTTCCTTATTAAAGCATTAAAAGGTCTTGAAATTCGGAAAAAACATATGTATTTTTACAGATACCTTATTTAACGCATTATGAACAAATAATATATTATTAAATATAAAAATATTGGACCCATCGTGCATAAAAGTTTAAAAAACTAAAAATCCAACACAATTAAGGTAAGAGCGGTAGACACATTGCCTGCTTTTTCGACAGTCTAGCCATCACATAATGTGTTTCTGACTCATTAGTCGTCATCAGTACCGCTTACTTGATGTTATCACTTAATTATGTGCACTATACCAGCTACTGGTTATATATTTTTATATTTCATATGTAATTAGAGTTTTACTCGATAACACACGTTGGCGCGGTTCCAATTTTTGAGTAATGACATCGTGTTTAGCATTCCACATAAAGTGTGAACGAGTAGCTGGTATAGTGTACATAATTAAGTGATAACATCAAGTAAGCGGTACTGATGACGACTAATGAGTCAGAAACACATTGTGTGATGGCTAGACGGTCGAAAAAGCAGGCAATGTGTCTACCGCTCTTACTTTAATTGTGTTGGATTTTTAGTTAAATATATTATTTAACGAGCATATAATGTAGGCTTTCTGGCCTACGAGGATGAAGTTTATACGCGAGTCGTAGGTGACAGACTAATGGCCGGTTGTACCAACCTCGTTCAAAGGTCGTTCAAAATAAACTTCGGTTCAACGCAATAATTCCGTTGTACCAACCTCAGTTAAGCTTAAACGGTTAAGGTTATTAACATGTGACAATATTTTTTTATTAAAATTTTTTTTTTTTTATTTCAATTAATATTTACAATCTGTCATGTACAAAATAACAATAAGTAAATGGTGTGATACAATAAGTTAGGGTCATGTAAAAAATTTTCCATTGAAAATTCTCCTTCTGCAATATATTTTTAAATGTTACTTGTTACACAGTATTAGCGGAATTTAATTTATTATGCAAATCGAGTTTCTAAATCGGTTATCTTGAAACGATTGAGTCGACTTATTTCTTGTGTGTTGTCTAGTAATGCGTTGGCGAGTTCATTAGGATGGTTTTCCAATCTGTTCTTGTAGTTTATGTGGTACTTGTAGATTTCTTCCCGAATAGAATTTAGGTGCAAGTCGTGTTGTATGACATAGTTGGGCACATACCACGGTACATTTGTAATTGTTCTAAGTACCTTGTTTTGAAATCTCTGCAAGATTTCGATATTGGATAAACTGGCAGTCCCCCAGAGCTGGATGCCGTATGTCCATATGGGTTTCAGTATAGTCTTATAGGTGAGAATCTTGCTTTCTAGAGATAACTGTGACGTTTTTCCAATCAACCAATACATTTTTCTAAATTCTATACCAAGCTGTTTACGCTTATTGAATATATGTTTTTGCCAGGTAAGTCTTCTGTCGAGATTCATACCAAGGTATTTTACATCTTCAGCATGTGGTAAAAAACAATTGTTTAATTTTACTAGAGGGCATGAATCTCTCCGCATTGTAAAAGTGACATGAGTAGACTTCACTTCATTGGCCTTCATTCTCCATTTTTGTAGCCAAACATGGATTTTATCAAGGTTATTTTGTAAATTTCTTGAAGCAAGTATAGGGTCGATATGGGATGCTAGTATGGCCGTATCGTCAGCAAATGTAGCTACAGTTGTTAATCTCGTAGTCGGAAGGTAGGCTGTATAAATTATGTAGAGTACAGGTCCCAGTACACTACCCTGTGGTACTCCAGAGTCAACCGGATATAAACCAGTGTATTCGTCACGGTGTTTAACCAAAAAGTATCTATCTTTTAAGTAAGACGCCAGTAACTGATAGAAGGGGTGAGGAAGAATTTTCTTTAGTTTGTAGCACAGGCCATCATGCCACACCTTATCAAAGGCCTGGCTTATGTCCAAGAATGCAGCCGAGCAATATCTTTTGTGCTCTAGATCGTTGCTGATCTTTTTTACTACCCTATGTACCTGTTCGATCGTACCATGTTGGTTTCTGAATCCAAACTGGGGGCTTGGTATAAGACCTTTTTCATCTATTACTGGTTGTAGGCGACGAAGAATGAGCTTTTCAAATATTTTTGAAAGCACTGGTAGCAAACTTATTGGTCTGTATGATGCCACTTTTTGCAGTTCTTTTCCTGGTTTTGGAAGTAGGATAATTTGAGCAATTTTCCACTGAACAGGAAAGTAGTTCAATCTTATGATGGCGTTATAAATAAATGTGATAAGTTTAATGCTTTTAGGTGTTAGTTGCTGTATCACTTTGCCTGTTATTAGATCAAAACCAGGTGCTTTTTTTGGGTTTATTTCTTGTGTGATGATATGTTTCACTTCTTTTATTTTAAATTGTTTGATTGGTAAGTCCATCTGGAGTGGTGCATCCAAGTAATGATAGATGTCAGAAGTCTCGTCTGTTGTTAATGTTGATGGAAATGGTTTGAAGACGTTTTCAAGTGTACCCTAACACACCCTGAATGCTGCTTGTGCAAGCAGCGGCTAGCTTATACAGTACGGAGAGAGGCCTTTTGGGTAAGCGATACTAGAAAAATATTGCCAGGCGCCAGAAACTGTTATTAAACCGTAAAATAAAATAAACAAAATAGAATTAATAGTGGTTTAATGTATGTAGTTTCAAATTAAAATTATGAACAAAATTCTAAGGGATACTGAAGGTATCACCTTGACAATAAAAAAATTTAAAAAAATACAAAGCTTCGACACTGATGGTGTCAGAAGCTTAAAAAAAAATTTTTGTTTACCACCTTCTTGAGTGACGACCATTAACGGAATAACCGTTTTATAAAAATTTAAAACAACAACCGTCACATAAATCTCCTGCAAAAGAGAATAATTGCAACACAAATTGTAACGACTCACCCTTAAAACTGACCAGGTGTAATGGCAATACAGCAGCTCGAGTTAACCACGACTTCCAGAAAGCTTTCCTTGGTTCGAAGATATTTCGGCTGCTCCAAAAAAATGGTTTGGTTTTGAAAACTGCAATCACAAGTTGAATTACAAAAACCCCTTCCTACAATTGATAAATGTGACACGTCTCTCTACCAAACGACGTAAAAAAAATGTATCTTAATTGGCGTCACCCAAAATTGTGAATAAAATATTAATTTTCTTTTAAAAACCAAATATTACTTCTTGATAACGCTATCGATAATTCCGCAAACTGTTGGGATTAGTTTCAACGTTTTTCTTGGTACTTTGTTGAATGGTACAAGTTGGATTTTGCATCAAAAAAATAGACCATATAAAAGAATCGTCTTGAAGAAAAACCTTCACCACGGTGGCAAAACGTAAGTGTGTGATAAAAATTAGCAAACTAAAAAAACGAATTTGATGAGTTCAAGTTACAAAAATAATAATAAAAATTGTACCTGCCAGTAATTCAATCAAATGATTATCAAATCGGTATAAAAACCCAAAACAATTGATTTAATTAGTTGCAATTTCTATTAATTTTCGCAGTTGTAACGAAGTTAATCTGCTTTTATTTGAGCGCTAGTGATAATCAATTATTGCTTTATCGTCCATACCAACGTTAAATATTCAAATTCAAAAAGGTGTATAAAATGTAACATTTAAAATTCAAAAATTTTACCTTGCAAAAAAAGAAATGCATTCGCAATGTTACACTCTCCCCTCCCGAACCTAAAGACTGCGGTTGGCATGACGAAAAGCAAAAATGTACCGACTGAATTTAATAAATGGTAAAAAAAAAATTAAAACATAACTAATTTGTGAAGCAAATTGGTATGAAATGTCAAAAAAAAAAAACTGAAAAAATTGGACAACACTATTATCCTGAGGCACGAACCCACTACCAATTACATCACAATCATACCATTGTGTGAGCGTTTCAGAAAATTTATCTAGACTTGATTCGTGTAAGTACTTCCGATTTTGTAAAAAAAAAATTTTGAACATCTAAAACGAAGTATAACAAAATTTTAAGTTTTGATTCCGTTCTGCTTCAAGAACAGTTATATCCCAAATGGAGAATCAAAAAAAACTAGGAAACTTCTAGTTCCTCAAATCTGTAAAGTATCAGGCATAAATAATTTAGGCCATTTTTTAATATTTGAAATGAATCTTTCAAGAAAAACACTGAATTCGTCACCTTATAAACTAAATATATACAATACTTATTAAACTAACTATATACAACTGGACAAATTCAGCTACAAAAAAGGAAATGGTTTGATTAATCATCAACCACCTTAAAAATAAAGTAAAAATTGAGCTGGTACTCAAAATAAATAAAAAGTGAATCAAGTCATGTAACAAAAAATTTAATACGAAAGGAGAAAATTTCTTACTCACACATCATTCACACCTCATTCATTCCTCATTGTCATCAGGGTGCTCTTTTAGATCTTTAATATGAAAGATTCCCAAATCTTTCCCTAGGTCGTTTTTCAAGCGATAGGGCTGTTTAGTTTACTTAACCAAAGCAAAGCCTGATTGTCGGTTACCACCGTAAATCGCGAACCTTCGACATATGCTCGATATTTCTCTACGCCAAATAGTACTGCAGCGCACTCCTTTTCTATAGCACTATAGTTTCTTTCTTGTTTAGTGAGAGTTCTACTGGCATAAGCCACCACGCGCTCATCCGTACCCTCGCCTTGAACCAAAATTGCCCCCAATCCTACATCAGATGCATCAGTTTGTATTATGAAAGGCTCATCATAATTCGGACTACAAAGCACAGGTGCTGTAATTAATAAATCTTTCAATGATTTGAAAGAATGCTCAGCATCATCAGACCAAGAAATACGTTGCCCCTTTGTTTTACCTTGAATTAAGTTTAAAATCGGTGCAGCAATGGTGGAAAATCCCGGTATAAATCTACGGTACCAACCAGCCATACCTAAAAATCGCTTAATCTCGGTAGTATTTTTTGGAGTCGGATAATCTACTATTGCAGAGACCTTACTTGGGTCGGTTCTAAGACCTTTTTCGTCAACTACGAAGCCTAAATAAGTCAAGGACAGACGACAAAATTCGCATTTTTTAAGATTAACCGTTAAGCCCGCATCCTTCAGACGTTTATAAACCGCTCTTAGAGTAGCCAAATGTTCTTTAAAGCTCTTAGATGCCACTATAATATCATCAATATAAACAAATACATTTTCAAACTCTGGACCGAATAGTATGTCCATCAGACGTTGCAACGTTTGGGGGCTGTTATGGAGACCAAAAGGCAAAACAGTAAATTCAAATAAACCACGACCCGGAACGGTAAAAGCAGTTTTCTCGCAGGATTCAGCCGATAAGGGGATTTGCCAAAAAGCCTTACGCAAATCTATGGATGTCAGATAACGTTCATCTCTTAAACGATCCAAGATCTGGCTGATGTATGGCAAAGGATAAGCGTCACGCTTTGTCACCTCGTTAAGCCGACGTCCATCAAAACAACAGCGAAGTTCGCCGGTTTTCTTTTTTACTAAGACGATGGGACTATTCCAAGCGCTTTTGGAAGGTCTTATTACCCCTAAGCGTAACATTTCATCTATCTCCGAATTAACTTTGGCTAACATAGCTGGCGAGAGTGGATAGTATCTTTGCTTTACCGGTCGGGCGTCTCCCGTCTCAATAACGTGCTCCACCAAAGGTGTACGTCCTAACGTGTCGGGACCTATTTCTTTGAATAGTTCGATCACAGAATTCAGTTGCTGTACTCGTTCAAAGTCTAAATCTACACGAGATTGAATAACCTTTACCGAATCAATTGAGCAAGGTATGGAAAAACTATTATCTGCAAAGTTTGCGGTGAGTTTGAACATATTGCAGAAATCTGTACCTAAAGTTAAAGCATTGCTAATCGTGTCGGAAATCATTACAGGCAAATCTTTAGTGACATTGTCGACAGTAATAGGCAAGGTCACAAAACCTAACACCGGTTGTAAGGTTCCGTCCGCTGTTTGTAAACTTGGGGTGTTGATGGGTTTTTGTACTTTTATTTTAAGTTTATTGATCAATGATAACCCCCGTGATCCTAGTATGGTTTTGTTTGCTCCGGAATCCAAAAGTGCCAAAATGGATTCGTTATGAATGCGAACAACTACATAAGGCCGATTATCTCCCGGAACAGGTGTAAAAATCGCACTAGCTGTGTTAAGAGGACGGCAAAAATTTTTAACCTTCTCTAACCAATGACCCCACATTATAGATTGTTCCGCCAACTGTTGAGGACTAGGGCTAATTCGACGGAGATTTGAGCCTGTCCTTTTTAGTTTTTTTGACATTTACTACAAGTAGTAAATGTGGCATTAGGTGTTCCGCATACATAGCAGAAAATACGACGCTCTGCTGCACATGTATGGTAAGTGTGACCCGTGGCCGAACAATTGTAACATTTGGTGTTAGCTCTCGCGCGATTGACAACTGTTCGCGACTTCATTTGAGTTGCCAAAGCCGATAAGTTCGCATTTGGAGAACTGTTACTACTTGATGGACCCTTATATGCTAGGTCTGACTCAAGAGGTTGCGTAGTCGGAACCGCCATATTATATCTCTCCACCCGAAACTTAGCTCTTTCCAACTTTTGACATAGCCCTTGTAAATGTTCTACTGAGAATACGTCTACTAGTGCCAAAGAATTTGTAAAACGCGGCAATAGATTGGGCATAATGAAACTAAGTTGTGTTTCATCGTCAGGAATAACTGACAACCGCCTCATCATATTTTGCATGACCGCTATAAAAATAAAACACGGCTCTTCCGCACCTTGTTTGCGAGCTTGTATCTCCCGCTTCAGCTCTTTGTCATAATCAAACGGCAGATATACTGATTTAAACCGCTGTACCAGCTCATCCCAAGATGAAACACTGCCAATAATAGACTTAAACCAAATCTTGGCCTGGCCATCAAAAAGTTCTCCCGCTTCTTCAAAAAGCGATCGTTTTGTCACCCCCCGTGAAACACGTAGCTCATTCACCCGTTCTAAAAAAGCTCCTACTCCCATATTGGAAGTATTACCATCAAATTTCAAACCCCATTTGTGCAGATTTCCCGATGAACTTGGCATATGAAATTGATTTGGTGCATAAACAGGTACATGAGTTTGATTTTCTACTATATTAGCCGTTCTGATGGGACTAGAATTTGCAAAATGTGAAGCAAGGTCAATTGAACTTACAATAGGCAGTTCGCGTACAGACATGCGTGGACCTGAAGTTGAAAAAACCACCGAATCGTGTGTACTGGTATTTATTGCTGTTACTTTAGTTGCAACAGTAGTTAACTCTGTAGTAGGCTTGTTAGCTTGCTCAGAAATGTGTGCTGGTTCTTGTGCTGATGTACTTTGCTCAAGTACCGATACCATATCATTAAAACTAATTTGTGGACCTGTTTCCACATCATCTATTGTTTCAAAAAGTGTTAGAGCACGTCCTGATAATGAGTCTACTTTTACCCGCTCATCCTCAACTAAATGTAACTTAAGCATGTAATCCGTTCTCCGAACAATGTGTTCTATTTTAGTGCGCAACCGTTTACTCTCCGTGGTGAGAGGTTTTTCAACAAAAGTTGATACATCAGATTCCAACTTAGTAAGTTTGGCATCAACTATTCCTAATTCTGTTCTCCGTTGTTCTTGTTATTTGCCATTGTTTGCGCGCTTTTCGTTTTTGAAAAAATTTTTGATTTACTACTATAGGAGTTGTTTCTTTTATATGGGTTTCATTACAGTCAGGGGTGGCAAACCAAGCTGCATTCTGGATGGTTTTGGTCAGGTGTTCGACTGCATTTTCTATATTTTTTTCTGATTTTAGTGCTATGTTTAAATGAATATGTTCGTCCAAATGCGTTTTGAAGATATTCCAGTTGGTTTTATTACTAAATAGTGAAAGCTGCTTTGACTTACCAATAATTTGTGAATACATCGTCAGTAGGATTGGTGTGCGGTCAGATGTTAGGTCCAGTGATGATTCCATCTTGCACTGCTTTGTGTTTATGCCTTTTGTTACAATAAAGTCAATCAGATCCGGTGTTTTATTTCTATCGGTAGGCCAGTACGTTGGTTCACCTGTTGATAAGTACGACATATTATTATATCTGATTGCTTCTAGCAGTTCTTTTCCTTTGGTAGTTGTATGTCTTGAGCCCCACTGAAGATGTTTAGCATTGAAGTCCCCTCCAGCTATAAATTTGTTGCCCAGTGTTCTGAAGAAGTGTCCATAGTGATGTCTCTTGTTGTTGTGTTTAGGTGGGCAATATATAGCTGAAATAGTTAAGTTACCCAGTCTATCTTCAACAACTACGCTGGTACCTTGGAGGTAGTCAAACTGGTATTTATCAAGTTCGTAGTGTTTAATACCTTTTCTTATTATAATTGCTAATCCACCATGGGCACTTCCGTCAGGGTGATTCGTATTGTATATAACGTAGTTGGGTATTTTTAGATGACTTTTTGTAGTGAAGTGAGTTTCAGATATTAACATCACGTCTATTTTGTGCATTTTTAGAAATAATTGAAGCTCTTGTGCATGTTTGCACAAGCCGTTGGCGTTCCATGTGGATACTTTGAGTAATTCGGCCATTAATTCATTTTTCCGACTAAGGTGGTCAACAAGTTTAGCATAGTTCCCATTTGTTCCATTAGCTTTTTCATCATGTCTTTGAGTTCTTCTAAGTCATTCGGTTGTTGTACTGCGGTATGCTGGTTGTATTGATTTGGGTGACTTTGGTATGTATTTAGTTCAGCTTGCTGGGAGTATAGCAGGCCGGGTTGTACCATCTGTGGTTGCCTTATTAATTGTTGCGTATTATTAACAGTAGTGTTGGTTTGGAGTGCCTGCATTTCAGTTTGTGTTTTTGTCTGTTCAGCATTGTTACTTGAAGCATTTGTTTGAATTCTTTGCAAGTTTCTATTAGTTGTTCTTTCTCGTAGGGCCGGGTACATTTGCTCTTGAATTTGTTTGTGCACTAAGCATCCTCTATAGTTAGCGGGATGAGCACCTTCGCAATTGACACATTTAACCGTATTATCTCTTTCTTTTCTTGGACATTCATTAGTCATATGGTTGCCAGTGCATTTGACGCATCGTGGGGGTTTATGACAGTAGTTTTTTGTGTTTTTTTATTAAAATTTTTATTAAAAAAATATTATTTTTTATTTTTTTTAAATATTTTTTTGGCTTCAAGTAGGTATAATTTTTGTTTTTACAAAAGTCAAATAAATTTGACTTTTAATGAAGTTCGAATTTTGAATTTAATGGCATAACTTTTCAATCATTTCAATAATTTTTCCAGGTTTGCCTGATGAGATTCCGAAAATCGAAACATCGGTTATATAACAGGGTGTCGCAAGCTATATCATTCTTTTAAATAGTTTTTGAACAATTTTATGTAAGTTATGAATTAAATTATTTTTTAATTTCATGTAATATGTAAAAATTAATTTTAATAAAAAAAAAAGTTAAGCTTAAACTGCAGTTCAAATCGACGTTCACGAATACTAGGTAGAACGGCCGTTCAAGAAAATTGAACTAAGTTCAAACAATGACAAGCATACCCAAATGTCATTGCTATAAAATAGTGACAGTTTAGACTTAAGGGGACGTAAACGGTGCGGTAAATATTTAAGACAAAAATTCTAAGTTTAATCAACATTAAAAAAAAATTTTTTTTTGTTTTATTTTATTATATTTTTTAATATAAAATATAATATAATATAAAAAAACACAATTCTATCTCTATACCCAAAATTTGAAGTTTTTATTCCTCATAGTTTCCAAAAAAAACTGAATCAAAGTTTTGGTACCGGCAAGTGCTGCCTCGCACGGTTGGAAGTACAAGTTGGTCGTATACAGTTCGATTCAACATAGTACATAAGCTGAGGTATTACCTCACTATCAGAGCTTAAATTATGCGGATTAAAAATGTTACAATTTTTTTAAATAAGTAGACCTTGTTGCGGCGATTTGCCCCACTTACTTTCATCCCCGCTTAGCGGGCATTTCACTCCAGTGTTCAATGCATTGAAGCATTAGTATTTTAACTGCCAAATGATACACACGTTTATTTCAACCTTACAGTCCACTACTTGTAGTTTAAAAATAAATTATTGTTCTTTTTACAAATTGTTTATCTACAACTCAACACCAACCCAACATTGGTCCATTCGAGACGGATTGAGCTGCAAATTTGTCATATTGTGACAACAATACTTGTTCATCCAACATCGAAATTTGGCAGATATACGTAGTACTTTTCAACATTTTTATATTGTTGTATTTTTAATGCAACAAATTCAACATTTGTCTCAGCAAAAGAATAACAATCAAGGAACGATCGCCGAAGTATAACTGCAACCACATGGTCGATCCCTTCGATAGCGAGTAAGTCACATTCCTTTATATTCCTTATCTATATTTCCACCTTTTGTGAGAAAAAATTATTGCTGTTATTTTACGGGTCTTAATCATTTTTTGCGATATAGCAATAAACATTACTTATTTTCTACATATTTATTCGTACACATTTGTAGTATTTATCTTAAAAATGTCAGATAACGAATTAAAAGCTTTAATAAAAAATCGAGGCAAACTAAAGAGTCTTTTGATACGGTTTAAAACTTATTTAGATAAACAAATAAATAAAAACGATGTAACAGCTATAGAAGAATTACGTATCCGCTTGGATATAATAGTAACAAGTTTAAACGATTTTAATGCGATACAAGATGAAATTGAAAATTTTGATCCAAGTGAATTTACGGATTCACATGAAACCGAACGTGATGAGTTTGAAACCAAATATTCTTCATTAAAGGGCAAAGCACTTGCGATTTTAAAAACCGTGAATTTACAAAATAACAATTCGGACAGTGAAAGTATTCAGTGTCAACAGTAATCATTCTGTAACCACACCCCCTAGTAATTATTCTTCCGTTGCAAGCGTGCGACAAACTAATAATTTAAATCATAGAAAACTTCCTACATTGACTTTACCTAAATTTTCTGGAGAGTATGATCAATGGATAAACTTTTACGATACATTTAAATCATTAATCAATGAAAATCAATCATTAAATGATATTCAGAAATTCCATTATTTGCGATCAACTCTCACAGGTGAAGCAGCTTCGGTTATTCATTCATTAGAGGTTTCTTCCGAAAATTATAAAATAGCTTGGGAACTTCTCAAAACTAGGTTTGAAAACAAATCATTATTAATTCACAATCATGTAAAAGGCTCTCTTTGAATTAGAAAATATAAACAAGGAATCACATGCAGCTTTGCAAAAACTATTAAATAATACTCAAAAAAAAATACTCAAATACTAAAAAAAATACTCAAAATAATACACAAAAAATACTCAAATACTAAAAAAAAAAATAATACTCACAAAATTTGATCCTATCACTAAACGAGAATGGAATAAAGTCAGATCAGAAATTGCAGAACTACCTTTAGTAGAAGAAATGATAAGTTTCTTAACAAAAAAATGTCAATTATTAGAAACATTACAAATTAGTAATAAACATCAATCTTTAAATGAAAGGTCAAATTCACGAACAGTTCATATTTCAATTCAAAAACTTTCTTGCAAATTTTGTAAGGAAGAACATCAAATTTATTCATGTCAAAATTTCTTAAAATTAACTATTTCTGAACGTATAAACGAAATAACAAAATTGAAACTTTGCAAAAATTGCTAGTTCTTATACTACGACTCGAGCTTTTTTACCCACTCCAATTGTTTACATTTATAATAATATAGGCTCAAAAATAAAGTGCCGAATCCTTTTTGATTCAGGGTCCCAATCTAACTTTATAACTTTGCGATTATATAACAATCTTGGTCTGAAGGGAAATAAGGTAAATTTTCCGATTTTGGGAATAAACAGAGCACAATCTCATCCCAAGTAACATTTTTTTCTGGCTATTTCTGCATTTGTTTGCCAGGGACCAGCCGGGTACTTATTTTGTGCTTATTCGACAGGGCTTGTAAATTTACCTAGGACAGGTACCAGGCAGGTACTTATTAGAGCTTGTTTGACAGTGCCTGTAAAGTTACCTGGGACAGGGACCAGGCAGGTACTTATTGTACTTATTAGAGCTTGTTTGACAGGGCCTGTAAATTTACCTGGAACAGGAAACAGGCAGGTACTTATTAGAGCTTGTTACCTGACAGGTACACATTAGAGCTATTTAACAGGGCCTGTAAATTGCCAGTTAATTATAAAATATCAGTAACCTAGGCAATTGGTACGACTCCCAACCAATAGAAACAAATCTTTACTTAATTTATCGCAACCAATAGGAATTATAATCAATAATTATAATAATTTTTGTTTTTTATAAAAAAAACTTATTTATTTATTTATTTAACTTATTTAGTAGAGATGAGTTATTTAGATCAGATTTATTTATTTATTATTAATTATTATTTATTAATTTTTAGAAGCTATGGAAATTAATAAATTGTTTTAATTAAAAAGAATTTTTGATTCCAGTACAATTAAAGATTAATTAATTTAAGAAAATTAAATTTATTGTTACAATTTTGAATATGTGTTACCTGTACATTAAGCGATTATCAACGTAAAAAGGATACCAACGTAAAAATAAAGTTTAATTTAAAAAATATTTTAAGTTAAGTACTGTGTGCACGTACCGTGTGCAAATAATAATAAATAATAAATAACAACAAAAAACTTTTCATTAACTATTTTTAAACGCGTTATAAAAATTTGCTCCTGATCCGTGAGGCGAGGTATTAATATTGTATTAATATTGAGGTATTAAATATTGTGTTAACTTAATAACATTTTAGTTCCAGAAAGTGTTTGTGCAATTTTTAGTTTTTAAAAAATTATTAATATGGTCAGTAGGAATTAACTTTTATTTTGCATTACATCTCACATTTCTACATTTTTTCGATATAATATTTTTCGTAGAACCATAAAAGATTATAACGGTAGATTTTCAATACAAGAATATAATATGACAGAATTGTTTAATAGATTATCAAATTTGTCTATAGAATGCAACAATATAAGTACCTTGCTGTATCCGGTAGAATTACCTAACTTAGGTACCGCTTATCCCTTTGAAATTTTAAAATTCTTTTGTGCATATATTTTAGGGTTTTTCCATTGTGTATTTAAATGTAACAAAAATGTTAACTAATTTATTTTTAACATCGTTGGATAAAGATGAAATCAGTAAAGCAAAATTATTTAAAAATTATTTCGAAACCTTTGAAAATATTTTTAATTGTACTAAAATTAAAAATTCTTTTCAATTAAAGCAATGCTATTGATTTGGCAAAAAAAAACAGATGTTTCGGAAAGAAGAATGGGAAGACCAAAACGGTTTTTTAATAAGATAAAGAATCATTTTCAAATTGAAAGTAATGAACAAAAATTTAAAGTGAACGCTTTTTTTCAAAACTTTAGATATTATAATAATTGCTCTGATGGATAGAAGAAGTCGTAATTTAATTAAAATTAATGCCAATTTTTCAATATTGAGCTCTAAAGTTTTAAGTAACGTATGGGACATTTTTGAGTTGTTTCAACTAGGACAACAGTTTTATTTAAAGTATTCTAATGACGTTTCTGATTCAATTTTTTCGCAACTATTATTTTTTAGGCAGTGTTTCAAAGATTATAAAAAATCCAAAAATCTTTCTGTTATGGAATTATTGGATTTTATTTTAATTAACTATTTTTCATTGTCCAGAAGCTTTACTGAAATAATAAACTGCATGTCTCTTAATTTTAACAATCCCAGTTTCAGTAGCATCTGCGAAACGTTCATTTTCAATTAGGTATTATTTCAGTAGAACTGAAAAATGATGAAAAATTGTTAATTTAAATAACATCAAATAACTCCATAACAGAAGTCTTAAAATTTATAATATCATCCTTGAACCACTGCTTGAAGGACACTAACCAAAAGTTTCAGTGGTAGAAATATTTATTTTTATGCACAAAGTATAAATACCGTTTCCGAGAGGTAGTTAATTAAAAAAAATTTAAATTTTTATTATTTCAAAAAATTTATTTGTTATAATTGAGATATAGTCTTATTTGCATTGTAATCTTTTTAAAAGGTGACGGCTATTTGTTCATGTAAAATTTATTTTCAAAATAGAAATTTATATAAATTATAAATTTATAAATTCAGAAATTTATAATCAAGATTTAATAAAGAATTCATTATTATATACTCGCGTTATATAAAATGTTTCGCGTTTTTGCAATAATATTTGTAAATCACAATTCATACACATTTCTAATGCATAGGTCTCGTGGGGCAATGGCTAACGGGTATAGGTTACAAACGGATACACACTTTAGCGTCGTATGTTCAAATCCCGGTAAGTAAAAAAAATGTGTATAACATTAAAATTAATTTTCACAGATAGATGACGCTCGACAACTAATTATAAATAATGGAATGTAAATTTAAACAAATCAATTCCTACACTCTCTAACAAAAAACTATGCATTTGAAATCAATCACGAAAAAGGAATTAAATTTTTTTAATAAATTAATTGCAATAAATTAAATTATAATTACAATTTTTTGGACATTACAATATTTGCCTGTCAAACTCACTGTTACATGTCTCTGGCAGGCACCTGTAGCTGCCTTGCCACAAGCTATTGACAGGTCCATTAGGCCCACATTATTGCCTGTAATCACCCTGTGACAGGTACCTGACAAGCTTTGCCAAGTACCTGCCAGGGAACTGTTACAGGTCTCTGCCAAGGTCCCTGCCAAGTTCCCTGTAATGGGTCCCTGCAAGGTACTAGGCAAGACTTGCTAGGTACCTGTCATAGGGTGGTTACAGGCAATAATGTGGGCCTAATTGACCTGCCACAAGCTTGTGGCATGGCTGTTACAGATCCCTCGCAGGTATAAGTACCTATTAAATTTTAAGTGCCAGGGAATCGGCAGGTATTTTGCAGGTTGAAAATGTTGCTTGGGATATTTCATGCGAAACTAAAATAAAATTAGAAACGTTACATAATTCCTTTACCTGTTCAATCTCGTGTCTGGTTTTGCCAGAGATAACGCAACAATTACCTCAACAATCATTTTCCAAAGAAAACTTAAAATTACCTTCAGAGTTAATACTCGCCGATCCTAATTTTAATAACACGGGTGAAATACAATTATTGTTAGGTGCTGAAGTATTTTGGAACATTCTGTGCATCGGTCAAATTAAATTAGGCAGGAACATGCTCATTGCTCAAAAGACACATTTTAGTTGGGTAATATCAGACCCAATGTACATATTTCAAAATCATCTTAAATTTACATGCAGTAACATGCACTTACACTCACGTCTTCAAATAACGATGACAACGCCGCAATCCAGAAGCAATTGGCATTGTTCTGGACGGTCGAAGAATTAAATACAACTAAAGTAAATTCCCCGGAAGAAAACGCGTGTGAAACTTTTTTCAAAAATATTACTACTCGCGATGAACATGGTAGATTCACTGTGAGACTACCTTTCAAGGAAAATAGCCCTAATTTAGGCATTGCTCTTCGACGATTTTTATCATTGGAAAAACGTCTGGAAATTAATCCAAATCTTCATAAAATGTATCACGCATTCATTAATGAATATAAAAACTTAGGTCACATGACAAAAACATTTTATAAGGTAGAGGAACGAGAGGTGGCATATTTTTTACCTCACCATGCAGTATTTAAAGCAGACAGCCTGACATCAAAAATTCGTGTAGTATTTGATGGGTTTTTTAAAAGTTCTACAGGAATTTCCTTAAATGATACCCTAATGGTTGGTTCTACAACACAACCTGAGTTAATTTCAATTTTATTAAGATTTCGTACGCACCTATATGCTTTCACAAGTGACTGTGAAAAAATGTACCGCCAAGTTACGGTTCATGAAGCCGATCGATCAAAGCAAAACATTTTGTGTCGAAATAATAAGTCGGAAGAAGTAAGGTGTTACCAACTAAACACAGTGCCGTACAGAACAGCGTCTGCTTCATTCTTAGCAACCAGGTGCCTAATGCAGATCGCAATTAAGTGTGAGAACAATTTTCCTGAAGCATCGGCCATCATAAAAAAAGATTTTTACGTTGATGACCTCATCAGCGGTGTTTCTACGCGTGAACATGCCATCAGTATGGTCAATCAAATAAGCGAATTGTTAGCTTCAGCTGGTTTTACTTTAAGAAAATGGGCTTCTAATGACCCACAAATTAATGATTTTATTTTAAAATGTTCTAATCTCACTCACGTTCAAGGAATTTTGGCGTATTGTCTTAGATTCATAAGCAATTGTTCCAAATCGCATGATACAAAAATTTCGGGTTCTTTAACAGTTTTTAAACTAAGAGCGAGTATGAATACGCTCGTAAGAGCTATACAAGAATTCTATTTTTTTGATGACATACATAAATTGAGATATGACAAAAAATTATAATCTACTAGTAAAGTATTATCTTTAAATCCATTTCATGACGAAAATAATCTTTTGCGGATCGGTGGTAGATTAAAACATTCCAACCTTAACTATAAAACTAAATTTCCTTTATTATTACCATCAAAACATCATTTTGTCACACTTTTAGTCCGACATTTTCATATCAAATATTTTCATTCTGGACCACAAGCAACCATATGCGCATTAAGACAGGAATATTGGCCTCTTTCCATTATGTCAACAACCAAAAATATATTGCGACAATGCGTTACTTGCAAGCGCTTAAATGCCAAAAAAATAACGCCTATTATGGGTGGTCTACCTAAATCTAGGATTACAGAATCATCTCGACCATTTATTACTTGTGGTACCGACTTTGCCGGTTCATTTACTATTCGTGAGTCTATGGGTCGAGGGCGCAAGACTACAAGGCATACCTTTGTGTTTTTGTCTGTTTCACTACTAAGGCCGTCCATTTGGAGGTGGTCAGTAGCTTAACCACTTCAGCTTTTTTTGCCCGTTAAAAACTTTTCATTTCAAGGCGAGGTTTATGTCAAACTATTCATTCCGATAACGGAACAAATTTTGTGAAAGCAAATAGAGAATTGAAAAAATGGTACGATTTAGCTTCAACTGAGCCACACAATAATGCCATATCGAATTTCTTAACTCAATTGTCCATTACAATTTATACCAGCGCGTTCTCCACACTTTGGTGGAATTTGGGAAGCAGCGGTTAAATCGGTCAAAAGGCATCTTTATCGCGTTACTGGTAATCATTCATTTACTTTTGAACAGCTAAGCACATTGTTCTCACAAATTGAAGCCATTCTGAACTCTAGACTTTTAATTTCTTTGTCCTCTAATCCTGACGATTATAATTTCCTGAGTCCTGCTCATTTCCTAATTGGTGACAGTATGTTGGCCATACCAGAGCAAAATCTACTTGATGTTAATAGCAATAGACTGAAACAATTCCAACTATTGCAACAAATGCGACAACAATTTTGGAAAAAATGGTCACATGATTATTTGATCATTTTGCAACAGCGACCAAAGTGGTACAAATTAACTGGATGAACATTAAAACTAGGGTCCTTGGTATTACTTCGAGACAACACAACCCTATTAAATTGGCGTATGGGACGAGTTATCAACATCCACCCAGGTGCAGATGGACTTCGTGTAGTTTCTGTTAAAAACTCAACCGGGATAGTTCAAAGAGCAATAACTCAATTGTGTCAAATTATAAATGATTAACTTATCTTAGTGTTTTTTTATATTTTATGTATTTTTCCTTAATGTACTAATTGCATTTTTCTTTCAGCATTTATGTATAATATTTAATTGTCCCTTCTACAAAATATATATAACCTACTTACGTTTGAATTGTATATTTTTATTATTTTTTTCTAATTTAGAATGTGTTCATTTTTTTTAAAGGCAATAGTCCTTTCAAGGCGGCCGGCATGTTGCGGCGATTTGCCCTACTTACTTTCATCCCCGCTTAGCGGGCATTTCACTCCAGTGTTCAATGCATTGAAGCATTAGTATTTTAACTGGCAATGATACACACGTTTATTTCAACCTTACAGTCCACTACTTGTTGTAGTTTAAAAATAAATTAGTGTTCTTTTTACAAATTGTTTATCTACAACACAACACCAACTCAACAGACCTAATTGAAAATTTTAGAAAAAAATAAAAGCTTAGTTTTGTAAATATAAGTATTGGCAAGAGATCTTGCGTGCAAAATATTATTGAACGTTATACGCGAGAAAATAGAATACAAAATAAAGGAAGAAAAGCGCCGAATAAAATATATTTTTAAAATAAGTTTCAAGACTTTTGAAAGACAATAACTACGGTATTTGTTTTTAACGATTATTTTTTTCTGAGGATAGGGTAACCTAAAACATGTCACAAATGGAGATTTTAATTTTTAATGCATATAATTATGTGAAGAACTTTATTTTTTATCTATTTTAACAATATTATACAAAAAAATGTATACAGGATTTTTTATTATTTCTGGAAATAAATGTGAAAAATAAAACAATTTCAATTACTTTTGCATTTCTTGTTCTCAAAAGTCAGCATCTCGGGCAATTCTTTTTATATGCATAGAACCAAACTACAAAACTACTGTAGACTAAACTACAAAATAACAATAGCTTCTTTTTGTTATGTGAAGCTGTCCTTGTATTTGGTAATAATAATTGTGGCTGCCAAAATTAGATAGAAAATTTTACGGACGACTACTTTGGTCAAATAAGTTTTTTTGGGAAACCCACCGTTTTCACAAAAATTTTAAAAATAATGAACAAGGTGTAAGTAAAAAAAATAAAATATTAAAAAGTGTCCTTCATCACCACCTCAAAGGTTCTCCACGGTCACGGATACACCCAGTATAAAATACCCAATCTCAACCCTGTCTCAAAGAAAATCGTAAATAAGGTTTTATCCCTTTTAGGACCGATAGAGATCAAAATAAAAATTGCCGCCCCCAAAAGGCTTGCGCCCGGGGCTATAGTCCATTTAGCTCTGTGTTTAGGGTGGCCCTGTAAATAGAAAATAGCTATCCTTGATTCGAAGTTTTTGTTTGTTTGATTTTTTATCTTGAAATGTGAATAACGTAACAAAAATTTTGTTGCATTATTATTCTTTCAAAATAAATGCACTGAATAATTATAATTTTTATCGTATGTAATACAACAAGAGCTTTGATTTATCCGGATAATTTTTAATTTCAACGAATACGTGATTAGCAATTTAACGAGAGAAAACTTGGTCGACTAAAACACGAGAGCGATCGAGTATGCTCGATCGCTCGAGTGTTTTAGTCTGACCAACAGTTTTCTCGAGCGAAATTTTAAAATTACGTATGAGTGTTTTGAAATTAAAAATTATCAGGACAGAAATCAAAGCTGGTGTTGTATTTGGTAAGATAATTCCGCGAATAAACGACGATATTGATTATGAAGGTATTAATATTTATAAATTAAAAACAACACGTAGTATATTATTATTTAACGTCACATTAATTAATGTTGATTTGTTTTGGCTGTCATGGCAAAGGTAAACAAAAAAATATCCGCAAAATTTATCCACTTGCATATTTGTCTCTTAGTAAGTACAATTTTTAGCCGCTAGCAAACTGTCAATTTTGACATTTCTTATGGATTATTTTATATATGTGTGGTATTATCGTATGTAATACAACAAGAGCTTTGATTTATCCGGATAATTTTTAATTTCAACGAATACGTGATTAGCAATTTAACGAGAGAAAACTTGGTCGACTAAAACACGAGAGCGATCGAGTACGCTCGATCGCTCGAGTGTTTTAGTCTGACCAACAGTTTTCTCGAGCGAAATTTTAAAATTACGTATGAGTGTTTTGAAATTAAAAATTATCAGGACAGAAATCAAAGCTAGTGTTGTATTTGGTAAGATAATTCCGCGAATAAACGACGATATTGATTATGAAGGTATTAATATTTATAAATTAAAAACAACACGTAGTATATTATTATTTAACGTCACATTAATTAATGTTGATTTGCTTTGGCTGTCATGGCAAAGGTAAACAAAAAAATATCCGCAAAATTTATCCACTTGCATATTTGTCTCTTCGTAAGTACAATTTTTAGCCGCTAGCAAACTGTCAATTTTGACATTTCTTATGAATTATTTTATATATGTGTGGAATTGTCATGTTTATTTTGAGGCGCAAATTTTTCCAAAATTAGAAGCAGTTACGCAGTTACGTATATATTTTGAATTTTTAAAAGCAATAAAGATGCTTTTATGATTTTATGGCCGCTTTACAATCTTTGGGTATAGATAAAATGCACTGAGTGTACAAGAATCTCTATCCCAAAGTATTTATTTCTACGTTAGATGATAATTTGAACCATACGTCATGCATTTAATTTAAATAGGTCTGTCTCGCTTAAAACTTTACGTATTTTACTGGCTTAGAAATTGCATTTTACCCTTCTCTTGCCCTTAAGAGTATGTGCACAAACTTTGTGAAAGTTGTGTTTTGAATTATTGCTATTTTCTATTCTGTAATAATAATTCATTATCAATATTAATGTCATTAAAAATTAATTTACACGAATTAATGGACGACGAAGATTTTGTAGAATTAATTCGTTTTAATTAAAAAAAAATACAAATACATATAAATACAGAAATGAATGAATGAAAATGGTTGTCGTTCTTGACGGAATATCACCGTACTTCTTATGAAATACTTCAGATTCAAAATTTGAAGTGAATCACCTCTTATTGTTTCTGCTCGCTACAATCTTCGACGTGTCTTTCCTTCTTCAATTATCTTTTTCCATGCGCTCCTGTTCTGACACTTAAATCTTCAGTTCTGAATGCCTTATTTCCATCAGTTCTTCACTCACTTCATTCAACCATCTCACTCTGGGTCTTCATCTCTTTCTTTCATTTATTGGTTTCTATTTCATTACTCTTCTTACTCCTTCTCGTCCTTGCTCATCACATTCCCCATCCATTTCATTCTCTGAGCCTTAATGTTTCTTACCACATTTTCGTCTGCATTTTTCATTCAGCTCTACGTTGGTTCTTATTCTAATTTCTTGTATATCCTTATCTTGGTTTTAAAAATTATTTGTTTTTTTACTCAAAAAATGTTTGTTGGCATAATATGCCTTATTGCGTGATTTAACTTTTTCATTTATATCCTCGCTTCATTCATTTTTATTATTCATTACGATTCCAAAATACTTAAAACTTGATAACCTGTCACTTGATGACACTTGATAATGGAATTTAGAAATATTGGAAAGTAATTTAGAAGTATTGAGAACAAAACAGGAGTACCACTACACCTGAATGTCGTGTAAACTGCGTTTAACTAAATGCCATCTGAACCTCTTTTGTACAACCCAAAAAACTGTAAACTTAGTTCAGGGTTGAACTGCAGTTCAGTTAAACCGGCCTTCAAGCAAAGTTGGTACAACCGGCTCTAAAAGTTTAAATACCCGTGTCACCGGTGACACCACTTTGTGGTTTCAGAATTATCCCTACGGAGGTCGCATGTTTCTGTGAGGTGCATAAAAAATTTGTTTGTAACTATGCTATATTATAATAAATAAAAAAATGTAATTAAAGTATTTAGAATTTTTGTTTTTATATAATTATTATATTTATATAGATTTGTATTGTATTTGTATTTGTACTTAGGGGTCGATTGGCTATCAGAGCCTTACAGAACTGCGACCAATGTTGATCTTTTGTTCATGACCCTACTAATTAAGTTTTCAGAAAGTCAATTTTACTGGCAAAACATATAATATTTCTGAAAGGTTTAGTTTGGACCTCCTTGGGTGTCAGTTGTATTTGTCCCAAGTGTTTTAGCATAAGTCTAGCTAAGGCATTGCAGTTGTAGATGATGTATTCGGCCGATTCAATTTCCGATTCACAAAGTCTGCATTTGTCGTTGCCTACCAGTCCCATTTTTTTGAGGTGATATCTCACCTGGCAGTGTCTAGTGAGTATCCCCGTAATGAGTCTAATTTCATTCTTTGATAGTAAAAGAAGCTTTTTAGCCTTTGCAGTCGAGTACTCGATGAATTTCTTCGCCTGTCTTTGTCCTGGTGGTGCCAGAGGGTTGTTATGCTCTCCGTTTCCCACTTTTGTGCCCCTAGCCCCCTGCGTGTTTTGGATAGTCCGCAGAAAGGTTCAGGCCCAGTCGGGGTCGTTTTCAAGCCCGTTCTAGCTAGTTGGTTAGCTATTTCATTACCATCGATTCCTTCATGACCTGGCATCCAGCGAAGGGTAATTTTGTTGCCCTTGGCCAGTTTTTTGAGGGATTGTCTGCATTCCCACTTGGATAAAGACTCAAAGCAATTAGCCTTGAGTGCTTTTATCGCAGCTTGGCTGTCAGACATTATATTGATTTGCTTGCCCTTTATATTCCTTTGCAGGCATTCATGGGCACATAGTGCAATTGCAAGTGTTTCAGCTTGCATAATTGTGGGATAAGCTTCTAAGGCTATAGATGCCTCGTATCTTGGGCCGTATATGCCTATGCCTGTTCTCTGTTCAGTTTTTGATCCATCTGTATACCAGTTAGAGGATCTTGTGTCCATTTGTATTTTTTTACTTCTAGCCGTGTTGCGGTCTTGAATAATAACCTCAAACGGCGTTTCATAGTCAAAAGTTCTCGGAATGATATCCAGAGGCTTTTCAAACATATCTGGCTGTAAAATATCCAGTATCTTTAGGTGACCTGTTTTGTCTCCTGTTTTGAATTTTCTAGTTTGGGTAAAAAGTTGCAAATTTATTTAATTTTCAAAGCTGAAACGCGACTCCCCTCCTACGGGGAAGCTGGTGTAAATTTGAAGTATGGTCTTACGTAGAATTACTTGGTGCATTGATTGAGACTAATTTCAGCCTAAAAAAGTTACAAATTTATTAAATTTTTAACGTTGAAAATCTCTTAGAATTTTACGATTGATTAAACGATATTACGATCAAATTACTATTAATGATCAATTAAAAAAACCTCAAAAACTCCATTTCATGCATCGAATGCAAGAAAAAAGTGCATTTGAATTGTGCCAAAATAGCGAGTAGTTATTTTATTAGCCAAAACGGCAATTCGGAATGTGTCATGTAAATCAGTTTTTTGCGGCATTATATTGTAAAGTTTTACTCAATCGAATAAAAATAAAATGAATTTGGTTTATTATATCATCCAGTTAATTTTTTTGCATGAATTTTGTCGATTCTCAACGGTGGACCAACCTAGACAGCAAGGGCCAACCTTGACAGCATTTTTTTTTTTTTACATTTTTGTTCTCTATTTTTTACGGAATCAATTTTCGATTACTTCGAAAGTGGCTTTATTCCTAGATCTTCCTGAGGATTGTCTTAGATTAAAAAAATTCTTTCTTACACGGAAGTTGTAGGCAAAAGTTAAAAGGGTGGCCAACCCTGATGACAATCCCTTATATTTCATGTCAAATAGTTGAACATACAGTTATACATATTTTTGTAAAACTCTTAATAATTAACGAAAATTTGCTTGTATTAAATTGTTTGCGCTATATTTTTTATTCTATAATAGCTTATTATATTATTTTATATTATTTTCTTATATTAAAAGAAATTTGATCAATTCTGGTAGGATTTTTGATTTACATCCGATCTTATTACTAAAGTTCCTATTTTTGTGGTTTTTAAGCGTTCATACCACAAATAATGTACAATGGGAAAGCTCGGGTGATCACGGAGCTGTTTTTAATAGCTTTGGTACATGATACAAAGGCCTATTAGGGTAATTCTAGGAAAGATGGACCACATTTCTAAAAAAGCTCATAACTTTTATTTTTTGATATTTTAAAGGTAATAAAAGTTACCAAATCAATAACTAATCATTCTTTTCTTATTTAATTATCATAAACTTACAAAAAAACGGAAAGCTTAACCTAAATTTCCAAAAAAGTAAATGTATGTGTCGGCCCATCTCTCCTAAACAATATAGTAGAGATGGACCACACAGTATAATTATGTTTCTAATATTGTTTAATGTTTCTAATTGTTAATGTAATAATGTTTCTAATATTTTCCACCGAATTTAGAACATTTGTTATGCTTCTTCCACGTTTTCTAACTATTTTTATAGCTGATATATTGAGAACAGGAGAAACTTCGTCTAACACTTTACCAGGAGTAATTTCATTTAGTTCAAAATGTTGTTCGGATGTGCTTGCTTGCAATTTGCTTCAATAATAGTTACTTAAATTCAAAAAATAATTTGAAACCATCAAAATTCAACAAGAAATTTTACGTAGCAACGTTCCAACTATCTTTTTAATTGTGGTCCATCTCACCTAATTACATAGGAGAGATGAGTAGAGGGGTAAACTTAAAATCAATATTGAACAAGAAATTTGTGAAAATGAATTAAAATTTTTGTTAAAAAGATCGATGGATGTAAATGTGGTTCGCGGTCAACATTTGTCTGACATCATTTTTAATTATTAAATTGTAGAACCTTTACAACATATTTCAATTAAAATATTCCAAACTTTTATTCAAATTGTATGTTTTATTTAAAAATAAAAAAAAGTTCTTATTGAAAGGCCATATAATATACTTGCTCTTGTCACCAAAAATATTCCTAACATACAGTGGTGGTAATTGAAATACAGCTACCGCATTCATACGTAAAAAATATATAATTTGAAGTACCTACTTAACTTTATGCTAACGTTAGCTGTTAAACAATATTTGAACTATTTAGTATGTAGAGTTTATCATCATCATCATCATCATCCGCACGTTATAGACATGTAGTCCGTTACGCCACTCAATTATTTTGGTCCGCCCATCTTTTCTTTGGTCGTCCCACGTTTCTTTTCCCTCTGGGCTTGTATCTAAACATTTGGTTTGGTATGCGGGTCTCATCCATTCTTTCCAGATGCTGCAGCCAATAACCTCTATATTCTTCAATGCGTTCACACAAATTGAATATTGCTAGTTCATTTCTTATGTCCGTATTGCGCTTTCTGTCCATTCTTGTATATCCTCCTATAGCTCTGAGGAACTTCATTTCCGCACTCTGCAGACGCCTTTGATTTTCTTTTGTTATCGTCCATGTTTCACTTCCATAGTGATCGTTGGTATCGATATCGTTTTGTAGAACTTGATTGCTGTGTTCTGGTTTGATTTATTTTTAAAAGTTTTTCGTATTGTTCCGTTTATATAATTGAACTTTTCAATTTTGTTTTGAATGTCTTTTCCTTCATATAGCGATATCATGCAGCCTAAAAAGTTGAAGCTTCCTATTTGCTCAATAGTCTGGTTGTTAAGTACTATTTTAGATCTTACTGGCTCCTGTCCTCTGAAAGCCATTACTTTCGTTTTGTTGGTGGATATTATCATGTTATATTTTTCTAGTATTTGGCTCAGCTTAAATATTGCAAATTGTAGGCAATCCTCATTATTCGCTATCACAGCTTGGTCGTCTGCAAAGAGCACGGTAATTATAAAATCTCTGTTGTTTAGGTTTGTTGTATAATGTGTAATTTGTTCTTTCCATTTACGTATAGCATCGTCTAAATATATATTAAATAATGTCAGCGACATACTGCAGCCCTGTCTTAATCCTGTATTTATTTTTTCTTTTTTATTTTCATTTCCTGCTATACATATCTGGGTTTCTCTATACATTTCCTGTGTTGTCATTATTAGGTGATATGGTATTCCTCTTTTTGCTAATATCTTCCACAATATACTTCGTATAACCCTATCGAATGCTTTGACGTAGTCTACATATGCTATGTGGGTTTCGCGATTATACTCCTGATGTTTTTCTATGACTTGTTTTATGCTGAATACATTGTCTATACATGATCTTCCCTTTCTAAATCCTGCCTGCTCTTCCAATATTGTATTCTCTGTGATATTTTTCAATCTATTGTTGATAATTTTCGAGTGTAACTTGTAAGAAGTATTCAGCAAGCTGATCCCTCTGTAATTCTCGCAGATCGCTCTATTGCCCTTCTTGAATATAGGTATTATTTTAGCCAGTTTCCACTCTTGAGGCGTCTTTATTTGTTTCCAACACATGTTCATGAATCTTAGGAGTCTCGTTTTCATCGCTCCGGAGCTGTATATGTTGTGGGAATTCATAATTTATTAAAATTTCATATAAGCTTGGTCAATGAAATAGAGCCATACCATAATAGTGGTAATTTTTATAAGAACAAGTGGTTAAATGTGTTAATTTTTTGTTAGGATTTTTAGGTAAGAATATAATTTATCTAAATACATGATTTACATGAATTACTTTGTAATTTTTAGTTAACATGGGTCGTGGTGTCCATTGCACTCTTCTCGAACGAGTACAAATACATATACTTTACATAGGGAAGGAAAATCCCAAAGCCAAATAGCAAAAATTGTTAATTGTTCGAAGAAGATGGTGGAAAATGCATTAAATTTAAAAAATACTGTAGAAAATCGGGGTTCAACATGAAAAACTTCGGCCAAGACTGATCGCAAAATTGTGAATACTTATAAAAGCGATTCTTTTCAATCTTCTAAGGACATTAAATTAGAACTGGATCTCACTATAAGTGCACGTACTATTCAAAGAGAGCTAGCATTAATTTAAACGACAAAATGGCTAGAAATTTTCCTCTTCTATCTTTAAACAACGTTAAAATAGAAACAAATTTGCGAATGATCACTTAGATTGGACCGGCCCAGAAGGAGTAAAAAAATGGAGAAATATTCTGTAGTCTGACGAAATTAAAATTAATTTGATGCTATCCGATGGCAGGAAATATGTACGCCGACCTCTGAATCAGAAATTCCTCTCTAAATATACAAAAAAAACAGTAAAGCACGGAGGTAGAAATATAAAGTTATGTGGAGCATTTTCGTGGTATGGTGTAGGTTCTATTATTATTTATTATTATTTATTATTATTTATTATTTATTATTTATTATTTATTATTTACTATTTATTATTTATTATTTATTATTTATTATTTATTATTTATTATTTATTATTTATTATTTATTATTTATTATTTATTATTTATTATTTATTATTATTTATTATTATTGGATATATTAGAAAATGTTATGCTGCCTTTTGCAGAAGAAAATATGCCTTTGATATGGTCTTACCAGCACGATAACGGCCCTAAGCATACTTCTAAAAAAGCAAAGATGTTTCTAGAAGATCAAAAGTTATCAGTTTTACCTTGACCTTTTAAATAGCCTGATATAAACCTATTCGAAAATCTTTGGGGGGAACTAAAGAAGGCAGTTGGAACATATAAAATAAAAAATAAAAATGAATTGTGGCAAATTCTGCAGCAAGAATAGAAATCCATAGCTGTGCAACGGTGTCAAGAGCTTGTGGAGTCTATGCCACGAAGTTGTCAAACCATTATAAATAACAAGGGTCAGGTAACTAAATATTGACTCAATAATACATTTCTAGACTTTATTCTTAAAATATAATTTTTTTTAAGTGGTAAAACTGTAGTGGCTCTATTTTAATGACGAAATTTAATGACATATTTAGTGTTTAAAGTTTTATTCTATAACTATTATTAAAAACAAGTTAGTTAACTTTGTAGGTTTACTTACATTTATTTTAGGGCCAATTTCATAATAAAATCGTTAACGTTCCGTTAACTAAAAGATCTTTTTAGCTAACGAGACACTTAAATGCTCTGTTAAGATATTGCATTTCATAATAAATTTAAAACTATAGTTAACTAATTGAGCACTTAAATTGCAATGTGCTATTAGAACTACAAAAAATGGTGTATTTGAACTTAAAAATATAACCTTAATTTATGCACCAGTCTCGTATTGGTTGGCAGTAAAATTACTTTGAAATTTTATTATTTTATTGCTATTATAATTGTAAATATTTAATAACAATAAAAAGTGAAATTAAAGACACCGATCTCTAAGAAATTGCAAATCCAATAAAAGAGGAATATTATTAAAAAAAAAGATTGTATATGTATATGGAATAAGTAACAAAAATAAATATTCTCCAACAGCAAGAAATTCAATAAAAATGCAAGCTGAAGAGAGAGAAATTGTTTTATTAGATTTAGAAATAAAATTAAAAGAAAAAGAATTGTTAAAATGAAAATGTAAAACCTAATAATATACCTTAACAGTTACAATATTCCATATGATAATTAATAATGTTCCGTCTAGACAATTGACTTAAAGGTTCTAAAATATGGGTTTCTTCCTCTATTTCGTCCACATTCTCCTTTTCTTGTGGCACTTGGCATTCCTCTATAATTTTTTTTCTTCTGGTTTTAGAGCTAAACCCTTTTGCAATACTGGAAAGCAACGTTTCCAAACCCTACACTGCCTCTCGACGATATTTCTTGTTGTGATGTTTTAATATTTAACAGCTTCGTCATTAATTAAGATTTTAATTGATACCCTACTTGATATTACTTGATCACCTACTAGTAAATATTTTCCGAAGTGTTTTATTGCAAAAAATATCTTTTAACTGGAATTGTTAAATATAGTCTGATCATAGTTACAGTCAGGCCACCTTGTAAAATATTTCTAATGTAGAATTTACTATCAGAGATAGTTTAAATATTAATCTCAAAAAAATTCTTCTTTGTCTTGAATATTTCTGCATCGTTTACTGCAGGCGACAGAATTTTTAACAATGTTTAATCTATTGCATCTATAGCCCTTGGAAATCGAGAAATTTGATGAAACTCTTCAGCAGTTTTTGCCATTTTTTCTTGGGTTTCGGACATTTTTATGTAGAGCGGAGCTAACAAAGTAATAGAATCAGACACTGTAATAGACCTGAAATAGATGCAGAAGATGTAGATACCCTACAAAAGTCTGCTACTGATTTTTACATATATCCTGTTACAAAGAATGTAAACTATAATAATAATTAATTTACAAAATTAATAGCTTTTTATGAAAAGTATTTAATTGAATGCGCGCGGTAGTATGTTTAAGTTCAAACTTATTTTTTGAGTTACTTTCTTTTCAAAATTTACTAATACGAATTACAAATAAAGTTTCTTTCGTTAAATGAAACCGTTAAAAAAATCTACATCGTTCAAGAGTTTAACATAATTTTGTCTTCTACTGTACCATTTTTTACGCCTAACATAATTATAATTCTTTTTCTGAAGAACTACAACTACTAAAATCTACATCTACTAAAATGTTCATTTTAATTTACAACAACTTGTCAATATGTCAACTAAATATTTGTAGGTTACATTTACATAACTTTTAAATATTAACAAGCTAAAATCGACTACTTAAGTTAAGGTTTCGTTAAATATTAACAGGTCGTTAAAAGTGATTATGAAATTCATTTTTGTTTTAAGTCGTCTTTTAAATTTTAATGCCATGTTAACTTTTGTTATGAAATTGGCCCTAACAAGCTAAAATCGACTACTTAAGTTAAGGTTTCGTTAAATATTAACAGGTCGTTAAAAGTGATTATGAAATTCATTTTTGTTTTAAGTCGTCTTTTAAATTTTAATGCCATGTTAACTTTTGTTATGAAATTGGCCCTAACAAGCTAAAATCGACTACTTAAGTTAAGGTTTCGTTAAATATTAACAGGTCGTTAAAAGTGATTATGAAATTCATTTTTGTTTTAAGTCGTCTTTTAAATTTTAATGCCATGTTAACTTTTGTTATGAAATTGGCCCTTAATAATTTTAAAAATAAATTAACGTTAGTTTTGTTTGTTTTTCGTAAATTTGCCTTTTTCTATTGATTTTTAGAGTTTTTTTATGGTGGCTCTATTTCAATGACCACCACTGTAATTATTTGAATAAATTTTAACAAGTTATACATGCTTTAACACTTGAGTTTAAAATTAAAACATTTTTTCTGATTATCTACGGCTTATAAAACCAATTGAATGTGTCGAATACATGTCGAGTAGTTTTGATGGAAAATTGGTTTATTATTTCAATAAATATTAAGATAATTTTGACTAAATATGCAAAATATAGATGTTATACATGTTGACTAATAGAATGAAATACTTTGCTTCTTCAATAAATTATAATAATGATCTAATAATGATTTCATCATCAAAATGAAATATTTTACACTATCTGATTATTTGCATTAAGAATGATTTTTTTCCGGTAACTAACGAATTTTAAATAGTACTCCTACCTTGCAATATTATTGTTTGAAGTGATCTATTTCAACTTCAGGTTGAAGAAATCTTCATTTAGCCACGATAAAAAAATTGGATTTAATAGATCCGTTTATGAGTCATAGGTAAAAATTGAAAGATGAAGCAAGAAATAATTTTATTCGGAAATTATCCGAATAAAATAACTCCACTTTCCACCTTGCAGAGGAAGCTAACTTAAAAACTCCTAGGACGACTCTTGCTTGTGAACCGCGAGTTTTATCTTCAGTTTGGGTGAAAATTTAGTTGGTCTGTCTTCCGTCGTAGTTCGGATTCCATGTTAAGTCGTATGTCCCACTTCCGAAAAACTTCTTGCTAACCTCTCTTTACGTTACACACACTCTACGTAATGAACTTCTGGCTGCTTAAAGTGTGTCTAAGCCTAATAAAAAAGAATACTAAAGCAATCCATTTAAAATCAATTATTTGAAATAAACAAATTAAATATAATATTAAAATAATGAATTTTTACTGTACTTAGAATATTTGAATTGCTTTTTCAATATTATTTTTTTATATAAGTATGTATTCTTTACTTAATAGTTAAAATTCATTATTTTAATATTATGTTTAAACTACCACACTATTCACATAAAAAATTCATTTTTTAGGTTATTTTTTTAGTAACAATTATTTGAGTTTAACACTTGAAAATGATCTTGTATTGTTAAAACTAAAAGTTGCTTGAAAATGGTGTATACTTTAGAAGAAATAGTAAAATAATATTTATGTACTTATAGGGTTGAAAACCGTTGTATTCGTAGAACTGCTTGAATTTTCAATAAAAGCCTCTCTGAAATAAGTATAGGCAACCAGTACGCAATAAAATTAGTATAAAAATTTAAAGAAACCGAATCTGTATGCAACAAAATTAATAATCAATGCAGAATTTTGAATGAAGTTTTTCAGATGGAAGTACTAAGTCATTTTGCTGCTAAACCTAGAACTTCCATTCAAAATGTTGCTAAGTCAACATATTGTTATGTCCCCAGCTATTTAAATTTGTAAATTTTTACTTATCCAAAATATCATCTTGTTTGGGTACATCCATTAATAATTTAAGCAATGAGACTCTTTAATTATTTTTACTAAATAATCAAAAAAATCAAAATTATAACTTTGCGGGAAAAGAACGTTTGCCCCGCTTTTAGCCTACGCACACGGCGTCTCATTTTCTAACCTCGCTAAACATATTCTTCGACATCACTATTGCCAACCTAACTATACACAATTAAAATCTTATGTACAGTAATTAAAGTTAGTTTAAAGAAAGAAACATCAAACTTCACAATCATGCCTTACGTCAGAGGACTAAGCGAGAAACTACAACGAATATTAAAACCACATAATATTAATATGACCTTTAGATTCACTAATAACATCGGACAACTGTACACCAAATTAAAAACCCCGTTCCTGCAGAGAAAAAGTCAGACCTAATATATAAAGTCGAATGTACAACTTGTAAGCTGGTATATATTGGGCAAATCAACCAATAGCTTCAGAAGAGAATGAGTGCACATATCTCTAGTATCCGTTGAAACAAACTCGAATCAACTGCTATAGCTAAGCATATACTCGTCGATGGACATAATGCAGACTTCAAAAATGCCAAAATTTTAAAATCAGTTAGCAACTATCAAGATAGACTTCTACACGAAGTGATATGCATCAAGAAAGAAAAGAACTTCATGAATAGAAAAACCGATATAGATGGTTTGAGCAATATCTACAGCCATCTACTTGTCTAATTACGTTCACGTATTGGGGTTAAGTTTTTCCTACTTTGATGGAAACTCATTTTAGGTTGCTCCTTAACCCACGATCATATACTCCTTGATTTCAAGATTTTTAGATCATAGATCGTTCAGATGACAATACGTTATTTTGCGGTTTGCATGTATATTGCTTGTTATTATTATTCTGACGAAGGCGATACAACTTGCTGAAAGTTTATAAAATAAAAATTTTTATATTTTACGTTTAATTAACTTGTTCACTTTTAAACTTACTTGATATATTTAAAATGGTTCCATATACTTAAAGTACTAAAAGTTACTAAGTTTCTTCCTTATAAAATTCAAAATCACCAACAACTTGGCGAAGTCTTTGCGAACTGATGTTCCAGAGAATTTAAGTTGACCCAATTTGGTAAAAATATTTGTTTAATCTATGAATGAAGATTTTTCTTAAACGGATTTGTAAACAAACACAATTGTTGGTATTGGGACAATAAAAATCCAAAATCCGCACGTGTTTCTAGAAGATCATTTGCATTATCCTCAAAAGGTCAATGTTTGGGCTGGTATACTTGAAAATTACAATAGGGCCATTTTTATTGAAGAAAACCAGACTGAACAAATGTATCATAATCTATTAGAAAATAACATTGTTCCACATATAGATCAATTTTTAGAAAATCAAGTTATGAAGAAGGAGATAAGCTACTAGATAAACAAAATCTACATTTTTAATAAGACGAAGCACTGCCATAATATCTATTAAATGTGTGACAAAGGTTGGATGAAAAGTTATTTGGCAAATGGATCGGTAGAAGAGGTCCGATAGAATGGCCATCGGATCTCTTAATTTAACGTCGCTTGTTTTATTCTTCTGGTGTAATATGGAAACGGTAGTTTACAAAATTCTTTACTATAAGAGGAATAAATATATACCGACCTAGGAAAGCGATAGGTTGTATAAAGATTGAGTTATAACATTTATGCTGCGGTCCAAAAATGATCTCTTTACGCCCTATATACAAAAATAACTTATTTTGAAGTGAGTGTAATGACACTTTTTGACCTGACGATTTTTTGGCTCTACTAGTATGTACTAATAAAATAGCTGAAAAAATATGTTTGAATATTTTATTTACAAATATTATAAATATAATGATATGATTTGTATAAAAAGAGCCAAAACGTAATGCAATTATTTTATTGACTGTTTCCATAAGGTTAGTCCCACTCATGGCATGACTTTATACATACAAGTGCTTTTTAGCATAAATTCTCAATAAATATAATTTGTTAATGCCAAAAAGGAGTAGGCAACTCCAGATGCAAATGACATGGAATTAAGAGAAGATACACCATATTATGCAATAAAAGAAAACATAAAAAATAAGCAAGCACTGTAAACGATGGTAGCAAACAAGCTTTCAAGAGGATAAAACTATCACAGAAAGAAATAAAGTCGCGATTTCATTTAAAGATTCATTAATATCATAGAAAAAAATTGAATGAATTTTAGCCATTTACTTAAAGTAATCAATTCATTTAATATAAATTATATGAATACAAGATTTAAAAATTAAACAAACCATAGAATATAATTCATTGAATTTGATAATTTATTTTAATGATTTAGCGAATAATTGTGTTTGTTTTATTTAATCTAAGTACATGATTTATACACAAACATTTATTGAATGTGTAAACGAATTCTTTAAATCTATGAATATAATTAAATATTTTATTTAACATAATTATATGAATTAAGAAATAATTTTTATGGATTGATAAATAAAATTATATAAATTATTTACTCATATTTAATATTTTACTTACTTAAATGTTAATGTACGTAAATGCTTCAGATAATTACTTTAAATGATTTAATCACTTTTATAAATGATATTGTTACTTAAAATAGACGATTCCTTTTTTTCCTGTAAGATGATTAATAAATAAAAAATACATACTTTTTTATATATATTTATAATTTATATACGCAATTAACCTACATATCTATATAATTAATAAAATATACTATATTAACTTAAACTACACAAATTCAAAACATACTAATAAAAAACTAATAATATACATTCATACATAAGTAGTACATAATTATTACATAATATCGACAAAATAAAACTGCTTTAAAAATCTTTTTCTTGACATTTGCTTTAAATCTCATTGTCCACAGTGCTTATGGCTCTCAAAAAATGTTTGTCCGAATTTCACTCTTAAAGAAAAAATTCGACTGGAACAAGAACGCAAATATCCTCCTAAATTAAATATTTGAGGGTTTCATTATCCATCAATTTTTCTAAACATTTAATAAAACAAACACTTAACATCTTTAAAGATTTTTTAAAGATTAATTCTTCTAAGCACCATAGATTTAATAACTGCTCTACAGATTCACTAGTATTTTCCAACACATAAACATTTTATTGAAAATTATACCTTTTCTTTATTGTCTTTATTTGATTATTTATTAAATTTAATTTAATTTATGTAACACAGCACTAAAATAATTCACTGCACTTAGAACGAATGCGAAATGCAATAATTAAACCGCGAATTAATAAAAATTAGGCTGATGCTTCTGCAACGGCAGGAAATACCTAATCATTATTATGTTACCGTTTAGATAAAAAGAAACTTGACCGTTTCATTAAATGTAATTCTTTAATTTATATAATGAAGAATTAATGAATTACACAAATAATAAATGATTCAATTATACTTGTTATAAATAAAATATTGAATTTAATTGAATAAATTAAAAAATTAAGTTTAGATAAATCTTTCAATATAATTCTATATTTCATCCAAAAAAATTAAGTAATATATTTACTTATTTTATATAAATCATTGAAATTCGAATTCTAACAATCAGAAAATCTTATTTAATGAATGATAGAAAGTGATTTAATGAAATAGTTAGTTCTTTTATATGATTTAACTAAAGTTTATTTAATTTAACATCTACATTAAATTAAGCAAATTAACTAATCAAATTGTTTGAAATATTTAAACACTTTAGTTGAATTATATAAATCTTTAAATAAACTATATAATTTCAATTCATTTAATTTAGATTAAATGAAAACGCGATTTTATTTCTTTGCTCTTCTTAACTAAATAAAGCATCAAAAGAACTAAAGCAGTTGTTAACAGAAAACAAAAATTAAGGTAGTCGAAAACATTTGGAAAGCTTAACTCCAACACAAGCTACTGATTATTTCCCATGGAAAGTAACAAAAAATCTGAAGTGATCATAAGACCAATTCCCCAAATTAAAAACGAAAACAAGCAGTGAGCACGGAGCAACAATGAAAAAGCTAGTGCGTTTGCAATACATTTGACTAATACTTTCCAACTTTTTCCAACTATGACCTCAGCAGCAGAACAAATAAAAATAAAAGAATATCTTCTAACTCCATTTTAAATGGACCTTCCAATACAAAAATTTAAAAAAAAGGAAATAAAAAATTTAATTCAAATGGAAATCAACCCACGAAAGGCCCCCGGATACGATTTAATAACAGGAATGGTACTACAAGAGGCAAGTACAAATTGTTTGACAACTATTACTCAAATATTTAACGCGATTATTAGACTAAATTATTTCCCAAGTTAATGGAAGGTTGCACAGATTGTGATGCTGCCTAAACCTGGAAAGAAGCCCGAGTCTTATAGACCAATTAGTTTGCTTCCTGTATTATCAAAGGTATTTGAAAAGCTATAGTCTGTTTTTTTTAAGAAAAATATTGGAAATTGTACTAAAGTGACAACCTTAAAATGTAAACCAATGAAATTGCTTTGAAGTTAGACGCTATTACAATAACGAAATTTTTGCGATTGAAGTGCTATGCGTGTTGCCTAAACTGAACCGGGTAAAGTCATAAATAAGATAGATTTGAACCGAGTTAAATGTAATATCGAATAGACGTAGTTATTTGGTTATAACATTTTGCTTTTTTGTGGTGAATGTTTAATATTATCACAAGATTAAGTACTTTTTAAATTATCTGAAGTTTCTCGATGTAAATTAGACTTTGCAAACGACGTGCCACCTATATTATTCATATCTGAGATCGACTATAATACTTACACGTTTAAAACCCATAATCGAAAGTCGAAATTTAATACCTATTCACCATGTACCACCATGATTATTGGTAGAAAATCCCAACTCTCACTGGAAAACAAAATACTTCTTTACAAAACAATAGGTCCAGACTGGATCTATAGAATCCAGCTCTGGGAATCGGCCGTCAATTCAAATCTTGAAATTTTGCACAGGTTTTAGAACAAGGTGTTACAAAAAATTGCTGATGCATCATGGTACACGCCGAATAGCGTCATACAAAATGATTTTCCGATACCTACCATTAAAGAAGAAGTCAGAAAATTCAGTGCAAGTTATCAAAAGAGACTGGAAGTACATCCTAATGCAGCTGCTAAGGAATTTTCAGTACCGAGTAATGAAGCACGCAAGCTAAAAAGATTTTTTACCAAAAGACCTTACTAAGATATACAGATAGTCATTTATTCGCTTGTAAATAATGCATAATGTTCACTAGAACATTAGATTGTTATCTTAAGTGTAGATAGATTGCTAATAAATTGAGTTTACAAAAATTTATATTCAAATTTAGAAAAATACCTAAAGCAGAACCGAATTGATTTCTAGGCCCACATGAACAAACGATATCTAAAAGCACAGATCTAGATAACCAGGAATCTAAATATACTTGAGTTTAAGTAAAATTTGATTACAATCCTTAATGTCGGACGTAATTTTATCCACAAAGTCCTTACTGTCTCACATCCCTCTTTCCAATCCAAAAACATCGAGAAAATATCCCACATCCTTTCCTGCAATAGTTTTCCCAAAACTGTCATTGATTCCCTTCTTAAGACTACCCTAACCCAGAAGAAGGTTAACAATAATAATAAAGAAAGTACATCAACGAGCTCTGATATTAAATTTTTTAGCCTCACCTATGTCCGAGGACTTACGGAGCAATTAATTGCTATTTTAGAATCTACCCCAGGGATTAGATTAGGGTTGAGTTGTCCCAACAAAAACTCTAGGTTTTTCTCTAAAACCAAAAATCCAGACTCTGGTGACTACCATAGTGGTCTTGTTTATAAAATTCCGTGTATAGAATGCAATGCTGTATATGTTGGTGAAACAGGCAGAAAGCTATGTGCCCGCATAAAAGAGCACACTAGGGATTTAAAGAACGCCCGTAACCTTGGTGTTGTGCTTGAAGAGGGAGGTGAAAAGTGTATTAAAAAACCTACGGCTCTTTGCAGACATATGGTTGAACAGAACCATAACATCGACTACGACAACATTGATATTTTGGACCGGGAGAGGATAGACAAGAAGAGGAAAATTAAGGAGGCGATTCATATTTACTCGCAGGGATCGTCAATGAATGATAAAAGAGATGTTGAATACTTTGACGGGAGCTACAAACGTATCCTTGATATGTTAAATTCGGCATAATAATTTTTTGGGTCTAAGAGGGAATACTAACTTAAGGCCGGTTCTGTGTTTTTGACTAACCTTTTCAATTGCCACGAGGATTTTTCAAATTTAAATATTTGAGTACATTGGTACCAACCTAGTTTTACACTATAACAAACCTGGGAAGGGGTTAAATTGGATTGAATTTTATTTCATTTCAATTTAACTGCTCGTTTAGGTTGGTTGGTTGTTTACTCTAAGTACTATATTGAATAAGAAATTGCCACGTGTTATTGCTGAGGTTTGCCAAAGGACGGTACCACGCTGGAAAATGGTGGCTTTTTAACCTCCATTTTTATCCTCTTAGGTTAGTACCCCCTTTTTTAATAAAATTTTTCAGTATTTTCTTTTACTTTCTTTTTAAAATTTTCATTTTTTTTTAAATTTTTTCAAATTTTTTCAATTTTTTTATATAATTATTATTTTCCTCTTTATTCTCTCATTTTATTTTGTCATTGTTAATTATCCTTAGTTTTTCTTTTATATTTTTGGAAAAAAGTTCTCGTCCGATGTAAGGATACTCAAAAAAGGGATATTGGGCTAGCGGACACCAAATAAAACTACAAAGTTACTTTGCCGACGTTTCGAAGGTATATTAGGCCTTCATCTTCAGGACTTTTTGTTTTTGTATATTATAAGTCTTGAAAATAGGACACTAAAGATCCCGAAAGGTCGGACAATCGAATTGTTTTATTTGACCGCATTTCTCAACAATTTTTTCCTAATTTACAGAACATAATACGTTACTTGATAAAATGGTTAAGGTTATTAACATGTGATAATATTTTTTTTATAAAACTAATTTTTACATGTTACATGAAATTGAAGAATAATTTATTTAATTCATAACTTACATAACATTGATCAAAAACTATTTAAATGAATGATATAGCTTGCTACATACTAACTGTTAACTTTTATGTTTCGATTTTCGGAATTTCATCAGGCAAACCTGGAAAAATTATTAAAATGATTGAGAAGTTATGCTATTAAATTCAAAATTCAAACTTGATTATACATTACTGGTGCTATAACGTTAACTCCGCTAACTAAAAATTATCAATGTACGTTCTAGATACACAAACGACTATTTTTTATATCGATAGTGTATTTTATTTACATGGAAAACGGTAAACCTTTTAACGTAAAGAATATGATTATACTTGAGCATGTGTTTCTTGGTCGAATTTGGGTCGTATTTTTGATTGATTAGGGTCCATTTTCGGCACTTTTCATATAATGGATGAGGCAAAACGTCCATTAGGTACAGGGTGTTGCAAAATGTCACAAATTTATTTTTATTCTATCTTAAACTATAACTATACAAAAATATCGTAACTAATCAAAAATCAACAGTAACTTATAGGAACATTGGCGACTTAGATAATGTACAATTTGTGAATCAGTAATATCTTTATCACAAATCGGAAAACAAACTTTACATTTGTGAGTGAGTTGATAAGATCAATTGAAGCTAAGATATTTTAGTTTGAAATTTTAAATAATAATTATTTTTAATTATCAATATTGTTACGAAAGAACATCTAATTATATTTGATGATTAATGTATGACGTCATGTATGATGAGTCATACATGGTAACAGCATTAGTCATTCAAATATGGCTGAATTCACGATCTAGAAAACGCACAGAAGAAATAGAAATTTCTGGAGGGTTATGGAATTTTCTGGAAGGCTGGATTTCTAGGGACGAAGCAATTCCAGTTTGAACGCGCGAGTATTAATATAAATCAAGTGAACATAAATAGTGAAGTAATAAACGATATACCGAATCCGATAAATCCGGACTTAGTGTTAAATAAATTATAGTGTAAATTAATGTTAGTGTTAATCTTAGTTATTGTTATAAACCGTATTTGTAAATATTTGTATTAGCCCTTTTGAAAATAAATAAACGTTTTAATTTTCGTTACAATATATTCGGTTGATACCATAAAAATTGAAGTTTCTTTTTAAATAGTCAAGCGACCAGACTGTACTACTTGATATAGAATGACCCATTAATTATGTTAAAACTTAAAAGAATTTTGTTTAAAAATATCTTCGTTGTTCTTTTTGAAAAATGTGTTCTGAAAATATAATTATGTCACTTAATAAAATTCTGAATAGCATAAAAACAGTCAAACAAAAGAAATGTATTAAACATGTTTTAAAATGATATACAGTAGAATCCCGTTTATTCGTGCGCGGATTGTCCGTGCGATTTCATAACTTCGAAAGTATTATACTACTATGTACTATGCTGCAGCTGCACTAGATGTAGAAGATCTAAATAGCAATAAATATGATAATCATCGTGTAACACATACACAAGCTACAGATAAGTGTGACTAAGGTTTTAGATATTTTACACGTCAGAAAATTAAATGATTTGATTAAATACAATTTAAATAAAAGTCAAAAACAAACAAAATCATCAGATTTTTCAAATATAACTTTTTAATTAATATGTTTCTTGTTTGTAATCTACTATATAATTAGTAAGTATAACTTGAAATATTAACAACCCAGTCCCATTCGACCCGGATAATCGAGGTTCTACTGTAATTGTACTACTTTTATAATTATCATAATTTTGTCGAATAACAGCTCAAGCAAACTATTGTATGTAAACTATTTGATGTTTATAAATCATATTAACTATAATTATTATTTCAATATTATACTTATTTATGTGTTTATTGTTTCAGAGCCAACTATTTATGTTTTGGTTTGCAACCTTTATGGTTCCATGTCACAAACGTAACTCTTCACGCCACAGCCAGTTTATTGTTCACCCGCGTATGTCTTTATATTGCGGGATTGAAACATTCTTTCGCTACGCTTGCTGGACTTCTCTTTGCTACTCATCCTATTCACACCGAGGCGGTCAGTACAAATAATTTTTGCCAGTTTAAATTATACGTTAAATTAATATGTATTAATACTAACAACCTGAAGTACGAATCTCATCCAATAAATGCTAGTTAAATTTTATGTCAAATATATAAATTTTTAACTTGTAAAATATAATGAAATAAAAATTTTATAATAGAACTTATTCTATCAAAACATTTTTATTTTATTAAATTATGTCAATTAATAAAAAAAATTACATTTCTTATTTCTTTTTCAAAACCTCTTTTTCATTAATTTATTTGACGTAAATTAATTAACAAAATAAATAAAAATTTATTATTTATAAATAATATATTTAATAATAAATATAATATCTAAAATGCCTAAAATCGAGGTTTTAAAGAAATGTAATTTTTTTATTAATTTACATATAGAGTTTAAAAATTTAAAAGTTTAAAAATTTTTTAAACGAAAGTTGTTTATTTATTCATGCTAAATATGAATCTGCTAAAAAAATTTAAAAAACCAAAGTTGACCTTCAAATGACCTTGAAAAGGTCAATAAATTAAAAAAAACAATTATGCCATATTCTTTCCCTCTCGCTATCATACAACTTTTGTCCGAAACATTTTTTCATCTGACTTTTGTACTTAGAGATATTAATTGCTGGAAATTTTAAAATGAACACCCGGTATATATTTATGATGAATAATAAAAATTTTGTTTAGAATCAAATTACACTTTGCGGAATAAAAAGTACGATTTTCTTGGTTATATTGTATTTTCGTGATATCATAATACTCATCATCAGATGCTACTGTCAAAATTTATTTTTGATTAATCAAAATAAACAAGTTATAAAATTTGGATGGTATGGATGCTAACATAAACTTAGATGTCAGATATGAAAATGCTAGATGCACCAATTTTGGCCACTTAGATCATAGTATAATGCAGTAGTCGTCCGATCGGGAGAGAAAAAGAGTCTAGAGAAAAAGACGGCCGCGCAAACGACGATAGCTCATAGTTCATAAGCATATGAACTATGAATCATCCACTCACAAGGAGAGGACCAGGTATGCGAAATTTTGTTTTTGTCTATACTTACACTACGTAAAGATTACATCTAAGACATTACGAGAATGAAATAGTAGCGCACCATATTCAGCCAATTTTGAGAAAATCGAATTTGAATATTTTACCTATGTGCACGGATTAACGTAATAGAAGAAATACTTACAACATAAGCTTCGTGACGAGAAGGTGAAGTAGCTGGTCCAATGAGCAAAAAGGTACTTGGTTTGAATCTAGCATTACAACATTTTTTTTAAATTTAATATTATTTTTTAATTCATTTTCTATTATTTGCGTGTAAAATTGATCAAATCTATATCGATACGCTAAACATCTTGCGCCTGTTCAAAATCTGCGTTTGCAATATGTACAACTAGATGCCGTAAAGCTTATACTGTTTTTCCTGTTTTTACATTTATATATTATATAACCTTCTTAATTCAAAAAAAAACTGTCCGGTTAACAACGGCTGCCGGTAGCTCTGATGGATAGGGAGAGAGCGAGTCGCAGGTTCTTTTATATTTTAGAAAAGAAATTATGAATATTTTTGGTTGCCTAAAAATTTATAAATATTGGCGCCACTGACTTTATTAAGCAACCTGTAAAAATAATTGTGGTATCAAGAAAACCCAAAGTCAGACAGGTTTCAAATTATATTGAACAAAAAAATAATAAATTCGCATCTACAGTAATTGACGATAGAACAAAAAATTTTAATAATAATTTAATACGTATACCCCGCGCGCAGAATAGCTATTTTGCCTGCCGGTTTCCAATTGATTTCTAATACTTTTACTGTATCACAATTCAAAATATATTGTTGAAATAATGATTGTTGACATTGACTTCGTTGGCGCAACATAAAATTTTATCATACGACCTGATATGTTTCTCTTCTCTTTCTTGTTTATTGAAAGGCGGCAAGAATTTCTAATTGTCCTTTGACTCTCTTTTCATTTGATATTGACATTCGACAAGGCGATATAATAGTTCTCAGCCAGGAAGACTTCCCAAAAGCAACTTGTAATTTTGACTTCCAAGTTCATAGATTAAATTCGAATCCTCTAGCAAAATAAATAAACCAAAATGAAGATCAAAGAAGAACCTATTCAAAAAATTGACAATAACTTCCTGGTCAACTATCACAATTCAACTAAATTATTACCTGTTGTTCGGTTCTTATGGAAATTCAATTATTTGAGTTAAACAAAGTTTCCAACATTTGTGATGTTAACTCTATCGATTATGGCTTGAAAGTGAAATAGGTGGTTAAATCGTGTACGCATAATTTCTGCGTTTCCTATCTAAATTCGAAAAGAGGGGAATTTGTTTCTAATAAACTTCAATATACAGGACCGCACCAAACTGAATGTTACAATATTATTAATGCGTATAATAATAATATACTGCATAATTTATAATTTATGTAAATATCTGTTAATTTACATACATTTGGTCAATTTTACACGTAAATAATAGAAAATTAATTAAAAAATAATATTAAATAAAAAAAATGTATTGGTGCTAGAATCGAACCAAGAACCTTATTGACCGGCTACTTTACCTCTTCGTTACGAAACTTATTATTGCCATTGTTATCTTCTATTACATTAATTCGTGCACATAGGAGAAATAATATTTTATTCGATTTATACTATTTCATTCCCGTAATCTCTTAGGTGTAATCTTTACGTAGTGTAAGTATAAACAAGAACAAAATTTCGCATACCTGGTTCCCTCCTTGTGAGGCAAGCAGTTAAAGTTTAATATACTAAGTTCTATAGAATAAATAAAGACAATCTGGATTATGTGAACAGTGTATGTTCCTCATAGTTTGTTAGTGTAAATTAGAAAATCCTGGAGTTTCTCACGATCGCACTTAGTAAGCATTTTTGCTATTATATTATAATGTACGTACTATAGTTGAAGCATCTGCTAATTGTGTCATTCTACATTAAGTTTGTGTTGTGTGTTTAATATGACATGAAAGTAAAATATGACTTTGATGTGATTATTAAGAACAGACAGATGTAAGTTTATCAGACACTATAGTTGTATTTAAACTTACTATTATTTTGAGTGAATAAAATATTATCAATATACATAGAAGACTATGAGTAGCACGTTAAGTGGTCATACGAATTTAAAAATGTTTTAATAAAATTATGGTATGATTTAGCGTGAATTACAAATGAAAAAATTAATTTTTCTGGATCATTTAAAAATACCCGTCAAAACGGTCAAAAACTGCAACCGTACGTTCTATTAATGAGCACCGCTCATGGCGTATTTTTATTTAATAAAAGTATTTTTGAACATAATTTGCACCCAAAAAATAGAAGATTTCACAGAACTCAGAATACATCAATAAATTTAAAAGTTTTCCTGAGCCCAACTAAATTCAAAAATTACAGATTTACAAAGACGCATATCATTGTTTTTAAGTAAAATTCGGTTATAATAATTAACGTATTCCTATTTTAAATAAATTTAAGGTGTAGTACGTTAAGTAAACTTCGTGGTTGTTATAGATACGCTTATAAATGTTGCATAATTTGAAAGATGACATTAAAATGAAGAGAATAAACAAAGATGAAAGTCTAAATATCGATTAATTTAAAAAATAATCTATTTTAAGGTTTTAATTTTTGCATAGAAAATCTGTCAAGAACTCATTCCGTGGGCGGTATGAGTGTTCAACGTATAAATACGTACTGCAGTGTGTTTAGTAGGAGAAGCCGACCTCAATTGATCGTTAGCGATGCAGCTATTAGGGGTGAAACCATAGTAAATTTTTTAGAAAATCAAATTTTTTTTTATTGGCTTAAAAGATACTTTGAACCTTCTAGAAGGTTTTGAAAAAAATTTGTTTAGTAAAATTTCTAGCTTGTACCACAAGCGTTTCGGATTGCTGCGTAGAACTATCTGCTACAAATTAATCTCTACTGGAAAGATTGAGCCCAATGGGATACTTTTTGTTTTTTTAGTGTAGTGTCAGTATATGTGCAAGAAAAATATAATTTTTATGTTTTAAACCTAAATTTACGGGTTAAACGGATTTTTGATTTCGTCGCAAATATACAATATTTTTATTTTGAAATCACGGTATTTGTGTGTAGTGCTGGTTTCTAACAGTGGATTTGTAATTTTAAAGTTTTTTAAGTTACAATGAATGACTCAAAAGTATACCGGGCAAAGAAGAAAAGAAATCATACAGTTTTTGTCTAGAAGCCGATGCTAAGCGGAACAAACCCGCCGAGTAGTCTTTGACAGATGCGGCCAAAACACGCACGTTCTAGCATAAAAACTTCGATAAAAGAGAACGAGGAAAAATATTTTAATGTGGAAGAGCACCTTTATGGTCCTGGGATATCAGATTAAAGGTAAACAATTTCAAACAGTCAAATTTTTAATTTTCTTTATGTCTATAACACATTTCAATATTAAACACAATTTTTCTCGAAACACGATTTTTCAAAACGGCACGCAGCATAACTCCAACAATTTTTGTTCTTTTCGTTCGAACTTTTGATAATATCTTTATAATAATATTTTGAAGAGAAATACGTACGGGATTTTCAATAAGTTGAGTTATACATTATTTATTAACAAATGATTACCGATTTTTGTGTCGAAAATTGAAAGTTTTCATTCAAATACCCGATTTTTAAAATCCCGTACGCATTTCTCTAGCTATGAACATGTAGATTAAGTGAATTTTTTTGTTTTATTTTAGATTTAAATTTGGACAAGCTACACTGCGTGCCGCAGAGCGCTTCAAATTCAATAACCCTCACGAGAATGGCTCCAGTGTCGCCATTTCTTAATATTTCTAGATGATAATTTTTTGTTTAATACTTGAATATACTGACGTATATTTTCACCCTGGTTTTTTATTTTTTACTTTTTTAAAATTAACTTTGTTTTCAAAATTATTAAAATCAAATCCAATTCGATTTCAATGCAAAAATAAAACAAAATCGCAATGTTATTCGAAAGAAACAAAGTTTGATTTGCCTTATTCAAAGCGTCGGCTTATCAATTGCACACTCTTTCCTACGAATGTAGTTTTAATTTTCAAATTTTAAGTATCCAAATCGAATTTATTATTCGAAATTATTCTTCTTCCAAATCAGCGGAATCAATCAATCTGCTACCGCTCAGTAGCCACTCAATATCAAAAATATTCAAAACAACTGCAAAATATCAAAATAATCATCCAAAAAAACGCAATAATGCATTCGCATATAATCACTTTATTCAAATCAAATTAAAAATATTACTCACAAATTCAAACTAATATCAAAACTCAAAATAATCGCCTCGAGCCAAAATCGCACACCAGGCTCGTGCCATCACTATCGGCGAAAGACCGCGAATTCCGCGTGATCGGCCCCCACCTTACAAACTTTTCAATCTCACCAATTAAATAAATTTAAACATAACTTAAATAGAAAAATTTTCACCAAAATGCACAGTGTGGGTCCAAATCACTTTTGAAACATGACATTATAATACCCTCTTTATTTTTTTATAAAATTGAAGATTTTTCAAATTTGCGATTTTCTAAATAAAATAAATGAAATTGAAATAGTAGTTTATCTCACACTGTCCTCCTCCACGATCACACAGATTAAATCTTCCTCTTATAACGTTGTTGATCGGATTTATTAACTCGTATGTGTTTTCTGCTACCTTCCGATTAATGAGATACGGACCCTCATATGGCAATTGTAGCTTAGCACACTGATTGCGTGATCTTTTACCTACCCTCAGACTTTTCACTATAACCTGATCACCTACTTTGAATTTTGTTTTCTTTTTTATTCGACCATTCATTTTTTTCTGATAATTATCACGGTATTTTCTGAGCTTTTCACGTATAGTGTCTAAAATTTGATTATAATTTTTCTCCTGTTCATTTGTCGTCCATGGTCTTTCTGGTAATCTTCCAGTCATGAAGTATAAAGGTGACTGCTCAGTCAATGTGTGCGTCAACTAAAGACGTCAACTACCACCAAAATGTTCCGTTGACCCGGTCCACTTTCAATTAGATTACCTATGTAGTCGATCGCAATTATGTCGCCGGGTGCGTTTACTTTAATGCTGTTGACCGTATTTTGATTGTGGTAATTTTTGTATTTTCCCAATAAACATAATCTACATCCTACCAGAACTTCTTTAATTGTCTTGCGGTCTTTTCTACTATAGTAGTTTTCACGAAACATCAACCATGTTTTCTTCAGCTCGATATGCCCATAACTTTCATGCAGCTCTTTTGAAACTTGTTTAGTTAGATTTTTGTCGATCACGTAAACTTCACAATTGTTAATATTTTTTATTAAGAAACCAGACTTAATTTCAAAATCTTTATATTTATTGTTGTTTAATTTTTCTTTTCTTTCGTTTCAGCTATTTCATCTTCTTTCTGCGCCTTGTTAATACACCTTATTGTAAATGGTTTCTTTCCGGTATGCATTCTGTTTAATGCCATCAAAACTTCTTTTATTTTTGTTTTACTACTATCGATATCTTTGCGACTTAGAGCGTCTGCGATTACATTATCTTTACCTTTGATGTGTTTGATAGTAAAATTATATTCTTGGATCAGTAGAGACCATCGGTAAATGCGGTTATTTGTAAATTTTGTATTCATTAAGAAAGTCAATGCAGCGTGGTCAGTTTCGATTTCGAATTTATTGCCGATCAAATAAAATCGTAATTTTTTTAGTGCAAAGACGATGGCTAGCATTTCCTTTTCAGATACTGTATAGTTGATTTCATTTTTCCGTAAAGTTCTTGATGCAAAGCATATAGGAATCTCTAATCCATCTTTTATCTGTAGTAACGCAGCCGAAACTGCAAATTTTGACGCATCCGTTCTTAATATAAATTCTTTGTTAAAATCCGGGTGTAATAAACTCATATTATCAAACAACATATCCTTCAAATAATTAAATGTTTCTTCGTGTTCGTCTGTCCATTTCCATTTCACATGTTTTTTTAGTAAAGTTAGCAAAGGTAGTAATTTATCGGAATAACCTGGGACAAATCGTTTGTAAAAGTTAATCACTCCAATAAATCCTCTTAGAGTTCTAATATTTCTTGGTCTTGGATATTCTTTAATTTCTTTTATGCGATCGTTGTCAATCTCAACGCAATCTGATGTAATCACATATCCCAAATAGTTTACTTTATTTTTGAAAAATTCACATTTTTCGATGTTCAATTTTAACCCGGCTTCATTTAACGCATTCAAAATAATCTCTAAATGTCTTTTGTGTTCTTCACTATTTTTGCTAAAAATTAAGATGTCATCGACATAATGGACACAAAATTCTTCGAAGCTTCTTAATATTTTTTGCATGTTTTTAACGAGGGCACTACTGCTAGTCGACAAACCGAATGGTACCACTTTAAATACGAACGTGTGTCCATCCACACTAAAACCTGTATACCGTTGCGAATCATCTTCGAGTGGAATTAACCAGAAACTGTTCTTTAAATCCATTTTTGAGAAAACACCTTTCCCTTGCACTCTACCTATTAAATTTTCTATGCCTTGAAGACTTTCATATTGATTTTTGGTGATGTTATTTAAATTTCTAGCATCCAGGCATAGCCTTATACTTCCATCCTTTTTTTTACTATGACTAAAGGATTAATGTACGCTGTGCTTGCTTTTTCTATGATCCCATCTTGAAGCATTTTGTTTATTTCTTTCCAAACTTGATTTTTATACGCTTGGGGTATTGGGTAATTTTTGCATTTGAATGTCGCGCTTTGATCTACTTCCAAACGATGTGAACATCCTTTTGCGACTTTGGCTTCACTATTTACTAAATCTTGATACTTATCTAACAAATTTTTAACTGTCTCTTTATAATTATGCTCGCAATTTCTCAAATTACCTTTTCTTTCTTCGTTATTAACATTATTGACGATAACCACTTCTTCATCACTAATAGGTAATTCTTCCTTATTCTCTCCATCTTCTACAATCCAATTTACTTCCTTTCCTCCGACAGTTATTCTTTTGTTAAGTACATCAATTTTTATTTTTAATTTTGCCAATAAGTCCACTCCAAAAATGCAGTCCATTTTCATGGCGTTTATAATCATTACACTATCCAATACACTACTCCCCCCTACTTCAATATTCACCATCACCGACTTGTTTACACTAGAAAATTTTTTGTCGTTAGCTGTCACCAAATTAATAGGGCTTGTTTTAACTATGTTTTTCTCAAAATGTTTAATATTCTGGTTTATTAGTTCTTCTTTTATTAAAGATATTTCGGCTCCAGTATCCAGTAAGGTTTTCATTTGGATGTTGTTAATTATCACCCAGATGTAAGGTAGACTATCATCACTTTCGTAATTATTGGCTCCACGTCCCTCTTTGATAAATTCTCTCGGGTGTTGGTAGGAATTTATCATTTTCGGTTTGCCGTCTATTAAAAATCCTGAACCTTCGTCTCTACATTGATTGACGATTCTGATGCATGCGTGTTTCTGTTTTCATTAGTTTCTCTCGAAATTGTTGTATTATTAGATGAGTTGTTATTGTTTGTCGTGGTTGGGGTAGTTTGTGGTTCTTGCTGGTAATGATTCACTTGGCTGTTAAATTGGCGAGTATCGCGGTGATTATTGCCACTTGAATCATGATTTTGCTGGCGATTATCATCAACGTTTTGAAAATATCTGTTTTGTTGAGGTGATGGTCTTTCATAATTCCGATTGAAGTTACGTTGGTAATAGTTGTTGTAATTTCCTCTAGAGTCTTTATTGTTAAAATTTCCTCTCGAGTTATTGTTGTAGTTATTATTTGTTGATCTATTGTAGCTATAGTTGTTATTGTTGGGTTGAAAATTTTCATGTTCATCTCTATTAAATCTTTTCCACGTATTATAAGAAGAATTATAGTTATACTTGAAGTTTTGGTGTCCCAATTGGTCAACTCTCTTCAGGAGTTCAATGAATTGATCAGCAGATTTGATGTTTTCAATCACTACTCGATTATTCACCTCGTACTCAAAATGCTTTGCCAAATTCATTATGATATCGTTCTCGGTAAATGGCGCAATGCATAATTGCATCTAGTCTGGTCCATTATACCTCTATACTTCCCACTTATCAGATTATCCCGAACCCTCTGCTGCTCTGCTTCTCCCCAGTATTGTCGGAGAAAAACTCTTTGGAATTCTTCGAAGTTTGTTATTTCATCTTCTATAATCCCAAACCAATTTTCAGCGCTACCCTTAAGTATTGATCTAAGAGTGGCCTTTAATTTAGTGATGTCATGGATTTTATCAGTCATATGTTTGATATTTTTTATAAATAATTTTGGATTGTAGTTTCCATCTCCGAAGAATTTTGGAAGTTTGTCATGTTGTAAGTTTAAATTCATTTCTTGTACTATGCTCCGCATGAATGTTGTGTCTTGGTAACCAGATGCGCCAGAAGTCATATTGTTACCTTGTTGCATCTGCATTGATAATGAGTGCAATTTAGCATCTACATCGTTCACGTGCGTATCAATTCTTGAGATGTCATTGGTAAACTTTGAGATTGTAATTGTGTCATTAACTTTTTGTTCTATTACTTTATGAATTATTTCATCATCGAGGGTCCTATCCCATACTCGATTTTCAATCAGCTCTTCGATTTTTGCTTTAACTGCAGAATCTTCAGTTAAACCTCTCATCGTAACATCCTTTATAATTGGATTTACAATTTTGTCTAAATCACTCTTTCTAATCATTTCGTGTCTTAATTTAGTTATGTCCTTATCATGGTTGTTTATTTTATCTTGTAACTCTGCTTCTGACTTTTCCATGTATCCTCCATATTATTAATTTTGTTATTTATCTTGTCACAATTTGCGTTTATATCTTTTTTTAAATTCGCCTCCATTTTTTCCATTTTTCTGTCCATATTTGCCTCCATTTTTTCCATTTTTCTATCCATATTTCTGTCTATATTTGCCTCCATTTTTGCCAATACTTTAAGGATATCGTCCGACGATGATTTTTTTTCTTGTGTTTGTTGTCCGCCTGTTTCGGTGCTGTTAGCATCTGGATTAAAAATAGGGCTTCCCACTTCATCAAAACTTGACTGTTTTTGCGCCATAGCACGGTTTGTTATAAGTTTTTCTTATTTTCTTTCTTATCTCAGGGTCTACAAGTAAGTTCAAATATTCAATTTCGAGCCCCACGTTAAGGGATGCCAGTTGACGTTTATTTTCACCCTGGTTTTTTATTTTTTACTTTTTTAAAATTAACTTTGTTTTCAAAATTATTAAAATCAAATCCAATTCGAATTCAATGCAAAAATAAAACAAAATCGCAATGTTATTCGAAAGGAACAAAGTTTGATTTGCCTTATCCAAAGCGTCGGCTTATCAATTGCACACTCTTTCCTACGAATGTAGTTTTAATTTTCAAATTTTAAGTATCCAAATCGAATTTATTATTCGAAATTATTCTTCTTCCAAATCAGCGGAATCAATCAATCTGCTACCGCTCAGTAGCCACTCAATATCAAAAATATTCAAAACAACTCCAAAATATCAAAATAATCATCCAAAAAAACGCAATAATGCATTCGCATATAATCACTTTATTCAAATCAAATTAAAAATATTACTCACAAATTCAAACTAATATCAAAACTCAAAATAATTGCCTCGAGCCAAAGTCGCACACCAGGCTCGTGCCGTCACTATCGGCGAAAGACCGCGAATTCCGCGTGATCGGCTCCCACCTTACAAACTTTTCAATCTCACCAATTAAATAAATTTAAACATAACTTAAATAGAAAAATTTTCACCAAAATGCACAGTGTGGGTCCAAATCACTTTTGAAACATGACAATATACTGAATATCTACCTCGAATATTATTATTCTACTACCTTTCCTTCTATGCAAAAAAAATTGTCAAAAAAACGCTATTTTTACAGCTGTTGCAGTGGTTTTACCCCTTGACATCATTTAATAAATTTATTTTAACTAAGAATTCGTTAATTTTTCCGAATTTAACTCAAAAACAAAGATTTGCGTCTTTGTAGATCTGTAATTTTCGAGTTCGGAGAATTCCAGGGTAATTTTTTTAATTTTTTGATGGACTCCGAGTTCTATGTCTTCTAGATCTGTCAATTTCGAGTGCAAATTATGCCCAAAAATACTTTAATACAGTAGCCGCTTTCTATTATTTAGGGTGTTTTTACCCAAATTTATGGGCGATTCGCTAATTTTTAAGTTTATATGTCTAATTTAGACCCTAATCTACCATAATTAAATTTTTTTTTAAAGCTTAAGTTTACTTATCATACTACTTCCTAAATTTATAGCACGATGTTAGCAGTAGCTATGCTGCAATCCAACTGTGGGTTGCTCCGCCCGATAAACCAAGCGCAGTACATAATGTGAATTCTAACCGCTCTTACGTGAAAAATCGATATTTCGAATTCGATTATTTCGAAATTTTATTGAAAATTATATGTAGATCTTTCTTTCAAATTCTGCAAGAATTTTTACTGTATATATAAAAACCTGTGGCCCATTAACTTATTCTTATTATAATCAATAGATAAGTGGTTTAAGTAGTGTAACTCGATATTCATCATATCAAAATTTTTAGCATAAACCAAAAAATGCACAAAACACTTTTTCGAAACTAAAATGTTTAAGTTATTACAATATATAAATACACTGTATGTATATTATCGCAAACGTTTTCACCATACTATGTCATCATCAGGGGATGAACTAGTAGGAGAAACGAGAAAATTCCGTATTTATCGACAAATTGCAAGAGAAAAAGTGGAGGGGGTAAGAGGTGGGGATAATTTTAAAAATAGAGTAACTATGTGTAATTTACTACAGGGTAGAGGTAAATTTAATACGAAAGAGAAAAAATGTAAGTAGATGTGAGGAAAGTTAGAAGGGGGGGAATTTATTTATTAAAAATGTTCAGAAGAGGTGAGTTATTTAAATCAGATTGACTATTAAGTAATGAAGATGAATATTTTAATTTATTAATTTCCATAGTTTCTAAAAATTCCAGTTTTTTACTTTTTTGTGCAACGTGTAAAATTTCGTATCCTTGTTTATGGTTTGTGTCTATTAGGTGGTTCGCGAAAGTTGATTTTCTATCTCAAGTCTGTGGAATCGAGTGTGTTTATCAAAACGTGTTTTAAAAGATCTACCGGTATGACCAATGTATTTTTGAGAGCACTCACAAGTGAGCTCATAAACCCCTGATTTAGTTAACAAGGCTGATTTTGATTTCGCGTTATTAATAAATTTGTTGAGTTTATTATCTGTTTTAAAAGCGATGTTATAATTGTTATTTTTTAAATATTTCACAATTTTGTTTGATTGAAGTTGAAGTTCGCGTTAGTTTTTTTAAAAATATTCGGGTATATTGAGTTTGATAGAATTTTTTGTTTAATTTGGCGTAATAAGTTATCAATAAGAGTGACTTGGTATCCATTAGAGATCTCGATATATTTAATTCTGTCTAATTCTTCTTGAAATTTACGTTACTTAGGGGAATTCTAATTAAGCGATTGAGAAAAGCGCGGAAAGATGCAATTTTATGTGTAAAAGGATGTGCGGAGCTATTAGGAATGATTATATTACTTTCCGTAGGTTTATGGAAAATGTCAAGAGTGTTTATTATTGCCTTTAATTATTGTGAGATCCAAGTAATTGATTCTATTGTTTACTTCTATTTCTTTAGTAAGTTTAATATTATTGTGCTGTATGTTGATAAAGTTAAAAAGTTAATCTAATTGTCTGAGGGAACCATTGAAGCAAATAACAATATCGTCAACATATCTGTACCAATAAATTATATGTTTTTTTAATTCTGAACATAGAATTTTGATTTCGACATGATCCATAAAAATATCAGCTAGTAAACAAGATAAAGGGTTTCCCATAGGTAAACCATCCTTTTGAAGATAAAATTTTTCATTAAACTTAAAATAGTTTTGTTTAAGGCAGATGTCTAAAGCGGTTAGGATTTCTTCAATAATTACGGGATTAGTTCTATTATTTTGTAATAATAGAACTTTTAATAAATAAATTCCCCCCCCCCCCTTCTAACTTACCTCACATCTACTTAAATTTTTTCTTTTTCGTATTAAATTTAAATCTACCCTGTAGTAAATTACACATAGTTACTCTATTTTTAAAATTATTCCCTCCTCTTACCCCCTCCACTTTTAAACATTTTAGTTTCGAAAAAGTGTTTTGTGCATTTTTTGGTTTATGCTAAAAATTTTGATATGATTATTCTTATTATGACTACCTCTAGTTTGTCTTACAAGGAGAGGGTCTCTACTGTGGGTCACGGATTTTAAAACCCTTTTGGGGTAAAAAAGTACTTCGTATTAATAAACACTAGGCCAAGCGGCAGCGCGCAACTCTCAAAAATAACAAAGTTGAAAATTAAAATTCTAAAGAATTTTATTCATCTACACCGAGAGAAATAAACTGTTAATTTAACTGAAAACACGTTTCCTCAACAGTTATTCGTGGTTAAATACGGCGAATGCGGTTGCTACATTCTAATAATAATTAAAAAATTTCATTTTTAAAATGTTGAATTAATAAATATACAAGGTAATTTAACGTTTTCCTTTAAACTGTATCATAGTTGGAATAATTGTAAAACACTGTTAAGCGAAAAAAAAAGCTAGGATTAATGTAACATAGTATATTTTATTTCAACATTAAAAAAATGTTATTTAAAAACACTCCGAAGTTTGATTTAAAGTTATACATTTTTAATTCAACAATTAAAAATGTTTATAGCAACTTAGGGCACCATTGAAAAAAACATGCCCAATATTCAGTGAAAATGTGTTTTGTGTAAAACAACGTCAAAAATTAAATTTCAATCGTTATAGTTGGTTAACTGAAATATCGTCTATTTCACTGCAATGGGTGAAGAATTAAAACTAAATAGGAAAAATTATTGACACAACATAAAATAGTAATTGATTAAATATATATAATATATAAATATATAATATATATTATATATTTATAAATAAATATATAATATATATAATATATTTATATATATATAAATATATAATATTAAAAAATAATAATTAAAAATAAAATAATTTCAATAAAAAAAATTCAAATTTATTCACATATAAATTTATATAAATTATAATTATTTTATAAGGTAAAATGTAAAAAATTAACATAGAAACATACATACTACATTACTTCTGTAAGTATAACATCAATAGTACCTAAGTAATGTATGCTTCGCTATTACCAAAGAGTATGTAGTGTATAGAGGAACAGCCATGTATTAAAAATTGAAACGTAGAGACAATCCCGTCTACCAGAGGGCGTAGCAAAGCCATCTATCGGCCGGGAACATTTTTATATTAAATACCTAAATATAAAGTTAGCTACTATATCGATAATTGCAGGTATACCTTTTTGGCGACTGTTCGTACCTGAAGTGAATAAGTAAGAAAAAAGGATTTGTAACACGGTTTTATCATGGGGTCTTCATAGAAATTTTTAAATAGGGCAGTAAACATTACAATCAGTGTAACCACCATACGGTAGTTATTGTATATATAATAATACGATAATTTGTATCCTCTATAGCAGTGTTTTTCAACCTTATCGAATAGAGAATAATAGAGCCTTCTTAATCCCCTTATATAATTAATAATTATTTTAACACTAGTAAGAAAAAGATTTTTAACACTAGTGTTATTAGTTTATAATTTTTTGGACTCGCTATCGCTCGTTTCGCGAAATTCTCCACTAACAAAATAAAATCTCACTTTTAACACCTATATCGTAAATAGTTATTATAATTTATGTAAATTTATAATTTAATTTTATTAAAAAAAATTTCGACCCCACGAGCAAAACATCGCGACCCTTTGGGGATCGTGACCCACGGGTTAAAAAACACTGCTTTATAGTATATACCAGACCTGGTCTATACGATAGTATTATGTTATCGTACGATAATTTTTTAAAATGATACGATCAATTTCCGATAAATCCGATAATTTAAAAATATACTATAAATTATTTAATAATATTAAATATCAAAGATTAAATATTTCATTTTTTAATTTGTTTTTTAAATTTTTGTTTTGAATTTTTTGAAGACTGCACTGATTACTGTTTAAAGCAGGGCCGTATTTAGACTAAATTTTCGGGGAGGGTTTTAAAAAAATAGCAAAATAAATAGCTAATTTATAAAATAACAAAAGAAGTTTTTCTAAATTTAAATTTTGTTATATTAATTTTTTATATTAATGTTTGGAGAAAAGTGACTAGAGGGAGGTTTTTTTACCAAGATGGCGGAAACGGCAGAAACCTATATTTTGCTCCGCTGATTTTTTGAGTATAAGTATTTTGTGTGCAAGTATTTTTGCAATTAAGATTTTATTTTATTTTTGAGTATTGTTATTAGAAAATTTTGTTTGAAAGTATTTTGTCGAAAGTTACCGCAAAAAAAAATTAAAATTTTGTGAAAAAATTGTTTTTATTTAATTGAAATAATTATGTTTTTGCGCGATTTTTCTTTATTTGAGTTCGATATTCAGAGAAAATTTCGATTTTTATGAACTCTATTTAATGGTTGAAAATAATTTGTCAAAGGAGCGACAAATTTTAATTACAGGTTGACTTCTGGGGAGGGGGGGCGTTTTTGTTTATATAATTTTAAAAGTTTTGTTTACTACGATATTTTTAATAAGTTTAAACTTATTCATATTTTAATTTTAAACTCTCACGTAAAAAACCGTTTTTAAATAAAATTTTTTAATTTTAATATTTGAATAAAAATCACAAACTAAATTCTTATTTTACCGATGGCGATAGTAAAATAATGTTGTCAAAACGAAGAACTAAATTAGATTAAAAGAAAATTTCACAAATCTTAAGCAAATATACACTTATGTACAAAAATGTACAAAATATAAAACAATTTATGGGTTTACAATGCCCATTCTAATTTATTGCGGAAGTGTTATTTTAAGCTATTTTGCTGCCCATGATGATCATAAAATTTATGTTCCCTTTAAACTTTTTGGTTCAAACAATTTATTGCAATTTAAAATTTTTACCATAATAGTAAGAATTAAGATAAAATACCTATTATGTTTAGGATAAATTCTATGATCTTTTTAGATTTTAATAACTAATAAAACACATTTCTTGCAAAATTTGAATTTCATAAGCATATAAATGGGCCTGTAAACATACAATTTTTTCATTTTTAATCCAAAATACAATTTTTCATCTTTTATTAATATAAGACAAAGACAATGGAAATTTAATCAATTTTACAATAATTAAATGACGTGTGAATACGCACTGCAGAAAAAAAATTAAAAAAGAAAAAAACTAGCGAAGGTGGGAATGAAACAGTGGACCCACTGGTTTCTAGTCTAACTCTTTCTTACCTGTGCTACAAAACTATTTGCTAATTGTTTCACATCTTGTCTTCAAACTCCCTTGACAATATTTCAAAGTCGATTTTTCGAAAATTTCTGGCTATCTAGTCCTACCGCTTTGAGTTGGTATTGGAGGGTCAAACTTTCAGCAGAATAAGTGGCAAAACTTACAAAAATGCGGAGGTCATATAATTCCCTTGTCAGTCGAAAACGAGGCGACGACGATTCATAAAAAAATATCTGTAAACAAAAATAAAGAGAATGAAATTATCTACAAAAAATATCTTAAAAGTAGTTTTGTAAAAGCAATTTTTATATGTTAAAAAGGGTTTTCAAAAAGTTCAATTTACATTGCTAACATAGGAGCGTCCGAATAGTTTTGTGAGTAACTGTATATTTTGTGCCAGTTCAAAACTATATAATATATAAACTATATAATATATAAACTAAATATATAAAACCATGGTACGCCCGATTCTAACTTACGCCACAGAAACGAGAGCTGAAACAAAAAAAACGAAACAAAAAGCAAGAACGGTAGAAATTTTACATCTAATTTACTTTATTAAAAATTACCTGAAAATACTACTATATAATCTTGGAAGCCCCATAATATTAATTACAATAAATAATCTGTTAAAGATTTAAAATTTTGTTAAAATTTTAAACTATTAATAAAATTTATAATAACTTACCTCAATTGAAATCTTCACAAACGCACTTCACTAGAAAATCTGAACAAGCAATGCAAAAAATAATGCAAAGACGCCACACGCTTACGCAATAATACCGTCTTATAAAGTTGCATTTTTCATGTTTGAGAGGGAATTTGCTGAATTTTCGGTTTTTTAAATATGCTACGATGTAGTATTTAATTTATAAATGTTTATCCAAATAGTTTAAGTATTATTTTAATTATACAGAGTCTTCAAATAATAAAGTATATTTTATTAAGTTAACATTTATACACTGTTGACTGAATATTTAGGACCTTCGTGGCAATGAAAATAATCTTCAAGTTTAACTATATCTCATTTTGTGCCAATATAATAACCACACCAGTTTAAAACTCTCGAAATTGTTGTCACAACCTCAAATTTAACTATTCCATGTAAGAAAAAAAGTGTTACTTTAATTATTTTGGAATGTTGTTTTATTTTCAACATTTTTATCGTTTGATTGAAACTAAAAAGCTTTAAAATTAATAATAGTTTGATTCAAACTTTTTTAAACGACTGCAACAAAGTGTTTAGTGCTATTTCAATCTTTCATTTATTCATTTAATGTGAAAATATTCAACCATGCAAAAACTGTTACTTTAACCATGGCAGTTTTCTCAGTGTACTTGTACGGTTGCATTAGCTCGTAAGTAACCGCGATAGTTCTGAGGTTAACTGCACGACTATCAACCGGACGGGCCAGGTTCAATTCCTCCAAGAGTGGTTTGTTTTAAATGTTTAAAAAACATTTTTTTAATTTAATTTATAACCGAAGTGCACGCTTCTTTGTCAACCCTGTGATGTTTATTTTTAACCACAAGTAAAGCTTTTAATAAAGCGCATACAAAATGCCCCTGCCTTATTAAAAGACCAATCAGAAATTACATCGCGCGAAAATCGCAATAAAAATACAGTCCTTGGTTCACAATCAATTAACAATCCTGTATTTCACAATATCTTGAAATATGCCTTGATCGACGAAAAGATTGCATTTTTGAATGTGAACAAAGTGTGCTTTCCTCGGTCGCTTTTAAAAAAACATTGCCAGTGCGACAACGTTGCATTTATAAAATGCGCATGATGTGAAGACAACCTAGGTTTTTCATGCTTTTATGACAATTACTATCCGAATATATTGCTGTGATACGCTACAAATAAGCTACGATGGTCTCCTAAAATTGCCCGGCGCCAGTTATCATTTATTGATAACAATAATAAAAAACTAAACTATAGCAGACCTACCTACCTTACTTATCATATACACGCCACTGAACATACCATTACTATGATTATGAAAGTAAGTTAGCAACCACCAATACTCGTAATCATCTCGCCAAATGTACCTGTGCAAATTTCGTGACAGTCTTAAAAACTTTTATGAAAATAAATTATAAACGTTGTGCTGTGGAGTGAATTGAAATACTATAAATTTCTGTCATCTGGTTTAATTGCATAACACACGTAAGTACAATTTTTTTTACAATTAAACAAAAACATAAACCTAACCCCACATATTTTTAAAACTTAAACTAAAAAAACGTTTTTACCTAAAAAAAAACACAACATTTTTACAATCAAAATTGTTTTATCTACCTTTTATATTCTTTTTATGTAATCCTTTCAACACAACACAACCTAATCACTTAAATTTCAGGACGGCACTATCACATAACCAACAGGTAAATTTGCACGTAATCCTTTTGAAATTATAGTTGACTATATCTTCTCCACTAACGTCTTCTTCTTTGAAGAATTGTTGGTTGTTGAAAGTAAATTTTCATAGTAAATAATTTTTGTAATTATTTTATTTAAATTTGTCATTGCTCGACAATTATAATTTCACTACATGAATAATTAAATTAATTTTTAATTATCAAAAAAAATTTCATCAAGTTTTTCTAACACCGAAAATTACTTTATTAAAATTTGCTGATTTGTCGGGCAGAAGCTCTCGCAGCAACCAGTCCAAAAATTGGAAACGAACTCTCCTATTTTTACAAACGCACCTCCTTTTATACGGAATCCGGGCCAAATTATTCGTTTTATGGCTGATTGACCAATGTCCATCGATAATGCCATTTACCAATAAAAATCCACTAAATCACATATTAAAATTTAGGGTGGTGGATAATCTTCGCGTCGGCCAATGATAATTCGCGGTTCCATAGGATGCCAAAATTTTGCGTTTCTGTACTAACTAAAGTACTTAATTTCACTTGGTGTATCCACCAACACAATTTTCTTGAGATTAAAAGTTATCTAAAGTCATTAACTTTTAATCCTGCATCTTTTGGTATAAATTTTCCTATCCTAAATGTTTTCGGTCGGACTCCAGCTTCAATTAAAAAGTTCAAATTGTCCAGATCCGTCCACATTCTCGGATGGAATCTCTTCTTATACGCTTAATTTTCATCATCGGATCTTCAAATTGTCCTAAATTAAAGAGAATTTCCTCCTCTTTCCGATGATGTTTTCCATTTCTTGTTTGACTCTTCTTTCGTAAGTCCAAACGACTTTTTGTTAAATTCCGATGCAACCGTTTTTCTTACACGCATTTGCACCACAAAAATCCTAATTTTTCACAAACCCGTGAACACTCGCGAACCTAATCGTCTTTCGTCGCACCTTTATAATATTTTGGTCAATATAATCGTCCCAAAATGTAACCACTTAAATCTATTCTTAACCTAACAATAATACACAAATTTTACACAATTTTCACTCCAGCATGTTTAATATTTTCAATTTTCAGCACAACGATTTTTTTTTATAATGGAAACAATCCAACTTTGCAATATTGGAATGTCCAGATTGACTTTAACCATAACAAAACTTGCAATGCCAGACCAAACGTAGCTGGAAGGTTCTCCGATAACAAATATCTGGTACGTTGCCTAAATTTACTTTATAAAGTAATAAACATTTTATTTTCAGTTGAATCTCCCCCACTGAAGACTTGGAAAGAAATTTGCTAAAAATAATTCTAAGATGATTTCCCTATTTAACCCAATGGTTTCGACCAAAGTCGTTGTACATGAATTTTACCCGAACTATGGATAATTCAAGATTTTAGTGCCATGGGCAAGAATAAACATAGCAATATGTAAAGGCTGTACAGAAAACAATGATGACAAATTGTAAACTTAAATATCTGTAAAGGCACTTTTATACAGCTTTGCTGAAAATATTTGTAATAATAAATTTTGTAATAAATCAGTGTTATTTTTAATAATGAAAAATAATAGCGTAATAATTCAAACATTTTGTAGGTAAATTGACAAAATTGTTGATAGATTAACATGCGACGTTAACGGGTAGCAAAAAAAAATTTAAAAAAAATTTTTTTTTTAAATTAAAAGAAAAACTATTTGTGGATTCGAACCTGGCCCAACCGGTTGCTAATCGCGCAACTTACCTCGGAACTATCTCAGTTACTTGCAAATTAATGCAACCGTGCAAGTAGATGAATAAAATTCTTTTAAATTTTAATTTTCAACTTTGTTATTTTTGAGAGTTGCGCGCTGCCGCTTGGCCTAGAGTTTGTTAATACGAAGTACTTTTTTACCCCAAAAGGGTTTTGAAATCCGTGACCCACAGTAGATACCCTCTCCTTGTTAGTTTACATAACCGAACTTCTACTATATTGTAAAATATTAAAAATACCTGAACTTCTTTTTTTTTGCTACTCGGACCAAAGAGTACATATTGTGGTGTTTCAAAATGATTACGACTCACCCTGTGCATTTTGGTGAAATATTGGCTATAATAATTAAGTTGTAAGATTGTAGAATTGGTTAGGTGGGGATCAATGACAGGAAATTAGTGGCTTCTTTGGCCAACGATGGCGAACAGCGGGTGCGAGACTTTGCATGCCCGCTGAAATTTGATTTTGTTACGCTGAGTTTTGTTATTTGAGAATTGTGAGTAATATTTTATTTTGACTTGATTTGAATAAATGATTTTGATGCGTTCGCATTATTGCGTGATTTTAAAATTTTGATATTTGAAATTGGATTTGGAGATTTTTTTATTTCGCTACTGACTGGAAGTTGATTGATTGGTTTACTTAATTTGGAAAGAGAAGTTAAAATTATAAATTCGATTTGTATTTGGAATTGGAAAATTTAAAATTGCATTTAAAGGAACAAATGGTTTATTTGATAAGGCGACGTTTTAGATAAGTTAAATTTGCAAACTTCGTTCCCTTCAAATAAAAATAAAAATTTATTTAACATTTGCATTGTGAACTGGTTATTTTTGGAAGGGCATTTTTCTTCCGTCATTAATGAAGACTTACGTGTGAACTCACCCCTGACGATACTTGCACGACAACTGAACCAGCTAGCCGTGGTAATTTTTTTGGTTTGTTGTGAAATTAATATTGTTAAAATTTGACATCACTTCAATATATTAATCTAAATTATTTCAAGATAGATTTTTCTCGGATTTTCTAACCGGTTTCAACCTCTCTTATTATAGGTTTTTACCAGAATTTATAGAAAAAAATTAACAAATATTAATTCAACATTAACATCTCAACCAAAACACTTACTAGTATAATTTTTTTAAAAACCTCACCAATATAAAAAACTAATAACTAAAAAAAAACAAAAACTAATACATTGATATAATCTATCACTTATATTGTGTAAATTTAAAACTTTTTAGTTCTAAAAAGTGTTTGTGCATTTTTTTGTTTTTTTCTAAAAAATTTGATACGATACTTTTATTGTTCTTTACGCCGCATCCATCTTCATATATTATGCTTCTTAAGGTATTATTCAATAAAGGACGCAATTCTCATTCTCTTTCTTTATTCACTCCTTACCATCGTTAAACAAGAAGAAATTTTAAGAAGACTCTTAAAATTTTGGTATACTAAATTTCGATGGACTAACCCTGCAACAGATTCTTAAGTCTATAAGAAAATTCGGGTACATAGGAAATCTCAAAAACATTTACTTTCTTGGATCATTAGTATCTACAATCTTTTTATTTGTTTTTTAAGTTTAAGTTTATATTCAAATTAGATATTATTTATATTGACCGGGTAACCATTTTTGTCAGTATATTAATTTAATCTGAATAAAGATAGCAAAAAAATGGTGACATGAAAAATAATGAATCAATAACAATTCTTTCTACACGTGTTATAAGGTTACATGTTTTTTTTTATACGATACCGCAAAAAATCATTTTCAGTTGTAACAAATTTTAATAATTTATTTTCTTGTATCTTGCGCACGTAACTGCATTCAGGCGTAGCGCGATGCCCATGGTTTTCGAAAAACAGCGAGTTCGATAACGATTTTGCTAGGTCGGGTTTTGATAATATGTTTGACACGGTTAAGGTGATATCTCGTCTGAGTTAGGTAAAATAGTTTGAATTTTACATCGGTTTTTGTTATACTTTAATTATTTTAGGAAGCACTTTTTTATATACGTTTGGATACACCAACTATTCCAGTAGTAGATGAACGAAAAAGAAAATTGCAAGAATTTAACATGTTTTACGCCCAGATTCATAGACAAGTATTAAGTGCTAAGTAAGACCAATAAGGTCGAATTTGTTTTTATTGCGACCTTATTTACTAGGTCAATAAGGGTCTATTTTAAAAGCCGTTTTTTAAGTATAAGTAAGGCATCGTTTATGAATACGGCTGTTAATCTCAACCAGTTATCAAATAATTTAGCTGGTGTCATTTTTGGATTTATTACCAACTTTAAGGTAATTTTCAACGAAGTTGAAGCTTCTTCTTTTCCTTGTTTTACATCTCTTTGGTCTCGAAGTTGTGAATCCCAGAGTTCCTCCGTTTTTCTTTAAGTATACGGGTGCCGCCGGTAACTTCCAAGCGTTAACGACAACATCAATTTTTGTCCGAAGTTTGAAGGCTGTTTGTTCAATCGAACACATCGAACAAATACCATTTACTATGTATCTCTATCCTTCTCTATTGAATGAACAAATAGCATGCACACTCTCTTTCGTCCAAGATGTTATGTGGGTAGCATCGCACGCAGCTACAATGCTGTGGGTCCTCTTCAATCGCACTGGATACTTGGCTCGGACCTCTTTGTCGCAAGTTTTCATTTGCATCAAAATTTTACTTTTTAAAAATCGACAACCCTCATTTAGACCAAATTTTTTGCAGACAACCCTATATCATCGTGTTCGCAATGAAACAGCGCTTATTTTGATATAAAATTTATTTATTTTGGAAATGGGTGAATTAACTGAAATCGACTTACTTGTTTATACCTGCCAACCCAGTAGTTCTGCCAAGAAAAACATAGGCAACTCAACGTTTGCATATTTTATAGACTTCATACTTTTGGTTCGTATTAAATTTATTCGTGCGACTCATGGGTGCACTGTTTAATAAAAATTCAATTTTCAATTTTTAATTAATAATAGTTTGGCCAGAAATTTTTTAGCTAACCCACTCGCGATATATTTTATATCATATTAAATTTGATATAAAATACTTTTCATCCCATCGGCAGATGGGTGAATATTGTTTCTAGTTTGGATTTTAGACTATCATCATAATTTTCGTCAATTGTTTGTCAGTGCGCCTGAACGTTCGTTTGAGGGTGATTTTTACATAACTTTTTGCCAACTACGCCGATAATTGTAAACAATTGACTATCTTTTTTTATACTTTTTTGATCTGTTGTATTTGGAGTTAATAAATACGCTTTGTTTTAATCTGTGTTTCTTTTCGGGGAAGCCGTGTTGCAGGAATTGTTATTCAATTCACGGTCTCGCTCAATGCACAAAATCGATTAGCTTTAACATCGTGGGCCTCTTCACAATTCTTTTGAAAAGCTGGATTTTTCCAGCTTGTGAAGAAAATACTGTCTTCCCGTAAGGGTAGGTAGAATTTTTATTTACACAGTTTTGTACTATTGGAACGCAAAGTCAAATTTCCCTTATTTCCCTACACCGGAATTTAACCCACTCTTCTGAAGCGCAACCATGATAGTCATCATCCTGAAAATACCGTCTAATACCAAGAACCCATGTTGTTTACAAACTGATCTACCCGATATACTACAGATTCAAGTCGTAGTGAACTTCGTACAAAGCAGCAAACCTGAGAGTAACTAGTGACTGCAGAGACATTTGTTAGTTTTGACATAGTAATAAATTTGTTATTTGTTGCTTTGTAGATTATTCAGTTTATCATTTGCTTGGACATTCAAATCACAATGTATAAATAACATAATAATAATCAATATACAAAATTTGCATAGTCAATAAAGTTTATAATCGTATTTACATCAAATTCATCATAAGATACAATAAATTATAATTCAGAATGCAAGCAGAAACATTATAAGGAGAAAATTTCCAACCAGAAAACTTGCTTTGCTTTTACCTAAATGCTTCCGTGTGACAAAATACCCAAGTTTTCTCAATGATATCATTGAATCTAGCGATACATACAGTTTTTGCTAACGATTACCAATGGACTGTATTGGGTTATCTTTTCGATTAGTTAAATAGGAACCTTGCACATCTTTAAAATTTTTTCTAAGGTTTTCTTATAGCTATAAGAACGTGCGTGATAATCCGCGCATCAGACATCTCTATGTAAAGATGCTTACTATAAATTCATAATTTAATTTAATAATAATTTAATTATGCAATTAGACAGGAAAATAATTGCATACAGTTTTTTATACATTTTTAATTATAGGGGCTTATATAGGTCTTGTGGGTCCCAAAAAAACGTGGGTCAAAAAACTAGTCCTGATAGTTTTAGCAGATACTTTTATGTGGTTGTATCAGTCTATGAACAGTTATTGGCGGTTTAATCTGAGCGTGACGTTAATAATCTTTTTACAATAATCTCGAATCCGTCGGTACTAATACGTGCAAATGTATCGTACTTGACTCCGTACATCAATAGGACGACAGTTTATCCGCCTTTAAAAACCACCGTAGATATTAAGTAAATGTATTGTTGTGTCAATTTAAAAAAAAATACCAATATGTCCTTACACAACACCTTTAAGAAGACCACGGTGTCGCCGTATCAGCGAAGAGATGAGACTTTCTCAGTTGTTGGGTTCACTTCCTTCAAGAAAAATTAATCACTTCGAAAAATCCTCAAATAACTCAAAATTTATTTTAAAACCAATATTACAAAAAAAACACATCAATTTAATATTAACGCCGTTTTACAAAAATCTCGTCTGCCGTCTTTCGTTTCTCCGGCCGGACTACCCACGCAGGTCCGCCCTTCTCCTTCTCATCCAAATTTTTAATTCATAAAATTTTTTACAAAAATTTTTAAATGTTACGGGGAACTGAACCTATGCTTTAAATTAACATCTTATGCTTGTATCCCCGTAACCAAATCGGTTACACGACAGTATATATACCTATTAGCCAATTAGAACTCCTGCAGCAACCTTAGAGGGGAAAGGATTTTTCGTTTTTTATGATACAGATAAATGGTATAGTGGCATTACGATTTGGTTTCCGTATATCGATACGACGTTATGGACACAATTTGTATATTTTGTATATATTGAAAGATCGTAAAATACTCTAACAGTGTTGCCGGATGTAATTGCTAATAAAACGAGATGGAATAATAATACAATAGAGATAAAACACACTAGCTTAGAGCTTAGATATCATATTATTTGTAGACTACTCATACATCCACTGTTAATTATATTATGCATTTTTTATTCAAGTAAAAATAAAAAGTTTTGCAATGCAACCTTTTAAATAAATTTCTATATATTTTCAGTAGATGCTTAAAATATGATAAGACACTGATCTGTGTTAAAAAATCTTTAAAAAGTTGAATGGATTGCCAATAAAAGGCCTTCCGACCTCGTAAATATACCTAATTTTATATATTGTGGTGTTTCAAAATGATTGCGACCTACCCTGTGCATTTTAATGAAAATTTATTTAAATGGTTTTAAGTTGTAAGACTGGAGATTTGTATAGGTGGGAGGAATCGAAGAGGGAAAGAGGCTTTTTCGCCGATAGCGCGCCGCCGAGTATGTTCAGCTCGGGGCAGTTTTTGAGATTATTTGATTTTGAGATAAGTTTAAATTGTGAATATTTGTGAGTACTTTGATTTTTGATTTTGAATAAATGATTTTGATGCGAATGCATTAATTGCGTAATTTTTGGATAATTTTTGATATTAAGATTTGGATATTTTTGTACTTAGCTACCGAACAGGTAGTGTATCGACTTGATTAGAAATTTCATCAAATAGAAGTAAAATTTCATTTTACATTTACTTGGAAATATTTTGGTATAATGAAGAGTCTCTTGTTATAAAAAAATGGATGCCCAGTTATAGAATTAATTTATGGTTGAAGAAAAGTTTTTATAAGATTTGTATAGCTGGGGGCATTGCAATATGTTTTAATATGTTAAATTTTAATAATTTTAATTTACATGAAAATGATTGAAATGAAATTGAATTACTTAAATTTTTTTTAAAAACTCGTGTATTTTTACAATATTTTTTATCTTTTTTAAATTTAAATTGATATTGTAACTTCAGTAAAGTGCAATATTTGCAAAAATGAATTACAATAATATTGTAATGCCCACATCATTATAATAGCGGATTTAAATTATACCTACGTAACTTGTTCGGAGGATGACTTGTAATTTCTTTCTTAAGTAATTTGTTCAAATGTTTTACAATTTGCGTTTTTTTTCCTTTTTTTAATTTAATTAATAAGACTAATAAATTTTAATCAAGTTCAAAAACTATACATATTATTTTCACAAAATATCCATGCGTTTGTAGATTTAGAGCTATATACAGGACTATTGAACCCCACGTGTTCAAATGGTATGATTTTAATTCAATTGTTCATAGTAGGATAGTTCTATTATTTTGTAATTATTGGTAAAATGTTAAGGTAAATAGTGAACAAAAAATGAAAAAGTTTGATGCTAAATTTTACAATTGCGAACAATAATAAATTTATTGTTGCTTTATTTTATAAATTGTTTTAACAATAACTTATTTTACTTGCCAAAAAATTATGTTTAGTTTGTTTCAATTGATGACTGCCAAATAAACTTAAAATCATAGATTTCACTTTTTCATCATATTATAATGGGAAAAATTAGACTTGCAAGTTGCATTTTTAAGCTCGATGACGTCATATCACTTAATACTTTGTATTAAAGTACCGCTGCGTCAATAATTTGTAATAATTAAAAAACTATTGTCACGCCTTGTTTCTTGTATCAGAAATTATTATTAATTTATTAAAATTGAATTATTTTCCAGTTTACATGCAGATGATTTCTACGTTTCAAAAATAAAACTACGATTTACGTGTAGTACTTTTAGTACCTACGTGATGTACTTTTACAATGTAATATAAAAATAAAAATAACATAAAATAATTTCTTTATTTAATTGTTTGCCGTGAAAACAATTTTTCATGGCAATTTTTTTTTTCCAATGGGGTGGTCCCTGCATTTGTTTTTAATTTACTTTTTAGGTTGATCTGTTACTAACCCGAATTATAATACTAAAAAGGATAAAATGCCTTCAAATAATTAAATATAAAAAACTACTATTGATTATGCTTGAAATGATTGCTTTCAATGTTCTTATTATTATATTATGTGGCTAGTGGCTAGTTAATACGGTGCGAAAATAAAATAATAACATGAGTAGCTATTATATCTCAAAAATAGTTGACGAAGCTAAATGACGAAAAAACATTAGCCTTTTATTAAATTATTAGCCTTTACGTCTAAAATCTGAAGGAACAATAAATTAAAATTTTATCATGGACATGCCAAATTTCATACATGGACAACAGTACAAATTTTAGCTTTATTATAATAATGCAGATTTCAGCGTGTTGATAAGTACATAAGTACCCAAAAAATAATCGACTTTCTTTATTTTATTTGATTCACTGCGTAGTTGTAAATTAATAGTCCAAGCAAATTAAACATTTTTGTATGAAAATAGTTTTTACAGATCGCCGAAATAAAAATTGAATCTTAAAATAGTTTGTATATTGCTCGGAGCTAAACTCGTGCCGGTATTTGTTTATGAATGTTTTGCTTTTAAGTTATGTAATAATACTACTTAACTTTTTTTTCATAAATACTTATTGTCACAATTATTAAACATCGAAAATACTCCTGTAACATAATATAACAATGGAATAATAAAATGTAACATAATTTTATCTTGTTAAGTGATAACTTGTGTAGCCGAACTAGCTGTTGAGAGTTTTTGTGTATTTTTTAACATCCAGTTTTGCACTACATACAATGTAAGTGCAAAAATACATATTATTCCTTATTACATTTCGACGTGTCGTTTAAGTAGTGTTTTCATTTATTGTGGTGTTTCTGTACTCGTAATATAATGTTGAGTCTTTTCCCAAGGTGCGATTTGTGATGAACAAACAAACAAAAAAAGGTTGTCGAATACTATTTGAAAAAAAATATTAAATCTAAAATAGCCTCAGAAAAAACAGGAATGTAACGAATTGAAAACTAAATAAAGTGCACTACTTGAAAATTTGGTTTGGGTCAAGATCAAAACTTACATTTATAACATATACAAAAATAATTAAATTTTTATGAAATTTTTATTTAATTTTTATTTAATTTTGGTTATACTATAATTGAATTTTTTATGGTATTATTTTATAGTACAGTCGACGCCGCTTAATGTGATCACATTGGGACTCGGGAGTTTTGATAACAATAACCGATTGATAACAATACACGAAAAGATTTCTTTTAAATTTTACACAAAAGTGCTTACGAAATGCTCAATCGTAGTGCTGTATTACGCTGGTTAATTTTTGGAAACTTATCTAAAAATATTATAAAAATTTTTTATGTCGCTTTTATTATAGAATTTTAAAATAGAACTGAATTAAATCGTACATTATCAGCATATTACTAATAGCTACTAATACATTTGACATGAGTCAAGGCTGGGCAATGAATTTGTCTGTGTGGTTCCCCTGTTTGTGTACAAAATGTAAAAAAAAATGCTTGTAACTGCAAACTAACTCCATTTTCAATCGAAGAAAACGATCTTAGAAAAATAATTGATAACATAAACCAAATTTTTGATTATAATAATAAACGATTTGGAATAATTTTTTTATATTGTTTTTAAACCAGTACTAAGGGGGTGTTTCCGGGTTTGACTTATAATGTTATTTTTATATTGTTAATTTTGATTTTAACTTTTTCTTTTGACGTGGTGTGTTAGCGGGAAATTTTTAAATTGTGTTTAGATCGTATTTTATTGGACGTGAATGTAACTGTCTCTATCGGTTATCTTGCAGAGGAGATAGTACTTATACATTGCGTGCGTTTTATTTTACGAGAAAGATTTTTGACTACAATTGCGTTTTCTAGTTTTATTTTTACACGTTTTATTTGGCAATTTTGTTAGATTTTTATTCTTTTTGACGACGATCGTTGAAGTAACTGTTTTTGTATATCCATGTCAATTTCCGACAACACACTGCATTTTCAAGCGTTTACCATCACCAACTGTTAGGTATGTTTGCGTCCCCCGGGACACTCTTATTTTTTAAAACATTGTAGCACCTCTGTTTTTATATTTTAGCCCTGAGGATGGATTAATATATAGTCCGAAACGTTGGCCAGCAGTTAATTTGTTTGATTTGCTTCCCCTTTACACCCAATATTCGTCTAATTTATTAATAATAAACGATGTTTTTCGTGTGTAGTCTTATTCATTCGTCCCGTTCTAAAATGTTAATAAATAATACCCGAATGCTAACATTAACTTTGATTTCAATAAGCGGCGTCCACTGTATATTGGTTTTAATAAGTTGGACAAAAATACTTTAATTTTTATTACACTTCAGTCTTGAAATCGGTCTCGAAATGTAGGTAACCTATTTTATCAATTATAATTTTCCAAATATTTGGTTAAAATTTTAACATTGCTTACTTTTTTAATAAATTAATAAGTTTTAATATTACACTTTTGCTGTTAATAAATTATAAAAGCCATGGATATGAAAAAAATGTGCCAACAGTATAAAATGCATAAATGTAAATTGATGATTTTGTTTGTGTAAGTCACCTACTGCTAACTAAGAATAGCACATTAGTATAAAGCGCTGTTGCCAAAGTATTTCAAAAATCGGAAGCCTAAGAGATCTACAAACGTGTGGAGGCACAAGCAACCAGCGAACATATTCTCTTATAATTGCTTGAAACGGTAGCGAACCTAGCGGATTTTTTGTACACTACGTAGTATAAATGTATATGTGTAGAGTACCATTTGGACTCCAGTGTAAAATTGGTCACGGTAATCCAGGCGATGTGGAGACCCATAATTTCAATTTTTAATGGGGAAACGTTTTCGACTCCAGTTTCGGAGTCAAAATAGTTAAATCGGAGTCTAACGAGATACGCTGATGTACTTCTTGGAGGCGTATTAGTACCATTTGCATATATATATATATATATATATATATATATTGCACTGTTAAAGGAGTGAATTTATTTTTAAATTTAGTAAACGATTGAATTACAATTAATTTAGATTTATAACTTTGTCAAATGCGCTCCGTATTATTCGATCACGATTCTTATTCAGTAAATCCCGTTATCACTTATAGTGTTGATTATGCGAACCTGTCTATCTTCCTGTAAGTTCGACCTTCAATGGTCCACTCTAAATTGGGTGTGAATCTCCTCTTATTCGTCACGTTACGTGAAAACAGCTCCCAGCTAATTCCAAATAATTTCTCTTCTCCTTGTCTAAATGTTTCTTCTTGGTTATTCCAAATTGAATTTCTTATTTTTGTTACTAAATATTTGTTTGCTTCTCTTTGAGGATTACTCCATTTCCGGAGAACAATCTCAACACGACCTTACCGGTCCACGTTTAATCATCAACAACCTTTTTTTTTTCTTTATTATTTCTCCACCTGTTGTCCAGGCGATCCTTTATTATTTTTTTATTCAATTTTTCTTTTTATCGATGTTTTTTTATGATAACGTGATTTGAAATTATTATTTGATTGCATGTACCCGCACTGACGACCATGTTGGTTAACATATCTGAAGTTCTTCGACTTTCAATCATTTACTTAACCAATAATTTTTTTTTTTTTTTATTTTAAATTAAATCATTATGTGTTCAAATATCAAGTTTCTTTGAATTATTTTTTGATTTACTTTATCGATGAAATTTACAACTGCTTACCTTTATGAATACTGCAATATATATATATATATATATTGAACTGTATTTTCGATAGCAAGCCAAGTAAATTCCTAAAAACGAAATGTTATATTAAAAAATTAATCTTAATCAAAAATAAAATTCACTTTTACTCAAAAATAATTATAAAATTAAATAAAAGAGTTGAGTTTGGTTGAACGCTGTAGTTTCGAGCCTGGAAAATTGTCCATTTTATAAAGGTTCCGTTTGTGTAGCATTAATCCATAGTTTTCATTTTATTATTACTTATAACCAATACTTGAAAATTAATATTTAAAAAGTGCACCGTTTGATACTAAAATCGATCAAAATACCTGTGCAAATATTGAAGAATAAATGTAACCAATCGGAAGCAAGATAATTTTCGTTTACGTCCAGTGCAGGAAATTGAACCAAAAACAATAAAATCCGCCAATGAAAGTGGAGAAACATTTTTCGTTTACGTCCAGTTTTTGCGCTAGGCAGGATGGAGAAAAAAAAGGATCAAGGAGATCTGGTTGATCACTGGAGGTGATTGACCTCGAAGATTATGAATTGCAAAAATTAATTGCAAATAAGTAAATAATTTACTGGATTGAGATTTAAGTGTGATCACCAAGAATAATTATATTCGTGGGAATATAAAATTGAAGGTTTGTGTAAAATTGTAGCAAATCTGGAAATCAACGTGATTAGAAAAATATCAATTAAAAATCGATTAATATTGGAAAATCGAAGTGTTGAAGGAGAAAGAAGTTGATAGATAATATTTTGATGGTTCTATTGGAATACAAAATTAAATAAAGAGATCAATGATCCAAGATTATCATTTTGCCGTGTACGCGATATTGAAATGACTATTCGCTACGTGAGTCGGAAAAGAAGGGATACGAATACGGGTCGTAGCGCCCATGGTGACAGCTTTGTGAATAAAATCTGGAAACGACGAGACAGCTGTCACAAAACGTCAAACTTGAACGGTTATATTTTTATGGTTATAGTTAGAGACCGGATTATATGCAACTTAAAATTGTCGAAATATGCATGCAAATATGCAACATCAAATTTAAATAAATACTATAAAAATAGTGTTTTCTTCTGATTGAAACAATATAGAGCAATATCGCCTTAGTTACAATATGTCATTACACACTAATATTTCCCAAGAGAAATATGAAACGCCATTTTAAAGTATACTTTGCGCACGGTGATTGGACAATCAAACACGCAAAACAAAATACTAAAGCCATCTCTGTTAAAAAGTGACATTTAAGTGACGTTTAAAATAAAAAATGTGCCTACTTATTTTTATATTTTAAAAACCAACCAAACTTTTTCTGAATTATTTTGCGCGCATTCTGCGCGCTATTGATCTAGAATTTTGCATAAGGCTTCCTTTGGCAAATTGCTGGGGGGGGGGGTTGAGAACGAGCAAAGGGGGGTAAATTTTTTGCTCAGTTTTTCGATATCTAGCGCCGTTTTCGAGTTATTGCAAATTCAAAATCTCAAATTTAATTATTGATGTAATATTAATATATTTAATAATATATTTTTCAATCAGAAGAAAACTATTGATTACAACACGGGAAATATGAATACATTTCCCTTGGTTGTCTATACATCTCTCGGGCTTTGCCCTCGAGATGTAACTACCCAACCTCGGGAAATATACTATTCATATTACCCTAGTTGTAATAATAGCTATATTTTTTCAGTAGTAAGGTTGTACCTTCTTCTATCAATCAATATATTTTTATAATTAGAAAATGATTTTTCTACATCCACTGAGATCACTAGGTAGTATTTCAATATCGGTACTTTTGTAATTATCACCTCTGGCAAAGTTGATCCCGATCGTAAAGGTGAAATATTTTTCTCACAAAATCGACAGTATAAAATATTTCCGTCGTAGTTAAATGATTGTATTAATCTAGTATTTTGGCCAGACAAGGATACAGTCCAAGGATATGTGCCAGAATGTTTTTATCTTGACCACAATAATACAAGAGTCATAATAATTGATTGTACGGAATTCAAAAGTTAATCAAGTTAAATCAAAAGTTGCTGGAGGAAGGAAAAGTGATTCTCAGATCACAATTAAATAACATGCTTGAATATGGTGACACAATTTTAGCTGGCAAAGAATTTCCAGATATACGTACACGACTTGATAACAGTAGCAAAGAAACATAAAATGATACAAAATTTTAAACCAAAACAAACAACGCTAAACAATTTACAAAACAGTTTTTTATAAAAATTTTAAAACACGACAATAACAATGAAAATATTTCCAGATTTAGTTTACTCCATCGAACCAATAGGTGGCGTTACTAGACATTCTCATCTCATAGCGATTGATATAAAATCGAGTATCCCGTTTATATCTCAAAATTTGTATATTATTGTTTTATGCAATGAAAATATTTCCGGATTTAGTTCATTCAGATAGCGCTACAAGACATTCTCATAGCGAATAGTAGAATTTTTTTTAACTCGCGTATGACTTATCAAAACAATTGTATGAAACGTATGTCTTAGGGTTCTTTATATCAAACGAGATGTCAAATGTCAAATGATCAACCCACCAAGCACCATAACCATTAACATAACCATAACAACCATAAAATTAAAACACGACAGTATATATATTGTTGTGTCCGCACTAAGTGATGAAAATGGGTTGCGAACTTAGCAATAAAATGACGGTATTTGCAACTAGAGGAACCACAAAGCAAAACTCTATTTTAACATTTTATTACTAGTGTGTGTTTTATTTTTATATATTCTTAATTTTGATTTCAGTGTTTGTTTAATATTTTATGTTTGTCTAGTTAGTAAGTTTTTTTGTTTCGAATTTGATTTTTATTTTATGTTTGTATTATGACTCACGTAAATGCCGACAACAGCAATATTTTAAATAATAAAAATCTAGATATATAAAAAAAAGAAGACAGTTTAAAAATGGATATCCAAGGCGATGAGAAGAATTAATCAAAAAATAAAGTTAGTCACATAAAGATTTGAAAGCAGTCGGTCGACGAAAGTTTGAAGGCAGTTAGTCAGAAAAAGATTTGTAAAGCGGTCGGTCGACGAAGGTTTGAAGGCAGTTAGTCAGAAAAAGATTTGAAAGCAGTTGGTCGACGAAAGTTTGAAGGCAGTTAGTCAGAAGAAGATTTGTAAAGCGGTCGGTTGACGAAGGTTTGAAGGCAGTTTAGTCAGATATTTAGCAGAGCGGTCGGTGAAGAATAAATTCAAGAAGGAAGATAACAGTGTTTTTGTCTATAGAAAAGCTGGGGTCGGCTATTTGCGTGAGTTTTTGCTATTGTTAAAATTTTGTTCCTATTTTTTTTATATTTTAACTTTGCAAATAAAAATTATAAAACCGTTATTTTATTGTTTACTTGTAACAATTTTCCACATTCGAGAACCTACGTTATCCCATTGACGAGATAAGAGGCGCGCATAAGGTCGCAGCAATATATATATTTCCCACTTCGCACTTAGAACTAATCACCGCTCGTTTGTACTATTAAAGATATCCCATAGGTCACACATTATATCAATAATCAATTTCCTCCATAATCCTGTTTTTAATATAATAGTATATTAATCCTAATTTCAAACTAAAATTTAAATCTTAAAACTGAAGATGAAGTAATTAAAAATTAGATTCAAACTTGTCTTTAAAATTTTCCAACCACGTGGATGAGGAATTATTATTACATAAATTTTTAACGTAATCCTGTATTAAATTCTTTTAGAAAAATAAATCAAATATTTAAATTTACGTATTTTAAATTTGTCGATGGCTACGATAATTTTTACTTAAACAAACTTAAATTTAAATTACTGAATAAAATTTACACCCTTGTTCACTAAGTTTAACCTCTTTCTTTCGGACGCCCAACTAATAATGGCCACCTATCCGGTCTTTCAAAACTCACCGTACCCTGGTGTGATAAACTAGTAACGGTATATTTTTATCTACTAACTTCTAGTGTAAAATTAAATGAACTAAGATTTAGAATTCGCGCCGATTATATTTAAATTCAAATTTATAATATTACATGGTTAATAAAACTTAAAATTTTAGCACAATAAATTTATAAATAACAAAAACAGTTCAAATACAAGTTTTTAATAGTAGAAGCTCGATAAAGAAATCATTCGAATTTATGAAGATCTTTCCCGATGTTTTCTATAGCTACTCGGTAACGTGAACATTATACACTGGATAACGTAATATATTGATGTCTACCAGCCACTTCTTATCACTTGTGCGCAGTGGCGCAGCCAAGGAGGGGCTATACCCCTCCCCCCCACACACACTCTTCAATTTTTTTAATTCTCACTTCAATTTAAGGTAGGTAACAGTGGTACCACAATAATTATACTCGAAAATAAGATGACCACGCCCTTTTTTCCGAAAGATTTTCGCCTGCGGCGTGCACTTTCAACACAGCTCGCTTCGCTTGCATCCTTTAGCCTCTCCACCTTATAACAAAATCCTGGCTGCGCTACTGCTTGTGCGGGAATAAATATAAAATAAAGACACCCGTGTTTAAAAGAAAAAAATTCATATCTACATAATGATAATAAAGTCGCCCAATTGTCGACAAAATACAAAGTGGTGATAACATTATAATTTTTTTTCATGTTAGTATGTAATTCTTTTCATTTTGCATGCAATTCAGATCAGAATTTTTGTGAGTGCATTTGTTTTTCATTTTGTTAGATGTATTGTAAAATGGCAAAGTCAAAAAATAATACTAATAAAAAATATGTTTCACTATTAGAACTAAAAAACTAAAAAACGAAAGCTAAACAAAATAACTATGTTTTTTTCATGAATTTGGGACATTACACGTTTTATAAAAAATAAATTTGTTAAGAGTACATGTAACGTTTTTGTGGAAAGTGGGGGGCCGACAGTCTTTAAAATGCTCGGGCCGGTTTTAGGTCCCAGTCTGGGCCTGTTTGATACAATCTAAAGAGCTCAAAAAACGAATTTCTGCACTATTTCAAGATTTGTAAATGAAGCAATTCAATTTATTTACAGTCTGGATTTACAGATCCATGTAAATATAAAAATTGTAATTTTAATGGTAACGGATGCGGCAGCATATTATAATCAAAGCTGGAAAATCTTTACAAGTGTTTTTTCCAAATACGATTCATTTAACATGTTTTGCACACAGCGTAAATCTTTTGATCGTAGTAGTAAGATCATGTTTTCCACTTGTAAATTCATTAATAAATCAAGGCAAAAATATTTTTTTAATTTATATAATAAAATATTTTACAGTTAATTAGGTTAGTTTTTACAGCATAGTTTGGAAAACATACTGCATACTATATCCCCTAAATTTAAGCGCATATAATATGAAGTTTTTTAGTGCATATTATTCTCGGCTCTAATTATTAATAACAATATAATAATTTTTAAAAATTACAATCATAGATTATAGATTAAAATTGCTTTATAATAATATCTACAAAATTAGATATCAAAAAAGAAATTTCAGAAGAATTTAAGGACCTGTGATAGTGCGCGGTAAGAAAATAATTATATTAACCTTTTTCTGACGTGTAGGTACATATACATGATTTTTTCATGGTTGAATCAGCTAGTTAGTTGAAACTCATAGCTTTGTTAAAAATATATAGATATTTAAAACTGTTATTAATTATTCCTACATTTTCAGGTGACTGGAATTGTTGGTAGAGCTGACGTCTTAGCATGCATCTTCTTCCTTATGTCATTGCTGGCATATCATGGGTAATTAAATCTTTAATTATAAGTTTATAATAATAATAATAATAATAATAATATGGTTTATTTGCGGATAAATCTTTTTACAACAATCAGTACAGAAAGAAATTCACAGCAGTGCATTCGGGCCGACCAGGACAGGAACCGCGGTTTCCCGCTCACAAGACCGTCATTGCATGCTTTACGCCACACTTGCTGTGTGACGTAAAGCATGCGTCAATTTACAATTAGTCGAATCAATGAAACCATATATCGGTTAACTGGTTGCACCACACACCAATAAAGAATTAATATTTATTTATTTACTTTTTTATTTAAAAATTATACGGACACCTTACACCTTACACCTATACACCTTTATAAACATAAATCAAAATTAGTCCGATTATTAACATGAATAGGGGTATATTATCAACTCCAACACTCCAACAAATCCTTACATACAAAATTTGTATGTAATACACATTTGGTGTCTTCCATTTTCGTGGATTAAAGTTTACAAAAGAACAACTAACCACGATTTACGTTCACATAACCAAACAGATGTGATTATGACCGTTCAGCTCCCGAAGTGATCAATTCAAATCAATAGTCTCATAACTTCTTTGCAGAACAATCTCGATATGTGTACCCTAATCTGTGAGTATACAATCTGATGTATCTATAGTTTGAACTCTCTCGATCCTAGCTACATGAATAGCGTAGTGAGACGATCAGACAACTGAACAGCACTCCAGAATGGGTAGAACTGATGCACAGAAAAGCATTTTGAAAATTTCAATACTTGTGAAATCTCTAGTAACTCTAAGAACAAACTATTGTAACTTCATAGATCTTTGTCAATCCCATCTCTAGGAAATAATTACGCCAGTTTTATACCAATCTTAAAAAATCGGATGTGGCCATGCCCATAACTTTATCATACTTTTAAATAATAATAAATTTAAAAGAATTTTAAAAAAATATTATTTTGGAGGAGATTAAAAAGTTAAAATTTTAAAAATAAGAAAAAAATTATTTGCAAATTTTTTTTTTTATTATTTTTTTTTATATTATTTATTTTTTTTGCGTTTCCATATACCGATTTTAACCAAAATCTAATCAGCTCTAAGTCTCAATATTTATGTACTAAATACAAAATTTTGTTAAAAAATTTCTATTACTTTTTGAGGTGGAGCGCACACAAAATTTAACCACATACATATATACATCCATACACACATACACACATACATACAGACATTTTTTGGAAATGACGATTTTCCGCTTCTGGGACCCCAAAATGTATAAATTCATCAAAATCTCAAGTTTTTTTTTCTGCACGATAACAATACTTTCTCAGACTTCGTATGATAAAGTAAAAACAGGTTTCTGGTTTTACCGAAAGTAACAGTTCTACAAATAGCTTATAAATAAATTTTTAATCGATTTTGTGGTAATTAGTATGCATTGTTATATATGAAATTAAACATAACCTAAAGAGAAACGTTAAAATAATAGAATTTTAACTGTAAAGTAATGAATACATTTAATTATGATCAATGCAGCGCTGGTCCTCTTTGTAGGAGACACTAAAAAAATTGAACATCATTTATTTGTTCAACTAAATTATTTTTTCGCATTTTGACTTATAATGTGCTGTTTTATTAAATTCAAAATCATTTAATAAAGTGGCACTTTAGCACATAGATATGTCACTTTACTACATAGTAATGTCACTGTCAATAAAAAACTATTGGATAGAAGATTGTTTATTTAAATATTGGAATCATTGTTATACATTTATGTATATTAAAAGTACAAAATTATTATTCAAACTAGAAAACTTAACAATCTCACTTTTATAATAAATATTATGTAACTTACACAAAATTCGAATCAAAAAATAAAAATTAACTGTTGTTATGTAAATAAATAAAGCCGTGTCTGGTTACTAGATTACGAAAATTTTACACAAATATCTATTTAGAAACTTTTTGAATTAGCAATAACTCAAGAACGGCGCTAGATATCGAAAAACTGAGTAAAAAATTGGCCCCCCTCGCCTCGTACTCACCCCCCGTAAATTATCGGTAGGAAGGCATACGAAAAAATTTAGACCGATCGCGCGCAAAAAAAATTTACTCATAAACGTCTAAATTTATATTTTAGATTAGATTTTCACAAAATACGAAAAAATTGTATAAACAAACCTCGTAAGAAAAGTAGTTTTACTAAACTCATATAGCTTTTAAGTTACTCGCTCGCTGTGCTCGCTCATACTTAAAAGCTATATTCGTTTAGTAAAACTTAACTTTTCTAAACTTGTTGTTTAATATACTATTATTTATTTATTTATAAGTTTTTAAATTTTACATTTAAATTAAAATTATTTTAATTTTGTAACTAAATTTTAACTTAATTGTGAGATCAATGAATAATTATAATATAATAATAGTTTGTTACTCTCTGGTTGATTGTAGTGTTTTGAATTTTGGATTCTTATCACACAAGCCTGAAGTTATTTTGAAGAAAAACTTGAACGCTTTGAAGTCAAATAATTTTGAAATTTTAAAAATAAGATTCTACCTATTTGACACCAAAATCTGTTAATCAAATAAAACATTATTGAATATCTCTAGAAGAATTAAATAAATAATTTTTAAGGTGTTGCTTGTAATTGAAAATTACAGTAATTGTTGAAAAATTAAATTTCAAATCTCGTTAATACATGTCACCAAGAGTAATCAAAAATTTTGAAATTTTTTTAGCAGTATATTCAGTTAATCCAGAAGACACTTTTTGCGTTAAAATCGACGATACTTGCCCAGACCGTAATGCTGGGACACTGAAAAAATAGGGATATTATAAAATAAGATACTCTAATACGATATAGGGCGTTCCAACGACTGCAGAGAATCTCTGAGATAGTGGGAAGACACTTTACTAAGAAACATTTTTAAAGCAAATTTTTGTAGGAATTCAAACCCTTGAATTTTTATTTTATAAAGGATTTTTTCTTTAAAGCAATATTTTCAATGTTTGCCGTCAAACTGACATGGCTTTAGCACTCAAGCTTTTTAATTTTTTAGTTTTAATGAATTATTAATTTTTTAAATAATCTCTTTTAAATAAACACCCTGTATCTTTTAAACGAAAATCTATCAGCTCAATTCGAATGGCAACCTCACGGGCTAATCTTTAGTCGAACCTAAATTTTTTCTGAAAACCAACTGATTTTTCAAAAAATTCACAAATAATGAACAACGACAAATAAATTTACAAAATCATCAAAAATCTTGATTTAATAAATTGCATTTTTTTTAATGTCATAACGTATGTTCAATGTCTACTGTTGTGAAACGCATTAGTTTCTGTTTCAGACAAACCACTTATAAATTGGTTTGTCTCATTCGCTTTATACATAATTTCTACGGTGTATTTTATTTAAAAGCAATATTAAATGCAATATTATATTCAAATCTAGAATAGGCAGAGAAAATTGGGAAATTCTTAAATATTTCCCACCCGAGCAACTGACATGCATCTCAATATTAAGATACTTGCACTTTCATGTTTAACGGTTCCAACGAGATTGTTTCTTCTTTATGCTGTATTTGGCTCTCGCCAAATTTTTGCAGTTTCGTCGTTCTGATAAACATTAAATTTATTGTCGTCACTGAAAATAATTTTAGTTCAGAACTCTTTTACGCGAATTAAATGTAACTTAGTAAATTCTAATCTCTTCTTACGATTTATTACACTACTAAAGAGTTTCTTGTAGCTTTCCTATTCTAATATCCTTTGTATATAGTATAAGGATCACACTTCTCACCGGTTTTCTCCAACATTTCAGTGGCTTTTTTAGGTGCACTTAAACGCGGATTGCACTTCACTTTTGTAATAATTGATTTATCTTTTTGATTTGTAAATATTCTTAAACGACATAAATATGGAACCGGTACTTTGGTAATTATTAATTATTGTCTGGATCATTGCATGGCTTTTATCGACTAAGTTATCAGTTTGCCATAAGAACATTCTTTCGGTATGATTCTTAACGATCATAGTTTGTACGTGGGTTGTGTATGTAGACTTTTGTCGTGCACTTTTATAAGGTAAAAAAGCAAAATCTTTCATTTATTAAAGTTTATTAAAATTAAAAACAAATTATTAGTTTAACAGTATAAAGTCTTATAATAATAAATAATGTAGTAATTTCATTTTTGCTTAAATAATTTTTCATTAATTAGACAGCCAAATACTTTAGCTATGTTGCAGTGTATTTCAGACTTTTGCAGGTACATGTCGCTGCCCCCTCCCCCCAAATCAAATTTTTGATTAGAATTGGTGTCAAATGTTTGAGTTTTGTTAGAGCTTCAATGAGCTTTCGTTCCTGTCGTTTGAGCTTCAACGGTCGCGGAGTTATTCGCGAAAACTTTTAGTAGGGGCGGTGAACATGAGGCCCCCCCCCCTCTAATTGGAATTTTTGGGTAAAATTGGTGTCAAACGTTAGAGCTTCGTTTGAGCTTCAATGAGCTTTTATAATCATCATTATAATCTAATTTTGTTCAAAGTTATTGGTGTTTTAAATTTTTCACAATTTCAGGAGTAAAGTGGTCACTTTAGTCCTCTTTTTGCGGGAGTAAAGTATCACTTTTTCTCCCGCAAATGAAAGGCGGGAGTAAAGTAAATATAAAAGAATCGTTACCATTCAATCGTTTTTATTGGAAACAAAATTAACATTAACGTTTACATTAGCACAACTTACAATATTAAATAGACGATCCATCGATCTGGTGGAAGAAGAGGTTAAATTTAAAGTTTTATCTATCTGATTTGCATCACCGACAGACCGATCAGTTCTACAAATTTCACCTCCAAAAATTTTAGTCGCAATCTCTTCTTTATTTTTGATCGAATTTTCCACGTACCCCTCAGCTACAGTCGAAGACTTCCATCCACCATGGCGCTTCAACACATCTATATGTACTCCCGTATCAGCGAGCAAAGACGCAGATGTACGTCGAAAACAGTGGCCTGTATACGATGATGGTTCAGAAAGTTTTAAATATGCAGCTATTTTTTGTGGCAGCTGCCCAAACGCGTTCTTTCCTACAGGTTGCGAAGTACATTTGTTACTTCTGAATTGCACAAAAAAACGCGAATGATTCGTATCCTCCTTCCGTAAATTCATATATTTTTTAAGTAATTTTAAAAAATCCACCGACTGGCCTTCAGAATTGTTGATCACAAATTTTCTATCGCTACCATTTTTTGTATTGCGGATGGTACACAACATTGTCAAAGAATCTATTTCTTTGAGATCGCCAACATGCAAGTGAACCAATTCATCTCCTCTGCATGCCCCTGCTACGCCCAAGATAAGTGCAGCCTAAAATATAAAGTTGTATTAGTATTATAAAAAAATGTTTATACAAGAATTACTTACTTTAGCCATCAAAAATGTTTCGTCTGGCGCTTCGCTCAAAAATTGTTCCACTTGCTTTGTAGTTAAAATGTTTGATTTTTTGGCCTTGTAACCCACATTCTTCCTCTTAAGGAATGCGGTTAACTTATAAAATTTTCCAATATCTATATCTTTTTCAAAATTCAACATACACTTCAGCATGGAATACTGCGACCAAAGAGTAGAAGCTTTTAGCTCTTTCGCCTTTTCAAAGAAGTAAGCCAGCATAACATCTTCGGTGTAATGCTTAACATTATTTTGCGTACACCAGGTTATGAATTTATCATACTGTTTTTTATAAATTGTTTTCGATTTTGCAGGCCTTCAACTTTTGCCATCGTCGCTGCCGCTTCAACATCCGAATTTTCCTCACTTTGTCTCATTTTCACGTAGGAACAAATTATAAACGATCACTTACATTAATTTGATTAAGTATTTTATATATCAAACTTATTTATGAAATATAGGCACCAATAAAGAATAATTATGTTAAACACAGCGCACGGTGTAATAATATGTCAAAAGGTAAATTGAAACAACGAAACATAAGAAACGATTCATAGGTATCGCTTCAAAAAAAAACAACAATTCCAAAAAGCAACCTCATATTTTACTAAATAATTTTGCGCGCAATACTGCGTGCGATTGGTCTGAAATTTTGCATATAAATTTTTACAAAAAATCGTTGCAGGGGGTTAGTATAACTAAGGGGGGGGGATAATTTTTTGGTCAGTTTTTCGATATCTAGCGCCGTTTTCGAGTTATTGCAAATTCAAAATTTCAAATTTAGTAGATTGACTTATGCAATTTATCATTTGCAGACAAATTGTGAAAAATAGTATATATACCTTGGGACTAAGGTGGCTTTTCATCCCGAGTGCGATTTTTGCACTCGGCTAAAGCCTCGTGCAAAAACCTTCACACGCGGGATGAAAAGCGGCACCTTAGTCCCATGATGTATAATATACTATTGTGCACCTCTGAGCGACTTGCGCGTGAAAACCTTTAATTTTAATTTCGTAAACAACTTTTTATTGAGTTTGTAAAAACGAATTAAACTCCGAAAGTAAGTTTTGAGGAAAATATATTTTATTCATAAAAGTTACAAATAATTATAAAACAATTGATAATAAAACTTTATATGCTATATATAAGGAATTGGCATTTAATGGCAATTATAGTTTGTCGTACTGTTTTAGGCGATTGGTGTATATCACCGTAGCGTTCCCAATGTCTAGTATTTTCACGCCAAAAATAGCTAATGTAATAATGCCCTATTGCGTTAAGGATGTATGAGCGAGCGCGTTTTTTGTACTTTTTTTGATGAGTGATTTTGATGAGTGGGGATAGGCTAGTATCGTTGCGGGGTGATGTGACAAAAATAACCACGTGACGTGTAATTTACATTTGACAACACAGTTTTTTTGATTAATTTTCTGTCGTTGACATCTGACATTTGAACGTTTTATGCATGCTATTTTTTTAATTTTCATTTATTGAAATGCGGTTTATTTAATATAAAAATTCTAAAGTCTGCTGCTTTCACTATTAGGTTATATTATGTCTGTTTTTAAATACACAAATGAGGTTATATTTACATCTGTATTTACTATTACTACAGCTAGTTTGTTGTGGCGCTCGTAATAGCAGTGAAGCTCTGCAGTAAACTACAGTGAAACGTTGGCAAGTGCCATATTACGGCGAGAAAAAATTTGTAAAATAAAAAAATTTGAATTTCATTTCAATTTTTCTTTTTGGGATGAACCGATGTATAGTATTTTAAATATACAGACGAATTACTGTAAGTATCATCTTTCTTATTTATAGTTTTTTTTTTAAACTGAAGATATTTTAACATACTGATATTTGTTGATTTATCATCACAACTACCAATTTCTCCATAAGAGCAATGTATTTTATGTCGATTTTCAAAAATTTTTTTCTTTAAAATATGAACGGTTACCTATGCTGAAATTTTTACAGTAAATTTATTGAGTAAAAATCTATATGTAAAAAAATTTTGAGGTTTTAAATTGAAAATTGTTGTCGCGCTGATACATCCTTAATGTCTTTTAGTCACAAACAGTTAGTAATCGACACATCCCTGACTTTTAAAAAGTTTGGAAGCAGTTTATTATTTACTTTCACTTGACAACCAACCAGAAAGCTATCTTGTTTTACTTTCCAATCTTAAGCCTGTTTGACACGACTTTAAATTTTATATAAAATTTACATGTAAATTTTTATGTAAATTTGCACATATTTTTGACACAATTTTATGTAGGTAAAAATAATTTTCTGTTTGCAACGATGTCAAATTTGATAAGAAATTTAACACGCGCGCTTGCGTATTAACAAACAGTTTAGGGAAATTTTTCAGATATTTAGTTTCATTTGATTTTTATGAAATTTCGGTGAAATGTTTGTGAACTTCAAAAACCAAACTGGGCGGACTTTAGGAGTGAAAATGTCTACTGCGCACATTTACACGCACTTTTACCACCAAATTTAGAACATGTTCTAAATTTTTCACATAAAAATTTACTCATAAATTTTTGTCACAAACCCAACCTAAAAATTGTTTTCGAGTGCGTGGTTTTCATTTTATTGCTTGTTTGGCATTATTATTTGAGTGCTTTAGTTTCATTTGATTTTTATGAAATTTTACCACCAAATTTAGAACATGTTCTAAATTTTTTTCATAAAAATTTCACACAAAATTTGCTGATAAATTTTCTGTATGCAACGGTGTAAAATATTTTTATAAAAATTTACATGTAAATTTTATGTAAAATTTAACGTCGTGTCAAACAGGCTTTAGGGTGAGAAGTGGTCAATGTCGCAATGTCGGTTGGCAAGAAATATAACTAGCAAAAGAAAGTTTGTTAATAAAATGAAATTTGATGGTATTTAATTATTTACAAAAAAATTGTGAATAAAATTGTATACATACCTCGGTGTCAAGCTTCATTCCAGCCTCGAGCTTACTAACTTAGTCAACTAACTTAGCGCTCGGCTGTAATAATCATTTTTAACCTCGGCACGTAATATACTATTACCATTGCAGGCGGTATAAGCTAATTCCTCCGTGAAGAAAATATGTGTTTCCATCCAGGTGAGTTTCACAAAGAATTTTCTGTAGTTGAATATTAAATTCTAAAGATAAAGGATCACCTTTCACCATTGACCCACAAATTTTTAAAAATAAATGTTGACCAAAAATTGTTTTTTTTTTCATGGCAGGTTTGGATTTGCACACAACTGGAAACATTAATTTCTTTAAACCGCAAATCTAGTAATGCTTTTTGGAGGCATGTAATTTCATTTGTTGGAAAATTAATTGTTATGGTAAGGTACTTCTTTTCTGAGCTTTTTGTTGCATTTTGTACATTTTTATTGCTCTATCATTGAGGGCTGATTATCGAATAATTGCTGAAACATAATATAATAAGCTGTGGATGCAGCATTGAGTTCCACATGATTATTTGGTAAATATTTCTTGTTCTGAATCTGAAGAATCTGATTTAAAATTGTAGCCCTAAATTACCTAAAATACAAGCAAGGAATAGCGTTACAAAAAAAAGTCAACATTACGAAAGTCAATACTACGTGAAATTGTTCGACAAATCTTTCTGCGGTCATATTCTATTAATGTAATAGATATTAATTATTATTATTAATAGTTATTCTATTAATGGAAGAAATTTAAAATTGTGTTGCAACTACTAGTTCTATCAATTTATCATAAATTGCTACTTTAAAAAAAAAACCTGAGTTGAGATTTCAACTGCGTATCCGTTATTCGTTCATGGGACAGCTGGAGTATTTTATTAGTGGTTTGATTCTCTAGAATAGATTTGTCGACATAATTTGTTCATTCACTACACTAATAATAGTAGGGAATAATAGCGATTGTATAGTTTTTATATTGTAAATTACCAAAGTACTTTCGTAAGTACTTTTATTTGTTTCTAATGTAGGTACATATTATAATGGCAAGATAAATGCTTAAAATGTCTACATATTATTTCTATACATATTCTATACATCATTATTCTATACATCACATTCTATACATATTAATATAAGATTTTATTTCTCAAAAACATTAAAATAGTTAACTTTCTCACTTCTCCTAAAAAGTACCACGGCTAGCCTCTGAATGCGGAAGATGAGAATGTCAGTCTCAGGTTGGGTTCATTTTTCAAAAAAAAAAAATGTTAATACTTAAATTCTTCTTCGTAAAATTTGCAATCGAAATTATTATCAATTTTAAAAATTTTGAACCTGCGATTTTAAATTATCCAGTCGAAAGGATATCTTCGTGAACACCTGTCGTCTTACAAATTTTAATTTTAATTTATCCTAATAAAACCAACTTTCAAAAATCAAAAAAAAAAAATATTGTTTATCAAACAATAACTTTTTTAATAATAAAAATAAATAATGTCCAAAAACTCACAATAAAAATTCTCACGGTCAAATCCGACCAAAGATACTCTCCAAACTCAAATCGTAATATTCAAATTAAAATCACAATTGCATAATTATTATTTGCACACAAAAAAAACTAAATTTGTCCTAAACTAAATCAAAGTCAAAACTCGCACAACCACTCGTGCGGTCATTTTGGCAAAAAAACGCTCATGTTTCTCTCTTCTTTCCCCACCTTTTGCACACCTTCAAAATAATCAAATTTATAAATAAACTTCCAAAATTTTATAAAAAGAGTACAGGGTAGGTCCAAATCATTTGCAACACGACAATATATTGTGGTGTTTTAAAAGGATTCGCACCCACCCTGTACATTTTTAAGAAAATTTTATTTTAGTTAGTTGAAATTAGAGATTGTAAAATTAGAAAGGTGGGGGCGAATCGACGGAAATAGAGGGCTTTTTGCTAAGATGGCTGACCGAGCTGGTCGATAGATTTTTGGCTTTGTGAATAATTAGAGATTTTGTAGTTAGAAATAGTGAGTAGGTAATAAATTTATTTTGAAAATTTATTTTGAATAAAGTGATTTTATGAGTGCATTATTTTGGATATTTTATTACTTTGAAGTTATTGGAATTATTTAGAACATTTTTTTTTATTCGCTGCCGAGCGGTGGTAAGACGATTTGATCTGGTTAATTTCAAAAGAAAATAAGTGGAAAAATAGAGTTGGTTTGGAATACGTAAATTTGAAAGTTATAAGTTATATTTGAAGGAGTGAACGTGCAAAAATGATAAACCGACGAGTTGATAGTGGGAAATCAAAACTACGATATCTTTTAAAATATTTAAACTATTGCATTGGAATTAAATTACGTACGGTTTCATTATTTATTTTTGAAAAATTATTTATTTGTTTGATTGGAAATTTTACTTTTGTTGTGAGAACGAAAGAACCCAACCTGAGAAAAGATTGTCTTATCTCCCACAGAGAGGAGGCTGACCCGGAGCACGTTTTAGTGTATGTGAAGAACTAACGTTTTAAGAAGTATCACTGCAATATATTGCGGTGTACTCCTGAGGTAAATTTAATATTTCCAATTAATTATTTTAAAATTTCTCCAATTAAATTTATAACTTTTCAAATTTTAATTTTGTTACACTAAAATAATCCAAAATGGCAATGCAAAATTTTACGATATCCGTGAAGCAGGCTCTTATCAACACAAATTTTTTTCTTGAATAAATTTCCAACTTAAAAGTAGGGGAATGTTGTCAAGGTTGGCCCGTCGTCTGGGTCGGCCCACCGCGATTTTTCAGTGTAGATCACTGAAACCACCTATGTGCGAGTGTGGCAAAACATCCCTCAATGACAACGAACTTTTCGTGCCATTACTGATTTTGGAGTGTAATGTTGAAACGTATTGTGCACTCATTCACTGAACCAAGACAAAAAAAGTTTTCAACCTGCTGCGAATAGAACATGAAAACTTGGAGGAAAAACATTAATCTAAAATGCATCTAAAATGTGTTATGTGGATAGTCTTTAAAAATTATTCAAGGGAAACATTCAATTTTGTTACCTGTTTGGATGTAGTGTGACGCGATGTCAAGGTTGGACCGTTGCAAAAAACCACGTTGGTAAATGCATCATCTGCTTGGAAGCGAATGCTTTGTCGCCTGAACCGCAACAACTCTATTGCATGCATTAAATGCAAGAAAAATGTGCATCTGAAATGTGCCAAAATGGCAAGGAGCAATTTTATTTGCCAAAACGGTGATTCGGAATTATGTGTCATGTAAATCAGTTCTCTGCGATATTATATTGTAAAGTTTCAATTTTAATACAACAATTTTATCAAAATGCATAGGATGAGCCCAAATCATTTTGAAACACAACAATATATTAACTGTTGAAATATTATTGCTTTTATAACATTTAAACACTTTTGGATGATCCAGATTCGTCGTATTGAAAACGCAATAGGTGGATAACAACGGTTCTTTATTTATAAGTTTAAGTAGTATGTTACATAGTTTTGGCTTAAAACTAATCTACTTCCAAATAATAACTACATGATAATTAATTAATAACTAAATAATAACTAACTTTAACAATAACATATCTTGCTATTTATTGACCTCAACCAAATACTGTGATCAGCAGTTGTCGGTCGTTGTCACTAAATAGATCGTTAGAAACGAAATAAGCAATGAGCTGCACATCAAGCAAATTACATTTCATTGACTCCGGATATCAATAAAAATTGCAACATACTTAAGGCATGCTTCGAGAACGTCTCGAGTTGTGTTATAAATATTAAGGACTGTTCTTCTGCACATTTGTTTTTTAATTTTTGTTATTTTATGCGCTGTTATTTTTGTACATATTATTTAGGGTAGGTATAATATATAAAATGGTTAAGCTCATTAACATGTGATAATATTTTTTAATGAAATTAATTTTTACATGTTAGATAAAATTGAAAAATAATTTAATTTATAACTTACATAAAATTGTTCAAAAACTATGTATTTAAATGAATGATATAGCTTGTGACACCCTGTTATAACTGATGTTTCGATTTTCAGAATCTCATCAGGCAAACCTGGAAAAATTATTGAAATGATTGAAAAGTTATGCTATTAAATTCAAAATTCAAACTTGATTAAAAGTCAAATTTATTTGACTTTTGTAAAAACAAAAATTATACTTACTTGAAGCCAAAATGAATAAAAAAACTTATTTTGAAAAATTCTAAATCGGAAAACTAAACTAACCCAAAAAAAACCTAAAATGAAACGTTAAATTATTTTTCAGTTTCATCTAACATGTAAAAATTAATTTTATTAAAAAAAGGTATAATATATAATGTTAATTACTAAATTTAAACAATTAATTATTTTAAATATTCAATTGCTTTCGTCGGTTCGTATTGCCGTTTTTTATTATATACTTGTTATAATAGTAATAAATATTATAAATACGTCATTATGACATCGCCAGACACTTGCAATGAAGTATGATGAATTGAGCACGACCGACTATTTTTAATCCACCAGATATTTTAATTTTAATCTTTTCTTATTATATTGTTTATTAAAATTTCATTTAATTTGAACAATTTTTTAGAAACAGATATAATAGTGTATATACTTGAACTTGAACTTCTACTTGTAAGCAATCATAAATATAAGGCCAACCGGGATTTGTCTGCTGCTTGGTCTATTAAAATTTGTTACGTGACAAAAATGCGGATCGACAACTTCCCCCCCAGAATATTGGGTTGCTCGGCCAACTAGCGGGAGGTCGTGGGTGACTACGATAGGGGAACGTCGATAGCACCAGCCGCACCACAGTTAATGGTTCCCTAATCCGGAGCAAGCCAATAACAATGCAAAAAAAAATAATAGTCGAGTAATAAGATGGGCGCCACCACAAGAGTCGAGTGCTAAAATCTGAAACTGGGTCCTCGTGGTAACCACAGTTCACTATAAAGAAAAAAAAACTAATACTTGTCTTAAGCCAAAAATACCCCTCCCCTCCGGCGCTCTTCAGCACTGCAGCGGTGGCTTGCACTAACAAAAAAACAAACAAAACAAACGAAATGGTTAAAAGTACATAATATATAATCAAATAAATCGTATAAAAGTTTATACAGTCGCAAAACAATATAAAAGTAATAAAACCAAATAGGTCTCAGTCGGGAAAATATTGGTTAGTGTGCACACTCCTAAGTTTCACAAAATTAATGAATTTAAATCAAATGTTAAGAATGATTCAGAACAAAATCTTAAAAATTAAATATTACAAAGAAGTTCACATAAAAATTATACAATAAACGGTTCAATTTAGTGGCGTTAAGTTTGAAGAGCAAAAGTTGATATAAACAATTTTGAATCAAGTTTATAAGTCATATCAAAATTTTTAGCATAAACCAAAAAATGCACAAAACACTTTTTTGAAACTAAAATGTTTAAGTTATCACAATATATAAATACACTGTATGTACAGTCATACAAAAAAGTCTACATACGGCTTGGTTTTAACAATAAATATTGATATTTATACCTGATTTTTTAAATTTCTTTTCAGAATTTTTATATTTTCTAAAATAATGATATTTATGGATAACATTGAAAAACAATTTTAATTAAATTTGGTTTATTAAACAATTGAAAACTAATAATACATAATAAAACTACTAAGATTAGTACAAAAAAGTTTACATACGGTTAAGTAAAATTAAAGTTGTACATTGGGCAACTTTTTTTTTAATATTTTGTACAATTACCTTAAGCTTTCACAACGGCTTTCATACGTCTCGGCATGGATTCAATTAAATTTTTAGTAATATTATCACCAATTTTGTCCCATTCTTCTTGAATTACGACTTTTAACATATTTTTGCTTGTTATCTCGTGCTTCCGAATTTTACGTTCTAATTGTTCCCATAGATTTTCAATAGGGTTCATGTCGGGACTTTGGGGTGGCGAATGTAATTGTTTGGGTACATTGTAAAGTATCCATTCACTCACAATTCTCGCCGTATGTTTAGGGTCTCGGTCTTGTTGGAATATGTAATTATTTCCGAGACCTAATTGAGTGACACTTTCCTTTAAATTTTTTCTCAAAATGTCTAGGTACTCCCACTTATCCGTAATTGAGTCTATAAAGTGTATTTTTCCTACACCCGAAGCGGCCATACACCCCCATACTAAAACACTACCTCCTCCATGTTTTACTGTGGGATTAACATTTTTTTTTCTTAGCTCTTCATTAGGTTTGCGCCAAACTTTTCCCCTTCTACCACATCCGATTATATCAAATTTACTTTCATCCATAAAAATTATCCGATTCCAGAAGTCCATTCCCTTATTTTCAATGTTCTTTAGCGAATTCTAACCTTAACCGTTTATTCTTTTTTGAAATTAAAGGCTTATTTCTAGCAACGTGGCAGTGAAAATTGTTTTTTCGAAGAACATTTCTAATAGTTTCGTCAATGACATTGATTTTTAGTTCATTTCGCACATCATCCCCTATTTTAGCAGCACTTATTTTAGGGTTTTCTTTCACTTTTCGTACAATTAATCTGTTTGTTGCATCACTTAATATATTAGGACGTCCACTACGTGGCTTAACTTTCAATGATCCCGTGTTTCCATGATTTCTTATAACGGTCTAGACACTGGACTTTGATTTTCCCACTATTTCTCCAATTTTACCCATTGACATTCCGCCACAATAATATTTAATTATTAATTGTCGCAATTCTATTGCTATTTCTTTACCCATCGTTAATTTTAGATCTTTACCGTATAGAAAATAAAGAGCAAATAATTGCAAACAAGAATAAATGTCCTTATGGCACATTAATACACACGAAGCGCATAGAAAATTATTCTTAGAAGTGCTGACAAGATATTATTCATAAATATCTTTATATCGTATGTAAACTTTTTTGTAGTAATTATTGTAGGTAAAACTGCTCTTACTTTTTTTTGTTGTGTAATAAACAAAATTTTACAAAAAATTTTTAATGTCGTCTATAAATACAATTTTTTGAATATAATATAATTTTTTCAAAATAAAATAAAACGTAAAAATAGGTGTAAATGTAATTTTTAATCAATAAAACTTGTCGTATGTAGACTTTTTTGTATGACTGTATATTATCGCAAACGTTTTCACTATACTATGGCATCATCAGGCGATGAACTAGTTCATCTTAACTTCTTCTTAACTAGTTCATCAACTTAAACATTTTAGTTTCGAAAAAGTGTTTTGTGCATTTTTTGGTTTATGCTAAAAATTATGATATGATTAATATCGAGTTACACTACTTAAACCGTTTTATGGCTTGGCAAACGAATAAATAATTCAAACAAAATTTCGTTCCCACGCGCATTACGCGTGGATGCTGTACCAGTCAGCTTGTTTTCTTGCTTACCAGTTTTCTTGAAGAATATTCTAGAACGTTGAAAAGATGCAACGTTTGCGACGGTTTCCTATTTTTATCGTATGGAAATTTCCAACAAACTAACGATGCAATTTATTTATAAACAGAATTAAATGAAAATTACAAGATGATTTTAATTATTATATTAAATTATGAAATCTATTTAAATTTTGGTGCCAATAAAAATCCACGTTACAAATTTGTATAATTTAATTAAATAAAGTTTCTTCAAATCGTAAATCGCTGACACTAAGGTACCCGGTTCGAATCTATAGAGAGTTTAAACTTTTCTATCATCGTCTCTGTGCTTTGGAGGGCACGTAAAGCCGGCGGTTCATTTGGATTGATGATTTGCTTTCATCAACAATAATAAACAATAGTTACGGGCACTTCTGAGATGAGTCTAGCAAGCTATCTTGGATGTAAAACAATATACCTACTGGCAGCACAAATAGTAGTCTCTTGGGAACATCACTGAGGTTGTTATTTGCGAATAAAATTAAGAATGCGACGTCTGGTGGCAGAATTGAGAACACTTCGATGCGAGTACCAAACGTGGTTCATTGTACTTAAATAAAGATTTTAGAGCAATTTGTTTCGTCATTTCATCGTTTTCTTTAATAATTCAAACATTCAAAAAGATTTGCAAGGTTGACTCGATCAGTGTAAACAAAACTATAACCTCAATTTACTCGCATATGACGGTCATTTTGACAATTTAGCAGCGCCCCGATCGTTAATTTTATTCGCGAATTAGTGAAAACACAGGTCGCAGACCTAACGAGAGAATAATTTTTAAAATAGCCACATTCATTTTCATCACACATACGTTCTTTTTTTAAAAACGTGTTTATTATAACATTAATTATAAATGAAAATTCCACACATACATAAAACAATGCATAAGAAATGTCAAAATTGACAGTTTGCTAGCGGCTAAAAATTGTACTTATAAAGAAACAAATTTGCAAGTGGATAAATTTTGCGGATATTTTTTTGTTTACCTTTGCCACGACAGCCAAAGCAAATCAACATTAATTAATGTGACGTTAAATAATATACGTATTGTTTTTAATTTATAAATATTAATACCTCCATAATCAATATCATCGTTTATTCGCAGAATTATCTTACCAAATACAACATTAGCTATTTGATTTCTGTTCTGATAATTTTTAATTTCAAAACACTCATACGTAATTTTAAAATTTCGCTCGAGAAAACTGTTGGTCAGACTAAGTTTTCTGTCGTTAAATTGCTAATCACGTATTCGTTGAAATTAAAAATTATCCGGATAAATCAAAGCTCTTGTTGTATTACTTACGATTATTATTTATACCGACTCTGCGGCTAATATTAATGAGCATTTAAAAAAAATTGTTTTTGAATCAACAAACATTATTTTTTACTTTATGCCATTAATACACTTAGTTAGGTTAATGTCCGCCTCACTTCGTTGCCTCACTGTAAAAAGTAGCTGTTTTACTTTTCTGCCAGCAACCAGTAGCATTGATAAACATATTACATTTCGGTAACTGGATTTAGCAACATTTAAAATTTATAGAATGGTTTCTTATACTTATAACTTTTATAAGGCCCAAGCAGGTCCACACGACAGCGATTTATGATTAAGTCATTGTAAAAACAAATTTGGTCCGCAACATAGTGATTTATTATTCTATACGAAGAAAATTATCTATAGGATGAATCACTAAATCACTTATTGTATTGTAAGTCACCATTAAATTATGTAAGTAACTAAAATACGTCTAAACGCTAGAAAAGTCTCTGGTAACTAGCGACTTTTGAGAAAAGTGGCGATTTGTTCGACAAAAATTGGCAGCGACTATCCTGCAATCGTACGTCCACACGTAAGATTTGGGTGAAAAATTGGCTTAGTAGAAGGCAAACTGTTTGCTTGCAGAAGTGAAAAATGAAGATGCTTATTGTTTTTCTATATTCCACAGTTTCACCCAGAAAGGAATGCATTTCCTCAAACCACGGTGTTGTGGGTTTATATATTTGAGCTGCATCAGCTCCAGAACACCACCGATTGCAGATTTTTTATTTTAGCTTTTATCATTTTCATAGTTATATTTTCGTTACCTATAAACTCGAATAATTCTTTGTAGGCATTTTCATGTGCAATTTTATTCTTGTACAAAGAAGAACCTATATTCCACAAACACTCATACTCTCAGTAGTGAATTATAAAATTTAAAGTTTTGCTGTCACCCCATCGAGACATTTTGACACATTGGCAAAGCTGATAGCATGCGACATAGTAGCATGCTATCTGTGTACGCATTCATACATGCTTTTTCCACACCCCCCGCCTTGCCGGTCTTGATATAGCAAGATAAACATCAAATGCCTTGCGATTTAGTAGCATGCTTTTAGCAGCATAGCAAGGCTGTATACACATGCTACTAAAAGCCATTTGCTACCTAGTAGCATGCTTTCGTGCTACTAAGTAGCATGTCTATTCCCTGCTTTACGTATTAAAACATATAGAATGTCATAAAATTTAATATTATTTTAAGACCGCCGCGCCGCACACGATACTTGTTTTGCTGATAGTTTCTGTGCATGGTTAAGTGCACACGGGTTTTGTGCATGATGGTTTTTAAGCATGGTTTCAAGCTTCAATACGCACGTAGTGACAGTGACAATCTGACAGTTTGTAAAAATGGACGCCGTTATAATGGAAATTCAACGTAGAAGATTAGCTGTTAGCATATTTTTGTTAATTGATCAATAAGTGTGTTGTACTTTTTTAAAGCAATTATACATATAAATCGAACTACCAACTTAAAATGATAATCTCTCTGATAACCTTCAGCAAAAATAGCATGGAATCTATCACAGAAATCCTGCACGAAAACAAGCAAGCAGGACAACTGCGCACCCATTACAGCTCAAAGCAAGGAAACAAGCATCGTGTGCGGCGGGCTTTATAGTAGATAAAACTAAAAATTACCAATAATTTTTGCATATTTTATATTTCTTAAGTTTTCTTTTTACAAATCAGAATCGCAACAATCGTAGATCATAAATTACTTTAATTTATTTTAATCCAATATCTTAATATAACGTTGTTTTATTTTTTTAAATAAATTAATAATTATTTTAATCTATAACAGACATCCAGATGGAACGAGCCACGTTTGGATAAGTGTATTACTTGGAGGTTTCAGTATGTTAGCGAAAGAAACTGGAATAACTGTTTTTCTTCTCAACTTTACGTATGATGTCTATCGCTGTTGGCCATTCTTTAAAAAGTAAGTTTTTGAAGTATGCAATATTTTATTATATGCCCCGAAAAGCGCTTCTTCTTATTAAATTAATATGATTAATTTCAATTAAAAAATTTAAATTTCCGTTGTGATTCCGGTGTTGATTTTAGAATTATTTACTTTTGTTTCTTTTTGTTTCGCTGTATTGTATGTGATTTATATTACTATATTGAACTTGTCCGCACTTATTAATAAATAAATATTTATTTGACTAATCACACAGCGCAGCACATTTGTCTATTTCCATCAAGAAAATAAAAAACAATAATTTTACCTGCGGAAATCGAGCACCAAACGGTCAAGTAAGATAAATAAAGGAGATATCAGAAAATATCGGAAATTTTATTGTTTCTTAAGCCCATGTAAATATCTACCCCTTGCCACATTATTAGATTCACTTACAAAATTTTAATTTTTTGAAAAATTTGACAATACCTGTTTAACAAAAGTAATTCAAATGGTTTTAAATAAAAGTTCTGGATGTATAAAGCCTGTTTGACACGACGTTAAATTTTTATAAAAATTTACATGTAAATTTTTATAAAAATTTGACTCATATTTTTGACACAGTAGAAATAATTTTCTGTTTGCAACGATGTCAAATTTGACAAGAAATTTAACACGAGCGCTTGCGTATTAACAAACAGTTTAGGGACATTTTTCAGAAATTTAATTATTTAAAGTCTATATATCTCGAGTTCCTCTGTATAACAGGATAACAGTTGTAGTAATCAGCTGTTTTTAGATTTTGTCACAAACGTAACCTAAAAATTGTTTTCGAGTTTGCGGTGCGTGGTGAAATTTCCGTGAAATGTTCGTAAACATTCGTAAACTTCAAAAACCAAACTGGGAGAACTCTAAGCTTGAAAATGTCTGCTGCGCACATTTACACGCACTTTTAACACCAAATTTAGAACAAGTTCTAAATTTTTCACATAAAAATTTAACACAAAATTTACTGATAAATTTTCTGTATGCAACGATGTTAAATATTTTTATAAAAATTTACATGTAAATTTTATGTCAAATTTAACGTCGTGACATACAGGCTTAAGAGGTTTATTCAGAAAAATTAATTTTTAATTTTTAATAATAATAAAAATCAGTTACTTTATCGTCCATGATTAATACGTTCAGTAAAGGTTATCGGGATTTGGACTACTGGTAAATAAAACCACCTCTTTTTCTATCAGTCGACGTTTCGAGTTTTATTTCACTCTTCTTTAGGACTACAAAAAAGAAAACATGTCACCGCTTTAATTAAAACAAAACCACACCCTACCTTCAGTAAATGAGGTTAGTAAGGATGTCAAGTGAAAAAGGCATATTAACAAATGAAAACGTCATCACCAATTTCCTCGCATGAATCTCAACATTATCAAAATCACAAAAAACTTTAAACTTACAAAAAACTTACTTACTGAAAAAAAAATAATAAAAATATTTAATATTTTGTGACACCTCCCCGTGCTGCAATAACTGCAGCTACCCTTTGTGGCACACTGTCAATGCAATTTAATGCTATTTGTTTTAAATTTGGATCATGGTTCCAATGGTAGATAATCCTAGCAATCAACTGAACTTTTGTTGTAATTATATCTTTGGTCAAAAGTCGTTTCAGACACTTCCAAACGTTTTCTATGTGATTCATGTCTGGGGAGTTCCCAGGCCATGGCAAAAGTGGTATATTTTTTTTCAATAAATATGCTTTTATGGATTTTGCCGTGTGGCATAGCGCCCCATCTTGCATGAATACCTTAGGACCATTTCCAAACCAGTCCTGTATTTGAGGAAGCAGTCGTGTCTCTAAAACCCTCTTGTATTGATCTTGTCGCATGGTCCCTTCGACAACATACAGTCGTCCCATACCCTTGCCACTGATGACAGACCCAGGATGCTTCACAGTCCTGACAATGCAGTCTGGATTAAGTTTTTCGTTTTGACGACGCCTAACAAATTGTACCTTATCATTCAAGATTTGGAAGGTGGATTCATCGCTAAAGCAAACCTGTAGTAAAGCAATATTATTAAATAAATAAAAAAATTAAATCCTTTTTATCAGCTTACTATGCGCCAGTCTTCTACAGTTAAATGTTTGTGAGCATAGGCCCACTCCAACCTCTTTTTAACCATTGCTGGGGTTAATCTTGGCTTCTTCACTGGTCTTCGACATTTGAATCCCAGATCGTACAAGTTTCGCAGCACTGTACGTGTTGATACACTGCAACCAGCTTTTTCAAACTTTTGTTTTATAACAGAATTTGTTGCTCTTCTGTGTTCCATTACAATATTGCGCAGAATTCGCTTTCCCCTACTTGTAACAAGTGATTTTCTACCACATCGACCTATTCGTGCAGCTTCGATAGGCTCTCTCGAACATAATTTTTGCCTCAACCGATTAACTGATGTTTGTGAAACACCGGATTTGATGGCTATCTGTCTTTGGCTAAGTTCTGTATTCTTTAGCAATGCAGTAACAGTTGCTTTTTGCTCAACTGAGAGATCTTTTGCTTTACCCATCTAAAATATGAATAATTAAAAATTTATCATAATTGTTTTCAATAATAACAATAAATAAGTCTAATAATATATTAGTTATTATAATTAAATACTTACATTTCAAGAAAAATTACAAAAATGCAAATTTAACACGTTTTACACACAAATAGATGCCAACTGTACTAAGCAAAATTCGAATTATAAATGGCAAATCTTATAGAAATCTATATTATTGACAAGATTTGGTGAAAATATTAACTAATAACGTTAGACTATCTTTGAAGCAGCCGTGTATAACAGTTTGCATGTCATAACGTTAATATTCTTTGAAAAAATTCAAAATTTGTTATTGATTATGGGTGATTCTAATAATGTGGCAAGGGACTAATGCCCGTTTTCACCAACATTTATTTAAGAATTCCTTAGTAAAGAATTCTTAACGCTAAGTATTCCATAAAGTGAAATTTGCATTTCACCAACATAAGAGTTTTTTAACCAGCAGTTCCCTTGCTAGGTATTCTTTAAGGAGGACAAATGAACTAATGAGGGTCATAAATGTCATATTTGAATTTGTAGGTTATATTTAATGGCGGCATTACGGTTGTGTATGATTATTATGTAGTTAATTTTGTTAATTATGAAGCAGGTACTGTAAAGGATTATATAAACCGTTAATATGTGGTGTACATACATAAGATAACAATGTGAATCCTCAAGTGATGGCAACTGCACTCTTCAAAAATATAACAAGTAACGACCATGTTAAATAAATAAACCATAAATTGTTAATAGTACATTTATTATTTCTTAATATAAAATAAAAATAAACTTGACAAATATGTAATTAATAAACTATAAAAACACACAGAAGTTATGGTTGATTAAAATAATTATTTACAATAATGTCTCGCGTTCCACCATATCTTGCATTATTTTGAATTTCTGCAGTCACTTGACCATTCTCGATCAAGTGATTTATTCCCTCAACTTCATTTGGTGGAAGTGCTTCCTTCGCCTCAATGCAAATATTGTGCAATACAGCACAAGCTATCACAACCGATATAGCTGTTTGCAGTTTCAAACGTATACCTATAGCTAATACAGGAAATCTTCGTTTCCACACACCATATTGTCTTTCAACTGTATTTCTGGTATGAATGTGTGCACGGTTATAATTTTCTTCAGCTCTATTTTCTGAAGTGAAGTGATGAAGTGTACAACTTCATCATCTGATGAATCATCATATCTTTCTAATCTATCAAAAAGTCGAATAGCATCCATGGCTAGAGAAGAGTGTAGAATAATGCACGGCTATTCAAAATCAACATGCACAAACACTAATTTATAACCTATAAATAGTATAATACAACCGCTAAGGAATACCTAACACTTTAGGGGTCGGTAAATCGGACCCCTAAGGTTAGGGATTTCTTAATAACACTAAGGAATTCTTAGCGCTTGGTGAAAACCAAATTTGACATAAGAGTTTCTTATCTCAAGTTAAGAAACTCTTAACGTTAGGAATTTGTTGGTGAAAACGGGCATTAGTCATGATATTTTCGTGTAAGGGGTTGCTTTGAGCATCTAACTTAGAAAATATATGTAATTTTACATACAGGGTGTCCCCGTAACCGTAGAGAACCTTAGAGATGGTGATAAAGGACACTTTTCTAAGACAAATTTTCAAATAAAATGTTTGTCTAATTCCAAACCTTTGGGGGTACCTCTCTTAAAGCAATATTTTGAATTTCTGACCAAACGACCATAGCTCCTATATTATTAATTTTTAGACTTAATAGATTAGATCTTTGTTAAGGTGATTTGCTTATCTACAAATTAGTTTATATCTCCTTATGTCTAGAATAAACGGTTAATAAACAGTTATAAATTAAATTAAGAGAAAAAATGTTAAAAAAATTTTAATTTTATTTTTTTTTTACTTTTCTTATAAACTCCGTATCTCTTAAACAAAACGTTTTAGAAAAAAACTAATGGCCCAAACCGGATAGGTAATTTAGTGGGCTACAACATTGGTCAAATAAATTTTCTTGGGAAATCAACCGTTTTCACAGAAATTTTGAAAATAATGAACAAACTTAACATTTCAAGAAGAGTTTCGTTAAAAATTATATTTAAAATAAAAACCAATTTTGAAAATATTGGAAGAAAACAAAAATGCAGTTTTAATATGTTTATTGTATGTTAACGTTCTGTCAATTTGCCAGACTTTTGTAAATATTTTTTGGAACGAAGTTCCTTATGGGAGGATGCGACAGGGGTACCCTAATCGGAAAAAAACGTCCGTAACAAAAATACGTAAGATTTTTATATCGTTCGATAATTACACCATCTGGTGGTCAAAAGTGGAACATCTGCTCAGCATTAGTACATATTTGGAAACCACGAGTCATAGGTTTGCAAATTTCTCTAGATAAAAAGTCGCCTTCATCGGGATTCGATTCCTCGGCTAAAATATGTAGGCGGGGCCTTTCGCTCAACGCCACACTTTTACTTTTTACTTTAAAAACTCTTTATTGATCATCGTATTTTCAATTTTTGTTACTAGGAAGTAACAGGTTGGAAACATGGATTATTTTACATTTTATCTGCGCCTATTGCAACTACGATTTATCAGATAAGATTGAACTACTGAGTTTTTTACATGATAGATAATTTCAAATTGTGGGTAAAACTGGGAAAAAAGTGAGTGCAAAAACACAGTGGAATGGCAACTTATTTAGTAATTTACGAGTAAATAAAATTTAAAAGAATAACAGTAACAATAACAAAACTATTCTAACCACTGAGCGAAGCCCCTCGCGTCCGACGTCAAGGCAACAGATGTCGCCCCACTAATATCCGCGGCGGCGTGGCCGAGTGAGGAGTGATTTTATTGGATATGGTGTTTTACTACAAGAGAACGTCGAGAACGTCATGTATTAGTTTGTGTCTGATTTTAAACGGCGTGTGCGATCGGGTTATTCGAGCGATGTTTGCGGTTAACGGGTTGTTTGGGCATCTTTCCGTAAAGAATTTCGCGGCTGTGTCGTTAATTTTTGTCCGGATGGTTAGTGTACGCGCTTGTTCGTGGAGTTCGGGTGTGTCTGTGTGTTTAGGCATCCCGGTGATTAGACGGAAAAATTTGTTTTGGAGTCTTTGAAGGGAGTCGGTATGGGTTTTGGCTGCTTTGCTCCAGACGGGACAGGAGTAAAGGAGGATAGAACGGACCATCGATTTATAAAGTCGGATTTTTAGGTCACTCAACGCCACAATGCGTATTGTTAAAATTAATAGTGATACGCTATATAAGCTACCCTTTGCGTATTGCGAATTAAGAACGCGTTAAAATTGTTAAACCGACGAATAATTTAAAAAAATATAATTTAATAATTTTAAATATTAATTTTAGAAATTTTCAGCCGAAAATAAAACACCCAAAATTTAAAAAAAAAATTGATTTTGAAAAATGCCACCCAGATGCAAAAATTATCTAAAGCCGAACGTGCAAAAAAAATTTCGAAAACTTCAAAAATGACCGCGATGATTGCGGATTTACATCGACTTTGACACATGCCGAAATCGTTATTTTGGCAATTTTGTAAAGTAGTTTTTGATTTTTATCGATAAAAAGATCATAATAAAATATTTATATCCTAATAATTATTTATTTTTTACCTCGAAATTAATAACTTGAAATTAATATTTATGTAATAAGGTACTTCGTTCCTATCTGGTGTCCCACGACATCACATTTTATATATTTTTTTTATTGAACTCCCATAAACATTATAATCTATAGTAATCGTCACGGAACTTAAGCTCTCGTCATAATTACAAAGCGTGTGAATTAAGATGAGAATCACTAGTCAAATGTATTTTTATAATCATAATGTTTTGTGGAATAAAATGGAAGCGGCAAAATTCATACCACTGTCATAATCTAACCTAATCTGTCAAACTTCAACTAATTAATTGAGAGGTTAAAATCGTAGGTTTTACAATGCAAGCAAAGTTCAAAAGTTTTTTTTTTATTGGTATCCTATAATGCTCATTTAAAGTACGCTTCAGCATGCTTAAATCCAACCTACAAAAACGCGCGTGTTTTAAAGTTACTATGGCAACTTCAACAACCTAAAAAACGTGAAGTTAAAAAATGTCAACTTTTTAGTTATTATTTATAATTATTAATTATATAAGGGGATTAAGAAGCCTCTAATTAACGAGAAAAAATGGTCACTCGAGGCGCAGCCGAGAGTCACATTTTTTCGAGAGGATTATAGGCTTGTTAATTCTCGAATGTAATTCAACGTTTCATCCACGACCAGGGCCAAAACCACAATTGAAAATTTTGGTTTTGAGAAACATCAAATTTGACAAATTGATTTTGACCAATACCTACTGATTTTGAGCTAAAACCTAATCCACTAGTGTATTATGAATTCTAATCCACTAGTGTATTATGAATTCTAATCCACTAGTGTATTAAAAGGCCTCTAATCCACGGAAAACGGACGTATTAAACCTTCCTAATATAGTGGTCGTGGATAAATTATTTAATATTCAAATATTTAACAATATTAATTTTTTAAATAAATGTTTTTATATTATACGACTTTTCCATTTTTGTCGTTCTAATATTGTCAGTATCCGGGAGCTTCATTCTAAACTAAAGACAAAAATTGTAAGTACGTAAGTTAATTGTAAGTTAACTTATTTTAAGTTATAATTGGTTAATACTGATTTATTCTAATTGGAATAAACTAATAACAACTTAGAAAATATAATTTACAATTGAATCGAAAAAAGACGACTGACACAAATTTTGTTTCTATCAATTACTAGATTACTACATCAATACTTACATCATAAACTATGAGTGACAGAATTATTTTTTGAAACCTAACACTTGTTACGAGGGCCTTACCTGTAAACTTATATTTGCCAACAACTTGCTCAGCGGATCAAAATTATGGGCGTGGTCTACTCTTGGAAGTTTAACACAATCAAATGACACAAATAGTTTATAAGCAATTTAATTTCTCCCTTAGATGTTTGTTAAATGAGCAAGCTCATTATATAATACAATAATGCAAAATAACATCGATAACATATTATCAACACAACAGTAATCATAGGCAACAAATGCCATAGTCATTATAACTAAAGATTATAATAACGACAAACATGAATTTATCGAAATGTCAAATAACATGAAAACTAAGTCGATACTGACCTGAAAGGTCCACAAAACGTATGCACACACAAAAATTTTGTGCTAAGTAAACAATATCAAAACCACGATACCTTTGTTACAAATTAAATTCCATCGTTAGACGCAGATGTCCATGGAAATGGTAGTTGAGGCAGCGTTCGGCATCGTGCAGTTCATAAGCTCCAACCAAGAATTGAGAATAACCCAACGTCCTCCATTTTAGGTCGTGTTACGTCAACAGCAACATCACTTAGATTTACTCAGTGGCATAATTTATTTACTTTTAATTAGAACTTCATCAGAACTCAAAGTCCGAAACGAAACGCAGTATCAGAAATGACATTACTTTAAATATTTCGGCACTCGATTTTTTATTAACTTTATCATCATTCGAATGAGTTCGAAACAACACAAGTTCACCATTAATTTAAAACTATTAAGGTTTCTGCACTAGATTTAACTTTATTATTATTCGAAAAGTTCGAAACAAAGTGCACGATAGGAAATCGTTCAAATTTCAAGATCACTACCAGCCAAGGTTGTCTTATCTCTCGCATTCCAATGCGCAGAACAGCAACGTCGGAAACATTTCCCGCTCTAGCTAAGGTCGAAAATCGCTTGGCGCGCGTCACTAACAATCTTTGCCTTAATTTCTTCAAAACTAGTCCCCCAAAAACTTCACAAACGATAATAGTGGAAATAGAAATTCCACTAAGGAACCGGAAACTTTCACCATAATTTAATCAACTAAATGAATATTTCAAATTAATTAGCCGGTCTTCGACATGACTTCCGACTTGCTCGCTAGCCGCCAGAGAAGTCCTCAACCGTCTCCCTACTGCTAACAACTTTCACGCTATGCGCGAACGATTGCGCGGTAACTAATGGTCATAAAACGTCGGCGTAACACACTGGAACACTCATTTGATAGCAAAACCAACGTGGAAATCCAAAAATGTGAATTAGCAAAAGACTTGCCTTCAAATGAATTACACCCAACTATAACACCTCTTAATGAGGTAGAAATTGTAAAAAAACATTGAAATTGAAATTGAAATGTCAGTCAATGAACAGCAAGAGGATGATTTTAATCATTCCAATACTGAGCGTAAGCTTAACCTTGCTGAACTTGTCGGCAATGAAGTTTTCTCTAATACAATGTCTCAGCCAAGCTCAACTACTATGAAACACTCTGATATGTGTGACGATAAACATTTTAAACTTCATAGCAACGCTATGGTTTATGACCCTACTTTGTGGTCTATCAAAGATAACATTTGAGAGCATGTCCTAAAAAATAGAAGAAATCAAGACATTTGCAAAGTAGATTTTAGCCGCTCTAAAAGATCCATTGGGGGACAATATTGCTATCTAACTCAAACTATGTTTGAAACTAGCTTAATCAATGGACAGAATATAAAACGATCTTACCTAATGTACTCAGAAAGTTGTGGAAAACTTTTTTGTATACTATGTCAACTTGTTGGAGGAATATCAAAATTAGCAAAGAAGGCTTTGATGATTACGAGTATTTAAAAATCCACGAGAATTCCTCAGACCATAAGTCATGTGCCTTAGTAATGTGAAGCATCTAATTATATTTTTCGACTTTAAAGGTTAGAAACGGCTTTTTTGTCATTTTTATAAGGAGATCTTTTATCTCGATTTAATATATCAAGTAAAAAATTGCAATCATCTGAGATCGACCTATCAACTATATCAGTATTGTACCGATCATTATCAGAGTATATTCAAAGTATAAGAAGAGCATTTGACAATTATGAAAATCGAGCGCTAGCGAAAGCAAATCTAACTCAATAAATGAAGATGAAAAGAACAGGAGAAAGATACGAAAAATCCAGTCAGGTGAAACCCGAGAAGGAGAAGTACAGTTGATTGGCAGAAAAAATTTCAGAATGAATACTTACAACATGATAATTATTGACAGATTAAATTAATATCGTAATAGAAAAAAAAACTGTGTATGATGAGCTGTACTCGTTGTTTAAATTTTTTATTAGTGCTGGCAAAAAAAAACCTTGATGTGAAGACACTTACTGAACACAGTAGGAAATTGTGTACTTTGTATGATAAAGATCTACCAACAACGAAGGTTTTTGTGAACGAGTGTATACATTTTTTCGGATTCTTGAAAGAATTGGAAAAATATCCAAAATCAATACTTAAATGTTGCCAAGTGCTGCATGACACCGAACGACAAGATATATACCCTTATGTTGATATCGCACTGAGACTTTTTTGACAATCCCTGCATCCAACTGTTTAGCGGAAAGGTCGTTTTCCGTTTTGAAAAGAATAAAAAATTATGCCTTCGAGATGTAGCAATTCTGACTATCAAATCAGAGCTAACCAAAAGATTGGACTATCAGAAGCAAAGAACGAAAGCGTGGTTTAAAAAGAAATTTTAGCATCGCATTCAATTAATAATTAGAGTATTTTTTAATTTGTAACATTTAAAATTGTAAAATATATGAAATAAAATTGTAAAAAATACAAGAAAATAAATAGGAGAGGAAGGGCGCGGCAAGTTGCCATCAGTAGCCCCTAGGCGGCAAAAGTATAAATCCGCCACTGATTTTATCGTATAGTTTTTCCTGCTTTTTTTGCGATTTCTAGCTTATTTGCTTTATTTGAAATTATTTTGAGCTTATTTTTGAATAAAATACGGAATGTCCATTTTTTTACAAAATGAAACCGTTAAATCTATTTTTTACTTCTTTTTAGTACTTTAGATTGGTAAAGCATGGTTTGTAAAAACTAAGAATGTCTACTGTTGATATATTTATATTATTATTGACATCTCGCTGGCTTAAAATTATAAGGTTCTATGTTACATTTTTGACACTAATTATATGAGTTATTGATACCACAAGGTTCTATGGTGCACATACAACATTTTAATTAATGTAACGATAGTATGAGAAGTCTAAAAATGGTTTTATGCGCACATTTACAAAGGTCTATGTGCTGAAAATTTCATTTCGGTAAAACAAAGTTCTATAAATTCTACATAGAACCTGATGTTGTATCTAAAATGCTAGAATATATCAACAAAGTTATATGTTATTACATACAACTTTGTATGTGCAATAAGAAATTGGGAATTATAAGAAACTAACATAGAATCATTTTATTTGGAAACGGAAGAACCCTAAGAAAACCACACCAAAAATGCAAAATATTAATAAATAACTGAAGCCAGTACCTCAAAATAACTATAGTTTCTTAATTTAACTTGTAACGATGTTTCTTTCCTTTTATATTATGTTTTATTTATATTATTTCAATATTTTTAAGTTCTATGTTACCTTCTTTAATTATAATAAACAGTTTTGATAAAACAAAGTTCTATGTTATTCTAGAGGTCCCTATAGAATTCAAAATTACGGCCCATTTTTTTTTGATTTTGTTATATATTAGACAGAAATTACTTATTGAAACAGCTAGTAAGTTGAATTACGAATATATTAAATATAACTACGATAACCAATATCCAAAATTTCAAACGCGTTTATCTCGGCTCCAGTACATTGTAACATAGAACCTTATAATTTTAACCCAGCGATCTGGTAGCAGGTTGTTTTTGGTGCTATACCCTCATACCCATTCTAAGACTAGAGTAAGCATAAGTAATAAAATAGCGAAATTTAGGGATAATATGTTAGGGAAAATTAAGTCACCGCCCAATTTAAAAAAAAAACATTCATAACTTTGAAATTTTAGCTTTGCTACAATAGTGGACACGTCACAATAACTTACTTTACTATTGTTCTGTTATGCCTAATTTAAAGAAACGCATAATTTTAAAATTTTATAGTTTTGTTTGTATGATATGATAAGAATATTTTTAAAAATACAGGGTATTCTAAGTTGATTTTTCTCTATATAAATTAACTTTTGAAGAATTAAAAATGTTAATTTTTATTTATGTTATTATTTATTATGTTAAATAAATACGTGCAAAAGTGCTTTGTTTATTTCTTTCGAATAATATTGCTTAAGCTGTAATCTTTTTGCTTTTTTTTTTGTTTTAATTATTAACTTTTTCATAACTTTTTTTGGCATAATTCGAACTTATTTTTGTAAAATACCGCGCTTTTTAAAGCACTTATTTTTCAAAAAACCGTGCTCATTTATCCGGTCTCTAGTCATGTCACTATTCGCCATTATGGTAGCGGACGTACGTCGAAACGCATGTCCCGTGAATTTTTCAGAATCGTCTAATTTAAGGTATCGTGCAACTTGCAATAGACATGATCCAAATGTATTGATACCAGGGCCCCGCCGACCACCAGCAGCGCCTGTGTGCAAAACCTATGAAGCGCCTCTTTTTTTGTCGTCGTATTTTGACATGAATATTTTTTTTATTTTTCAAATTTTGACTGAAATATGTTCTACAGTTTTATATAGTATTTTCCTAAATAGGTAAAAACGGTTCGCTTCCGCTTGGTAATTATTGCGAAAAATTAAACGCGAATTAAATTTTTACATACTTGATTTGCGATATTATTTCAATGATGTGCGCTGGCATTTCATCGGCGCCCCTATTACCTTGGCGCCTGTGTACGCCGCGCACTTCGTACATATGGGCAGCTCGGCGCTGATTGATACCAACCACTTGATTGGTGCACTTTCCCTTATCATACCGTAAGAAAACTCTGTCGGTACTTACATTTTTCGGGCGCAATGATAAATACTCAAATAATTTTCTGAAAGTAAACAAGCACAACTCGTTTATTTGTATCTGTTACCTTTTTCTCTTCCATCCATTTAATGAACTTATCGTATTCTTTTTTATAAGAGGCTTCCGAGTTTTGCGGTATTAACCGCCATTCTGCTTTACTATTTTAGTAACCAATGGTAACACAATGGTAAATGGTAACAATAATTAATCTTATGTGACAGATTGTAAAATTAATTTTTGTTTTTCTTACTTCCATGGCAACGACAGTAGTATACTGATGTCACATCACAAATTCGACTATTTCACTTACTGTCAGATATTATTTTCATTTTTTGTAGTATCAATACCAGTATTACATGCCTATTCACTAACCGATCGAAAAGTTTTCGATGATGGAGAAGTCTGTGATGGAAAAGGACGTGTCCTCGATCACGGTAAAAATGGTATTCAGTAACTACCACTTTTCGATATCGAAAGAACCAGAACAGTTATCGATGACTTATTTTACTATTAGCATCTGTAGGCAATCCTGATGTACAGTTTAACCTAAACTACGATACACTTGACCTAAACTAATGTGTAAACTAACCTTAAAATTGAACGTCAGTTGATAAAATTTTTATTACTGTAACTGTAATTACCGAAAATGTAACCTGTATAATATAAGAAGATTGTTGTCACCAATAACTAATCGTCACATCTAAAGTTAACTGAGAAAAATAAAAACTCAGTGAGTTTTTATTTTTAATTTAATTGTTTTATGTGACAGTGTTTTGTTTTGATCGCCCTAAAATTAATAAGTTGAATAATAACAAAAGCAATAATAGCCTTCTAATTTAAAAAAAATTAAATTTCGATTATAATCAGCTGCAGTTTATTTAAATATTTTTATTTTGCTTCAATGCATTTTACTCGAAAAGTCTACGTCTAATAAAAAATTTTTTTAAACAAAAGTTGTATATTTATTCATGCTAAATATAAATATGAAAAGAAATATAAGGTACCATTTAAAAAACCAAAGTTGATCTTCAAATGACCTTGAAAAGGTCAATAAATTAAAAAAACAATTAAACCATATTCTTTCTCCCTCGCTATCATACAACTTTTGTCCGAATCATTTTTTCATCTGACTTTTGGTCTTTGAGATATTAATTGCTGGAAGTTTTAAAATGAACACCCGGTATATATTATTATTAAGTATAACCTTATAACGATAAATCTAATAACGATTTGCACTTAAATGAAATCATGAAATACAATACAATATTACGAGTTTGTTTTGAAGGTTATGATGGTTATGATTCTAATGCGCACGAGTAATGGACTTTTCGATCGATCGCAGCGCTTCTCGGGCCCTTCGAGGCTAACGAAAAGTTTTCGATCGATAGATAGCATTCAATTCGATCGAAGCCCTTACTGAATACGAATTTGGGTACTTATCGATCGAGCGAAAACTTTTCCATTCGATCGATCGTTAACTTAGCTTAGTGAATAGGGGTGTTAATGATTTCAAAGTGTACCAATAAAAAAAAATAAAATGTGGTGTCGTAGGACACCAGATAGGAACGAAGTACCTTATTACATAAATATTAATTTCAAGTTTTAGTCGAGGTAAAAAATAAATAATTATTCGGATATAAATATTTTATTTTGATTTTTTTATCGATAAAAATCAAAAACTACTTTACAAAATTGCCAAAATAGCGATTTCGGCATGTCAAAGTCGATGTAAATCCGCAATCATCGCGGGGTCATCTTTAAAGTTTTCGAAATTTTTTTTGCACATTCGGCTTTAGATAATTTTTTTCATCTGAGTGGCATTTTTCAAAATCGATTTTTTTTTAAATTGTGGGAGTTCTATTTTCGAATGAAAATTTTTTAAATTAATTTTTAAAATTATTAAATTATATTTTTTTAAATTATTCGTCGGTTTAACAATTTTAACGCGTTATTAATTCGCAATACGCAAAGAGTAACTTATATAGCGTATCACTATTAATTTTAACGATACCCATTGTGGCGTAGAGCAAAAAGCTCCGCCTACACATTTTAGCCCAAGGAATCGAATCCCGGCGAAGGCAACTTTTTGGAACGAAGTTCCTTATAGGAGGATGCGAAGGGGGTACCCTAATCGGAAAAAAACGTCCGTAACGAAAATGCGTAAAATTTTTATTCGCGAGTAAAATTAAGGATGCGACGCACAGTGGGGCAAATTATGAAAAACCTGGCCATAATGTAAAATTTTAAATTTCAACGTTTTACAAATTTAACATATGAGTCATGGCTACAACCCCTTTGCGCACAAATATCTTTAGTTTTAAGGGCTGTGACCTTGTGACTCTTCGTTCCTACTCATTCCAAAGTTAAGTGTTATCAAAGTACCAGTTATTAGTGAAAATTATTAGTGCTCTTTGTGTAATGAAAGCAGACTTTTTAATATTTTTTTAACATGGATCCAGTACCTGGAGGTATGTACTATATTATATAAAACCACAGTAGACAGTTTTGTAGTTTATTTATAAACATTATACGTTCTTACACAGCACTTGCGAAATACGATAAAAATTATCGATAAAACCGCGTTTCTTAGAGCTTTAGTTAACTTCCGGGCATTTCCGGGCAAAAACCTTTATGCGGGCTTTTAGAACAACACTTCACGTATTTGGAAACGCAAAAATTTGAACCATTTATTTCCATATTGTCTTAAAAATGCCATATTTGTTGCTGCGCGTCACGCTAAATTTCCAATAAAATTCTAATATGACTCAATTGTACTTAAGTTTCTTATATTTTTTTATTTTTTATTAAGTTTTTTATATTACAGGGTCTCGGGACGAAACTATTAGTATACCGAAAAAAACGTTATTTGACATAATGTTATCGGCACCATCACGAAAATTTGAAGATAGATGTAAGCATTTACTAAACTACGTTATGCAAATTACCAATTGTCCAGAAGAAACATCAAAGGTAATGAAGCACAAGCTGATCCTTTAATAACAAGCCTTCGAAAACTACCGAAACGAAAATTAAAATCATTTAGTGCTGAAGTTTTAGAATTTTTATTGCCCCCGGAAATCGAAACAGCTTCAGCCAATATTGATTCCGAAGAAGACATTTCGAGTGGCTCGGAGACAGAATATAATTCTGACTGAGAATATGATTCTGATACTATATTACTATTTTTATTATCAATGATTGTATTACCAACTACTTAATTTGTTTAATGATTTTCTTAATGTTTAATACAATTTTAAATTCTTAAACACTGTCATTAATATTTGCACTCTTTATATACTTTTACTTGTTATATTACTTATTTAATACTTTTTTAATATTTGGATTTGTAATCAGCAACCTCGCAAACCCCCATATACAAATTTTCATCAAAATCTAATGCCTTTTTCACATGTGTAGCCGCCATATCGGATTCGCCATTTTGTTAAAAAAAATTTTTAATTTGGATTTGTAATTAGCGACTTTAAAAAACCCTGTATATTAATTTTTGTTCTAATCTAAGTTCATTTGAGTTTTGGCCAGCTTTTCGGGATTTCGCCCCACTGTGCGACGTCTGGTTGCAGAATTGAGAACAATTCAATGCGAGTAGTAAACGTGGTTTATGCTTTAGTTGCATGTTAACGTGTTGAAATTATTTAAGTAATTAAAGCTTTTAAATAAATTTTGAAATGTCAACCGTTGTTGAAAAACGTAGCAAAGAGTTTAGTTGTGTGTATAGATGCAATTCAACACAATGGCGAGATCCAAATGTAAGTTTTCACCAGTTTCCACAAAAAGGAGTTAGGCAGGTTAAATGTAGTAATAACAATCAGAGATATGAATTTTCTTTACTCAATATAGCAAATGAAGCATTTATAATTAATGTTCGATGTTGGTTTTATTGAAAAATTGACAAATTAGGTTAAACTGTTGCTCAATCGTTATTTTTTGTAATAAATATAAAGATTAATTAATAATAGTTTTTTTTTATTATATTTATTTTAGTTGTAAAATGTTATAAATATAAAAAACAAATCGGATGTGGCCATGCCCATAACTATATCATACTTTTAAATAATAATAAATTTAAAAGAATTTTTAAAAAATATTATTTTGTAGGAGAATATATTAAAAAGTTAAAATTTTAAAAATAAGAAAAAAATTATTTGCAAAATTTTTTTTTATTTTTTTTTATATTATTTATTTTTCTTGCGTTTCCGTATACCGATTTTAACCAAAATCTAATCATCTCTAAGTCTCAATATTTATGTACTAAATACAAAATTTTGTTAAAAAATTTCTATTACTTTTTGAGGTAGAGTGCACACAAAATTTAACCACATACATACATACATCCATACACACATACACACATACATACAGACATTTTTTGGAAATGACGATTTTCCACTTCTGGGACCTCAAAATGTCTAAATTCATCAAAATCTCAAGTTTTTTTTTTCTGCACGATTGCAATACTTTCTCAGACTTCGTATGATAAAGTAATAAATAAATAAAAACAGTAATTTACAGTTTTATAAATTCTTTAAATCGTCCTGTATATTATTTAAATCTATAATTACAAAGTTAACACTAAATTTCAAATAATCATGATATTTATTTAATAGAACAATTTTTAACAAGTTTCGACTATTGTCACTTACTCTACTTATAAATATTTTTGGTTCTTTCAACAAAATTAAATATTGACCAAGTCTGACCAATTGGCAACAATATTTCAACTCAAAATCAGCACTTCTGATTTTTTAAATAAACTTATAAACTACAAATTTCATGTAAAAGATTACAAAAATATTTTTGTTTAATGTTCGCCAACATTTCACTAATAAAAGTTTCGTCTAATTCTATGGTATTTACGAACATTGTACAATCTTTATTGTAGTATATTATAAAATCACACAGTGACATTTAGAATTGCCATCCTCAAGTTAATTTGTCCATAATATGGATGTTTTCACTTCATGCCGAAGTGCCAAATCACTTAATGCCAAAGTATTTTTAGAAATAGACCCAGTTATTAAATGAGGAGGTAATGAGGAGGAGGTAATTAGAGATATGATGGAGGTGGAAAAAAATATAGCACACGAAATCGAGAGGAGACAACTAGTGTGGTTTGGACACACAAAAAGAATGGACGAAGATAGATGGCCCAGACAAATTTTAGAGTGGATTCCGCCGGAGAAAAGAAAGAGAGGACGACCTAGAAGGAGTTGGAGAGATGACGTGAACGAGGGGATAAAAGCTAGAAATCTCCAAGAAGAAGCATGCTATGATAGAGAGAAATGGAAACTGGGGACGGAGAAGCGGTACTAAACTGTAGACAATCCGTTATATATATATATATATTAAATGAGGAGCCGATAATAATGCGGAAGTCTGTAGTACGAGGGCATAAATCGCATAAACAAACTTAACACGAGGTGTTACACCACAAAGAATAACATGCTTGGCATTTAGCCCTTCCTCACCTTCGTTACGGACGTTTTTTTCCGATTAGGGTACCTCCTTCGCATCCTCCCATAAGGAACTTCGTTCCAAAAATTATGTAAAGTATTCGTGGATATTAAGATCTTTAAAACACTTGCTCTATTTCGAGCACTCCGGCTGCGCCGTCGTGCTCGCAAAATCGCGCGTGTTTTAAAGATCTTAACATCCACTTATACTTTAATATACTATTTGACAACAATAGTGTCTTATTTAACTTTGTTTAGGTTAATTGTGGTTTTTTTAATCAAGAAATCTCACTAAAATAAATTTTTATAAATTACTTTATTTAAAAAATATGAAGTAAATAATAAATTTATCATTATTTTATTAAGGTAGTAATGATAAATTTTAAATAAATATCTCAGAATAATTTAAAATGCACTTATACTTCTTTTATTTTAAGGCCTCAAATGAAAACAAAATTACATTTCATCTTCACTGCTTTCATTCCATTCAGAATCACTATTATCGTTCACTTGAATAATAAGTTCATTTACAACATCGAAAAGTTTTTCGAGTTCGTACTACTTTGCAATAACTTTGTTACAATGACCAATACATTTTTACTCAATGTTTCTTGCGGCCACCGCTGTAATGCTTCTTCCCACTTTGCTATAGAATTAGTACCTATGTACAATTAGACCAAATTAATTCTATTGCATTAAATTCGCAATGATACGAGGGTAATCGTAATACCACATAACCACAACTTCTTAGCAATTCGCCAATTCATATCGTTTTGCCTTTTTATGAAGATTGCCCAGTGTTCCTGAACTTTTATGCTAATTAGACATACAAAGTTTTAAAGAAACCAACGATATTCATTTTTCGAAAAGTCCAATAAATCTTTCGTTTTCAAGTTTTGTCGTTGATTCTTTTTTCGGACTACTAAAAGTTGTGTTTGATTTTTACATCAATTTCACGGTTTTAACGGTGCTCATTGAAATTTTTAATGCATTTGCTACACACATGCATCAATTTTAGTAAAACTGTTTACATAACCTAAATAAAATAATTTATGACAAATATCTCATGACATTTTAAATATAAGTCAAATCAAGTCTAAAATGAATGTGTATCAATGTTGTAATGCGGTACTACTTATTTTCTGTCTTTTTCTAACTTATGAAGGTATCCATTTCAATATTTGTAACGTATGTCTGTTCATCAATAAGACGTGACGTTGTATTTCTATCTTTGTTACACATATAGTTTGTAATGTCAATGCGAAAAATTAGTTGTCTGTGCTACATTCAGCTATTCTATGACTACAGCTTTAGTTCAGTGAGAATCAGTATACCCGTAGATATTCAGCAATCTATTTTGACATTTAAATTAAATTGACATTTTAATTTAACATGTAGGAGATTGGCTATTTAATACCCCTATTACAAATCAACAAATCAATTGCTATTAACCACTGGGTTCTCAAAAGTTTACTTAAATCTAGTAGTTAGATCTGTAGGATTAAATCTCTTTAATCTAATGTTGCTAAATGTACTCTTACAAAGTTTCTCCGCAAGTTGGTTAGGATTGTAACTCGGGTAGGCTTTGATTAATTAAATAATCGCGGCCGTCGTGTGGTAACGGAACACTGCCACCAAAGTCGATTATGAAGCTGACTTAAGCTTGTTAATTGAAGACCGGAGACGTAGGATTATTAACAATTTAATCGTCTTGCGATAGCAAGAAAAGAATAAAATCATATAAAGCTATATCTATTTAATCAATATAAAGCAAAAGAAATAGTACACCAGAAATTCATAAACAAAAATATATAAAAGAAAGAAATTATTAAGTTGAAATTAACAACTAATATTTAATAAAAACAATTTTTGTTATGTTGCGACATAAATCTGAAAAAAAAGAACAATTTTCGATACATGGATTGTTTATATTTTACCTTTTTACTGGAAATAGCGATCGAGGAAACACACACTCACGAATTTAAAATAAAATAAAATTACACTTTGGATGTATATATATAAAAAAAGAGAATTTAAGTTTTAGGCTGTTCGATTGTCATCAAGAAAAAAAAATATTAAAATTTAACTGAACACTAAAAAAAATGAATGAATAAACTGACCGTTGCTGACAAAAATTGAAAATGGAATGATTTGACCGTTACTGACAAAAGTTGAAGATGGAATGAGTGACCGTTACTGACAAAAATTGAAGATAGAATGACTTTATCGGGAGGGAACCCCTATTTATGTAAAATCCTCAGGGTTGCCGATAAAGGCTAAAGTCGCTTAACCGGTACCTTTTTATTCTCGAAAACTGCATAAATCGTGAAAACTCTAAAATGGCAATTTTGTTATGTTGTCTATGAATAAGAAGGTGTGTATTTTGAGTTTAATTCAAATCCAGCAAATTGATCATGAAACGGTGTAATAAAACCAGTGCGTATCAAAAGTTGATACAAAATTCATACTTTAACACGTGATTTTAAAGATGGTTTTGGGTTCACTGTTCCAGTCCAGCGCCGTTATCGCTGTTGTTTGGTTATCAAGAGATTTATGACCTTATTTTCCGAAATATCGATGGGAACTTCCCAGAGCTTGTATTTTTTTATGGCTTTACGATCTCCAGATGTCTTGCGTGAAACTTCGTAATTTGGTAATTACTTATCTAAATCGCAAATCCGCTAGTTCAATTTTATATACTCCCGATTGCAATTTTATTAGCTCCAAGCTCATATAAATTTCGACTCTGAAATGTCGCGGGTTTCGCATTTACTGGCAATTAGTGTGTAAATCGTTTAATGTAGCCTGTCATAAAATGTCGAAAACTTATCTATTTTATGGGCTTTTGGTAACAAAAAAGTTTGACTTGCCGTAACCGATTTCAACATGTGCTCATGTAGTGTGTATTTCCAGAATATTCCAAATTATTGTCACACACATTCAATTGCATCATACTTAATTAAGTTTCTAGCTCGCTGAAGGTAGTTTATTTGTATTTACAAAAAGAAAGGAATTTTAATCAGTCGCTTTTAGCGATGCATATAAATGTTTGAGTTGGTTTCGCATAAATTACCTTCGTCTTAGCTTTAGATTTGGGGGTAATTTGTTACAGGATGTACACTAACTTGTTGCTCGTAATAAGCACTGTAGTTCGTAATTTCTTCTTTAACGGTTGACATTTTTAGATCGCGACGAATAAATCGTTTGTTACATACTACGGCGCGTCCACAATCATTCGTAGCATCTTAGACTGGAATCGCTCTAGAATTTCTATGTTTGAATTAGAAGCTGACTCCCACAACAACTGTATCTCATACGTCCACACTAATTTTAACATCACTTTATATAGCAATATTTTATTGTTGGTTGTTAGTTGCGAATTTCTACCGATAATCCAGTACAATTCTCTTAGTTTGATACCTAGTTGTTTTCTTTTTATAAAGATGTGAGAACGCCATATCTTGCGTCGATGCAAGTGCACGCCTAAGTACTTCTTTAGCTTCTTAGCTTCTTTAGCTTGAGGTATTTGCAAATTATTGAGGTGAACAGTAGGGCAATCTTCTCTGCGCATGGTAAAAGTTACTTGTACACTTTTAGTTTCATTGGCCTTAATCTTCCCTTTCCTAGTCATTCCTGTACTAATGTTAAATTATTTTGTAAGATGTCAGACGTGACTGTTGGATTTTGATGTGTTGCCAAAATTGCAGTGTCGTCAGCAAACGTAGCAGTGATACAATTTGGATTTATTGGTAAATCTGCGATGTACAAGAGATACACTACAGATAGAACACTACCCTGAGGCACACCAGACTCAATCGGTTTTAAGCCTGAATATTCTTCTTGAAATTTAACTAAAAAGTGCCTATCTTGCAGATATGATTTCAAGATCTGGTAGATGCTGTCAGGAAGAGCCTCTCTGATTTTATATAACTTTGTGACTATATATTTCTCAAACAACTTCGACAATATTGGTAACAAACCGATAGGGCGATAAGATTTTATTTCTTCTACCGGTTTTCCTAGTTTGAGTATCATTATGATTTAAGCTACTTTCCACTGACGAGAAAAGTAGCTTGTTCTTAGGATTAGCATTGATATTGAACAACTGTGTTACAAATCTAATCGCCCTGTCTGGCAGCTCTTTCAAGATCTTACTTGTAATAAGATTGTATCCGGTGGCTTTTTTTGCACTGAGCTTTTTATTTATGGCAGTTCTTATTTCTCCGATTGTGAAGTTTTTAATAGGCAATTCCAGTTGTTCCAGTGCCTTTAATATTTGTTAGATTTCTTCTTCTTCTTGTCTTGTTATTTGAGATTCAAAGGATTTAAATACTTTCATCAGGTGATCTGCCAACATATTCGCTTTTTGCGCATCGCTTTTTGCCCATATTCTGTTTTCCCCTCTTATATGAGGTATTTGAGGCCTTTTAAGTTTTTTTGTGGCTCTCCATAGTGAGTAATCTGTAGCTTCGGTGGCAGTTAATTTCTTTAGGTAGTTTTAAACTCCTTTATTTTTTCTTCATGCAAGAGGGTCTTTAGTTTTTTAACAGCTTTGTTGAGTTTAGCTTTGTCATGAGATGATCTGGAGTTCTGCCACATTTTCCTCAGCCTTCTTTTTTCAATTATTTTTTGTTTGATTTTTAGTGAGTCGGCATTTTCATTTTCGTATTCTTTTGGATTAGGTGTTGATTTCCAAGCTGCTTGTTGTATAATGTTAGTTATGACCGTACCTATAGTCAATGCTTGGCTAGAGCAAAACTTGAGCACGGCTTAAGTACGAAATCAACCAATCAACAATTTTATACTTAAGCCGTGCTCAAGTTTTTCTCCAGTCAAGCATTGACTATTATAGGTACTATAGGTAGATATTCAGTGTTTTTCTATGTCTATTTTTATTTTTAATGCGACATCTAGTGTTAGTTTTTTCTCGATGATGCTTTTGAAACTTTCCCAGTCAGTATGTTTTGAAGTGAGTTTTGTTTCGAGGGCCGTGCTTTTTCTTTTGATATTATTTTTGAGCTCAGTGTTATGCTTATTGGCGAGTAATCAGACGAAAGTTCAAAGCATGAATTAACTTTAAAATAGTTTAGAGGAATTCCCCCAATTACACAGAAATCAATTACGTCTAGTATTTTATGGTATTACGTATGGTACAGTCGGCCAGTAGGTTGGCTAACCGGTAGATAAATGATGAAAATTTTTGGCTTGCATAGTTTTAAAAAGTTCTCTATCCTTAGGAGTCGTAAGTCTCAATCCCCACTGCGGGTGCATTATTGCATGCTTTGGTAAATATAAAATTAAATTCTTTAATCTACAACATGTTGATGCACATCAGAAGATCGAGATAAAAAATTCCGTGACGTTGAGATTCGAACTCAGAATTTTCGGTTTGTAATATCAACCTATTGCTGTTGTGTGATTAAATAATGAATATGTGCTTAATCGCTCATTGAAACTTGAATTTTTTTTGTCAAGACGAACTTGTTTGGATTATTCTATAGTCTTAAAAATGGAGTAAAATGTAACAACCAATTGGTTACGCTATTTAATTTAATGTCTAAAGTAGACTAAAAAAGTTTGAAATAAATTTTGTATTAGAAACTCGAAAATCGCTCTAAAACTATTAAAATTTTGCAAAAATCTTCGAGGATGAGTATATTTGTCAAGATTGCGTATGGTATGGTTTGCCATTGCTTACCAAAGGTAGACGGTTAGAATAAAGTTTTTACTCCGCTCGGGATCTAACCGAGAAAGTATCTCGGCTTAGCAGTCGACGCACATAAGCATCAGACCGTGATCGTCTTTTATTTTATATTAGAAGTTTTATATTACTAAAATCTATACGTATGTACAGTAATATTTTTGTTTGGCTTTAGGTCAATTATTGAAGTACGGTGGACCAGAGAAACCAAAGAATTTTCAAACAGAGCAGTAAAAGTTCTAACATCGGTAAGTTTATCTTTATATAATTAATTTATTTATTCGTGATTCTTTCAGTAACATTATATTAGTTTTTAAAAATCACAAAGTAATTTTTACATTTTAACTAAATATTTTGGTCAGTCAACTAATTTTAATATAATGTTAAAATTAATCTTTTTATTGTTATTAATAATTAATAAAATTAAGTCTGTTTAATTAAATCTAATGTAAAAATTGAGCTTAACAAAATTAACTCTGTAATCATTCCACTTGGCATATAATTATAATACATTATTCATATTCGCATCATATAAAAAATGTGGTCGCTTCAGTAGGAATAGTTTTGGGGTTGGTCGATTTGAATAATTATACACATCACACACTCGCATCTTAGTTATTTGCGCTACGCGACGTGCCGATTACGAGAATTGATCTAGAACTTCCAAATTAACCACCACACCTTACAGAGAAATTTTATCTTGCTTTAGGTAAAAAAAGTATTAAGTTTATGGAAAACCTTCTAAATATACTCTCTCTAAATTACTCTCTAAATATACTGGCTCTGACCGGGTTGTGGTTAGGGCGCCATCTCACTTTCGATCTCTTTGCTCTATTCACATTTGGTTTACACATCATTATCTTCTATGCAATGCTTTTGTCACTGCTTCACATAATATGCCCTAGTCATTTGATGGAAGAATCTCTAGAATATAATTATTCATAACTATTCAAATTTATTAGTATACCAAATTTGATGTAAATACTGTCATGCCCTCAACCTTATAAATTTATCAAAATTTCCTCCCTCTTGTTACTTAGGGTGCACACATTATTTAGATGATGGAACTAAGTTTGTTTAACAAATATAATTTTTCGTACCGTTTTAATCTTGTTTCAATTTTTAATTTTCAAATGTTAGCATAAAACTTTTCTATTACCTTATGGTATAAACAAAAATACCTATCAGAAGATTAACTATAACTACAAATATATCGAATTTTTGTTTAGATAATACACTAAAATTAACTTGTGGGAATGTATTACAATAAAAAAATAATTTGAAAAAGAAATTTATTACTTAATGAAGAAAAAAATTTATAAAAAACACCACGTTCACTACTGCGTGATCACTCCCTAATTTACTACAGATGCAAGTACATAATATTATGATGTACTTTATAATGCAATTTGTAATTGGTTAGTTATTTGATGAGCTGGTTACTGTCAGAAAATCGGACCAACGATTTCATAAATCTCATCTACACTATAAGAAAGAGGACAATTTTCTGAGTATATTAACACAAAATTTTTTTAGGATTATGCAATAGTTGTCGAAATAACGGCATTTTAAAATTACCAAAAGCAGGGAGATGTAATATGATACACCCCGATGTGTGGCGGTAATTCGCACGTTGATTTCCTTGCTCTTCATTTTGTTGACGGTACGTGTGCTTTGATATACTCTTAATGTTGTTGTCAGTCGCGGTCGATACCCGGACGAGTTCTATGGCTTCGAGTTCCACCCTTGGCAAGTTCTGTCATTCTTTAGGGATATTTTTAAATTGTTATGCGTAAGATGAAAAAATATTTTTTTTGCCTTACACAACAACGGCTAATCATACAGTCGTGTTAAAAGGTGTATATAAAATACATGTAAATTTTACATTTTTAAAATTTAAAATAAATACATTTCTATAACCATTAATTTTCACTCTTCTACCACCAACCTCCATTTTTTAATAGCGATATTAGTACTGTAATAAGCTTCAACTCTCAGTGGTCGATAATAACTGATCAATTATTATCAATCGATCAGTTTATCTCGCCACCAGTCTACCGGTGTCACTTCTCACCCAACAAACAGCACCGAGTAGGGATGGGAAAATATAAGACATTCATGAATTGATTAACGAGATCCTTCCCAAAAGAGAAGAAAATTGTTGGTCGACAGATGGCGCTATTTCACTGTAATATATACAGTAATCTATCTAGTGACTGTAGTAATATACCTTACCTTCACTAACAGGTAATTATTGAATCAAGTCTATAACCTACCCAATCAACAAATACCAAAAATTGATGTAAATTGATGAACGATGAATTTCTTGGCAATACGAACAACTACATCCGACACTACCTAAACGGCTAAAGGCGGCCGGTAGGCCAGTGTGGTTGCGATTTCCCAAATTTTCTTCAAGGTCAGATCAGGTACCATCCTATAACTAATCAGTTATTTAATTTATTTAAAAAAAAAACGTGACAATATCTTCGCACCTGAGAGAAAAACTATAAATGTTGTTTATCAATAAGAATTGCAAAAAATGCATAATCATGTTTTTTTTTAAAGATTTTAAACTTTTCAATTTTGAGCAGGACAACGTCTGCCGGGTCAGTTATTTAAAAATAAAAATTTAATTTAAAGTCAACAGAGCCGTATTTAAGAGGAGGGGGAGGGTTAGGGGTTACCCCCCCTCTCTTCGAAATTATTTATCAATTAATAAAGTACTGAAAGTTTGACTGCAATCGTAAAAAAACCAGAAAAAACAAAAACAACTTTTACAACTATAACAAAAACATTAAACTTGAAGTGTTTAAATAAAAATTAAAACTAAAGAGATATTTTTAATAAATTAAATCCCAAATTAAAAAATCGGAAATTGGTATTATAATCCGGCCATTTGCGACACTGGATTGAATACATCTACTACTAAATAACTATAAATTGCAAAAATATAAAAACCGAAGATGAAGAATATAAAAATGCTCTAAATATTTACAGTACTGTTTAAAGTCTGCGACCACTTAATTAATTGTTAGTTATTACTCTTATTAATTAATTTTCGAATTTTTGAAAAATAATTATATTGAAATAAATGAAATAGGTATTTTATCTTAATTCTTACTATTATATGGTAAAAATTTTAAATTGTAATAAATTGTTTGAACCAAAAATTTTAAAATGAACATAAATTTTTTGACCATCATGGGCAGCATAGCTTAAAATAACACTTCCGCAATAAATTAGAGTGGGCATTGTAAACCCATAAATTGTTTTATATTTTGTACATTTGCATGTAAGTGTACATTTGCTTAAGATAATCTAATTTAGTTCTTCGTTTTGACAAAATTATTTTACTATCGCCATCGGTAAAATAAGAATTTAGTTTGTGATTTTTATTCAAATTTTAAAATTAAAATATGAATAAGTTTAAATTTATTAAAAATTTCGTAAATAAAACTTTTAAAATGGTACAGACGGGCGATAACGCCCCCCCCCCTCCCCAGAAGTCAACCTGTGTAATCAAAATTTGGCGTTCCTTCGACAAATTATTTTCAACCATTAAATAAAGTTCACAAAAATCAAAATTTTCTCTGAATATCGAACTCAAATAAGGAAAAATCGCTCAAAAAAATAATTTCATTTAGACACATCGCATGGTTCAGTTAGGTTATTTGGTAAGCGCATTATTTAATTTATTAATTTTAAAATTTTTTTCAATTTTGTTTGGTATATTTGATCTTAGTTTTTTTTTATTTTTACTGTTATACATAACTGATGATCGCAAATAATGGTGAAATAAAAGCTTTTATATTATGTTACAGGTTTTTTAATTTTTAGTAATTTTTATCATTTTCTATAGTATAATTTTTTCAGATTTTAATTTCTTGTTTATTCAAATATTTCTAAGTTCAACCCTGTTCAATGTGAATTATTGTTATTTTGGTTTCTTTAAATATTATGTTTCTTTGTAGTATGTAATTATTTACTTAACAGTTAAAATTTATTATTTTAACATTTTGTTAGGTTTTATTATTTTAACATCACATACTACTAAATACCACATAAATACTTAAAAAATTTTAAAATACTTTTTTAAGTTATTTTCTATTTTAAATAAAAACAATCTTTTCACAAAATTTCTATTTTATTGCAGTAACTTTTGACAAAATAATTACAAACAAAATTTTGCAATAACAATACTCAAAAATTAAATCTTAATTGTAAAAATACTTGCACAAAATTATACTCAAAAAATCAGCAGAGCAAAATCTTGGCCTCCGTCGTTTCAGCCATCTTGGTAAAAAAAAACCCTTCTACTCACTTTTCTCCAAACATTACATATCAAAAATTAATATAAGAAAATTTAAATTTAAAAAAATTTCTTTTGTATTTTAATAAATTAGCTAATTTTTATTTATTAGAATGAGAATGATGCTTGTGTCACCGGAGGTTAAATTTAGCAAAAATAGTTTAATAAGAACCATTATAATTGTTTAGCTCCTTGTAACTAAAATACTATATAAGATAAAATCTAAATGAAAACTTAATTTAAACCAATTGTGGAGTAATAAAATAAATTTGAACATTCGCCTGATCATGCCATAGCATAGTGAAAACGTTTGAAATAAACTAGTTCATCGCCTGATAATGCCATAGTATGGTGAAAACATTTGCGATAAAATACATATACCTACTTATTGTATATTTTAATTGGGATAACTTAAAAACATTTTAGTTTTGAAAAGTATTTGCGCATTTTTTCGTTTTTTGAAATATTTTATATGAGTCATTGGATTTTTCTCTCATTTTTTGTGCATCATTTATTGACGAACATTAGCTTTATAATCGGTAACAGATTTAGTTAATATAACCAATATAACCTTCTCTAAAATACAAGAAATTGTTGTAATTTACGTTTACATGACTGTACAAACAAATTTGATTAAATCGTTGATAAAATAACACGAAGGTGCTAATTTTGATTAAGTGCAGCTTTTATTATCTCTTCCAATCGTGTTATATTGGATAAGCTTACGATTACAAACACATTATGGGCAAATTCTATTCACCTGGAAAACTTACGTTTATAGAAGCTCATCCAGTATAATATTACAAATTGTTTGATCTAACAAATAAACAATAAGGAAATCCTTCAAAAAGTAAATTAAAAGGAGTTTTTCAACAAGAACTTTATTAAACTTTTTTCATCATTTTTTAGTACATTTTTTCATAATTGCGCTTCTATATCGCCAATTACACGTCGGATGTTGGTTTTCAAGGCTTCAATGGAATGTTAATTATCTGCATAAGATTCTATTTCCACACTCCCCACAAAAAATAGTCTAACGGCGTTAGATCTAACCGGCAAATAGACTGCAGAATTAGGCACGTCTTCGATTCGTTTTCTGTTGTTTCTGATAAGTGTGAAACGGTAGTTAGGTTTCAATTCGGTACCTAATAGAAACCGTATAACCACCGAATACTCCTTCGACCGAATAATTTTTATCAGCTACTTTTACAGTCCACTAGACGACGGAGACTATGTTCCGGAAGAAAAATACAAAACCAAAAACTAATCCAAGACGTGCCATATCGAATGGAACCTGATGTGTGTGAAACGGTAATTCGGTTTTAATTCGTTACCTAATAGAAACCGTATAGTACCGAATACTCCCTCGACCGAATAGCTTTTATCATTATTTGATGTTCGCAACTTCTTTTGCTTCTACTTTTTTTTTGTTTTAATTAAATATGGTAAAATTTATGTAATAATGCTACAGTATGATGTATTATATATTATATTATTATATAAATTTATATTGATGGTATTATTAGTAGATGTAATGTTAAATATAAAATACTTTAATATAAATAGGTACTATATAATATAAAATACTATCGACTTGTTAGTAACTTGACCCGATAAAAATTAAACTTAAAAAAAAATGTATCAAGTTTCACATAGTAATTTTTATTTTTTCTTCTTTAGTCAAATATTCTAAGTCCAAACCTGTTGAAATGTAAATCAATGTATTTTTTATTGTTTTCTAAATAATATTTTTCTACGTATGTATTCTTTACTTGACAGTTAAAATTAATTATTTTAAAGTTTTTGTTTTGTTTATTTTGGCGTTACAGATGGTCCTTTAGCTTCACATGTAATTCATCAAATGATTTCTTTGATATCCTGAAGTAATTAAAAAAATTTTCTTCGTGCTCCCTTAGCTTCCGGAAAATGGTGCTAAATGCTCCAAATTCCAGCCGTAAAGTGATGAGAGAGTGCTTTCAATGAATTCTTACATTCTTTCTTGGTTTTTTTATTCTTCTATAGAGAAACAGCATAGCAATAACTTGACTTCTCTACATGATAATCACTAGACGACTGAGCATGTTTTGTTGGAAATTTAAAACAGGGTTTCTTATAGGGAGTTCACGGATCCCTTAGGAGTCCGTAACATAAATTTTAGGGGTCCACAGGGTTCTTTTCATTAACTTACTTTTGATATAATTTAATTGAGAATTAATATAAACTAATTAATAAAAGTGATTTTTATTAATGTTCGTGCTGTTCGTGGAATTTTTGAAATGCTGAAAGCGGTCCGTGGCTACAAAAAGTTTAAAAACCCCTGATTTAAAAACATTAAAATAACATTTTTTTGTAATTTTGAATCCCTTTCTACTTTGTTACCTTGTTTTAGTTTTAAGTTTTGTATATAAATTTAGTATTAACTATATAATTTTTTAGTTTTCAGTTTGTTTAAAAAAAATAAGATACATTATATTCAAAATTTCACAATACGTTTCAATTTTTAATTTCAACATTTTTAATTCTAATGTTGACCGGAAAACACAAAACCGGATACAAACCGTACGAAAACCGTGTATGTGTGAAACGAGTCATTCGTTTTCGGTTTTAAAACCGATTATTGCACTTACTCAATCTTGTAAAGTTTTAGATCCAAATCTTAACGTAAATTTTGTCATGTAGTGGTCGTGGATAGGTTCAATTGCTAAAAACATTGTGGAATTGATAAATTTAGATCTTCCTTCAAACTTATTGCAAATTTATCTTCCGCCAAATATTGTAACTTACAGCAGCAATACTGTTAGCTGAACGCGCGATCTGGACAAACACGTATGTATTGCCGTTGCGTTGGTATGTCATGTACCGTACCACTAGACTCTTTAATCATCAAATTTTTAATCGCGGTCTCAGAAGAACGATTATATCGACCATAAAAAATCAAAAATTTTACGATATGTTGTTTTTACAGCTTCATCACTTTTGTAGTGGATTTTAATCACTTAAGCGATTTTCGGCTGAAATAGAAGACATAATAAATAGTGAACCTACTACTTGATAAATGTGAAAAACAAATTACAAAACTTCACTACATCAAAAATTATACTTATTAAAAAACAAAGTTCTTGTTAAAAAACCCTATACTACTAGTCGTAAGAGTTGCTGCTTCAAACCAGCACTCATACATATTGTCGTGTTTTTTTTTTCACTTCAACCAGATAAATTCCCTGGTGGTACTTGGAGTTTTGGTCACCAATCTAAACGTTTTTAATTTTGAAAATAAAACTGAATGTGGTTAATCACCATACCTTTATTTTCTATAAACATAAAACAACATGAACATAAACAGAAACAGAAACTTAAACTAATTAATCAAAATTGAACTTTACTAATTATACCGTTAACGGAATATGTACCTTTTTTTTGTCGCACTATTTTCTTTCATTTTTTATTATCGCCGCCGTTTTTTTGCTCCGCCACACTTATCTCTTCTTCTCTAATCTTCTTTCCAAATATTATTTCTATAATAATTCTATTTCCACAGTTCTATTTTTTGTAGTTGCGAGAGCCCAATATACACAATCTACTCAATCTTCTTTTTACGCTCCTTTTAAATACATCTCAACGCACCCGATATTTTCAGAATGTGACAATTTGTTGGAATATTGTGAAAATCTATTGAAATGAATGGATTTAAATATTGACAATTGATACATTTTTGATAATTTTAAATTGAATTAATAATATTAAATTACATTTAAACATGCCTGTTCTTTACAATTAATATTAACTATCATCAGTGTCTAATGAAGTTAAAAAGTTCCGTCCCTCCTTTTTTTTGCTACTGCAAAATATTACTTTTAGCCCTTACAATGCTGTATTAATCTGCTTTACGGCATTCGCGCACATTTAAATCGGCATCTTCGTTGACATTTTCATTGTCCATCATTTCTTCTTTCCATTCATACAAATCTTGAAGGTGGAACTGACCTCTGATGCGTTCTATTATTTTGTTGTATAATTTGTATGCGTTCTCTGATATCCTCCTGTTTATTATGTACGGACCTTCATAGGGTAAATGTAACTTGGCACATTGGTTTGCAGACCGTAAACCTATTCTCAAGCTTTTGACTACCACTATATCTCCTATAGAAAATGTAGTTTTCTTTTTGATTTTTCCATTTACTTTTTGTAAATATCGTAATCTCCTTCGATTTAGCTTTTCCCGTACTCTTAATAAAGTTTGTTGATAATCCATATTTTCATCATTTATCAACCATGGTCTTCTGGGTAATATTTTCTTCATGATGTATACAGATGACTCTTCCGTCACAGTGCTTGGTGTTTCATTTATGAAATCTTCTACTTTGTCTAGGTGTTCGTACCATGTTAAATGATCATCGCTACATAACATTCGTAAATACTTGGAAACTTCTTAGACGTATCGTTCACTCATGTTTCCTTGTGGATGTCTTACGCTGCAAAAATATACCTTGATATCCTGGTCAATCAAATGTTGTTTAAATCTGTTGTTGTTGAAGTAGGTTGCGTTGTCGGCTAATATGATTTTGGGTTTAATTACGTTGGCAATGTAGTCTTCTAATAATTCTATTGTAATATCGGTTGTGCATGCTCTTGTGGGATATAATTTGACATATTTGTTGAATGCATCTACAATTACTAAAACGTTTTTGTTCTGGTGACTTGAAATTAAATTTCCAATGTAATCTATGGCTGCTATTTCTCCTGGTTCTCTTACTTCTACACTGTTGATCGTATTTTGGTTGTGGTAATTTTTATACTTCCCTAGTAAACACAACTTGCATCTACTAACGATATGTTTAATTATTTTGCGATCTTTTTTATAAAAATAGTTCTCTCGGAACATCAACCATAATTTTCTTAAACCAATATGTCCAAATCGAATATGTAACTTCCACACAATGTCTTTTGTTAATGTTTCGTTAATGACGTACAGTTCGGAGTCATTTATTTTCTTAATGATGAAGCCGTTTTTTAATTCATAGTTTTTGTAGTTGTTGTTAAGTTGTAAATATCCTCTTATTTCGTTGATTGCTCCTTCTAATTGTACCTCTTGTACACTTTCTTGACTAAACGGTGAGTTTATTAGTTGTAGTTCATTCATTGCGATTAGAATTTCCGAGATCTTGTTGCGGCTTGTTCCTTCTTTTCTGCTAAATGCATCTGCTACAATGTTGTCACAACCTTTTATGTGTTTGATACTAAAATCGAATTCTTGTATAAGCAAAGACCACCGATAAATTCTGCTGTTTGAAAATTTTGTCATCATAAACGTGAGCGATTCGTGATCAGTTTCAATTTTAAAATGTTGTCCGATTAAATAATATCTCAATTTTTGTGTAGCAAACACAATGGCTAACATCTCTTTTTCACTAACTGAATAATTGAATTCGCTTTTTCTTAAAGTTCTGGATGTAAAACAAATTGGAACTTCAATTCCGTCTTTAAGTTGAAGTAGGGCACCCGAAATTGCAAAATCTGACGCATCGGTTCTTAAAATAAAAGGCTTCTTAAAATCTGGGTGTATAAGGCACATGTTTTTAAGCATTGTCATTTTCATTTTTACGAACGCTCTTTCCATTTCTTTAGTCCAATGCCACTTTATATTTTTCTTTAATAATTGCAATAATGGTAAAGTCATTTTGGAATAATTCGGCATAAATCTTTTGAAATAATTCATTACTCTTAGGTATCCTCGTAGCGTACGTAAATTTGTTGGCCGTGGGTATTCTCTAATTTCTAAAAGTCGTCGATCATCAATTTTAACTGAGTTTAATGTGATGTTAAGTCCCAAATATTTTACCTCGTTTTTGAAAAATTCACACTTGTCGATGTTTAACTTCAGTCCAGAATCATTTAACGTTTCCATTACCATTCTTACATGTTCTTGGTGTTCTCGTTCGCTGTTGCTAAATATCAAGATATCGTCGACGTAATGGACGCAAAATTTTTCATGCTGACTTAGAATTCGTTGCATTGCTCTTATTAACGCACTACTTGATGTTGAAAGACCAAATGGTACAACTTGAAAAATAAAAGTATGTCCATCTACGCTGAATCCTGTGTATTTTTGAGATTCTTTTTCCAAAGAAATTAACCAAAATGAATTTCTTAAATCTAGCTTGCTGAAAATTTCTTTACCTCCTATACGTCCTAACAAACTTTCAATATTTTCCGGTGCTTCATACTGCGGTTTACAAATTGAATTCAGATTCCTTGCATCTAAGCAAAGCCTAATGTTTCCATCTTTCTTCTTCACAACTACGAGTGGATTTAAATATGACGTTGGCGATTCTTTAATAATTCCATCTTTTTTCATTTGCTGTAGTTCTTCCCACACTTGTTTTTTGTACGCCTGAGGTATCGGATAGGTTTTGCATTTGAATAATAAGTCGTCTGTTATAATTAACTTGTGAACGTACCCTTCAGCGATTCTTGGTTCTTCATTGACTAATTCAATATTGTTTTCCAATAATTTCTTCAAATACGGCCGATAACTGTTTTTACAATCTAAAATTACATCATTTCTAATTATCATGTTCGTACAAAGAAATTTTTTTAATTCATTATCGTTCTTTATTTTCGGTTTTACCTTTACGATTCCAATTTTGTTCTCTGCTTGCTTATTCGTCACATTATTGATGTTTACCTCCGATTCATTGTCTATTTCTATCCATTTTATTTGTTCATCGGCTACTTTAATTGTTTTGTTTGGTACGTCAATTTTAATCTTAAATTTTTCCAATAGGTCAATTCCTATTATACAATCCATTTTCATGTCTTTTATCATCATAATTCCACAATTTTTTGTAGTTCTCCCAATGGTTATGTTTGTATTTAAGTTTTTATTAATCGTTGTAAATGATTTGTTGTTTGGAGATATTAACTTTACTGGATGGGTTTTTATAATTTGTTTCTTAAAATGTTCAAAATTTAGGTTATTAATCGTTTCATTCAATAGCGAAATTTCCGCACCCGTGTCTACTAATGCTTTCAGCTGAATATCGTTTATTTTTATAAAAATGTATGGCAGTCCATTGACACTTTCGTCTATTTTGGTGTCATTTGTGATACTTATGAACTCTCTTGGATGTTCATAATTATTAATTTTCAGCGTTTCTACTTTCCGCTGCTCCCCTATTTTCTTCTACCACCGTAATTGCGTTGACATGTGCTGGCGTAACATTGCTATCCCTGTTGTACTGGCTATTGGATCTCATGTTAGTAAAGACTCTCGTGTGCCTTCCATCTTTATTATCATCGTGGTTATTTTGCCTATTTGAACTCTCATATTTGTGTTGATTGCTTTCTAACTTGAAATTGTCATTATTGATATTGCCGCTGTTTCTTTGTGTATTATTGTTGTTATTATTTCTGTTCCAATATCCCCCATATGACTGTCGATAATCGTTTGAATTATGACGATAATTTGTGTTGGAATTGTCCCAACGGTTATTGTAGTTTGGTCTACGGTTGTCGTTCAAATTGTGCCCGTAGTCATTAAAATTTGCACTTCTCCAATTATTCTCTCTTCCATTCCTTTCGTAACCATTTCTATTGTTATTGTAGTTAGCCTGATAATTTTTATGATTATTGCCACCATAGTTGCGTTGTTGGTCAGTACTATAATTATGGTTTCTGTTATAATTATTGTAATTATTTTGTCCATAATTGTTTCTCCATGGTGTCGAATTACTTTTTCCATGACTTTCGTTTCAATTTTCATATGGTATGTTGTCGAAACGTTTCAACAAATTTAAAAATTGTTCTGTTATTTCTATATTTTCTATCGAGACTTGGTTTATTACATCGTATCCAAAGTGATTTGCTAAACTTCGTATCAGGTCAACTTCGATCATGGGCGGATCCAATTGTTTGATCGCGTTGATGTGTTTGATTGCATAATTTTCTCTTGTGTGGTCCATTCGTCGACGATACTTTCCATTCATAAGGTTGGTTCGTACTTTCCTTTGTTCTGTTGCACCCCAAAATTGTCTTAAAAACAGCTGTTCGAATTCATAGAAATCATGGTAATCATCTTCAATGATTCCCAGCCATTGTTCTGCTTCGCCTTTTAAAGAATGCCTAATAACTGATTTGAGTCGCGATAAATCATTTATTCGGTTGGTGATGTCTTTTAAATTTTTCAAAAATAAACGTGGATTAGTTTGTCCATCGCCATGAAATTTCATCACTTTATCAGAATTGAATCCAAATTGTATCTCCTGTACAATGCTTTTAATCTGACCTGCTTCGTTTTCTGCAACACGGTGTTGGTTCGCCATACCTGTTTGTGATAATTTAGTTGTATTCGCGTTTATGGCAGATCTCATACCAACTATTTCATCTTCCACCTGTTCTATTCTTGCGTGATGATAATTCACATCATTTGTAACAGATTTGAATTGTTGTTCAATCATCGACGTAACTCGATCCAATTGTTTAACACCGTTCGTAACTTCATTTCTTACCTCAACAATGTTATCGTCATTGTTTTGTGCCACAAAATGTTTTAATTTCTCCTCCATTGTTTTTAGTTTTCCTTGGTTGGCTTCTTCGATAATTTCGACTACTTTAATCTTGAAATTTCCTGGCAGATTATTTGATTTTATACCATCTTCTCTCAAATTAATCGTTTTACCTTCGAACTCCTTTCTTATATCTTGTACCGTCTCTTTCAGGTCATCTTTCTTCACTGTTGTTTCCTTGATAATTTTTATCTCTTCATCCATTCTGTTGATATCCTTTTCTGCAGTTTGTTGTGATGATTTCAATTTATTGATGTCTTGGTTTGATTTTTCTTCTGCGCGACTAAATATGTCTCTCATTTCCTGTGAATTTTCGTCCATTTTCTGCATGATTTGTTCCATCATTTGTTGCATTGTTTTTTGTTCTATTCCTACTTTGTCTTCCATCGTACCCTGTTTTTCCGTAATCTTTTCTTCGATTGTTAATACCGTTACGTTTTCTTCTATATCTCGCAATACTTCGTTCGTGCTTTGGTTTTCTATTATTTCTGTGCTTTCTTGAATCTAGTTGTTCTGTTCAACTTCTGCTCTTGCTATGCTTATTGTAACTCTTATGTTATTCATTTTGATGGTTTTAAATACAAATTAATTTCAAAGATTAAAAATAATGTAAAATATTAAATTGTCCTGCAATTGTAATTAATAACACACTTATAATGTAATCTACTTGTTTATAATGTTGACGTATTTAGCAATCTGTCAAACTTTTTAAATGTCAATATTGTCAATATCATATGTCAATATTTTTTTAAAATTAATAGTCTATTTAATTTTTGGGTCGTTCTGGTGAATGAATTTTTTATTAATCTCAGTGATGTCGTGGTTTCGAGTTCCACGTATTGGGCGCCAATTTAAATTTATTGGTTGTCGTATTTTTTTTTTCACTTCAACCAGATAAATTCCTTGGTGGTACTTGGAGTTTTGGTCACCAATCTAAACGTTTTTAATTTTGAAAATAAAACTGAATGTGGTTAATCACCGTACCTTTATTTTCTATAAACATAAAACAACATGAACATAAACAGAAACAGAAACTTAAACTAATTAATCAAAATTGAACTTTACTAATTATACCGTTAACGGAATATGTACCTTTTTTTTTGTCGCACTATTTTCTTTCCTTTTTTATTATCGCCGCCGTTTTTTTGCTCCACCACACTTATCTCTTCTTCTCTAATCTTCTTTCCAAATATTATTTCTATAATAATTCTATTTCCACAGTTCTATTTTTTGTAGTTGGGAGAGCCCAATCCTTCTCGAAATAAATCGTCTTTTTCTTTTTTTTAATTTAATTAAATTGGTAATTTCGAGAGATCAATTTCTCTCAAAATCCTAGTGAAAAACTCGTTTATTATCGTTCATTTTTTTTTCTTTTACTCTCTTTTTTTTACGCTCCATTTAAATACATCTCAATATATGTGCATAGATTCTATTGCAGCTCGCCGACTAGTAGTATTTGAATTGTGTTAGTGAATATACATTGAAATTTAGAATATAGAAGACCACCAAATGAATTATTTTTTTGGTTTTAAAGAGATTCGTTTAGTATTAATATTTAAGTTACAGGTTTTTTTTAAATTTGTAATTTAATGTTGTTTTATTAACTTTTAAACAATGAGGGGGTGTCCTTAATTAGAAGGTTTTAAAATATCGTTTCTTTGCGATTTTTTTGAAAGGGAAAGAAAGAAATAAAGTTAAAGAATTTTGAGGTATGGTTTTATGTATATTTAATTATTATAAAAAAAAATTTTTTAAAGTAAAACAACAGATTTTTACGCTTGTTTTATGGACATCTTTTTGCTGCAGTTTTCAATTGGCGGGAAAGATACAGCTCGTAATTCTTGACTAAAACCAAAAACAAAAACAGATATTAAATTTTTATATATATTTCTTCTGGGTGAACTAAAAAAAAAGCAAGAAAATTAAATAAAATTAAAAATTTTAGCGGGGTTGAAAAAAAAATGTGTTTTTAAAAAAAAAATAATCAACTTTAAGGAGTTATAACAAATATTTAAATAAACTTTTTGACGAATATTTTTAGTTCACAGAGAAGAGAATTTAATTCTAAACAAAAAAACTTTGGTTCAATTAAATAAGTCGTTTAGTTTTTTAGCTACCACGCCCGCCAATTTAAAAGAAACGTGAAAATAAAAACTGGAGAAAAAGCGTTTCAAAGTTTACAATTGGAATAAATATTAATTTACTTATACTTACGCTAATCATCTGCTAATCAGCTATTCCTGGTCCATATAAGAGTCCTTCGACTTCTTCAAAAATCTCATATTGATGCATTTGATCAAGTCTACGAGCTGTATCCTCCTTACTGCTAGATACCTTGCGCTTGTTCTCTCTTTCGATCCGTTGCGTGTCAGCGATATCAGCAAACATTTTGCATTGCTGGCCTATACTCAAATTAAGCAACTGCATAACCTCAAAATCGCCGAATATCCTTTATTGAACATACCAGCAGCTATTTAGGCAGCAATTTTAACAATTATTTGACAATCATTGAGGTACGGTCATAAAATTTAAAAGCCTGTTTAAAACTTCCGAACTATTCATAATTCTTTAATATTTATGTTAGCAAAATGTGTTACTTACAATTTCTAAAATAATATTCAGTTTAAAAAATTTAACATTGTTATTACAATATTAAAGTTGTTAAGGGTGTAATCTTTTAACACCGGAAATATGACCTCCGTGAAGTTGGCCTCCCATCTGAAACATTTTGATATAAAAAAATATGGAATCGTTAGGTCATCGTTAGGTCTCGAAAGGTCACCCGGTTTTATCGTTAGGTCACTATTAGTTTTATCAAAAAAAATTATTCAAGTTTTGAAAAATTTTCTTGGTAAGTTAGCCTCCCCATTAAACGATTTCTATGAAATAAAAGTGGAAACCGGTAGGAAATGCACTGCTAAGGTTTGTTCACGTATATTTATCGTTAGGTCACCTTTCATTTCTTTACAATTAATTAATTTCAATTTTATATTTCTATTGCGCTTGCGCTAAACAAAAATATTAGTGAGTGCAAAATTACATCTTGGGACGCGTTCTTGTCAACTCTTGACTTGGGGTGCGTTCTCGCGTTCACTTTTGTACATAACGTTCACTCAAAATGGTTAGAAAAGTTTCGTAAGCGCGGAACTCGAAAGCAGCTATAAAGCACAGAAAAATAATATATATATATATATATATATATCAAACAATGCGTTTAAAGTGTGAGGATCTTCTATTCTGTAGAATTTTACGGTGGATTTGAATATTTAAGGAATTTTTTGTTTAAAATCATGCAGCTGTTATATTTTAGTGATTTCGCGCATTTTGCTTTCAACACAAACTATTTTATTAGCTGAAATTACGCTTTGCAAGTTTTACATAACCTCAATATCTAACTTTTAATTCGAATGCTTCTTTTTTGCATTGACGCAAAACATCTAGAGTAGGAAGGTTTGGAGGCAATCGAGATCCTTCTGAAGCATATTTAGCGGCCTGCCGCTTTAACCAATTACTACATCCTTCATTTAGAACTTCTTCTAACATCCTCGTGTTTTTCGTAAAATGTATCTCGAGTTTTTATTTTCAAGAAACATCCATTCTCATTTGGCAGGGTATCAACATATTCAAAAAATGGATCCTTACAAAGTTTGCTTTTGCATTGAGCTAATTTAAATTTTCGTGCGTTCTTGAAAACATCTGCACATATGGTAAATGTGCATGTTTGAAAAATTATAAAATAATAAAAATAAAACCAACTCGGTAACTACTCAAGAAAAATTGTAATTAAAAAATATTTTTAAATTAAGAATTAGTTGTAGGAATTCATAAGCTCTTGGGTTTTATGGTCTTTTTAAATTGCATAAACCGGGACATCCTGTTCGGGAATTATTAGAAAATAATAATACTAAAACCAACTCGGTAACTAGTCAGGAAATTGTAATTAACCTTTAACTACACGCGCTGGTGTACTCAGTACACCAGTCGCATTTAAGACTCTGCAATTTGTGTTAAATTGCATTTTGGGCATTTACGCTATCACCTAACCTATTATTGAGGTGTTCAGAACGACCCTGGTAAATTTCGTTGTTATAGCTGTACCAATAAGTTGGATATTTGGTTTTAATTTCTAAGAATTGCATGCGGTGTATAGAATACACCGCGCGAGTCTAGCAATTTAACACCTGTTTTTAGATCAATTTCCATACAATTTATAGACATAACTGATATAAAATCGTATAAATGCATTACAGCATTAATTTTCTGGGAATAATTATTGTTGACTTTGTTTTAATATTATAAAAAAATGTGAGTGAACTATACAAACCATTACTTTGCAGCATCAAGATCTTGAAAGTATTACAAAAATTTAAAGTGTCCTTACAGCTATTTTCACCACTGTAATTATATAAAAAATAGTTATTATTATATTGAACGTATAAGCTAATAATAATGTAAGTATATTTTTCAAGTTTGAAGTTGTTTATTTCGCATAAAATATTTTGTTTTCACATATTATACATATATTTTATGTTCATAGTAAAAAATATAAACATTTCTTAATCAAAATTAAAAATTTGTAGGAATCGTGTATCAGGTAAAAATCCAAAGTGTCTCAAAAATCGATATGCAGAGATCATGCAATTACTATTTGTCCAAAATTTAAGAATAAGGACGATAACGAGACTGAAAACGAGTAGCCGTTACAAGAAGGCGACTATTTTTTCTGTTTTGTATTTTTTTAAAAGTAAAAATATTTTATTTTATTTTGTAAATATTATCTTTATTATTGTTTAATAAACAATTATTAAGCAAAAATATATCTAGCATTTATTAACTATAGCTGTTTTGGAAGCATTTTGATGATGGTGTACTCAGTACACCGCGCGAGTACTTATGTTAAATATCAGGGCGCGTGTAGTTAAAGGTTAAAAAATATTTTTTAATTAGGAATTAGTTGTAGGAATTCATAAGCTTCTGGGCTTTATGGTTTTTTAAATTGCATAAGCCGGGACCAGGACATATTCTTAACATAATAATTTTATCTTCAAAAGGATTATGAGAAAACCCATATTTTGTATTAAATTTACAAAAGAAATAGAAGTTAACATAGAATCAATTGCCTCGATCTCATAATAATTAAAGATAATAATATGCACCCTTTTGATATTTTCTATAAACCTACTGAAGGAACTTCTTCAAATTTAGCAATAAATAATTATTTGCTTCAAATAAAAGCAAATTTATTGAAAACATTATTAAAAATAATGTTAATGTTAAAAAAACGAGTTACAACACTAAAATCATTATTTCCTAATGAAGTGCAAACACGTCGTTGTGATTTGATGCCATATTAAGTATACACTGTAGATATGTGGTACAGTGCAGCTGCTTTATGGATTAAGTGTTTTGTTTCAACACCTAGTACATTAGTGAACTATAATATTTTCAATTGTGGATCACCGTCAAGTACATCAATAATAGACGCTACTTAAATAGAAGATCTTCGCACTGTAAACGTTTTGATTACGCTCTATAACTGCTTTCGAGTTTCGCGCTTACAAAACTTTTCTAACCATTTAGAGCAAACGTTATATACAAAAGTGTTGGCGAGAACGCACCCCAAGTCAAGAGTTGACAAGAACGCGTCCCAAGATGTAATTTTGCACACACTAATATTTTTATTTAGCGCAAGTGCAATAGAAATATAAAATTGAAATTAATTAATTGCAAAGAAATGAAAGGTGACCTAACGATAAATATACGTGACCAAACCTTAGCAGTGCATTTCCTACCTGTTTCCACTTTTATTTAATCGAAATCGTTTAATGGGGAGGCTAACTTACCAAGAAAATTTTTGAAAACTTGAATAATTTTTTTAGATAAAACTAAAAGTGACCTAACGATAAAACCAAATGACCTTTCGAGACCTAACGACAACCTAACGATTCCATATTTTTTTATATCAAAATGTTATACTTTTCTTACTTTTGTAAGAAAAATTTCATCACAACTATATTTTTGTTTAGCGCATGCGCAATAGGGACATAAAATTGAAATTAATTAATTGCAAAGAAATGAAAGGTGACCTAACGATAAATATACGTGACCAAACCTTAGAAGTGCATTTCCTATCGGTATCCACTTTTATTTCGTCGAAATCGTTTAATGGGGAGGCTAACTTACCAAGAAAATTTTTCAAAACTTGAATAATTTTTTTTGATAAAACTAAACGTGACCTAACGATAAAACCGGGTGACCTTTCGAGACGTAACAATGACCTAACGATTCCATATTTTTTTATATCAAAATGTTTCAGATGGGAGGCTAACTTCACGGAGGTGGAAATATGCGGTCTTTTATGAGCTTAACATTGATTGAAATAGTACGGTCATAAAATTTGAAAGCTTGTTTGAAATTTCCGAACTATTTATAATTATTTTATTTTTATAAGAAACTAAGCTGCTTATTACTTAATTTTACCATAAAAGGGTTGGTTTTTCTGCATTTCTACACCTCAGTTTGTTGCAAAATCAGTATAAGTATTATTATATATCAGTATATAAACCAGTAAAATTCCAGTTTTACTGGAATTTTTGGAAGCTATGGAAATTAATAAATTAAAATATTCATCTTTATTACTTAATAGTCAATCTGATTTAAATAACTCACCCCTACTAAACATTTTTAATAAATAATACTTCCCCCCCCCTTCTAACTTACCTCACATCTACTTACATTTTTTCCCCCTTTTTTCGTTTTTTTCTCTTTAAATTTACACCACCCTCTAGTAAATTCACACATAATTACTTTTTTAAAAAATTACTTCCTCCTCTTACCCCCTCCACTTTTCTCTTGCAATTTGTCGATAAATACGGATTTTTCTCCTTTCTCCTTCTAGTTCATCGCCTGATGATGCCATAGTATGGTGAAAACGTTTGCGATAATATACATACAGTGTATTTATATATTGTGATAACTTAAACATTTTAGTTTTCGAAAATGTGTTTTGTGAATTTTTTGGTTTATGCTAAAAATTTGACATGATTAATATCGAGTTACACTACTTAAACCACTTATCTATTGATTATTAATGTTAAAATAAACAAACTAAACACAATATTAAAATAATGAATTTTAATTGTTACGTAAAGAATACATACTTACATAGAAAAATAATATTTAAAAAACCATAAAAACAACAATAATTTACATTTAACAGGTTAACATTCATTATTTTAATATTATGTTTAGTTTGTTTATTTTAAACATTTATCTCTGAATCCTATTGCATATTATTATTACATTAAGTATATTAATTTTTACAGCTTGGCATTCTTCTAGCAATCAGAATTGCACTTCTACAAGGTTCCTTACCAAAATTTTCACAACAAGATAATCCAACAGCATTTCATCCATCTTTATACGTTAGGTAATGTATATTTATCTATAGCACTATTATTCTACAAAGCGTACTTTCTACACTCATGTTACTAATTTTACACGTTACTAATTAACTAATCTGTGAACAGTTATGATGAAAGTAATATGCCAGTATTCATAGTAACTTACTGGGAGTTGAAAGTTAAAGAAAATTTACCTCTTTTGAAATGGATTTACTTTTAGCACTCCTCCGAGTGCAATAAGGGGGTACATTTCTTCTTGATTTATTAATTTATTATTAAACCAATGAAATCTGCATTTCAACATAAAACAGTAAGAAATACAGTATGGCACAATGATCGAATAGTTGCGAAACAACCACTTAAATAAACTAAAATGAATTATTTTAAATAAAAATCTTTCGTCGTTTAGTATTCACTCAATCGTGTATAGTTTTTGGTTTAAAAAACAAACTAATATACATAAAATTAATTACAGACAATAAAAAAAAATTTACAACTTAGAAATAATAAACTAAGAAATTTTCAAATTTCTTAAGACTCATAACGTGCATCGATCTTCAAAAACACCTGTATAATTATATTTATAATTTAATTAATTAAATTGATTTGATGTAAGTGAATAGTTTTTCACCATTTCTGGAGTTCATGAATTTGTTTAATTAATATTTAGAAAAGTTTGCGCGTAATTTTGTTAGAAGTGAAAATTAGTGAGTGTTTTTATATAATTTTAATTGTGTTGTTAGAAGAGAAAAATCACTGCTGGTTTCTATATAATTTCAATTGTACTGTTTTTGTATTATAATATAATTTTAACTTACACTTTGTTAAGTGTACTCAATCCTAAACCAAATTCCTGCATCCTATTTTATTAATTTTGTAAAAATAATTATCAGGTTTATGAAATTTTTATCCTGTAATTAAATCAAATTTACTTAGGGCTGGGATTATAAACGACAAATAAGTAATTTACTTGTGCGCTGGTCGAATAAGTAAATTTACTTGCTAGATTTGGGTATTATAAAGCACGCATAAGTTTACTCTCGAACTAAATCTAGCAACTAATTTAACCTGTCGATTTTGTTCAACTTATTAGGGCCGGTTGTACCAACTTTGCTTGAACGCCAGTTTAACTGAACTGCAGTTTAACCCTGAACACCCTGAACTAAGTTCACAATTTTTTGGGTTGTACAAAAGAGGTTCAGATGGCGTTTAGTTAAACGCAGTTTACACGACATTCAAGTGTAGTGGTACTCATGTTTTGTTCTCAATGCTTCTAAATTGCTTTACAATATTTCTAAAATGCATTATCAAGTGTCATCAAGTGACAGGTTATCAATGTTATCTTGAAATAACTGAATGAATAATGTTATATATAATGTTGGAATATTATCTTAGAATAACAAAATGAATGAAGCGAGGAGATAAATGAAAAAATTTAATCACCCAATAAGGCCAACAAACATCTCTTGAGTAACAGTAACATATAATTGTTAAAACCAAGATAAGGATATACAAGAAATTATAATAAGAACCAATGTAGAGCTAAATGAAATAATGCAGACAAAAATGTCGTAAGAAATATTAATGCTCAGAGAATGAAATGGATGGGGCATATGATGAGAAAGGACGAGAAGGAAACTATAAGAAGAGTAATGGAAGCCATTCCATTTGCTGGTTTCCAAACCAGCAAATGAAAGAAAGAGAGGAAGACAGTGAGATGGTGGAATGAAGTGAGTGAAGACCTGATGAAAATGGGCATCCAGAACTGGAGATTTAAGTGATAGAACAGGAGTGCATGAAAAAAGATAACTGAAGAAGCAAAGACACACACAGAAGATTGTAGCAAGCAGAAACAATGAAGGGTGATTCACCTCAAATTTTGAATCTGAAGTATTTCATAAGCACGGTGATATTCTGTCAGGAACAACAACCATTTTCATTCATTCATTTCTGTATTTATGTGTATTTGTATTTTATTTGAATTAAAACGAATTAATTCCACAAAATCTTCGTCGTCCATTAATTCGTTTAAATTATCTCTTGATGACATTAACTTTCACAAAGTTTGTGCACATACTCCAAGTCTAAACTGTCACTATTTTATAGCAATGACATTTGCGCATGCTTGTCATTGTTTGAACCTAGTTCAATTCTCTTAAACGGCCGTTCTACCTGGTATTCGTGAACGTCGATTTGAACTGCAGTTCAAGCTTAACCGAGGTTGGTACAACCGGCCCTAAATATTTATTTGTGAAGTAAATTGACAGGTCAAATCATTTGTGAGGTTAATTTGCATTAAATAAAAGGTATTCTATTAAAAGTGACGGCCGCGTCCATCCAGTGGGTGCTAGTTGTGAACTTACACATAGCTATAATCGTTCTTCTAATCATTCTTCAATCAGCGCTATAACCATAAAATTTAAAAATTAGTTCTAACGTATCAAAAAATCTCATGCACCATGACCAAGGAAGACATCTGGTATTAAAACGTCATAATAAGAAAGTAAATAATATTCAGTTAGTTATTTATTTGGTTACTAATCTTTATAGTACTCAAATTTTACTGTAAATTTTAGTAGTCAAGTAAATTTACTTTGAAAGTAACTAACTAGTGATTTATTTATGCTTTATAATACTGGGCTTTAGTAAACAAAAATTATAATTACTATGTATGTATTATATCAAATATATACTTATAATTAATAATTTTTAAAATAACAAGTTAATTACTTATATTAACTTGGCAAATTTACATATAATTTGGTCATAAGAACAAACATTCGTTCAACTCGAATACTAAGCAATCTGAGGCAATGAAAATTTTACAGGTAATTATTCAAAGCTTTACGGAAACATTGTGAAAATAACAGCAAATAATAACAATCATTATCTGAATTATAAAATAAATAAAGTGACTACGAATCGACGACGTTACTATTAGTACTATATAAATTATTTGACGATTATAGAATTAATAATAAATAATGTGTTGCTGAGTTTGCCACATGTTATTAAAAGCATAATTGCAATGAGCAAGATCACATCAAGTGCACCCCCCATTTTCCACTTGATCATCGAATTTTGATATTAGTATTTTTTCAGAAAGTATTCACTATCAACAATTAATCCCCAAAACAGTTTTTAAAAATTTTCATTTTAACAACAAGTTTTTTGACAATGAAAATTTTTATGACCTTTAGTTAAAAAATCATTAATTAAAAAACTATTAGAGATATTTCAATAAAACTTTCAGAATTTATACTTCAATACTTGTATTTTAATAAAATATCTAAGAATTCAAATTTTTTATATATTTTCATATTGTTAATTAACTTTTAAGTTAACAAATGAAAATTTAAATGACTTCTCCCTCAAAAATCAAAATTTTTTTCTCGGTATTTTGCATTGAACATTTAAGTAACGAAATCCGCGAAAAAATTTGACTGCTCGCGATTAGATTAAGCAAAAAAAAATTATTTATGACGGGCGGTGGGCGCTGTCTGTACAGTGCGTTGCCGCGTGTCATTGATTTACCTTTAATCTACTCGGTAATTACAAATAAAAAACACTACTTTATCTTTAAAATAAAAATTATGTTATTATTATGGCTTTATTTAAACAAATTACAGAAAATTAACGAATAAAATATTTTTTTATTAATAAAAATACAAAGATATAATAAATTTAGCAGTATTCTGTTATTTTATTTTTCTTATTGTTTTTTAAGAACCTTACTAATTATAATTATTTCAGTTTTTAAACAATATTGTTAATTAAAAAAAGATAAATGTAAACTTTACTAGTTACCCAACGTTAATCCATTTTAAAATTTAAAAAAATAATAGCATTCGGTCATTTTCTTCATTTTTTATTTTTAATATATTGTCATGTTTCAAAAGTGATTCGGACCCACCCTATACATTTTTGTGAAAATTCATTTTATTATTTAAGTTGTGTTTAAATTGATTTTAAGTTGGAATATTGTAAAATTAGCTAGATGGGAACGAATCACGAGAAATTCAAGGTCTTTTGCCAAAAAATGGTCGACGTGATGGCCGCATTAATTTATTAGTCTGAATAATTTTTGAAAAGATTTGTTGCAGCCGGACTGCGATATGGGTATCGTATAAAATTTAACGTTACCATTTAAAAATTTTATTGTAAAGAAATTAAAGTTTTACGAATTATTTTGAATTTGAATATTTTTGTTAGGATTATTAGAGGAATTTAAAAATAATTAGATTTACAAAATTTATTCATTGATCTAAATTTAATTAGTTTGTTTTAAATTTGTTTGAAATTGTGAAGGTGTTTTGAATTTTATTGGTGTTCATAATTTTGTTTATGATCTATCATGGGCCGCGTGAAGAAATGCTGTAATCCGTTGAATTAAAAAAAATCATAAAAAAATGATTAAGAATCTAGTTTTAATTACAAAAAACCGCGCTCATGATTTGAAAGATTTTATTGGGAATTATATGTGTAATTCGTGTGAACGGGCTGTTTATTTGGGTAGAAAACCTGGAATTCCAGGTGAGTTATCTGTTAGCAAATGTTCTGATATCAACGAGCCTGAATCGTCAAATTATATTGATGAAAAAAAAGACCCTTCTTTTCGATGCGACCAGGTAGACAACAAATTAAAAATTGATAAGGTTAATAAATTGTTATTAGAGATTGGTGAACCTCCAATCAAAGTTAAGCGAGTTTTAAGTGAACGCGGAATGTCAAAAAGCTTTAAAAGGTGTTGCGAATAAAATAACAAATAATAATAATAATATTAGTAATGAAATTAATCCAAATGATCTCTTCCTTAATAATTTTAAATCTGCTTTTAATGATAAAATTAATCGGGCTGATAAAATTCAAGTTTTGACCACGCTTCCTCCAGATTGGTCGATAAAAATGATAAAGAGATTATTCAAAGTTTCCAAACGAATGATGAAAACTGCAACAAAATCAGGGAAGAAAAAGGATTTGCATAACAGCCCAAAATTAAGAAAGGTAAAACTCTAAAAAATGAAACACTCGAGCGCATCCAAGCTTTCTATTTATCCGATGATGTCAGCCGCGTAATGCGGCTGAAAATGAAAGATTATGTCTCGGTGATGGAAAATGGAAAAAGAGTCCAAAAACAAAAACAATTATTATTACATAATATTCATGAGTTACACAAAAAATTTACTGAAGCTTTTCCTGACGAAAAGATCCGTCCTCGTGAATGTATGTCTGCTGGCAAAAGTGGGACTCATAATGTGTGTGTGTGTAAAATTCACCAAAATATGAAATTGCAGTTAAATGTATTTAAAAATGAATTAAAAAAAAAAGAACAATTTTTTTCGGAAAGTTCAAATAATTTAATTAAAAGCTCTGTTTGTCAAGAATCTACATCATTGTGTTATTTTTCAAAGTGTACTAAGTGCTCAGGAATTGATAATGTTATAAATAAATTAGAAATATTGCTTGATAATCATGAAATAAATGAAATTACATAAAGCCAATGGAAAAGTAGCGACAGGTAAGGAAAAGTTCACCCAAATCACTATTATATTTTAAAATTTTAATAACTACTCTCATAAAATAACTTTATTCATTTGACTGTGTAATAAATACTAATTATATTTTGTTTCGTAAAGTTACAGATTAATTGATACAGATCAATTAATAATGAAATTATTAGATTTTGTCCCATTTAAACTGTACATTTTTTTGTTATCCGTTTTTCTATAAATATTTTAATTAAATTAATTGGCTTGAAATTTACAGGACTGAAGTCGTTGAAGAAAAGAAGAAGAAAGAAGATTTTTTAAATAATTTAAGACAAAAATGGCCTGAATTATTGAGACATGATTTTCTTGCAAAATCTCAAGCATCAAATTTTACTGATAAAAAGAATTCTGTTGCGGATGGAGAATTTATCGTATGTTTTTTTCTGAAAATTATAGTTTTTCTGTACAAAACGCAATCCAATCTTATCATTGGAATAACAACCAGGCTACAATTCACTCTTACGTAGTGTATTATAGAGAAAATGAAGAAATGAAACATGAAAACTATGTAATAATTTCAGAAAAAGTTATCCACGATGCGAGTTCAGTTCACCTCTTTAATTATAAATTGATTAAATTTTTAAAAAAGCAAATACGATTAAAAAACTTTTTTATTTTTCGGACGGAGCTGCTTCTCAGTACAAAAATAAGTATAATTTTGCAAATTTAATTAATCACAAAAATGATTTTAATGTTGACGCGGAATGGAATTTCTTTGCTACTTCGCACGGGAAAGGAGCATGTGATGGTTTGGCAGGAAGTGTAAAAAGACAAGCTTATCGCGTATTCAACGATATAATGATAAGCACATTACTAATGCGCTTTCATTATTTGAATGGGCTGAAAATTTTTTTTAAAAAATTAATTTTGGTTTTTGCTGTCAAGAAGATCATGGCTTTCATGAAGAAAATTATATATCACGGTATGAACAAGCTGTAACGATTAAAAATACACGTCAGTATCATTATTACATAGCTTTAAACAATATATTACTCGAGTGCAAGCTTTTTTTCAAAGATGTTACAATTAATAAATTAATTTTTTAACTTGTGAAATATAATTAAATAATCTTGAAATGAACAAGTTAATAAAACGTTTAATAATAATGTTGAAAATGTTGAAAGCTCAATAAAAACATTATTATTAAACGTTTTATTAACTTGTTCATTTCAAGATTATTTAATGATGTTACAATTACTATAAATAAAGTGTTTAAATAAAAATATACCTATTTTCATTTAAAAGATAAAGTATTGTTTTTTATTTGTAATTACTGAGTAGATCTAAAGGTAAGTCAATGACGCGCGGCAGCGTGCTGTACCTTACAGCGCTCACCGCCCGTCATAAATAAATTTTTTTTGCTTAATCTAATCACGAGCAGTCAAATTTTCTTGCGGATTTTGTTACTTAAATGTTCAATGCAAAATACCGAGAAAAAAAAATTTTGGTTTTTGAGGGAGAAGTCATTTAAATTTTCATTTGTTAACTTAAAAGTTAATTAACAATATGAAAATATATAAAAAAATTGAACTCTTACATATTTTATTAAAATACAAGTATTGAACTATACATTCTGAAAATTTTATTGAAATATCTCTAATCGTTTCTTAATTGATGATTTTTTAACTAAAAGCCATAAAAATTTTCATTGTCAAAAAAATTGATGTTAAAATGAAAGTTTTTAAAAACTGTTTTAGGGATTAATTGTTGATAGTGAATACTTTCTGAAAAAATACTAATATCAAAATTCGATGATCAAGTGGAAAATGGGGGGTCCACTTGACATGATTTTGCTCAATTTCATATAAGCTGAAATCTGAATATTTAGTGTAGTTATCAGCAAGAAGAACAAATGTTTGTGATCTTTCTAATATGTCATGTAAATTTAACTAAAAAAATTTGTCACTAGATCTTAAGTAAATCGATAATTTTTAATTTAATAAAAATGTGCACTAGAATTTTGAGAAGCTCCTGTATTATAAATATTATTCCTGTGACGGATGAAAGAAAGTTTTAATTGTAAATTTTTTATTTTACTTTTCAATTAAATATTGAAATAAAACTGAAAGTAATGCAAGCAAATGATAAAATAGTTCATAGATCATTCATTAAATGCAATGAGAAATCAAATAGATCAATTGAAGCGAAAAAAGTACAAGGAAAATGTAAATACGAATATAAAAATGACGTTAAAAACTACTTTTTAGTAGTTTGTCCCAGAAGTTAAGCTGATGGACATAAACGTTATCTGAGACATCTATCGAACGTTATTCAAAATTTTTTTACCTTAATAACTATTAAATACTTTTTAATTTATTATATTAATAATTTATATTATACTGTAGCGAAATTTTTTGGATTAATTTTAAAATTTCATACTTGAATTTTATCGAGGATCAAATCTACGATTTATATTTAGCAATCCATCTTTACACAACATGTTTGCTCAATGTAGTGAAATTTAATTAATCACAAAATCTCCAATTAGACCCCCAAAATCATGCAATTTCAAAAAAATTCTTTATAGTTTTTAAAACTTTGCTTCAATAAATTTGCAAAATGTTAACACTAAACTTAATACCGGCATGCAGCTTGTCGGCCTATCAACAATTTTGTCGTTTCTTTTACAAATTTTAAAATATTTCAAGTCAATCATACAATTATTTCCAAAATTAATTAATAAATAATTATTAAATAATCACAATTCCAATTTTTTTATATTTTTTTATGTTATACTTCCAAATTTCATTTTGTTCATCTTCAGAACTAATTCAAACAATAGAAAAATAACCTAAAAAATGAATTTTTAAGTCGATAGTGTGATAGTTAGTAGTATGTAATGTTAAAATAATAATATTAAAATTTATTGTTTACAAAGTTTTTATTTTAAATTTTTATCATTTTTATAACGTAATTTTTTCAAAATTCATTTTCTTGTTTATTCAAATATTCTAAGTGCAAACCTGTTAAATGTTAATTTTTGTTGTTTTTATTGTTTTTTAAATATTATTTTTCTATGTATGTATTCTTTACTTAACAGTTACAATTCATTATTTTAATATTTTGTTTAATTTGTTTATTCAAACAACTTTATCAGAAATCGCACTCTTTAACTTTAGTTAAATTTTTAACTTTTTAATTAAGTTTTTTTTTTATTTTTATTTTCTTTTGAGGTAAAATACCTATTTTTGATTAGTCGCGGTCATTATAAAAAAATACTTATTTACAATTTAAAATTGCATTTTCAAAATTAAATAAAATGAAAAATTACTTACAAAATTATTTTTACATAAATTATATTGTCGTGCTTTGCAAATGATCTTATAGAAAAGTTTATATTTGTATAATTTTTAAAATGATTTTATTAAATTTTATATTTGAATTTAGAATAGTCGTTAAAACTATTAAAGATTAAAGAGCTTTTTGCCAAAAATGGAAAAAATTTTATAATTTTGTGAATCCGCTGAATTTGAATTTTGATTTAGTTATTTAATAATTTTTTTAAATATAAGTGATTTTTTGAATAAAAAGTTGTTTAATTAAAATTTGTGATTGGATTTGGTAAAAATTTATGGAATATTAAAAGATTTGTCGAAGGAACGACAAAATTGATTGATAAGCCGAGAAGCCGCATACCGGCACGTAAAAGTTTAGCGTTATCATTTTGGAAAATTACATAGTATAATTAAATAAGTTATAAGTATAATAATATAAGTTCAAAAATTAAAATTTATTGCAACGAAGATATTGAAAATGAATTGGAAACTATTTTTAATACGTTATTGCTGTGAATTTGAGTGTAAAACTAGTCTTTGTTTAGTTGTATTTGAATTTTATTTGATGGAAAGATAAGCAAAATCGAAAAAAAAAGAAAAAAGATCCAAAAATATAATTTAAATGGAAATAAAAGTAAATTTCATTTAAAGTTAGTCTGGTTTTATTAATGAACGGTTAATGGTGTGCAAGTTTAGTTACAAAGATTTTAAGTTAAAATTAGATAGTAATTAAAAGCAACAAGTATTGAACTTAAAGTATTGTATAGGGTGATTCAAATTCGACTGTTCTTATGGGGAATTCGGTAACTATAAGAAATATGGAAAAATGGATGACGCATCTTCAATCTCTTTTTTTTTAAAGAGCTTAATGGTGAAAACCGGATTCCGATATCTTTTTTCGTTTTCGAGTTACGGTCAAAAGTTCGCTTTTTCGACTTTTTGTTAAATACCGATATCTCGATTGTTTGTAAAGTTATAGAAAAATTATTTACACTTTCTTTAGACACTTTTTTGAACAGAATAAATTGGGCTAAAGGGATTTTAAATATCTTAATTTGTTTTCGAGTTATAATATAAAGTTGTGTTTTTTTAAATGGAAATCATAGTTGGCTATGACATATTTAATAGAGTTCTTTATCCTCTTTTCAATTATAATATAACATGTGGGGTCTATTACTTCAGTTTCACCCCGTTATATTAAAAATTGTTAAATAAAAATGAAAGACCGGAAAATTAAACGTTGGCTTTGTCAAAACAAAACACGACTATACAAAATTATTATTGACAACTAAAACAATTGTCTCCAATTGTTTTAAGTGTTTTTAGTGAGAGCGCCGCATACCTACATAGCGTCTTCTTATACTACATTACTAGATTGTTTACATTTTATTTCACAAAAGTATCAAATGGCTTGTAAAAATTATGCAAAATACGATATGTTACAATGTTTCATTCAAAGTATTAATAGTGCTGTTCTTGCATCTGAAACGTATTTCAATTGCTATCCTGAAAGAAGACAACCCGATAATCGTATTTTTAATAAATTAAAAGCAAATCTTGTTAATCACGGATCTTTTAAGAAACCTAAAACGAAAAATTATAATATACAAGACACTTGAAGACACTTGAAGAAACTACTATTAATGTAATAGGAGCAGTAGCTGCAAATCCTTCCATTTCAACCCGTCAAATTGAAGCTGAATTGGGAATTTCAAGATGTAAAGTTATGCGTATACTTAAAAAACATAAATTCAGGTCTTATGTGATACGAGAAATGCATCATCTACAACCAGCAGATGCTTAGAGACTATTACAACTTTGCAATTGGTATTGTCTAAAACTCCAAGAAGATTCATCATTTTTCAAACGTGTGATTTGGACAGATGAAGCTTATATTAGTAGTGCCGGAATTTTCAATAGGCATAATAAACACCATTGGTCCGATGTAAATCCTCACCGACCGTCACCGTCTCAATCCAAGGACGATTTGGTTTTAGTGTTTAGTGTGCATTACTTGGCAATTGTATTTTATGTTATTATATATATGAAGGAAATCTAAATGGTCAAAGATATCATGAAATACCTTATCAAAATATTATTGACGATTATTTAGATAATTTACCCTTATATGAAAGAAAACATATATTCTTCCAACAAGATGGTGCACCACCTCATAATTCAAGAATTGTGAAGGAATTATTAAATAGCAAATTTGGAAACAACTGGATATGAACTAACGGCCCAGTGAGTTGGCAACCACGTTCTCCAGATTTAACACCACTAGATTTCTTTTTTTGGGGTTATATTAAAGACAATTTATACAAAAAAAAAGTATCAAACATTAACGAACTCAGGCAAAATTTTACAGAATATGCATTAGCATATTGACGTGTAATTCACCCTGGTTGTATTTTTTTTTTCTTATTAATTAAATCAAAATTTGTTTTTCAAAATTCTTCCAATTAAATATTAGTTAAATTTTTATTTCAATAAAATTATAGGAATGGCAACGCAAATTTCATCCGATACCCATATCGCAGTCCGGCTTATCAATTGCACACTCTTTCCTACGAATGCAATTTTAATTTCCAATACAAAAATAATCCAAGTTAAAGTTTTAATTTGTAATTATTCTTCTTCCAAATCAGCGAAATCAATCAATTTGTTACCGCTCAGTAGCCACTCATAAATAATATCCGAAACAACTCCAAAATCTCCAAATAATCATCACAACAATGCATTCGCATCCAATCATTTATTTACTCAAAAATAATTACTCACAATTTCAAAAATATCAAAAACTCAGCGTAACAAAATCAAATTTCAGCGGGCATGCAAAACTCGCACCCGCTGTCCACCATGGTCGGCACCAAAAGCCTCGATAAAACCTCACTTCTACCAACTTTAATTTCCAAAGTTTTACCTCCCAAAATTCAAATTCAAATATTTCTTAAACTTAATATCAAAATTAATGACAAATTAACAGGGTAGGTACAACTTTGGTTCGAAACATGACAATATGTATTACATTCAGTATCGAATGTTGAAACTGCAACATGCAATGCAATGCAACTCAGAGTGTTAGGAAGATGTGCAATTTATGCATTGCAAACAATGAACATCAGTTTGAATACTTAGTTTAATTTATGTTATTCTTCAATATATTATATTAAATCCGTTTTAACTGTCAATAATGATTTTATATAGTCGTGTTTTGTTTTGACGAAGCCAACGTTTAATTTTCCGGTCTTTTGTTTTTGTTTAATTTACAATTAACCATAAATTTTTAATTTAATATTATAATGGCAGTATAATTATTTATCAAACTTTGAACACCCAGTATATGTAATTTTATTTAAACTAAATGCAATTATTCTAATTTAATAAATCAACAAATTGTAAAAATATATTAAAACTTTTAATAAAGACGTCGACAGGTTGCACATGCAGCATTAACAAAATGCAATTTCACAAAACCTACTTTAATATAGGAAACAAAAACACTTAATACAATTTATTTATGTAGTACTCGCAAGGTTACAAATTCTTTAATAGTATTATAATATACTTATCTATTAATTACTTTATAATATAAATGTGTTAATTTAGAATTTGTTAATTTGATATATAAGTGTGTAAATTATGTTAAATAAATTGAGTATCAATCTTCAATCAAACTTCGTAAAACTTAACTTCAACTTGAGTTTTATTCTTCCAACAGAGTGACTTTTGAGATCCAAACCTAAAAATTCGTTAGTGAGGATGCTAACGCTCAAAAGTCGTCCGCCCTCTCCATAATCACTATACCGAGATTATTTAATTTTTATTTAACATTTTGTAATATAACGGGATAAAACTGAAATAATAGACCCCACATATTATATATTGTCGTGTTTCGAAAAACATAAAAACGTTAATTTTATTTTTTTGTAAATCATTTTAAAGTTGAATTTTGTTTTATTATTTATTTATTTGTGTCATATAGTGTAAAATAAGTTAAATTAATACTGTGAATAAAGGTTTTAGTTGTAAAGAAAGTGGGAAGCGTAAAAAGAGTAGGGCTCAAAGGTTGTTGAGAACACTTAGGTAGAGACGGCTTTGCGGCTGAGAATTTGTTGTTGAATGAAGAAGAAAAAATAATTTTTTTCTTTTTAAATGGAATAGTAGTTTTTAAAGGTGCTTTTATTATTAATTTTTATTTTTAGAATTTTTTGACAGTTAGGGGTTTTTAAAGTTTTTAATTTTTATTTTATTTCACTCTTTTTGGAGCATATTTTGTCAAAATGTATAGAGAAAGTAATATAAGTTTTAAATCGCTTCGTGATCCAGTCAGCCGATATAGTAGCGCGAATAGTTAGCGAATGATATGAATTTAACAGCCATAATGATGGTGAATTTTCAGCCAAAATTGTAGTAAATTTATATTAATATTAGTTATTAGTTATTTAATACAGAGGATTGTGCAGGGGCGAGTGCATAAATTTTGGGGTTTGGGGGGGGGGGGGAGTGTAGCGATAGTTTTCTGAGATAGAATTTTTTCTCATGGGTGAAAGTTGTATTTGACTAGCCAGGAACACTCCCCTGGAAAAATGTACGTCGCTACCTTGTAACCGTTCGGAAGATATGGTGACACAAACATATATATAATATACATATATTATGTTGAAATGATGTATTTCCAATATAATTCTAATCCAGTATAATCTAACTCCAGTTTCAATCCAACGTAATAAACTGTTGTCCAAAAATAGTTACCAAATATAATTAAAAATAAACAAATGCTCTTCCAAAATTAATTAATCGGACTCAAATTCAAATTAAATGTCATGCAAATTTTAAATAAAATTTTAATTTTCTTTAAAGGGAACGAAGTTTGATTTCCCTTATCCAAATCGACGAGTTATCAACATCTCTCCCACATTCGCTCGCACAAATTTTCACAATTTAATTTTCCACTTTTATGTGCAAAACGAATTTATTATTTGAAATATTGTCTTTCCAAATCACTTTAAGTCGATCAAATGACTACTGCTCGCGCTCGGCAGCGACTGATCAAAAATATCCAAATTAACTTCAAGTGTCAAAATTATGCCTCCAAAATATCGCAATAATGCATATTGCATCAAATCCACTTTATTGAAATCAAATCAAAATAAAATATTACTTACAAATATCAAAATTATCAAAACTCAGCGGGCATATAAAGTCACGCACCCGCTCTCGGCCATAGTTGGCTCAAGAAGCCACGAATTTCGTCTGATTGATCCCCACCTAGCAAATCTTACAATCCTACAACTTAATTATTATAGCCAATATTTCACCAAAATGCATAGGGTGAGTCGCAATCATTTTGAAACACCACATCAAACCCCCGATGCTAATTGCTGTTTTGAGCGCAGCTGAAAACAAAATTCGCAAAAAATCCGTGCGTGTTTCAAAAATAAATCAAAAAAATATTTACACATTACAATTTTTATAACTAAATAAATTTAAATTCAAAAATTTCAAATCAAATAAAAAGGTTTATCTATTTCCAAATTTTTCATGCATCATTTCTTATTCCATCTTTTCCTTTTTCTTTTATTTTTCTTTCGAATCTTCCACAGATTGATTTTAGATTGAGGCGTCCACTTCACTGGTGTCTTCTTTCTTCTCCTCCTCCGACTCATCCAAAACTTCCAAGTTCTCTCATTTTTTTTCATAGCTTTCCGCTTTGTAGCTTCTTGCCTTCCAAATTTTAATTTTTCAGTTTCTACTTTTACCACTTCTAAATTTTCAGCTTCTTGTCTTATAACTTTTTGTTTTAGCGCTTGCAATCTTACAGTTTCCCGTTTTTCTGCTTCCAGCTTTACCATTTCTAGTCTTTTATCTTGTTGTTGTGCCGCTTCTAATTTTTCAATTTCCAGTCTTTTAGCTTCTTGTTTTGTTGCTTCCAGTTTTACAATTACTAATCTTTCAGCTTCTTGTTTTTCCACTTTCAACATTCTTTCCTCTACAGTTTCTCTTTGCAATTTCTCATCCATACATTTTAACAATGCAATAAGTTCACTTGTTCGCTGGTTAAGTGCTTGCATTATATTTGCTTTGGTTACTTTCGGTAGTTGTTCCATTTTTTGTTTGTTATTTTCCAAAATAGATGAAATTGAATCTAATCGAGCCCCACAGTATGGACGACAATTTATCACGGCTAGCTGGTTCAAGCCCCACACGTTGCGGCGCCAGTTGAAGTGATGTTAAATTTTATCAATATTAATTTCACCACAATCTAAAAAAATTACCACGGCTAGCTGGTTCAGTCGTAGTGCAAGTATCGTCAGGGGTGAGTTCACATGTAAGCCCTCATTAACGATGGAAGAAAAATACTCCTCCTTAGGTGAATTAAATCAAATTTTATTCATAAAAGTTGTTGTTTGAATGGTTGACAATTTCACCTTTAGCAGTTTTCAAAATCCTGTGTATCGTGCAGACTCGTAAATTTAGATGCACATTTAATATTGAAAATATGGGCACTAGCATCTAATTTTATTAATCCCTTGGTGTAATAGTGTTAGGAAAATTACAAAATAAATAAAAATTAAAGTTCAAAAGATTAAATAAAATGCACTTTAAATTTGTTTTAATTATTGTTCTATCTACCTTCAGACACGCCACCGACTCGGTAAGACCTTGCTGTGGTTGATTTTGTAGACGGTGCTCGTTGTTCGCATACGTTAAAATTGCAGCCTCCGTGTGGAACATGGGTTGTCTTTGCTATTGTGATGGAATGGTTACACTTCCGTTCCAATTGGTTTCGTGTATTCAGCGATGATTTTACTGTTCATCCAGCAGATCAATATACGCCCTAAAATAATATGTGCTCGGAAATACTCAAATTTTGCACCTCCGCAAAACTTCACACGTCTTCCCGGCTCTAACGCTCGTTCGCCGATCCCTTTGCGCATCTTTTCCTCGCCGGAGATTATCTTCTTTTCAACTTTATAAACTTAAATTTTGAAAGTCAATAAATTATTGTACACTTTTAAAAATTTTATAAAATTCACTTTTGTTCTGGAAATCACTACATTTATTACAATAAAAAGAAAAGTGTTGATAGTTTGTGTTTAAAGTTAATATAAAATTCTGCTTACACCAACTCTTATCAATCGTTGCCTCATACAAGCGAAGCTAATATTGACAAAAAACGAAAATAAAGGCTTTATGCAAAATAACACCACAATATATATATAAATAAATAAACACAGATTGTACATAGTAACTTTATATACCCTGTGTTTTTGAAAAAACAGATAGGGGTAAAAATTTCGTGTCTAACTGTTATTCTACAGTTATTCTATACAACTGTTAATAGTATTCAAAAATTTCGCAAATTAAATAATGAATTATATTTTACAGAAATAAAATTTTGAAATAATTTGCATAATTAAAATTATACAAAATTTATATGGACATTCATCGGACATTCGTACAAAGTGGATAAAATAACTTACATAACTAAAATTACAAAAAAAAAACACGTGGCACTCGGGTTGTCTGTAAAGTCGATTTACGGACGATAATTTTACGTGTTAACGTCATCAGAAATCATTGATGAAAAATTGCATACTATTGATTTATGGACATACATCAAATGTCGAAAATTGGACGTTCATCGGACATTCGTACAAAGTCGATAAAATAACTTGCATAACTAAAATTACAAAAAAAACACGTGGCACTTGGGTTGTCTGTAAAGTCGGTTTACGGACGATAATTTTACGTGATAAGGTCATAAGAAAACCTTGATGAAAAATTGCATACTATTGATTTATGAGCATACATCCAATGTCGAAAATTGGACGTTCATCGGACATTAGTACAAAGTGGATAAAATAACTTGCATAACTAAAATTACGAAAAAATGTATACAAATTTTTATTGAGCAAAATTTTCGCAATTAAAATATTAACACTTCATGTGGATTTTAACTGGACATAAATTGAACGTCCAGCGGCTATTGATTTATGGACGTACATCGAATGTCGAATATTGGACGTTCATCGGACATTCCTACAAAGTCGATAAAATAACTTGCATAACTAAAATTACAAAAAAATGTATACGAATTTTCATTGGGCAAAATTTGCACAATTAAAATATTAAAACTTCATGTGGATTTTAACTGGACATAAATTGAACGTCCAGCGGCTATTGATTTATGGACGTACATCGAATGTCGAAAAGTGGACGTTCATCGGATGTCCATGCAAGGTCCATGGACGTATGGACATTTTCTGGACTTTGCATGGACGTCCATTGTTCGCCGTGTGCTGTCTGGGTCGGGTCATCTCAATATAATTGAAAAGAGGATAAAAAACTCTATTTAAATATGTCATAGCCAACTATGATTTCCATTTAAAAAACCACAACTTTATATTATAACTCGGAAACAAATTAAATATTTAAAATCCTTTTAGCCTAATTTATTCTGTTCAAAAAGGTGTCTAAAGAAAGTGTAAATAATTTTTCTATAACTTCTATAAACAACCGAGATATCGGTATTTAACGAAAAGTCAAAAAAGCGAACTTTTGGTCATAACTCGAAAACGAAAAAAGATATCGGATTCCAGTTTTCACCATTAAGCTTTTCTCAAAAAAAGAGATGTAAGATGCGCCATGAATTTTTCCATATCTCTTATAGTTACCGAATTCCCCATAAGAACATTCGAATTTGAACTACCCTATACAACGAAAGAGAGTGTGTTTATGATTCGAACACATGGGATATCAAGTAAAACCACTCAACAACTGTCTGGGAGTCTCTTAATCAAATCAAAAACGGCACTAGTAGATATAAAAAACGAACTATAATCAATCACAACAGATGCTTCATAGCTGTATTTAGTACCATGAACATTACAATATGTATGAGTAGTCAAAATTAATATTAATATTAAAATTAATTATTAATATTGTTTAAAAGAACACAGCTAAAAAAATTATTAAGTTGATTTGCATCACCTACATTTAAAATGTAGGTTCACCTTAAATTTTATATGAGCGAATGAACAAACCAATTAATGGCACTTAACGGTGTAAGGATCGCTTAACATTTTACATATTATGTATAAGTGGTGTAAACGAACATTATTGTTATTTAAAAGAGGTTAATGATAAAATGTTAGTACTGTTTTTACTTAAAATAAATACGTTTTTGTAACATTTTTCTGGCAATTTAATTAATTTATAAATAACAAATAAGTCATAATTTATCTTAATCATAATTTTTGACAAGTGTTACTTAGATAAGTAAGGTTTCGCACTATTAAACACTACGAATTCCAATGGAATTCGTTTTGAAATTATTTTTCAATTGAATGGTTAAATGATTTTTACCATGTAATTAGATAATTATTTTTATCCATAATATTGTTAACTGCAATAAAACTTATATTTTTGCGGTAATTTTATTGAATAATATTACATAATAAAATAATTATTATTCGTGTTCATCGAACTTAGTAACATCATTTAAAATACTAAAGTAATTGCCTACTTCTTAACTACTTACACATAAACCCTTAATCGATAATAACTAAAATAGTATTAGTTTAAATTAATGTTTATAAATGTAAATTCTTGTGAAAATATATTTATAGCTTCCTAAAGGAATGAAGCACCGCATAAATGTTTGTACTATTATATGAGTAGAAATATAGAAAATATACAAAATAAACATAATATTAAAATAATCAATTTTAACTGTTAAGGGGTTACACTCACCTAGAACTTTAAAAAAATCGAATTTTCAAAAATCACATTTTCTTGAAGTATACAATGTCAGAAATATCTCCCAAAAGTTTTAACATAATCTGATTTTTTATACAGAAGCTATAAGGCTTTAAATACAGTTAAATGTAGCAGATATTACTACGAAAAATTCAATGTGGCACAAAAAAATATTGTGGAATTTTGCTTTTTTTACCGGTTTTTCGGAAATTTCAGTTTTAGTGAAGTGTAAACAGTGTGATGGTAACGTAACATTTTAAACTGAAAGTACCCGCGGTCTCGGATTTAAAATTGTATTGTTATGTGCAAACTTCAGTACATTCCTTCGTGCTCTTTTATATTCGCAGTTTTATTACAGATCCTATAAGGTATATGAGTAAACTGTGACATCAATGCCCATCAATATCTCGAAAGAAAAGACGCTGAACGCATTCAGGTAGCAGAAAATGATGTACAAGAGAGTACCCGAGACGGAAAAATGCGTCGTCGGCAACATAAAATTGATGTTTCCAAAGCGACAACTTCAAAAGAAAACACAGTATATGGGCCTGAAATAGATCACTATCTATAAGTTATAAAATAATTCTTTTGTTTTAGTGTAAACTGCATTGCAAACTTAAAACGCGTTTATCTCGAAACTACATTTTCAAATCGGTGAGCAAGATATTTCAAAAACCCGTGCACCAATCGATCTCAAATTTTGTGTGCTTTTTTTTAAACATCCAAAACTAGTCTTTAATTGAAGCTTTTGGTTTTACAATGTGTAGTTTCTATTTTATGAACTAAAAGTTGTTTTTTTTAACAAAAATTGAAATTTAGACTTTGACTCACTGCCATATTGTCAAATTTAAGTTTTTTAGAAAAGATTAAAGAATGCATCAACTAATAGATTAATATCAAACTTTTTTTGAATTTTTGATTTTCGATTACTTGGGTTCGAATAACACTGCTCACCGCAAAACATGATTTTAAAACATGCTTGTCGAACGTTCACTTTAACTTTGTTATTTATCAATATTTTGTAACCAAAAAATTACCAACCACTCATTAAATAAAAGTCTTTTAAATACTTTAACTATTATACAAAAATATCCATTCAATTCTCCACAAAAAAATTGCAAAAATTACCCATTTTTTTGACGGTCTAGGTGAGCGTAACCCCTTAAGTAAAAAATGCATGCTTACATAGAAAAATAATATTTAAAAAATAATAAAAACGACATTAATTTTCTAGAATATAGAACTCTATACTTACTTCAAATTTGTATTACAGTTTTTTGTTCCAGAGTATTAACTTTCTGTTATTTAGCTGCATTCAATTGGTGGTTACTTTTATGTCCAACAACACTATCACATGATTGGCAGATGGGCTCCATTCCATTGGTGACATCTTTTATTGATTTTCGTAATCTAGCAACATGTGTGTTTTTTGGATGTGCTATGCTACTGTCGATCAAAAGTTTAGTTGATTTTGAGGTATTATAAAACTTTATCTACTTCCGGTAAATAAATGCGTACTTATCTCCATCAAATGACGTGGATATGACGGAGGTTACTTGCTGCATTGATTAATATTTGTAAAATTCCCAAAGGAGGTAATATTATCTGACTTTGTAATATACATACATATATTGACATATATGTAATACCGGCACTAACTACAATAACTACACGCCAAGCACATAAACATAAATAAAATAAAATTTGTGTTAAAATTTAACTTTCTTTTTTGATTTCGTCGGCAATAGTTGTTCTACAAGCTTTGCCGCCGGTTCATCAGCATCAAAAGTATCACCCATGTTAATGAAATTACACAATTTTTTTGACAAATTACTAATTTGTTTTATTTTTCGATCACTAGATGTCTTATAACTTTTATTGCTTTATTTGTTTTAATCGAATTTTTATCCATATTTCTTGGAGTTAGTGCGCGCTAATTAGTGCATCTGATAGCAGAAACTCTACCCTCGGTGGGAGGGTGAGCAGGTTGGGGGGGGGGGTCATTTTTGCGTTATTTTTTCGATATTTTCTTTCATTTTCAAGATAACCAGCTTTTTATGTTTCCATTTGTAGAGTGCAAATTATTTTAATTATTATTGATTATTAAATGCTATTTAAGCAAGGAAGTAGATAAAATAGTATATCAAACTTGTGAGATAACAATGCATTACCGGCGGAGAATTTAAAAGCCCTCGGGCCTACGGCCCTCTGGCTTTCAAATCCTTCGCCGGTAATGCATCTCAATCTCCCTCGTAGATAATATACTATTATTTGTTTAAAAGTAGGGACATATGCAATTTATAACTTTTCTAATCCTTAACTGATCTTACCTGAGACGGTCATTTGCATAGTAAGTTAGAAAACTGCTGACGTAAAGTACCCGATTTAAATCCGGGGAGTATATCCTTATGATCGTTGCAATTCTTTGAAGGACACACAAAACCGTCGGTCTTCCTGTATTGATCATTAACTATAACAAACAGGGTTACAGGCATTCCCCAATTTGCCTTAAGCAGCCAGTGGCGGATTTAGGGGAAGGCTATAGGGGCTATAGCCCAGGGCGGCAAAATTTAGGGGCGGCAAATTTTTGCAAAAATACCAAAAGCACATGTGGAAAAAACCTAATGGATAATTAGGCTTATTAGACGGATAAGTAGGTACTATTTCAATTAATTGATTAAAATAAAATAAACTATTTATAAACGTTTTTATATTATACGACTTTTCCATTTTGGTCGTTCTAATATTGTCAGTATCCGGGAGCTTCATTCTAAACTAAAGGCAAAAATTGTAAGTACGTAAGTTAATTGTAAGTTAACTTATTTTAAGTTATAATTGGTTAATACTGATTTATTCTAATTAGAATAAACTAATAACAACTTAGAAAATATAATTTACAATTGAATCGAAAAAAGACGACTGACACAAATTTTGTTTCTATCAATTACTAGATTACTACATCAATACTTACATCATAAACTATGAGTGACAGAATTATTTTTTGAAACCCAACACTGGAACACTCATTTGATAGCAAAACCAACGTGGAAATCCAAAAATGTGAATTAGCAAAAGACTTGCCTTCAAATGAATTACACCCAACTATGGTATAACACCTCTTAATGAGGTAGAAATTGTAAAAAAAACATTGAAATTGAAATGTCAGTCAATGAACAGCAAGAGGATGATTTTAATCATTCCAATACTGAGCGTGGGCTTAACCTTGCTGAACTTGTCAGCAATGAAGTTTTTTCTAATACAATGTCTCAGCCAAGCTCAACTACTATGAAACACTCTGATATGTGTGACGATAAACATTTTAAACTTCATAGCATCGCTATGGTTTATGACCCTACTTTGTGGCCTATCAAAGATAACATTTGAGAGCATGTCCTAAAAAATAGAAGAAATCAAGACATTTCCAAAGTAAATTTTAGCCGCTCCAAAAGATCCATTGGGGGACAATATCGCTATCTAACTCAAACTATGTTTGAAACTAGCTTAATCAATGGACAGAAAATAAAACGATCTTACCTAATGTACTCAAAAAGTTGTGGAAAACTTTTTTGTATACTATGTCAACTTGTTGGAGGAATATCAAAATTAGCAAAGAAGGCTTTGATGATTACAAGTATTTAAAAATCCACGAGAATTCCTCAGATCATAAGTCATGTGCCTTAGTAATGTGAAGCATCTAATTACATTCTTCGACTTTAAAGGTTAGAAACGGCTTTTTTGTCATTTTTATAAGGAGATCTTTTATCTCGATTTAATATATCAAGTAAAAAATTGCAATCATCTGAGATCGACCTATCAACTATATCAGTATTGTACCGATCATTATCAGAGTATATTCAAAAGTATACGAAGAGCATTTGACAATTATGAAAATCGAGCGCTAGCGAAAGCAAATGTAACTCAATATATGAAGATGAAAAGAACAGGAGAAAGATACGAAAAATCCAGTCAGGTGAAACCCGAGAAGGAGAAGTACAGTTGATTGGCAGAGAAAATTTCAGAATGAATACTTACAACATGATAATTATTGACAGATTAAATTAATATCGTAATAGAAAAAAAAACTGTGTATGATGAGCTGTACTCGTTGTTTAAATTTTTTATTAGTGCTGGCAAAAAAAACCTTGATGTGAAGACACTTACTGAACACAGTAGGAAATTGTGTACTTTGTATGATAAAGATCTACCAACAACGAAGGTTTTTGTGAACGAGTGTATACATTTTTTCGGATTCTTGAAAGAATTGGAAAAATATCCAAAATCAATACTTAAATGTTGCCAAGTGCTGCATGACACCGAACGACAAGATATATACCCTTATGTTGATATCGCACTGAGACTTTTTTTGACAATCCCTGCATCCAACTGTTTAGCGGAAAGGTCATTTTCCGTTTTAAAAAGAATAAAAAATTATGCCTTCGAGATGTAGCAATTCTGACTATCAAATCACAGCTAACCAAAAGATTGGACTATCAGAAGCAAAGAACGAAAGCGTGGTTTATAAAGAAATTTTAGCATCGCATTCAATTAATAATTAGAGTATTTTTTAATTTGTAACATTTAAAATTGTAAAATATATAAAATAAAATTGTAAAAAATACAAGAAAATAAATAGAAGGGGAAGGGTGCGGCAAGTTGCCAGTAGCCCCTAGGCGGCAAAAGTATAAATCCGCCACTGTAAGCAGCCGTGATATCTAAATGCTGTAACGCTGTTTGGCGTCAGTGACAGCAAATGCTGTCCAGGAATTAACTGGAAAGGTGATAAACAAGAAAACCCCACTTTTCTTTATTTTCATCATTATGGAACAGTAAAATAATTAAATTCAAACATTTATACTTTGAAACTTGAATTTATTGCATAAGCTTGAATATAAAATCCTCCAACTATCCGAAATTAATAGCAATGCTATAATTTATTTTATTTCTTTTGTCAATTGATACCTTTAAAGGTGACAAATAATTCCTAAACCATAGTAATTTTTTCAAAGTATAAGTAAATTAAAGTTCCCGTGATTTAGAGCAAAGGTTAAATTTGAAATGTAGCTAAAGTTAAGTTGTTTTGCTTGTGATAATACTTCAAAGGTTCAATAAGGAGAACAAATTATTATAGAGCCAAGTACTAAATATCAAAGAAAACCAATACTTCCAAAATAACCAATCTTTTAAACAATTTGCCGCTGAACGTTTCGGTACTAAAAAATTGGACTACTTGACATTGCGCTACCGGCGACATTATTTCACTGTCTGATTTTGCCGCCACTTTTGTTTTATTACTGTAAATTTATACGGTTACCAATTAATATACCAATCTTGCCTTTAATTGTCACTTTGATGATGAAATTCTCGATATTTTTTGCTACAAATATTTTGATATTATTTGCAAGTTTTTCAGGAAATAAAAACTTGAATTTAAATTGAAGAAAAATTCAATTTTGAAGTTGAGAAACATAATTAATTGATTTTACGAGAAACCCTGAAAAACAAAAACTAACGACAATTGGAAAATTAATTAAAACATGTTAATTGCAGAAAACAATATTGGAAGAATGATATAAATAAATTAAATATTTCAGAATTCTGAAGTGAGAGCAAAATGTTCAGAAGCCAATTGTCTTATCATGGCAGTGTTCTCTGCTCTTCAAATTATGATTTCTGTTTGCACTTTATGGTTAAAAACTGAAATCTATTTTAATTTGTCCTATAATCGTTTAATCAATATAAATTAACATTTGATGCAACTCGATACAAATATGGCCAGCAATGTAATTGAAATTGTAACGTAATGTTACGAAAGAACGTCTAATTATATTTGATGACTAATATATGACGTCATGTGTGATGAGTCATGCATGATAACATCATCAGTCATTGAAATAATGCTTCGAAATCAATCTAGAAACCCTAAGAACTGAATGGAAATTCCTGAATGGTTATGGAATTTTCTGGAAGGCTACATTTAAGTATAAATGCAGCGCGATTTCCTATCACGAGGAATTCCAGTTTGAACGCGCGTGTATTAACATAAATCAAGTGAACATAAATAAAGTGAAGTGATAAACGATATACCGAGTGTTTAAATAAATATAGACTTAGTGTTAAATATAAATTATAGTGTAAATAAATTGTAGTGTAATTAGTGTTAAACTTAGTTTAGTAATTGTTATTAACCGTATCTGTAAATATTTGTATTAGCCCTTTTAGAAATAAATAAACGTTTTAATTTTCGTCACATTGGTGTCAGGTGTGAGGTTTAACGCGTAAAGGGCTAAAAGACAGTAGTGATTAACTAGTTTGTATTCGCGAGTGAATGCCGGTTACCCGGTCGCAAAGTGCTAAAATGGAGACGGAAATACTTCAACTTTTAAGAGACAATTCGGAAACTCTAAAAAAAATGGAAGTTAATTCGAAAACCCTAGAAGAAAAAGTGGAAGTTAATTCGAAAATCGCCGTTGTATTCAAGAAGAAGTTTGAACGTTTGGATAAGCTCCAATCACAGCAACTTGCTGTCGGTAAAACCCTGGAGCTACGCGACCAACAACGATCAATTTACTACTTGGTAACCAAGAGGTTTTTCCCATAAAAAACCCACCTATAATAGATATTTTCGATACAAGCTAGGAAAACTAACATTTTTCCATTTAAGCCGAGTCAGTCTGTAGCCATTCCGTAGCCGAGAATGGAAAAGGTAGTTTTCCACGAGTATCGAACAATATTTTTTCTAATTATGTTTCAAAAAGAATCAATAACATTTCTCATTTATCAAGAAAAAAGATAATAGGCGTTTATACTATAAAATTTTGGTATTTTGCGGTTGGTAGCCCATTATAGACAGTGGGTAGGTCATAGATAGTAGCCATTACAACGTGAACAGGTAAGTGACCACGTTTTTTTTATGGTTATACAATTTGTGTTTTTAGAATACTAGCAAATATGTGAGATATGTCGGAGTGTTCGGATGTGCAAAACAAACTACATGTAACCGTTAATGTATATTATAAATAAAGTAGATTAGAACTTTTTCTTTCTTTCCCGCACACTTTCACAAGTGTGCGGAAAAGTATTACTTTTCCACTAGGGCGGAAAAGTAGTACTTTTTCGCACACTTTTGAGTGTCAAAAAGTGACACTTTTTGAAACATAATTAGAAAAAGACTTATGGAAGACTTTGTTGGAGCTTCACAGGGGTATGATAAGCCGTAACGTCAAGAATCTGGCGGTGCCTAAGCTTGGCTGCGGTTTAAACCAATTGGACTGGAGGACTGTCCGTAACATGCTAGAGGAAGGAACTTCCGTTCCAAGGAACGGAAGTTCAAATATTGGTCAGCAGTTACAATCCAAAAGAGCAGAAGAGTGTCGAGTGTTATTTCTACCGCCAAGGAGTATGCAGAAATTGTAACAATTGTCACTGCCGCCACGATCCCTTCTATAGATGTCAAGTCTCCGCTGTTCTGGGAGAGAACAGATTTAAAGAGGGGGCAGTGTTACGAAAAAACGTCTAATTATATTTGATGACTATGTATGACGTCATGTGTGATGAGTCATGCATGATAACATCATTAGTCATTGAAATAATGCTTCGAAATCAATCTAGAAACCCTGAGAACTGAATGGAAATTCCTGGATGGTTATGGAATTTTCTGGAAGGCTGCGCGATTTCCTATCACGAGGAATTCCAGTTTGAACGCGCGTGCATTAACATAAATCAAGTGAACATAAATAAAGTGAAGTGATAAACGATATATCGAGTGTTTAAGTAAATATAGACTTAGTGTTAAATATAAATTATAATGTAAATAAATTGTAATGTAATTAGTGTTAGTGTTAAACTTAGTTTAGTAATTGTTATTAACCGTATCTGTAAATATTTGTATTAGCCCTTTTAGAAATAAATAAACGTTTTAATTTTCGTCACAGTAATAATTCGTTAATTTGATGAAAAATATTGAAATTGATGATTGATATAAAAAGAGATATAAAATCAGATTCCTAATTACAAATTATCTGTTTGATTTTTCGTAATAGCACAGATTAAATATACTACAGATAGCTTGCGTAATGTATTTTACTCATTTCTAGAAGGCTGCCTATCCTAATAATCTATTGCTGGTGGGGTACTAGAAGGAAAACTCCGTAAGTACCCCTTACTGTTTTACCCCTTGGTACCGTAAGTACCACACTGTTTCTCTAAGACGCCTTGTAGAAAATACCTAATATGTGTGATAATGAATGACTGACAGCACCATTATGCCTTAACCGTAGCTACAAGAGAAATGAAACCTACTAACCACGAACAAACACGAACAGCCAGCGCATCTACGATATATAGTCAATGGCTTCCATACTAAAGCTTGTTTTAGAATACACGAAATCTTGAAGGAAATTTTGAACAAATTTTCAAACAATATAAATTGCGTAGTATCAAATAGCAAATTGCTTCAAAAATTGTTTTGCTTTGTGAAATGGCGTGAAAAATAGAACATGTTCTATTTTGAAACAATTTACTAAGCAATCTGCCAATCTTCAGGCATGCGTTGCACAGAAGTGTCGGTTGGTTATGTTGTGTCGTTTTATTAAATATTTATTGTAAATAATCACTAACGAGAGTACTACACTAGTCATTAACATTAGTTCTTGTATTTTCATGATTGTAGTGTATTATTGTATCACCATCAAACTAATAATAACATAACTTCACGAAATCTATTAATTTCTAGTGAACGTTTCTTAAACTTTTCGAGATTATACCAGTAAATAAATAATTCTGTAACTTGCATTTAACTAGCATTTATTATTATACGTGTCGTCGGACTGCATATCTGGCATAACTGACTACTGCACAGCTCTACTGCGCTGCCTTACATTTTCGCGCATGAACATCCGGGCACCTTAAAATATCATATTTTAAAATTAAACAATATCAAAATATAAATACATTGACATGATAAACATAAGAACATAGCAATGAAACAAAACAAGAAAATTCCTAAAATAAACACTGAACACTTAAATTTCAACATAAATATTCAAAATGTCACTTTATGATGAACTGGGTTTATCGTTCATTGGAAGGGACATATCTTGTGCACTGATCGCTTAATGATTGAACCATTGGGAAGAATAATTGACACAACTCGTGTGACATTGTCCTTTCCTGGATGACGTTGTACTATTCGTCCTAATAACCAGTTCGCTGGAGGTTGATTATCTTCTTTTATTAGAACAAGAGTTTCGTTATTCAATTCTGGTTGAATTTGTTTTCATTTATTGAGTTGTTGGAACTCCGAGACATATTCTCGTGACCAACGGGTCCAGAAATGTTGCTTCAACTGCTGTAGATACTGGAATCGGTCCAGTCTATTGGTTGGAGTATCAATTACATTTGGATCTATAATAGATGTTAGTGGTCTTCCTATTAAAAAATGAGCAGGTGTAAGAGAGGACATCTCGTTTGGATCAGAGGACATAGGATTAAGAGGACGAGAGTTAATAACTGATTCGATTTGTGTCAAAACTGTACTAAATTCTTCATAATTTAACAGCGAGTTTCTAAATACTCGTCTAAAATGATACTTGACTGTTTTAACCCCTGCCTCCCACAAACCCCCCATGTGAGGCGAATGCGGCGGTATAAATTGCCATGACAAGCTTTGATTAGATGCTTCACGTGTTAGCGTGCCCTGATTATGTAATAAAAATTCTCCAAGATGCCTGAGCTCATTGGCTGCTCCAACAAGTTAGTACCGTTATCGCTGAATATTATCTGAGGTTTCCTTCTTCTGGCAATAAACCTGCGTAAGGCTGTTAAGAATGAATTTGTAGTTAGGTCACTTACTAACTCCAAATGAATTGCCTTGGTTGAAAAGCATATAAATAAACTAATATAACATTTAGAAATTTTCGCTCCACGACCTTTTCTGTCCTTTATTGTGAATGGTCCTGCATAGTCAAGACCTGTGTGAAAAAATGGAGGCATGATTGACACACTCGCTCCTTGGGAAGCTGTCCCATAATTGGATTTACAGGTTTAGCGATAAATCGAAAACATGTAACACATTTTCTCACGGTTTGCCTAGCTAAATTTCTGCCAAGTATTGGCCAAAATCGTTCTCTTAAGGAACTGAGCAATAACCCTGGGGGTGCATGTAATAATGAATGGTGCTCATGTAAAAATATTAATCTTGTTAGACAATGCTTACTTGAGAGTAAGATCGGATGTTTTTTGTTAAAATCGTAATCTGAATACTTTAGTCTGCCCCCTACTCTGATTATACCAACCTTGTCCAAAAATGGACTTAAAGATGAAAATCTTTTCTTTGCATTTAATAAACTTTCTTGACTAAGAACATTTAATTCCGTTTGAAAAGATTCATGCTGTGATAATTTTAATAGCTTAAGAAATGCATTTTCTAGTTCCTGTTGAGATAAATCACCCTTTAATTTTTTTGATAGTGGTATACAATTGTGGATGAATCGTAAGCATAATGCTGTCACTCTTTTTAACTTTACTAAACTAGAGAATCTTGTAATCTTGTAATAATCTCTTGTATTCACTCGCGAGAAATTAGTGTAGTTTGTGATTCTTGAATGTCAGGAATACTGACTGTATTTAATTCTACACTCTCACTTGGCCAAGATTCAGTTTCGTTGGATAGCCACTCGGGACCATGCCACCAAATTCGTGAGTTTATTATATTGATCGGGGAAACTCCTCGTGAAATCAAATCTGCGACATTGTCTGCTGACTTAACAAGATGCCAATTAGAGCTATCGGTGAATGATTTAATTTCTGCAACCCTATTCGCTACAAAAGTTTTTAATTTTTTGTTGGATTTCAACCAACATAAGACAATTTTTGAGTCCGACCAATAATATTCAGCTGTTATATCTACATTTAGCCTTAAGTTTGATTTAATTTTATTTGCTAATTGAGCTGACAACACTGCAGCACATAATTCTAATCTAGGAAGTGAAACAAATTTGATTGGTGCAACCCGTGATTTTGCAGCCATCAAGTTTACCAAAATTTTTGAATTGCTATTAATTGAACGTAAATAAATGCAGGCTCCGTAGCCTTTCTCCGAAGAATCTGCAAAGGCATGTAGCTCAATTTTGATTGCATCGGTTAATAAAATGTGACGTGGGACTCGTATTTTAGATATGAAAGGCAAATTATCTTTGAATATAACCATTCAGTATGTAAATCATTCGGTATTGCTTCGTCCTAACCTAATTTTAGTTGCCATAATTTTTGTATTATAAATTTTGCTAGAATAATTACTGGAGCAAGAAGTCCTAGTGGGTCATACATCTGCGCAGTTATTGACAATATTGTACGTTTAGTTATCTGAGGAATTAATTTTATGTCTGTAGTTGTATACAATAAATTGTCTTCTTTAGGATTCCAATATATACCTAACGTTTTTTGAGGTGAGTCTGCTAATGGAATTTCTTTTATAACTTCATTTGTGCCCTGTAATAATTGTGCACTGTTGCTCATCCATTTTCGCAGGTCAAATCCTGCCGACTTAAGAATTTTAATTAAGTTATTGCGTATAATAGATAAATGTAATAGCGAATTTGACCCGGTTAAAATGTCATCGACATAAAAATCTTCTTTAATAATTTGTGATTCCACAGGGTACTCGTTAACATTTTCAGTTGCTAGTTGTGCGAGACATCTAATCGCTAAATATGGAGCCGAAGTCATTCCATAAGTCACCGTTTGTAGTTCGTATGTTTCTATATCGTGTTGAGGATCTTCTCTCCACAAAATCCGTTGGTACTTCCGGTCTTCTGGATGTATCCATATTTGCCTGTACATTTTGGCAATGTCAGCTACTATTACATATTTATAACATCTAAATTTGATCAAAATTGAAAACAATTCATTTTGTAATGTAGGTCCAACATGTTGCGCTTGATTTATAGAACACCCAAAAGACATATTACAAGATTCGTCAAATACAACCCTCTATTTTGTTGTAGTACTAGCTTCTTTGAACACGGGATGATGAGGCAAATAAAAGGCCTCTTCGTTTACTTTAATATTAATTTTCACCATGTGCCCCAAATGTTTATATTCGTTAATAAATTCTTTATACATCAATGCGAGTCTTTGATCTCGTTTTAAACGTCTTTCTAATCGATCTAACCGAGCTTCAGCAATTTCATATGAGTTTCCCAATTCTTCCAAATTCGAATTGAATGGAATTTTAACAATGAATTTGCCATCTGCAGCTCTTGTTGTAGTTTTTGTAAATAATTCCTCGCAGTACTGTTCATCATTTGTCATCACCTCAGGATGATCAATAAATTCATCTAATTTCCAAAATTTATCAACATTTTCATTGAGAGCGCTTAATGCCAAATAACTGCTCGTCTGCCTGACAACATGTTTTGGATTTATTAATTCCCCTGAGACTATCCACCCTAACTTCGTTTTCTGCAGGGTAGGTTGACCTGCTTCTCGAATTTGACCAATACTTAATAATTCCCAAAATAAACTCGCGCCCATTAATATATCAATTGAATTAGGTTCATAAAATGTTGGGTCTGCAAATTTGATGTTTGGTGGTATTTTAAAAAACTTTGGATCTACTGTTCTTCCCGGCAATGAATTTGAAATTGTTGGAATAATGAAACAGTTTAAATAATTAGTATAATTGCAAGTATTTGATTTAAATCTTAATTTAACCGCATATTTTAATGTAGTAGCATTTTGATTTATTCCTACAGCGTCAATATCCGTGGGTTTCAGTTGCAACTTCAATAAGCTGCATAGACTTTCGGTTATGAAATTAGATTGAGATGCCGAATCAAGCAGCACTCGTGCTGAATGCTCTTTACCATCATTATCAAATACCTTAATTTGAGCAGTGCTTAAAAATACTTGTGAACTTGAGGTACAATTCATAACAACTCTTGTTAACTCAGAATTTGACTTGTTGGCCTCATCAATCGTAGAAGTGGGATTAACCTGCGGTAAATATTCATTCTGCGATTTAAAATCTAAGTGAATCAAAGTATGATGCTTTCTTCTACATTTTTTACATACTGAGGGCGATCTACATTGAGACACAAAATGACTTTTACGAAAACAATTTAGGCATATTTTAAATTCTTTAACTTTATTACTTCTCTCTACCGCATCCAACTTGATAAATGATTCACAGCTTTGCAAATAATGATTACCATCACAATTAAAACATGAAGTGCTAACGTTATTAGTTATTGCAAAAGACTTTACTGATTTAATTACTTGTGAGGTTTTGCTTGAAATTGAATTATTTGACTTTCTGTTGGTAATATTTTCCAACATAGTTTGTTTATTGCTCAAGAACTCAAGAAATTCATTGAGTGTTAGGTATCAATTGGTTGTCATTGGCGTTTGCAAGCTTGGTTTCCCATTTTTTAGCAGTTACACTATCTAATTTACTAAGAATAATTGGAACAACCAACGCATCCCAAGCATCTGTACTTTGACCTAATACCTTTAAGCATTGAATGTTGTTACCTGCCACATTAATTAGATCCCTTAAAGACGTGTGTGACTCGCGCCCAATGTTAGGAATACTTAAAATATTTTGCACATGATTGTTTATAATACGTCTTTTATTACCATAACGTTTGATTAATAATTCCCGAGCAACTGCATAATTATCGTTAGTCGTTTCTAAGGGATCTACCAATGCTTTGGGTTCGCTAGTTAATGACGCCTTTAAATAGGATAACTTTTGAACATCCGATAAATCATTGTTTTGGTCAACCATTGACGTAAATGAGTCATTAAAACTTCGCCATTTCGTGAAGCATCCGTCAAATCTGTCTAAAGATATTCTAGGCAACTTTATTAAATTACTATGTTTGTGAGAGACAGGTGGTTTTACAATAAATTCTCTTTTTGCTTGATCGGTTAACATCATTCTTGCTTTACTGATTAACTGAAAGTAAGTATTTTGAAAACTCTCCCTATTTTCAAATTCATTTGCTGTATCTTCGCCTTTTTTTGCAACAATACCTTCTATTTGCGATTGAATTATATCAAATTTGTCAATAACGCTTTCAATTTTTTCTAACCTTACTGATAAGTTACTGTAAAATAATTGTTGCTGAGTTTCATCAGCAGGATATTTGTTTATAAATTTTTCAAACAAAGTTAGCATTGACTTTAAAGAACCTCGTTCTCTATGTAATGATTTAAGATCAGCATGAGCCATCGTTAAAATAAATAGGTACTCTTTGTTTGAATAGTAAAATGTAAATTGATTTGAATTTTAATAATACGTTTAATTTTAATGAAATAATCAATTATTAATCTCGATTGTAGGATATAATAGCGGTAATTAGTAAAGGATAGTAAAGGAATACCTGCTCTATATTTCGTACAGTCGAATTCTTTACTTCGCGTAGCCATGTATTCCTACACCAGGATTGCTTGATGCTTATGTACTTCTTCGTACGGTTGATTTTCCCTGGCTGCGCATATCTTGAATTACTACGCCGGGATTGTTTGGTTCTGGAATGTTGAAACTGTTGCTTGAATAAAATAATTATTAATTTCTTCCGTAATCTTTATAAATCGCTTCAACATCCGGCTCAAAGGACCATGAACGTTTCTTAAACTTTTCGAGATTATACCAGTAAATAAATAATTCTGTAACTTGCATTTAACTAACATTTATTATTAAACGTGTCGTCGGACTTGCATATCTGGCATAACGCATAACTGACTACTGCACAGCTCCATGATACAATGAATTTACAAGGTATGATATTTTACGAACCCATTTTCGTCCGTTTGACGCATGACGTCATTTTGACGTATCTAGGTTCTAAAGAATCAAATGGAATAGTTCCCGCCGTAGTTGACCGCCAATACTCGGTCGTTCTCGCTATTTGTTTAACCCTAGAATGCTATCGTACGTAAACTTAAATATAATACGATCACAGTATAAGTAGTTTAAGACAGTAGAGACACTCGCATCTTTTCTCGGTTCCAAATTTTCATGCGCATGTCAAAGTCGGGGCTCAGTATCTACATGAGTTAACAGATGTCGCGGCTATTTTACAACTTACAACACTATTGCCAGATCTATTAAAACTCACTAGATTTGTTAGATTGAAAGCAAATTTTGGTGATATAAAAAAAATTTATAAATTCAATAATAAAATTACTTTAACAGAATTGTAATAGCAGGCACCTAAAAGTAAGATAATGCATTACTGGGTTTTTTTTCTAATTTTTCTTTGCAGTTTGAAAATTTAATGAAATTCTGATGCAATATCTAATTGAATTACTTATTTGCGAACTTGGCAACATAGCACTTATATTTGACGTTCTTTCGAACTTGTTAACAAGCGGTAACGATTGTTATAAAATTGAGCTCTGAATATTTTAAGTGAATTTTTGAACATTTTGTGTTTTATTAAGTTACATTAACTTAGGAAATCATAAGTAATAAAGCTTGTGCAGTAAGTTTTTGTAAAAACCGATCTGGAATGGGTGTTATGCTGCATAAATTTCCGAAAAATAGCGCGAAATGTAAGCAGTGGGTAGAATTTTGCGACAATAATTTATTGTTGAAAAAAGTGGACTTGCATAATTCCTATCATAGAGTGTGTACTGTACACTTTGAAGCTAACTTATATAAAACTGCAAAACGAATCTTTACGATTATGCAGTCCCAACACTTTCGACACGACCGTCAGGGATTTCTAGTATCCCTTCAACTTCGAAACAAAAACTTCTTTAAAATTGAAATAAAATAGTTTTAATTTAACCAATTGTTTTTTTCTATAGTAACAAAATCATAAAGCTGATCTTTCTTAAATATACAGAAACAATACAAATCTGTTATGATGGCAGAGATAAATCTATATTCTAGAAAATTAAAAAATATTTATTGCACATTACAACAAATTATATCTTTAAATTTGATATGACAAAAAACATCAAATTTTGATTTAGCTCATTCTTCCCGTATATACCCCTCAAATTATTGTTTTTAAAAATAATGATGGAATGTCAAAATAATTACATTTCAAGCGGTTTATTTCAAATTCAAATGAATTTTGCAGTGCCATCTAGCATATTACAGATAAACTTAGCCCAGACTTGAAAATCTGGAACACGAACATCAAAGACGCCGACACGGAGTGTCCCTACTGTCTAAACTACTTATACTGTGATACGATACCCAAACGCTTACCACAACTTACGTAGGTAGCATGCTAGGGTTAATATCTGAACCAAGGTACGTCACAGTCCAGCCTGCGCAATATCATACCTTGTAAATTTATTGTATCATGGCACAGCTCTACTAACTGCGCTGCCTTACATTTTCGCGCCTGAACATCTAGTGAACTGCGCAGAATCGTAAAAGAAATATTGTTTCAAAAATTGTACAGTATCATACAGATTGATATGAAAGACAAAGCAACTTCTTCTTCAATATATTGCACAATTTATTGTTTCAAATCTTGTTCAATATTTAGTGTAGTCTAAAACAAGCTAGAATTCACTTCCAAATAGTACATGAATAACAGACACGCGTTCTCCCATAAGCGCGAGCGATCTGTAGTTTAATCTGTGGTAATAGCACAGAATAAGTATATACAGAAGCTTCACTTGAACAAAGAACTTAAAATTAGAGAGAGATAAATTGCACTACCAAGTTAAAGGGCTTCTCGTGCAGACCCGTCAATACTCGTATAAACAACGTATAACCCAGGTGAGAAAAAACGATTGCCCGTTTTATTTGAAATTATAAAAGTAAAAATAAATATTTTAGAATTAAAGAAAATTGCGCCAACTGTATTATTTACATTTTCTTTACGAATGAACAAAATTTTGTCATAAATAACAACTGTTACGTTTATTATTCACTGTCAATACCATATAAAATTTGTGTGGTTATGTTCGTCAACTACCAATTTAAAGGTCCAAGGTCACTGGCGATCGCATCTAAATATCAAAGGTGCCGCCCGGAGTGACGCTTCTGTATATACTTATTCTGTGGTAATAGTATAAATAGTATAAGCTAAGCCCCGTTGCACAGTAACACGCGCTAATCTCTACGCACTACGTAGCGCTTAGAGCTACCTTCGAACGTTGTTGCCATAGCTGCATATATAAATTTTGTTCGTGTAAGAGATGGTTTTAAATTTGATGATACTTTAACTATTAAAAAATTTGAAGATTTTCCACGATCATTAAATTCTCAGAATTTAACTACAAACGCAACAAGAGATATATTGGCTGTTTATTTTACAGATGAAGGAAAAGTTTTTTGGAAAGACACTAAAATATAGTAAGATTTTTAAATATAAAAATATAGTAAGATATTATGTATTCACACAGTTTGAAATCACACAAATCACACTACAGCAACAAGTACTTCAATGAACTGGCAACTTCATATACCTACGCACGCGTGTCAGGCTTGTTTGGTGTATCTATCTGGCATTGTATCTCCATAAGATACAATGCCAGCACGTCTCCCGTGCTTATGCAAAGCGCGCGAGTCGCGCGTTTGCCTTGGGAATAAAATAGCACGAGCGCGTAGCGCGTTCTCAACGCGTGCTTATGTAAAAGCTACCATAAGGTACAATACTTACCAACACGCGCCGCGTAGCGCTTGTTACCACAACGGGGCTAATAATTCTGTCTTCCAGGTTACGCCGACAATATTAAGGTGTCGTAATATAAATTTCATGGCGTCACGTTATTAAATATATTTTCTCTGCGGGTATATTTCATTTTACTACTTACAGAGCAGCACCTATTACCGAAGAGAAAAACTTCTATAAACCTTCTATACTCTAATATCAGCCAACTGCCAGGTGCGAATTAACTCTATGACTTCACACCTTAAAATCAATTTTGAAGCTGCGCGATTATTATGCAAGAGTGTTCTGTAGTCAGTGTCGTTATACTATAGACAACAATTCCGGTTTAAAACTCAATATTTTACACTTATTGAACTATACATTTATTTGTAAGAATATGTAACGTTAATCTCCTATCGGTTACAAATGCTCTTTTTGGCTCTACCGATGGTAATGGTAGATAGGCTAGCTCTTAGGTTTCACTCACTGTCGGAAAAGCTGGGTAGCTTTGAAGCTTCATGAGTACTTTAAAAGATGTTGACTACGAAAAAAAAATTTTGTATACTGCAAATCTAATATTCATTTTGAATAGAATTCTGTTAAATCAGAAGTTTTAATTTTTTTTGTGATCGTTTTTTTCCTGGACTGCAAACAATTGGATTCACCTTTTTTTGGTGTTTTATCCGTTGAACAGATGATCGAGATATGCCCATTGCATCTGATGCCACACGCTATAAAAATTTAAAATCTACAAAGTTAGTTAATGTTCTAAACAATCAAATGATGCCACACGCTATAAAAATTTAAAATCTACAAAGTTAGTTAATGTTCTAAACAATCGGTCAAAAAATTTACCAAGAAGGTAAATTTAATTCTTACATCTTCCACAGCAGTAATCGACAATAACGAACAACCACGAACTTTTTCATATTGAAAATATTGAAGTACATTTAAGACAAGTTGCCGGGCTTGCGATTTTAAAGTTTTACCTTGAATTGATATTTTTTATTCAATAGAAAAGTTATACCAGACGTTTAACAACTCTAATAAAATGGAAATATTATAACCCTAAAATTATAAAGGTGAATATAAGCACGATAGAACTTGAAATTGTAAAATAACATAAAAAATTCAATTTTAATGAAAACATTTTTATTATTCGAAAGATCAATACATGGAATTAACATTTAGAAGTCCAATTTTAGGCGACTTTTTTGGGCACTGCTGGCTGCATGTCATGAATAGCCCGAACGAATAGTCTGTAGGGTCTCTTGTGGGTTGGTCTCACTCCATATTGTCTCATGTATTAATTTTTATCGGAACTTCTATCATGTCACCTGCGTGGGTTCCCTTTACATGCTGGAGTTGTGTAGCTCAGAGGGATGTCAGCTTCATCAGTAAAACAAATATATGTCTAAATATTATTTCTATTAACTAATATGGTTGAAGGGATACATTCTTAAGTTCTAATTATGTACAGACTTAATACTAATTCTTACAGTATCTGCAATATTGTGAGGGGTAGAAAGGATTGGCCCATCTTCTTTAGCACTGCACTCGCGAGACTCCTTCGAGCCTCTTTCGAAACCGTTTCGAGACTGATTTTCTAATTATTTTATTGTTCTCGCCAAACCTCCCTTAACCCCTCCTTTAATTTAAATTAAACCACCGGACGATTACAATCGATCTTTATCGTCCCGGGGTTCTACACCTTATTTCTATGTCTTACCTAAACAATTCTTATTAGTAACGGAAATGTCACACATCCTGAGGAATGTTCATGTTATGACTTTTATATGAACTTTAGTTTGAACTTAATAAATTATATTTCCAATTCCGCATAATTATATTTTGAGTGACATCTCCCCCTACCAACAAAACGGCTGACCCAAGTCGTTTCGACTAACAATACAAGAAGTGAAAATTATTGCTAAAAGGTTGCATCAAAATATAAAATTAAATGTGGGTGCCTTGCTAGAATTGTTTAAGTAAACTAATGTTTATTAATACACCTGTTTAATTAAAATATAAAAAAAACTTTCCTTGTTGGAAAAACAAAAATTATTTCTTAAAATTAACGCACTTCTTAGTATAAATTAATAATTTTATTATTGTTTTAATAATTCACTTTGTTCGTTCACTTCTTTTTATATAGTTTATAATAGTTAAATAATTATAGTTTATAATTAGGCACTTTCAATTTTTAAGTTTTTGCATACGAATTTTATTTCAACTTTTTAAATTGTATTATTTAAAATCTTACAAGAATAGTTTTTACATGTATTCATCTTTACTTAAGTCAACTTCAAATTATTATTATTGGTATATTTTTACTTAATACCTTTATCGGAATTCATACGGAATAGTGAAATTTCTCAAGCTCCCAATTTTTCTATGTAAAATAATTTTTTATTTTAAATTGATTTTATTTAGTTTTCGGTCGGCCTTTGTGTTACCTTATTTAAAATTTTCCTGTTTTAATATGTGTATCCAAAATAAAAATGGTTTCATATTTTTAAAAAATCATCAAACATGTTCAACACTCGTTCAGTACTTCAGAAAAGAGAGCACTGTATACCACACAAGAGTGATATCCAATGGTCTCCTACAAATCCTATACCAGAACGATGTAGATAAGTTTCAGTAATTAAGACAAATAAAATTCATCACCACAAGTTATAAATTTTGATAAATATTTGGTACACAATTAAAAGCTTTGACCTACTATATTTCACAATATCGTGTGGTCAAATTCTAAAAGTTTTAGATACCAACGGGCTAATTTTGATGTTAAATTGTTAATGGTCTTCAAAAAACAAAGTGAATGGTGATCGGTTACGATTTTTACCGGTTTTCCGTAAACGAGATGTCTGAAATATTGTAAACTCCATATTATTGCAAGAGCTTCAAGTTCAGAGATGGTATAATTTTTTTCTGCTTTTGTTAAAGATCTGCTTCCATACGCTACGGGATGCATTGCTTTGTTTGCACCTTCTTGTAATAAAATGGCTCCTAAGCCCTTTGTGCTTGCATCTGTTCTAAGTTCACAACCTAATGTAGGATCAAAATGTTTTAAAAGTGGTGCACTCGTTAATTTATTCTTTAATTCATTAAATGCCACCTCTGAGGTTCTTCCCACTTGAATCCGTTCTTTTTGGTTGCCTCGTATAAAGGACGGGCAATAATTGAAAAATTTGGAATGAATTTTCTGTAATAGTTGCACAAACCTAAAAAGCTTTGCGTTGTTTTAATATTGACGGGTTTTTGAAAATTCTTTATTGCCGTCAATTTATCCTCATCTGGAGCTACTCTTTCTTGATTAACTACGTGCCCTAATACTTTTATCTCCTCTTTGGCGTATTCACATTTAGTTACTTTTAAGGTTAACCCTGCTTCTCTTAATCTTTCGAATACTTTACGCAATCTAATTAAATGTTCTTCAAATGTTTTCGAAAATATCAAAATGTCATCTAAATAAATCATGATTTCACTCCTTTTCATTCCTTCAAATAATAATAATAATATGTCTTTTATTCCTGTAGGAATTTGACTGTCTCTCTGAGACATTACATATCCATTTTTTGAGGTGGATTAGTCCTCTTTTTCTATACATTTCATTCTACAAATTATTATTGGTTTTCGAGTCCAATACGATCCTTCTCCACTGTTGTCTGTTCTTCACTTTTTCTTTCCAGTCGCTAACATTCATCTTGTTTAAGTCTTCCGTAACCTGGTCATACCATCTTAAGCTTGGTCTTCCTCTTGTACGGTCCTCCATAGGTCTCCACTCTGCAATCTTCCTCACCATCGCTCCTTCCTTCATTCTCATAATGTGGCCAAGCCAACTTACTCTACTTGACTTTATCCTCTTCACTATATCTTCGCCACCCATTGCTGTTAATATTTCTTTATTTGTCATTTGTCTAGTTTGTTGACCATCCTCTCGCACTGGGCCCAATATTCTTCTTAGGATCTTCCTTTCGAATATTCTCAATTCGTCTTCTTCGCTTCTGCTCATGCACACTGTTTCCGCTGCGTAGGTAATCACTGGACATATTAGGGTCTTGTAAATTTTCATCTTCGTCTTTCTCGATAGATTTCCTCTCGTTAGTAGCTGTCTGTTCGCGAAGTATGCTCTGTTTCCCTGTTGTATTCTTTTCTTTAAATCATGTTGTCTCTCGTTCTTATTGTTTATTTGTATTCCCAAATATTCGAAATCATGCACCTCTTCGTAGGTTTCATCGTCGACCTTTAGCTCGGTTTTTTCTTCTATGTATCTTCTTTGGCATCTCATGTACTTTGTCTTTTGCTGATTTATTCTCAGTCCCACTGTTAATGCTAGGTGTTTTATTTGTCTAATCGTTTCTGTCAATCTTTTTATTGTTCTGGATATTACTAGTACGTCATCGGCATATGCTACTACTTGTACTTCTCTGTTAATTATTGAGCCGTCAATATTTAACTTTCTTACTATTGTTTCCAGTATTATGTTAAACAGGGTCGATGACATCGCATCTCCCTGTCTCACTCCAGTATTAATCGTGAAATCTTTTGTTAATCCATATGCCGTTCTGACGCAAGCTGTTGTGTCTTCTAATGTCATGTGTGTCAGTGTTATCAGTTTGCTTGGTATTTGAATTTCTTGCATTGCCTTTTTTAGTTCGTTTCTATTTATCTTGTCGAATGCTTGTTTGAAATCTATGAAAGCCATGTGTACATCGATATTATGTTCTTTACTTTTTTCAATTATTTGTTTTATCATGAAGATCGCGTCCACTGTCGATCTTCCTTCCTGGAAACCACACTGATATTCTCCTATTGTTTCCTTGGAAATTTCCTTTAATCTTTTATTTATCAGTGTGGACAACACTTTGTAAGCGACATTTAACAGAGTAATTCCACGGTAGTTCTCACATTTATTTGCGTCTCCTTTCTTTTTTATTGTTACTATGACACCTTCTTTCCATTTTTTTGGCATCATTTCTTTTGTCCATATCTGCTTTATTAGTTTGTGCATTCTTTTATGTAAAGCTTCGCCTCCGTACTTTATCAGTTCCGCATTGATTCCATCCTTTCCAGGTGCTTTTCCGTTTTTAAGTTTGTTCAATATTTCAACTGTCTCCTCGTACGTTGGTTCTTTTATTGTTTGATCGATAATTATTGTTCTAACGGTCGGTTCGCTTTCTAGTTGTTCATTCAAAAGCTCTTGGAAATAGTCTGCCCATATGTGTTTTATCTTTTCTGTGTCGTTTTCCATTTTACCTTGCTTATCTCTCATTCCTCTTGTTTTTACATTATGTCTCGTCTTCTGTGTCTTTATTTTCTCATAGAAAGCCTTACTGTTGTTCCACTTATTTCTATCTTCTATCTCGTCCATCATCTTATCTATCCATTTGTTTTTCCTTTCTTTGTATACCTTGTATGCTTCACTTCTTTTTCTCTTGTAATTGTTGAGGTCACTTTCTTCGCCTGTGGTTAGATATTTTGCTCTCGCTTCTCTCTTTAACTTTGCAGCAACCTCACAGTTCTCATCAAACCATTCGTTTAACCTTGTAGCCTTTCTTGCTCCCAACACCTGTGCAGCACTCGCCTTTATATTGTCTGCAATTATTTCGAAATCATCATCTATGTTTCCGCTACTTTCGATTTTTTCCATGTTTTCGTTTAACGTATCTCTGTATTTTTTCTGCGTATAACTGTTATATAGTCTTTCTATGGCTAGATTTTGATTTGTTTTCGCATCGAGGTTCCTTGCTTTTTTCTTTAATTTTAATTCTGCTATTACTAGGTAGTGATCTGTCTCGGCATTGGCTCCTCTGTAGGATCTTACATTTTGGACTAGTGTTTTCTGTTTTTCTGTTATTAATACATGGTCTATCTGATTTCCACAGTCCTTTCTTGCACCTGGCCATATCCATGTTATTTTATGTATCTTCTTATGTTTAAATCTTGTACTACAAATGTCCATGTTTGTCGCTGCTGCAAAATTACATAATCTACCTCCGTTGTTATTTGTTGTGCCATGCACAGTGTGTTTTTCTGCTACATTGCTGATATATTCTTCTTTTCCGATTTTTGCGTTGAAATCGCCTACCAGCAATAAGATGTCATTCTTTTCTATTTTTTCGCATAAATTTTCCAGTTCTTGATAAAAGTTGTCTTTTTCTATTTCGCTGTTATTTTTTGTTGGTGCGTAGGCGCTAATGATTGACACGTTTAATGATTTCATCTTCATTCTCATGTATGCTAATCTTCCACTTATCGGTCTAAACTGTAGTATGTTATTTTTTTCTGTATTTTTTACCATGAAACCCGTTCCATTTTTTCCTTGCTCACTTTCTCCAGAGTATAATATTGTGTAGTTGCTGATTGCTATTTCTCCTTGTCCCTTCCATCTGATTTCTTGAAGTGCCGCTACGTCTACGCTGTATCTTTTTAGTTCATTTGCAACTTCCTTCATTTTTCCTGTCTTCAGAAGGGTTCTGATATTCCATGTGGCTATCTTAACCGTCTTCTTTCTCTTTCCATTGTTTTTCCTCTTTGGTTTGCTGTTGTCATGTCTTTCATTCCTTTGTTCCCCTTCGCTTGTTCCTTTTGTTTGCAGTGTCGGCTTCTTTTTTCCAGTTTTCCATTTTGGAGCCTCTGGATGGGAAAGTTCAGAGACTCCTACCTCCATCTTATCTAGTTTTTTGGTGTTTGTTCTGTTATATTCTTCATTTTCAATATGTTGTCTTTTCTATCCCACACGTATATTTTATCTTGTTTGAACATCTTTTGGTAACCGACTCTAACCTTTTCTCCGTCTGTCATTTCCTTTTTAGCGATAGCCCAGATTTTATTTTGTATTTCCTTTTCTAGGTTGGTCAGGTCATTCTCGATAAACGTTTTGGAGCCCTTCAGCTTTCTTTTGTGTTCCATTATCATTTCCTTTTGCTTGATGTTTTTAAGTTTTGCCACTATGACTCGGCTTTCTTCTGATTTTCCAATTTTGAAAGCATCCGTGACATTTACTTGTACTTTCATTTCTCGGTTCAAGAATTCTTCGACTTTCTCTTGTGTTACGTTTCCTATTATTGGCATGTTTTTGATTATTATATTTGTCGATTTCCTGTCTTTTTCATATCTTTCCAATTGTCTTTCCAACGTAGCTATTTTTTTGTTCTGTTCATCTGTTTTATCTTCCAAAACTCCAATCGTTTGCTTAACCTGACGCATTTCTTCGTTCCAGCGTGCTTCCATTCCGTTCAGTTTTTCCTTTACTTCTTTAATTTCTTGGTTGTTTTCCTTGAAACCGTTACTGACTACGGTTGTCAGTTTTGTGATCATATCTCTCAACTCCTCCATATTTTTTTCGGTGTCTACTTTCGCGATTTCCTTAATCGGTGACTTTGCTGTTTTTTTACTTCTTTGGAAAGCCTTCTGTTCAGTTTCGGTTTCTTTTCCGCTCTTATCCTCTTCTTCCTCCTCTCTTTTGCGCTTTATGTACTCTTTCACTGATGGATAACTATTTGATCGCTCCTTTTTTTTGTATTTATCATTCATTTGTCTTTGGGCAGTTACTTTTAATTAGGCAACCAAACTTGCTTCAATTTTGCTATCTTTTGGATTTTTATTTTTGGATTTAAGTCGATTGTGTCGATTGTTATACAATTTATCTGATTTATGTAGTTTATCTCAGCGTCAGTACGAAAGCTCGAGTCAACCTCTCGAAGGTATTCGTACTACTGTTCACTGATTTCCAAGTTCAAAATCCTAACCTACAAACACTCGTTGTTTTGTGTTTCGCTTAATACTTGCGAATTAGTTTAATAAAACTCACCCAAAACCATGAACACAGTAGTTATAATTGATTGCTGCTTTAATCCTTGCACAATTCTTCTAATTAACAAAATTCAACCTCACCCACTTTACAGGACCGTACTCGCCTTCCTGATTTGCATTTAATCATCTTTAATCATCTTAATCAATTCCTTCAAATAAGCGATCCATTAAATCTGCGAAGGTACTTGGGCTATTACATAGTCCAAAACAAAGTACGTTAAATTCATAAAGACCTCCACCTGGAGCTATAAATGCTGTATATTCTTTGGAGTTCTCGTCCATTCCTATTTGCCAATATCCGCTAAACATATCAAGAGATGTGAAATATTTTGAGTCATGCAAGTAGGTCAGTATGTCTTCGATGTTTGAAATTGGATATTGAGGCTTTTTGCTTACCGAATTAAGCTTACGAAAGTCCACGCAAAACCTTTTTGTGTTGTCCCGCTTATCTACTAATAAAATTGGAAAACTCCACGGACATTGACTACGTCGGATAATGTTGTTTTTTAACATATCTTGAATTTGCTCGTCAATCAGTTTTCTTTCCGCTGCGGAAACACGATAGGGTTTTGATTTAATTGGGGATGCCCCCTGTACATCAATTTTGTGAGTAGTTAAATTTGTAAATTCCACTTCATTGGTTTCTTTTGCAAAGACGTCATTAAATTCTAAAAGTAATCTTTCTAATTGTGCTTTTTTCGTATTATTTAATTTTTCGCTTATTCTGTGGTCTTGCAGTGTGACGCTCGATTTTTTCCGCGGTGGCATACTCACGTTTTCATGTCTTTCGGAAACAAAAAAATTTGGAATTTGCTGAGGTATTTCTACGTAACCTAAAGTTGTACCCTCAAATAATTTTATTGGCCAATTTTATTTTGAAATTATATTGATCATATACAAGTTCTCTTTGACTCGTTGTAACTTATTAAGAAAAGCTAATTTGTGACTAACTAAAAATTTGTTATTTTGCCTAAATTTTCCTAATTCTAATTTTAGGAAAAAATTTTCATTTCATTCTAATTTTAAATAAATTTTAATTGCATTATTTGGTTGTACCCGATAGTCTTTTATTAATTTTAACTTGAACTCGTTTCGTATTTCTTCATTTACCTCCTGACATAATTCTTGCCATATCATCTTGTTATCTGTTTGAGTTTCGTCTTTCGGTGTGGGGTTTAACTTGATGTTCTCTTGTAAATTGTTTATTTCTTTTAAAAAAATTTGTACTGTATTTAACCATTTGTCCCATTCGTTTTTATCAAAATATGAATTTGTTGTTTTATTATTACTAAATTTTGAAACTTAATAAATTAGACGAATATTGGGTGTAAAGGAGAAGCAAATCAAACAAATTAACTGCTGGCCAACGTTTCGGACTATATATTAATCCATCCTCAGGACTAAAATATAAAAACAGAGGTGCTACAATGTTTTAAAAAAATAAGAGTGTCCCGGGGGACGCAAACATACCTAACAGTTGGTGATGGTAAACGCTTGAAAATGAAGTGTGTTGTCGGGAATTGACATGGATATACAAAAACAGTTACTTCAACGATCGTCGTCAAAAAGAATAAAAATCTAACAAAATTGCCAAATAAAACGTGTAAAATCTAAGAGAAACCTATCAAAGAGAATATACCAACATCGTTACGATATCCTGCATGGTAAATCTAGAACAGGACTATCAGCGCACACGATAGAAAACCACCATAACTTCAAAGATGAAGAAGTTGAAATATTGGCATCCGAAATGTCGTAACGGAACGGTAACGGAAATGTCACACATCCTGAGGAATGTTCATGTTATGATTTTTATATGAACTTTAGTTTGAACTTAATAAATTATATTCCCAATTCCGCATATTTATATTTTGAGTGTGACAATATGTGGCAGTTTTGCTTATTAAGAAACCCGTTAAGCCAAAAATGAGCCTCATCGCTGAACACAATTTTGCAGTAAAAACATGATGGTTTCGTGGATTTAATTTCTGCACCAGCTGGATCTTATACGGGTATAGGCTAAGATTTTTGTGCAAAATTTTCCACATAGTGACGGATAATGCCCAAATTCCTGCGACCGACGACAAACCGATAAATTTGAATCTTCTTCCACACTTTCCTTTACAGCGGCGTTCACAGAGCGGCGATATTCTCTTCAGTACGCACATTCCTTTGACTTGTTCGTTTGACAGTTAACGCTTTCATAGGTTTTATCTAAGCAAAAAAACAACCTTTATATATAAAATATAACCAAACTTCAGTCAAACTTATCAGATTATGACAATCGATCATATTAGCAATTACTTTCATTATAATTATTATGCACGCTAAGAACTATTGTAGCTATCTCTTTCTATCACATACGTTGGATATCATGTTGTTTTCGACATACAGTTTTTCTAAAATCACACACTTAAGACATATTTATTTCAGTGTGTCTTTGTTGCACATATGTTACTAATTATTAATTTAAAAAACAAATTGTCGGAACTTAATTCAGATTGTTCTGACGTCAGCCTCATTTTTTGTGATTTCAACTTTATAGTCGAGTTTTTTTTAACTCGCGTATGACTAATCTCCTAATGCAGTGAGATTTAACGTATAACATTTGGTTATCTTTGTCATATTTAGAAAAAAGTAACTATTAGAAAAGAGACAGAACAAAAGAATGATTTTTGACATATAATCTCGTCAAAGATTATGACATCTGACATCTCGTTTGATATAAAGAACCCTAAGACATACGTTTTGTAAATTTTGATTCATACAATTTTTTTGATGTCATACGCGAGTTAAAAAAAATTCGACTATATAAAACAAAATTCACACAAAAATAGATTTTCAAAATGGAAAACAACTGTCATTTTAAAGAACGACTTATCAAAAAGAAAGGGATTGCAGTAATACTGCAACAAACCGGTTTACAGATGAACATTGCTTCCGTTAAAAGTAGATAGGATTAAAAAAATAATAATAAATTATTATTGGTGATATATTATTATCGGTAGTTAGGTCGTGTGCCTTTGGCTAGCTCGTAAAGGCCAATAAAACTAAAATACAAAAAGAGAATGAGCTGATTCTTCTTCAGATCGGGAGGATTAATACATAGGGGAAAAATCGGTAAAGTAACGCTCCGAAGAGCCAGCCGAAGTGTTGATATTTTTGGGCGCCACGAAGTTTAAAAAAAAAGAATCACCCTGTATATTCGAATCAACAGCCATGTTAAACTACGAAAAATACTGGCTGTTGCAAAAAAAAAGTAGTAACCAGGTCAAGAAGAGACTGAGTAACAGAGATAACGTTTTTTGTTTCCGATTTAATAAAAAAATAAAATATATACAATAATGCGCAAAATTGGGCTACCTTTTTAATATAAAAAAAATGAACACGTAAGTAAGCTATCAATTGCTCACAATTGCTCAAAACTCGCGTTATAATTACCGCGTATACGTATACTTGGCGCACAAATACCGTAATAATTTCTACAGTTTTTATTCGAGTTGATTAGATGTTTTAAATATAAAATTATAATCAAAAGAACGGCCTAATAAAATTCTTCGTGCAAAAAAAGATAATTAACAATAATAAATGACGGCCAAACAAACAAAATCTTAGCTTTCTGTTGTCTTCTCTCTTGATGGTTAGATCAGGATAGCGATAGCGATACCAATATTCGACTGAATTATCCAGGCTGTTGTGTTGTTATACAGGTGGATTACCTAATAACCATGCAGCCAAAAATACGACACCAGATAACCAAGAAGTAAAAAAGAGTAACGCCACGATCGATATGATATACTGGTTGATATCGGTAATCCAAATAAAAGAAATAATAGCTGGTGAACCGCTATTAACACCCTAGAAAAATTCAACTTAACAAATGCGGAACAAAATTATCAAACATACCTCTAGATGTTGTGTGAGGGTTTGTTAGTGAAGTAAGCGAAGCAATGGTCCATGAACGAATTTAATCCTTCAAATGAAGATCGGATAACTTCCCAAGTAAACGTAAAATTTAGAAGAAGAAATCCAAAAAAATCGTAGCAATCAATACTAATCCCAAATAAATCTGGATGAGCAAATAACGCAATTTTCACCAAAAAAATTGATTAGCTACGTCGTCCAAATATAATTACTCAACTTACAAATTATAACTTTTCTCCAAAATCGCAAAGTTAAAATTAAAATTAAAAATGTGCGAATTATCAATTATGATAATAATTTCCATTAAATTTGAATTCAAAAGCGAATTAGGATGCCACCTTTTGAAAATCTTTCACAACAATTGAATTTTTACTTAAAAATAAAATCAAACCGTAACAACATATTTTTCTTAGTCCTGATCTGCTTACGAAATGAACGGATGACCTAAATTGCCCTAGTATTTTCTTAAGAATGAACATATTATAAAGGCAATCAGGTCAAAACCAAGTGACTTTGGTCACTTGTGAAAAAAAGTTTTAAAAGAAATCAAATTTTCTATTAGCAGAAAACACCAAAAATATTCATTCAACGCAGTTTGTGAACACACTTCGTAAAGAATTGTCTGCCAGATGCTATCGATAATCGATTTTCACAAATTTTACCATTAAACAAACTCAAATACAACTAATTTTAGAATTCAAAAATTATCCCTAAATTATTGTATAATAAATTAATTTTTTAACTTGTGAAATATAATTAAATAATCTTTGAATAAACAAGTTAATTAAACGTATTGATAATAATGTTTTTATTGAGCTTTCGACGTTGGTAAACGTCTTCGTCAGAATATTCGTTTACCAACGTCGAAAGCTCAATAAAAACATTATTATCAATACGTTTAATTAACTTGTTTATTCAAAGATTATTTAACTAAATTATTGTAAGATCAAAAACTTACCTAACCAAATCAGGAATTCACAAAATCATTCAAAATCAAAAAAATCACTTTCAAAAAATTACATTCTCAAAATCTCCGACTTCTCTGTTTCGTAGTTCGATCGAGAAGTCCTTCGTCGACACTCTCCTCAAACACGGAACAGTCGCATTTTTAAAACCAAAACGCCCCATCGGCAACGTCATCTCACAACTCTTAACTTAAAATTAAACATTATTTACAGAAACCTATTATATTATACAAAACAAAATAAAGCAATTTCAAAAAAATAAAAATGTAACATAATATATCAAATTTTTAGAATAAATCAAAAAATGTACAATTATTCTAAAAATTTGAAATTATTAATATCGAGTTACACTACCTAAACCACTTATCTATTGATTATAAAAATGTAACAGTTGACTGTTACAAATATCAAAAAATATCGATGAAGTCTGTTAAGAAGGTCTACTCTTGCTTGATACTATGCATAAGATAGTCGATACTAGCATATAGTTTGACCAACACCTTTTTTTTAGGCAGTTTCATTAATATTCTTTTTAACACTTCCATATTTAAATTTTAAAATGTAACTAAATCGAGTGGAAGACAAAAAACCATGATGGTCACTGCATAAATAGTCTCGAGCCACTTAGAATTCCAGCACATTACCATCTGCTAGTCAAACTGCATGCAAGAATCAACCTTCTTATAATTTATAGTATCAAGCGAGAGTGGACATTTTTAACACGCTCTTTAGAATTATAAGAAATTCATTTAAATATTCCAGAGCAAACATAAAAACTGTAAAAAAATATTAGGCTATTTAAAACGTGCGCTCTTTCACGTTATTAATGGCTATATTTTAATATTCTTACAAATAAACATCGCACAACAGCAGAAATTATCCTACCTTAATAGTTATTATACCATGTGTATAGCTAAGTAAATGTAAAATAAAGAGTTTAAATACAGAGTCGTTGGCTACAGTATAACGACACCGACTTATTAGTGTAGTCATCGCGCAGTATCAAAATTTATTTTAAACTCTTTAGACCAAGACTTATCTTTTCAATATTCTGAAACAAAAATTTAAATAAAGCCAACTTGTTTTCGGGATAATTTTTATAATTTCTTTTCTACCGCTCTTCTGCGCAGGACAAATTTTTGACGATCGACTGTATTTTGTTTTTTAAATATTATAAAACAAATTAAAATAATTTCCAGTGTTAAAGTACAAAGTGCGAACAGAAATCATTTCTAGACAACTTTGAACAGGCCATGGACTCTACTAACACCGAAAAATTGTAATACTATAATGTAAAAAAGAAGAACACTAATTAGTTGAAATACAGTTTAATTTTTTGAATGTTTCAATTGCACTCGACTTGTTCAATTATTATTGTTCTTTTTCAGAATCAAAAGCAAAGTCCTTTGGTACTTGGTATACTCTTACTAGTCTTGCCATTTCTTCCAGCAACCAATCTTGTAGTAACAGTTGGATTTGTTATTGCAGAACGAGTACTTTATATTCCAAGGTAATTGAATTTAATTATTTATGTATGTATGGATATAGAATTGTGGTAGAACGTAGTAGAGCAAGTTAATATTAACACTGATACTATATTGACATTTGCCACAATTGAATTTTCAATTGAATTGAAAATTGGGTTAAAGTTTCTATGTTATATTTATATATTACTTAAGATACATTGTTCATTAACGAGGACTCGTAAGAAACTCTCGGGAGAAAAAAAAAAGTTTAATATACGAGTCTAACATGCTATCAGCATTAATAATTCTGTACCTTAGAATGGAAAGGGCGGATGTCACAAATTGTGAAAATAAGAATAGACGGCAATTGATTGAATTTTCTGCTAGAGCAAAATTTTTGATAATTCTTAAATAGTATTAATAATTGTCTTAGGCTATTAACCAACCTATTTTGCGACTTAAAACCAATTTTTTTTAAATCAGAGCTATCTTTTACTTAAAAGGCAAATCTTAACTTAAAATTTACAAAATTGGACTTCCGCCATTTCCATTCTAAGGTACAGAATTATTGTAACTTAAAATTTCTGAAATATTCAGAAAAGAAAACGCATTAATATCATAAATAAAGTTTTAACTTGTAAGGTACAATAGTTGTAGAGACTTGATGTGATCGCTGATTGAGTTACAAGGAAGAAACTCTGAGTTTAAAGCGTCATTCACATCCAAGTAACGTACGTAGCGGACATACAAGACATAACGCGAGGAAAGTTGAAATGCATGGTTTCAAACGCCACCAGTGATATTAAAACGAATAAACGATAACGAATTATTCAATGATTGGCTACCAACATCAATTTGGATTTAGGCAAAAACATTCGACCATTCAACAAAGCCATCGCATAGTAAAGAAAATCAATAGAACTTTCAAAGAAAATCAATATTGTTCAGCGGTATTCCTGGACGTAAAACAAACTTTCGATAAGGTATGTCACAAAGGAATATTATTCAAAATCAAGCAAGCTCTACCATATCATTACTACCACTTATTAAAGTCATACCTTGAAAACCGTTACTTCCAAGTGCATATGGGGTTCCCTAAGACAGCATACTGGGACACATCGGACACATTTACATCAGATTTACCTACCACACCAAACACAGAAACAGCGACATTTACTGATGATACATGCATATTAGCTACACTCATGAAAATGCAATTCAAGCATCAGTGCAAGAATGGATGAAAAAATGGAAAATAAAAGTAAATGAGACAAAGTCAGTTCACGTCACATTTACACTCAATCGTACACACTGCCCGTCAGTATACATTAACGGCGTAGCCATACCACAAGAAAAAGAAGAAAAATACCTCGAACTACACTTGAACAGCAAACTCACGTAGAAGAAACATATTACAAAAAAAAGAGAAAACAGATGGATCTAAAAATTAAACAAATGAATTGGTTAATCGGAAGAAAATCTACACTCTCTCTGGAAAATAAATTAATAATTTACAAAGTTATTATCAAGCCGATTTGGACCTACGGATTGGAGCTCTGAGGATGTTTAAGTATGTTCAATATTAATATCATACAGAGATTTCAATCAAAGGTACTACGAATGATAGTGGATGCTCCATGGTACGTAACCAACAAGACCATACACACTGATCTAGGAATGAGATACGTCACACAAGAAATCCTGAAAAGATAAACACCATATTAGACTGGAATATCATCCTAACCCAAATATGCAACTACTTCTCGAAGAAGAAGTTTATAGGCGTTTGAAACGTAAATGGCCTAACGATTTAAGACAACATTAGCTATCAAGAAATAGACTATGCTGAAGGGCGTTCCCGATGCACATTTTAAAGCTAGAAGTCATCACATCAACTCATAGAACGTTTTCACCACACTATGGCATCATCAGGCGATGAACCAGACAAAAAATTAGAAAGAATCCGCTTTTATATCGTCCAAATTACAAGAGAAAAGAAATGGAGAAGAAGGGGGGTATTAGTAAAAAACGAGCTTTTTGGAGTTAGATAATATAATCAATATTTCTGTGGTCAGGGGGTAAAAGTGCTTAAGTCAGAATTGCTTGAATTGAGATATTTGAAAAAGAAAGATTTACCCATTTTGAACGATTTATAACTTTTCTTTAATTGTTTTTTAAAAACTTTTTTTATCTTAAATATCTCATTTCAACTGAGATATTGTCTGTTAACAAAATTACACAATTTTTTATGTAAATTATTTTAAGTATTCTTAAAAGATTTTACCCGAAACAAACCAAACTTAAGCTTAATGTTCAACTAAAATATCTTTGTCATTTTTAAGCAAATGACTTTAGAAGTTTTACCTACTGAAAGAATGCCAATTTTTTAATATAAATTTGACATAATCTCATTTTCTCAAAAACTTTGACATAAGCACTTTTACCCCCTGACCACAGATTTAGCATTTATCATTATTTTTCATTCTATAATTTAAAAAAACAACTTTAATAAAAATTTTATTTTAAAAGTTATAGTCGTCGCGTCGCCGTCGTCACGGAACTTTAGATCTCGTCATAATTTTTTTCATAGACAAGTATTAAGTGCTAAGTAAGACCAATAAGGTCGAATTTGTTTTTATTGCAACCTTATTTACTAGGTCAATAAGGGTCTATTTTAAAAGTCGTTTTTTAAGTATAAGTAAGGCATCGTTTATGAATACGGCTGTAAATGGCATGAGATTTTATTTCTATCTTTGTTACACATATAGTTTGTATTTGTCAATGCAAATAATCGGTTGTCTGTGCTACATTCAGTTTATCACATTCAGCTTATGATGAGGTATCAAGTTCCGTGACAACTACTATATAAAGATTTGTATAACTGGTCTACCAACACAGTAAATGACACGATATGTACCTACGAGTACCTACCCATATCAAATTATTATATTGAATCAGTGAACAAAATTTGTCATATTAATTAATAATAATTAATAAAAAACTTACTAGTCAAATTAAAAGCAAATGAAAAAAGCGAATGTGAGCTCTTCGAGGGTTGATTTACTTAAAAAATACATATAAGGTTTGACTTAATTTAAAATTAATTTTAAATCACTTATTATCCATTATTGCCGCACATACCAAGTAAATAGTTTTAACCGCATAAGAAAAACTTATTTTGATGTTATAAGTATTAAGAGTTCTTGGGTAGAGAGGACAATATAAATCAAACAAATTTCTTTCTTTTTTTTTTCTTTCTTTTTTTCTGTTTTTTAGCCCTGAAGATGAAAATATAGAATTTTTCAAAACGTTGGCAAGACAGACATTTGTTTGTTTATTTTGATGTTCTTTAGTTCATATAAATCTGTTCTCGACAGTAACGGCACTGAGACGAGGGAAATTTCCTGAGACTTTCATGAGGGAAATATTTCAATATGTATTTCACAAAGCCAAAAACTGAGATAAATTTGATGAAAATATTTCCCGATGGCAAGTTCCGAGTGAAATTTGCCTTATTCCTTGGGCCAAAGGTACAGTAACTACCAATTACAAATCACTCGCTTATCTCACAGCAACACCACTTAACATAAAATATGATGATCTGACTGAACAAATAAATATTTCTAATATTTATAATATAATATATTATTTAATATATAAATATTTCAATATGTATTTCACAAAGCCAAAAACTGAGATAAATTTGATGAAAATATTTCCCGATGGCAAGTTCCGAGTGAAATTTGCCTTATTCTTTGGGCCAAAGGTACAGTAACGTTACAGTTACAGTATGTAACTGTAACATTAACTACCAACCACCAATTACAAATCACTCGCTTATCTCACAGTAACATCACTTAACATAAAATATGATGATCTGACTGAACAAATAAATATTTCTAATATTTATAATATAATATATTATTTAATATATAAATATTTCAATATGTATTTCACAAAGCCAAAAACTGAGATAAATTTGATAAAAGTATTTCCCGACGGCAAGTTCCGAGTGAAATTTGCCTTATTCCTTGGGCCAAAGGTACAGTAACGTTACAGTTACAGTATGTAACTGTAACATTAACTACCAACCACCAATTACAAATCACTCGCTTATCTCACAGCAAAATCACTTAACATAAAATATGATGATCTGAGTGAACAAATAAAAAACAAAACTTCCTTTTCACACACAACTAGTCTCCTTCGATGTTTGTAGTCTTTATCCTAGCATCCTCGTTGACGTGACCTCCGTGAAGTTGGCCTCCCATCTGAAACATTTTGATATAAAAAAATATGGAATCGTTAGGTCTCGAAAGGTCACCCGGTTTTATCGTTAGGTCACTATTAGTTTTATCAAAAAAAATTATTCAAGTTTTGAAAAATTTTCTTGGTAAGTTAGCCTCCCCATTAAACGATTTCGACGAAATAAAAGTGGAAACCGGTAGGAAATGCACTGCTAAGGTTTGGTCACGTATATTTATCGTTAGGTCACCTTTCATTTCTTTGCAATTAATTAATTTCAATTTTATGTCCCTATTGCGCATGCGCTAAACAAAAATATAGTTGTGATGAAATTTTTCTTACAAAAGTAAGAAAAGTATAACATTTTGATTTAAAAAAATATGGAATCGTTAGGTTGTCGTTAGGTCTCGAAAGGTCATTTGGTTTTATCCTTAGGTCACTTTTAGTTTTATCCAAAAAAATTATTAAAGTTTTGAAAAATTTTCTTGGTAAGTTAGCCTCCCCATTAAACGATTTCGATGAAATAAAAGTGGAAACAGGTAGGAAATGCACTGCTAAGGTTTGGTCACGTATATTTATCGTTAGGTCACCTTTCATTTCTTTGCAATTAATTAATTTCAATTTTATATTTCTATTGCGCTTGCGCTAAACAAAAATATTTGTGTGTGCAAAATTACATCTTGGGACGCGTTCTTGTCAACTCTTGACTTGGGGTACGTTCTCGCGTTCACTTTTGTACATAACGTTCACTCTAAATGGTTAGAAAAGTTTCGTAAGCGCGGAACTCGAAAGCAGCTATAAAGCACAGAAAAATAATATATATATATATATATATCAAACAATGCGTTTAAAGTGTGAGGATCTTCTATTCTGTAGAATTTTACGGTGGATTTGAATATTTAAGAAATTTTTTGTTTAAAATCATGCAGCTGTTATATTTTAGTGATTTCGCGCATTTTGCTTTCAACACAAACTATTTTATTAGCTGAAATTACGCTTTGCAAGTTTTACATAACCTCAATATCTAACTTTTAATTCGAATGCTTCTTTTTTGCATTGACGCAAAACATCTAGAGTAGGAAGGTTTAGAGGCAATCGAGATCCTTCTGAAGCATATTTAGCAGCCTGCTGCTTTAACCAATTATTACATCCTTCATTTAGAACTTCTCTCGCTACTTGTTACCGTCGTAATCCTTTTAAAGGTCTTCTAACATCATCGTGTTTTTCGCCGCCCCGGCCCATCGACACCAAGGGACCAAGTTCGTCAAACACTAAGGACCCAAACTCACGGATCGCACAAACCAAGAGACAAGTTCATACCACGGACCAAAAACACGCACTCCTCACGTGCTCCTCACCGCCGCCTCTGACAAGGAAAATATCCCAAGGGACCAATAACCCAGCCAGATCAAACCTAGCGCTTTAAAAAGAGGAAAGAAACCTCAATAAACTCCAACGCCCGCTGCCCACATGAGTTGAAGGAGATAAACGGTAACACGTGGTACCTCCATATAGCCAATAAGTTCATTGTTCATTGTTCATCGTGTTTTTCGTAAAATGTATCTCGAGTTTTTATTTTCAAGAAACATCCATTCTCATTTGGCAGGGTATCAACATATCCAAAAAATGGATCCTTACAAAGTTTGCTTTTGCATTGAGATTTAATTCGTATATAACGTAAAGCACTTTCTAATTTAAATTTTCTTGCGTTCTTGAAAACATCTGCACATATGGTAAATGTGCATGTTTGAAAAATTATAAAATAATAAAAATAAAACCAACTCGGTAACTACTCAAGAAATTGTAATTAAAAAATATTTTTAAATTAAGAATTAGTTGTAGGAATTCATAAGCTCTTGGGTTTTATGGTCTTTTTAAATTGCATAAACCGGGACATCCTGTTCGGGAATTATTAGAAAATAATAATACTAAAACTAACTCGGTAACTAGTCAGGAAATTGTAATTAAAAAATATTTTTTAATTAGGAATTAGTTGTAGGAATTCATAAGCTTCTGGGCTTTATGGTTTTTTAAATTGCATAAGCCGGGACCAGGACATATTCTTAACATAATAATTTTATCTTCAAAAGAATTATGAGAAAACCCATATTTTGTATTAAATTTACAAAAGAAATAGAAGTTAACATAGAATCAATTGCCTCGATCTCATAATAATTAAAGATAATAATATGCACCCTTTTGATATTTTCTATAAACCTACTGAAGGAACTTCTTCAAATTTAGCAATAAATAATTATTTGCTTCAAATAAAAGCAAATTTATTGAAAACTTTGTTAAAAATAATGTTAATGTTAAAAAAAAACGAGTTACAACACTAAAATCATTATTTCCTAATGAAGTGCAAACACGTCGTTGTGATTTGATGCCATATTAAGTATACACTGTAGATATGTGGTACAGTGCAGCTGCTGTATGGATTAAGTGTTTTGTTTCAACACCTAGTACATTAGTGAATCAGATATATATAATATTGCAATTGTGGATCACCGTCAAGTACATCAATAATAGACGCTACTTAAATAGAAGATCTTCGCACTGTAAACGTTTTGATTACGCTCTATAACTGCTTTCGTGTTTCGCGCTTACGAAACTTTTCTAACTATTTAGAGCGAACGTTATGTACAAAAGTGAACGCGAGAACGCACCCCAAGTCAAGAGTTGACAAGAACGCGTCCCAAGATGTAATTTTGCACACACAAATATTTTTGTTTAGCGCATGCGCAATAGGGACATAAAATTGAAATTAATTAATTGGAAAGAAATGAAAGGTGACCTAACGATATATATACGTGACCAAACCTTAGAAGTGCATTTCCTACCGGTTTCCACTTTTATTTCGTCGAAATCGTTTAATGGGGAGGCTAACTTACCAAGAAAATTTTTCAAAACTTGAATAATTTTTTTTGATAAAACTAAAAGTGACCTAACGATAAAACTGGGTGAGCTTTCGAGACCTAACAATGACCTAACGATTCCATATTTTTTTATATCAAAATGTTTCAGATGGGAGGCCAACTTCACGGAGGTGTTGACGTAATCCAGCAGACATTAATGCTGCGCACAACTTAATCAACATAAGCACATAACAAAATTTCTTTACCTTTAACAAATATAGATTTAATAAAAACCAAAATACATCAACTTCCATTAGCCAAGCAATGTCTCACACATTTCTATGGACACAAAACCTGACAAAAGTAAATAACTTTTTATCGCAAATTAACAGCATACATAACAACGTCAGTTTTACTTTACAAACCAGGGCCGTATTTAAGAGGGGGGGGGGGGTTAGGGGTTACAGCCCCCTCCCCCGAAATTATTTATCAATTAATAAAGTACTGAAAGTTCGACTGAAATCGTAAAAAAAACAGAAAAAACTAAACCAATTTTTACAACTATAACAAAAACATTAAACTTTGTTTAAATAAAAATTAAAACTAAAGAGATATTTCTAATAAATTAAATCCCAAATTAAAAAATCGGAAATTTGTATTATAATCCGGCGATTGGCGACATTAGATTAAATACACGTACTACTAAATTGCAAAAATATAAAAACCGAAGATGAAGAATATAAAAATGCCCTAAATATTTACAGTACTGTGTAAGAGTCTGCGACCGCTTAATTAATTGTTAGTTATTAATTACTCCTATTCATTAATTTTCGATTTTTTGAAAAATAATTATATTGAAATAAATGAAATAGGTATTTTATCTTAATTCTTACTATTATGGTAAAAATTTTAAATTGTAATAAATTGTTTGAACCAAAAATTTTAAAGGGAACATAAATTTTATGACCATCATGGGCAGCATAGCTTAAAATAACACTTCCGCAATAAATTAGAGTAGGCATTGTAAACCCATAAATTGTTTTATATTTTGTACATTTGTATACATAAGTGTACATTTGCTTAGATTTGTGAAATTTCCTTTCAATCTAGTTTAGTTCTTCGTTTTGACAACATTATTTTACTATCGCCATCGGTAAAATAAGAATTTAGTTTGTGATTTTTATTCAAATTTTAAAATTAAAAAATTTTATTTAAAAACGGTTTTTTACATGAGAGTTTAAAATTAAAATATGAAGAAAATTTAAACTTATTAAAAATATCATAGTAAACAAAACTTTTAAAATGGCATGAACAAAATTTTATCAGCAATAACGCCCCCCCCCCTCCCCAGAAGTCAACTTGTAATCAAAATTTGTCGCTTCTTTGACAAATTATTTTCAACCACTAAATAGAGTTCATAAAAATCAAAATTTTTTCTGAATATCGAACTCAAATAAAGAAAAATCGCGCAAAAAATAATTATTTTATTTAAATAAAAACAATTTTTTCACAATATTTCAATTTTTTTGCGGTAACTTTCGACAAAATACTTTCAAACAAAATTTTCTAATAACAATATTCAAAAATAAAATCTTAATTGCAAAAATACTTGTACAAAATTATACTCAAAAAATCAGCGGAGCAAAATATAGGCTTCTGTCGTTTCCGCCATCTTGGCAAAAAACCTTCCTCTAGTCACTTTTCTCTAAACATTACATTTCAAAAATTAATATAACAAAATTTAAATTTAGAAAAACTTCTTTTGTATTTTAATAAATTAGCTATTTATTTTGCAATTTTTTTAACCCCCCCCCCCCGAAAATTTTGTTTAAATACGGCCCTGTTACAAACAGGGAGAAACTACCAACTCCATTTTCTAGATCTTTATACCATAATAAAAAATAATATTCACTTTAACATTATACAGCAAAACCTAGCTTAACCGACACCTTAATTCTACGCCAATCAACTACAACTACAAACATAAACTAGTCTCTTTTTTTTAGAGTGCCATAAACTATGCAATCATGAAACGAAAATAACTTACTAGAAAATAATATAATACATATGTAGTATAATTTCCGTTTGAATTCTCTATAGCTCACAGAAAGCGACCAGGATTTGAACCGCTATCTTTGGCAACAAAATATTGTTTATATTATATTGTTTTATTTATTTAATTTTAATTTTATTTATATTAGCTTTGTTTCTTCAGCACTACAAACCATTTTAAAACTGTCAGATGCACTCGGAAATACTATTTTAATTTACGTCCAACACGCTTAAGAAACAATGCTAATACAATTGATATGAGTCTAATCAATTACAGCCAATTATTGATTGTATCACTTTATTATCATTGTAAATGTTAATATGATATTTTTGTTCACAGTTTGGGCTGTGTGCTACTAATTACCTATGGAATACAATTACTATGGAGTACTTACGCAAAACATCGACAGCCTATTATGGTTCTAATAATATCTCTACTGGTCGCAAGTTCGTTTAGAATTATGATTAGAAATAAGGATTGGAAATCAAGAGAAACTTTACTTAGGTTATTTTATATGGTGGCAAAAAAGCTTGTTACTGATTTCGTTTTACATTAAAAACTAACAATCACATTGGACAAGTTAAAACATTATGTTTAGTTTTTTCAAACAAATGTAAAAAATGAAAATAATGCTGTATAAGTCGGTCAGTCAGTTATAACTTGTTATCCCGTCTTTTGGCACTTCCTGTGTGTCAAAGCGGTTGACCATATTCATTTTCTTGAAATAATCTGTGGTTTGCAAGTAATAGAAGGGAGTAAGTCAGCTTATCCCAAAATTGATTTTTTTATAAATTTAAATTCATAATATACTAATGCATACAAATAGAAAATGCATAAAACAATGCATAAAAAAGTAATAGTAAAAAAGTTTAAAATAGTTATGTGTACTTATCCCGTATTTGTAAAAAAAATGCAGCAAATCCAACGAGCAGAGCTAGGTAGGTTTATACAGTTGCCGAAATAAAAATTTTCATAACAGCTTGTTAAAAGGCAATATGCAGATTTATTTTCTTTTGCCTTTTCGTGCTTTATTGAAATTGTAACTGCTTTCGTTATATAAGTCTATTCAGTGGCGGCTTGTCTTAAAGGACACAGGGGCACGTGCTCTCCCATCCCAAAACCAAAAACAAGACTTAGCTTAAAATAATTCTTTGATTTGGTAAAAAGAACTTAAGTCACAAAACATAAGTTTACAGTAGAAGCAAATTAAGTTGTTTTTACCGTTTAAAAAAGATAAATTTTGAATAACATTTATTATATTTTGTCTCTCACACTTTTATTTTTGCGATATGACTTAAGTTCTTCATACAATTAGAAAGGGATAAAATAGAATCGTACGATATACTGAAATAACTTAAAAACGGAAATTTTTGACTTGAGTTGTTTATACCAAATATCAAAGAATTTATTTATTTTTTAATTAATTTTTATTTATTTTCTAATTAAGTTTTAATTAATTATTAATTATTTAAAAAATAAATTTTATATTACATTATTTGGTGTTTATGCCAAGAAACATTATAATAGGGTCACGCAAATCGCCATCCAAACACCAGCTAACGATAGTGCCCGACCGTCAAGCTTGTATATACTAAAAATAGATTTTTCAAGTCGTCCGACAGGTTGAAAACGGGTCACACTCTAAGAAACCCTTATCGGTTAACAATTGAGTTCATAACACCAGTAGTGTATGCTGTATGACATGTGCTTAGTTTACAAGTTGTGTTATGTTTTTACGTTTAAAATGTATCAAGTATTTAATATACATTTTGAGCAATACATAATATTATACATATTACTAATAAACTATTTTGTTTTTATTGTTAGTTGTTAAAAAAGGAAACATTTCCGTGGGTTACTAGCGGTGAAGTTATTTAATCATATAAATGCAGAAATTGTTTAAAATGTGTTAAGGATTATCGATTATCGTATTTATTTGAGTTTAATCGATTTTGCTGCTGAATTTAATTTAGTTCTTGGCGTACATAATATAAAAGAAGCAAAATTATTTAAAGAAACTTTAAAAACAATCACAACTTTTTAAAAAAAGATTTTCATTTTTATTTTTTTAATTTAACATTCAAATAACCTGCAAATGACTTTCCATGTATATACAAACTATAAAAATTAAATTTTTTTAAAAATATCTCTATATATTAAGAAATAAGCCTTATATATTTGCATAATGAGAAAACGAATTAAAATCTTTATATGTTAGTGCTCTCTCGCACCATAAACGCTATTTGATAAAGATGCATATTTATTGTATTATTCAATTAGTTACCACTGATTGCGCTGACGAAAATAGTGACAATCGGTAAAATGTCTTCAAAAATCATACAACCGTCTTAAACCATTAGGTTATACAACGCAAATTTTATCTATTTTTTTTAATAAAATTAAATTTTATCTAGTGTGACAGAATTACAAACCAAATTAAATTTTGCACCCGATAAATTGATTTCTCAAAACTATTAAATTAAATGCATATTAAATGCTGTGGCAGTGCTGTTTATTGAAAAAACTTTGTTCGAGGATTACCAGATTATGATGATAAAGTAATTGAACATTTTTCTAACAATAAGGATAGAGATTTTCATTATAAATAGATATTTTAAAAAATATTTTTTTTTAATTTTGTGCCCTCCCACTGGAAAATGTCACGAGCCGCCACTGAGTCTACTTAACGCTATTTTGCTTGTTTATAAATAGTGATTGAGAGGCTTTCCGGAACATCTTGTCAAATAGTAGATTGGTGGTATTATTGGGTAGTGGACTCAAATAATACCACCAATCTACTATATAATCATTGGACCAACAAGCTTATCATTCATCTTGTAAAATGAATATCTCACTACAATAGGAAAATGTTGATGAAGCGGTGAAATAATAAAATCGTGCAATGCAACGAGTTGCATAGAGTGCATCAGAGCATATGATTGATAAGCCAGGATACTGCCCCGAATATATTAGGAGGAAACTTGTTGAAAAAAGAAGACCAAGAAAACAATGGCGGATTAACCATGCCCCGAACGATAAGAAAAATCGTCCCACCATCCAATTGAAAACGATGCTAATCGATTGTAAAAACCAAGGTATTAAGAAATTCTTTAAATACATAACCAAGAAAATCAAACAACCACAAAATGGTAAACCTCAAATCAGAACACAAGATGGCAACTAGAACAAATGGAAATATAGTAAACGCGTTTGCAGAATACTTTGGTAACGTTTTTAAACCATTTTCAATGAAAACTCTCTTAGAAGAAGAATAAGCTATCCAACAACTCTTAGGTGATTCTTACCAAATGAATCTTCAGATTAAGCCTATAAAAATATTAGAAGTCAGGATATGTATAAAAATTTTAAACCAGAAAAGCACCTGGATTATGACATAATAGGAGGAATTCTGAAAAATGTATTGCTGGAAGAAATAAACATAATTACCACAATTTTTAATGTCATTCCTAGATTAGATTATTTTCCTTTAGATAGGAAGGTAGTTCAAATAATTCTTATTTTAAAGCCTTGCAAAGATCCAACAAAAACTGCTTCTTATCGTCCAATTAGTCTCCTATTAAGGTGTTTCGGAAGATCTTTGTAGTTAGGCTCAAACCACTCTTCGAAGTAAAGTAATTAAATCTCAGCGACCACTTTGAATTCTGACAGAATCATTCCATAATCGAGCAGGTACATACAGTTGTTAAAAAAAGTGGCGGATTAAACCCAATGTAACAACATTTTTATCATAAAATTCTCTTTTACTTGTAAGACACAGAAATAATTATGCAAAACATATTTATGCTGAAAGGTACTCAAATTATTAAAATTAGTAACAAACCTTACTGCCACCATGTGTTTTCGGAAGCTAGTAGCTATACTTACGTTCTATTTTAATATAATATAAATTTAAAATATAGAAACTATTATCTTGTGATATACTGGGTACAATACAAAGTATTCTAAAAGTCAAACTTTAGTTAAAAATTTCCAACGAAACATTTTTAGTACGAATTACTTGTTGTAAAAGTAATTTTTAAAATTGCTCTAAGTAGATTGTTCTAATTTTGTTCTATTACCGGGTGACCGACCAAAGAACTGAACATAGGAAAATAACATGGGATATTAATTTTTCTAAATTCCTGCTTCCCATTTTAACGGATAAGAATGAAAAAAGGTATCAAATTAAAAAGATTTTTATTTCGCGTCTAAAGATACACAATACTTGATACTTTAGTTTTTAATTATTGTTAAAAGCTCAATAGTAAAATTAAGAAACACATATTTAAAAAAATATATTAGCAGGCTTGATCGCCTCGAAACCATACGAACCATAGGAATTTAGGAAAAGAGAACAGCAGTCATTACATCCGATTGCAAATTCCCAATTAGTAAAATCACAATGTTAACGCGTAAGAGAATAAGAGAATTATGTTATTATATTAGACCATATCTTCCTATTTCTGGATTTTTCTGCATTCCGTGATGTGTAAATAATACGAGTTTTCTTATACATCTTTGTTCCATCTGTCTTTGGTCTACCTCTTCTTCTTCGGACTTCCCCAATACCAATTCTGAACATCTTATTGGGTATTCTTTCCTCGTTCGTTCCCACTAAATGCCCCAACCATTCGATTCTGTGTGACTTGACTACTCCAATAATTGTCGCCATTCCATACATTTCATATAAGTAATTCATTGTTAGTACGTCGCAACCATGCCCCATCAGTATACTTTCCACCTAATATTTTTCTTAAGATGTTTCTTTCTCATACACCTAGCAAGACTTGTTCTTGTTTCTTCGTAGACCACACCTCACTTGCGTATGTCACAACCTGCTGTATTATTGTTTTGTATTATTGTTTTTGTCGCTCTTGAGAGTATTCTGCCAGTCACTATTGCATTTAGTGCAAATGCGCTTTTTTACCCGGTCGCAATTATTCTAGCTTTAATTTTTTCGACACTTCCAGGTTTTCTCGTCAACGGTGTTCCCAGATATGTGAATGTTTCCACTTTTTCAAATTTGACCACTACGTTTCGTTTCAATTTTACTTGCAAAAAAGCATCCTTTTGGTTTGGTTTATTCTCTTTTTATCAGAGTCCTTAGCCCTACGTAAGGGCATAGCGGCCACTTCCTCTTTACTATTTCACACCATATAAAATATTCTGTTTCGTTAACATTGAGTTCCATGTTTTTTGCAGCATTTGAAATGTTTTCCGTGGTTTACTGTAGATCATACTTTATTAACTCATTAACATCATTAACTTTGCTGTCACGCAATACCCTTTCCAGCGCGAAATTAAACAATACTGTTGATAGTGGGTCACCTTGCTTTAGTCCACTATCTATTTTAAACCTTGTTGAGAGTTTGCCATTTATTTTCACTCTTTTTGTTGTGTCATTTAGCGTCATTTGCATTAATCTTATTAATTTGTTTGGTATTTCTAATTCTTTCAGTGCTAGATAGAATTGCTTCCTGTTGAAGCTTGCTTGAAATCAATAAATTAATAGTAATCATGTTTGTAATCTGTGTTCACGGTTTATTGCTTGAATTTACTTAAAAAAGTAGATTTGTTCTGTTACTGACCTACTTTTGCTGAATCTACATTGGTATTCTTCTAATATGTTTTCACCATATTGGTTCAACTTGTTAATGCACGTGACCAAGATTTTATATGTGACAATTAACAGTTCTGTAATTTTCATAGTTTGCCTTATCGCCTTTCTGGTGTATTGGGCATACTACTGCTTCCCTCCAAGTATTTCTTTCTTGTTCCATACTTTTTCGATTAATTCGTGAACCATTTTCTCAATTATTTTTCCGCCATATTTTATTATTTCCGCTTGTATCTTATCTTTTCCAGCGCTTCTGTTGTTTTTCAAATTTTTTCTGTTTTCCAATGTTGTTCTTTCTACATTTGGCTCGTTTATGCTACTATTGTATATTTCTTCATTTTTGTTACCATTTGTTGGTTTATTTAGTAGGTCTTTGAAATATTCAGCCCATCGTTTGATCACTTCAGCTTGTCCACCAACCAAGTTTCTTTCTTTGCCTTTACATATTATTGTTCTTGTTTGGTAACCCTTTCTAACTTTCTGGATGCTTTATAGTCTGTTTCTTTAAGAAAAATATTGGAGTTTGTACTAAGGCGACGACCTCGATAAGTAAATCAATGAAATTGCTTTGAAATTAGACGCTATTGCAATAACGAAATTTTTACGATTGAAGTGCTATGCGTGTTGCCTAAACTGAACCGGTTAAAGTCATAAATAAGACGGATGTGAACAGAGTTAAATGTAATATCGAATAGACGCAGTTATTTGGCTATAACATTTTACTTTTTTGTGGTGAATATTTAATATTACTACAAGATTAAGTACTATTTAAATTATCTGAATTTTCCCGATGTAAATTAGACTTTGTAAACGACGCGCCACCTATATTTTTCATATCTTGGATTGACTATAGTAATAATTCCTTATTTCTTTCGATCGATATTCTTCTTCTATCTTCTTTAGGTTTTGTATTATGTTCTCTCCTTTTCTTTTAGTGCTTTGCATGACTTTCTTTGTATTTCGTATTCTTCCATGTAAAAAGGAATTACCGTACACTCCAAATAAAACAGTTAATTTTAATCAACGTCTTGTTTAGTTGTCTATAATTGTAAGACTCCGATTTCAAATAAATTCTAAAATTATTAGAAATCTATGTAGTAATTGACTAGATTTCTCACATTTTGAAATTTTCGATATCTGAAAAGCATTGCGGGAATACTAATCTCTAGTACTTTTTCAATTAAAGGACTGTGCTAAATACGATCTAAATTCTGGATATTAAAATCAAATGTTGTTGATTTTTGACAAGTACCTTTAAAATGAAAATGTAAATATTATAAAATATTACTGGGCATGGTTTCAAACCGAAAACCATATCGAGTTTTCAAGAAGGAAACGCTTCCTTAATAGAATTGTTACAGTTTAGCATGTTCTAGTTTAATTATATAAAATTTCTTAAAGCAATTTTTTAGGTCTGGTTTATTGTCTCTTCCTCATAACGCAAAAATGCACTATAATTTTGGTAATTATCTTCGAGATTCCGAAAAATCGGAATTTGCCAAAGCACATTATAATGTAGCTCTTAGGTAAGGTGTGTTGTACTGTGCATTATTGTTAATTAATTTAAATTCTAATTATATTTTAGCCTTTGGCCGTCTTACGCAAGTGCCCACAACAATTTAGGAACATTAGTAAAAAGTGAAATAGAGGCTGAACATCATTTTTTATCGGCTATTCGATATTCCGCTGAACATGTGAATGCTCATTATAATTTAGGTCAATTATATAGGTAAGAAGAAGTAGTAAAAAATCAGAAAACGTACAATACTAACAACTGATATATTTATTTTAGAAAAACTAATAGATCGGTTGAATCAGAGCAAATGTTAACACGGTGCATTAAGTTGGAACCTACGTTTACACCTGCTTATATAGAACTAGCACGTTTAGCAGGACCAAACAATCCCAGTGTAGGACAGTTACTATTCAAAGTTGCAAATTTAAATCCTAGTGATCCTTATTATGTTACTTTATATGCTCACTGGCTACTTGATAAAGGTAAACCGAATTTATATAGATAGTAAATTATGTATGTAATTTACTCTTTCGGTGTTCACTCTGATTGGCTAACTGATCAACATAACAAATATTTAGTTGCGTAAATAACGTTAGTGATTTTTTATTTAATTGTACAAAAATAAATCAACCTAACATTATATTTAATTGTAAAATAAAAACTGAGAACCAGAACAAAATGGCAGAGAAGTGCCAATGCTGCAGACAAAACCGAATACATTGCCTTATAAGTTCATTTATTAAAAATAAGGTTAAATGAAATAAAACATGATAATTTCAATAACTATTTAGGGCTACAAAAAGATTCAAAAGGTCACAAATGACAATACTTTTACTGGTTACTGTCAGTTAATCCTCATCACGTTTTGAACTTTTTCCCATGTAATTTACTATAAGAAAAAAACAATTTTCTGAGCATTTAAAAAAAACAACGCTGGATTATCCATTATCTCAAACATTTTTGAAAGTATTGGTAATAGACTAATTGGCCGGTAGGATGATACTTCTTCCATATTTTTTTCTGGTTTTGGAATGACGATAATTTGAGCTATCTTCCATTGGTTAGGAAAATGTTCTAATCGTATGATTGTATTGAAGATAAACGTTAAGAATTTTATGCACTTAGGTGTCAGTTGTAACACTTTTCCAGTAATCAGGTCAAACCCAGGCGCTTTTCTTGGATTGATTTCGTTGAAAATGATACCTTGAACTTCCCTTACTTTAAAATTTTTGATAGGGAGATCCATCTGAAATGGTGCTCCCAAGTATTGATCGATCTCCGAAGTTTCTTCTGCTGTAAGAGTAGAAGAAAATGGCTTGAATACCCCTGAAAAATGTTTCCCAAAAAGGTCAGCTTTTTCTTTGTCACTTCTTGCCCATTTTCCATTTTCATCTCTAATTGGTGGAACATGTTGTAGAGGACGCTTAATGTTTTTTGTGACTTTCCAGAGAAAGTAGTCATTTGTCTCTGTAGGTGACAAATTAGCAATATATTCATTAAACAATTGATTTTTGAGGCTAAGAAATAATGCTGTAAATGAAGAATTTACTATTTTGTAGTGTTTGATGTTCTTTTTAATGATTATTACTGTCATCTATTGGCACTATGGAGTCGCTCCGGACGACTTTAGAGTCGTACAATTATGGTTTTCAGATATACTATCAATATTCCCCCTGTGAGGCCGAAGGCCGAACAACTATATCCGACACAGTCTAGATGGCTAAAGGCGACCGAAAGACGCCTTTGCTAACTAGTAATAATAAGATAATATCCCCTGTTTGTGTATCTATCCCGTAGCGCACTTCTGATTGGTCCCCATCTATTCCATAGTAGTCACACTATTAGGTAACCAAAAACAGTTGTTAATGAGGCATCGCCACTAGATGAAACCTTCACCTGTCAAGGCAAGGCTGCTGTCAAATTTAAAAGTTTTCTGACATTTTCTGAGTTCCAAGTTAACACAGGGTCCGTGACAATGACATAGTTTGATTACATTTTGTTAATTTATTGTTTTTGTAATAAGATAATGTTGTCTATTAAAATATTTATAATTTCAAAAAGATTCAACAGTAAGGCTGAAACTACCTGAGGCCACAAATTAAATATCGCTTATTTTAATACTTGGTAGATTTATTAGAATTTTGTCTTTATAAAAAGATTAAGATGTTTAAAAATTATTATATTTTTCTATTATGGTGCCATCTATTGGCACTATGGAGTAGCTCCGGACGACTTTAGAGTCGTACAATTATGGCTTTCAGATATACTACCGATATGCCGAAGGCCGAACAACTATATCCGAGATAGTCTAATTGTAAAATAAATACCTACTTCAGTATAGAAAGGTTTTGTTGGATTTTTGGTGTTTTATTAGTTAATACAAACACGGTTTGATTACTGTACAATACGATTGTTGTATAATACACTAGTTATTATACACCATAATGTTTTTTTTAGGAAATTACGTACAATCCTTACGTTATTACTGGAAAGCCTTGATTGTTACTACATCATATAGAGAATCAATACTGGGCGCTTCGCGTGTTTTAAGAAAGCTTGGACAATACTCTCGATTGTTTCAACTTGTTATCCGGTAAGTCAATCCAAGAATAGTTACAGGTTTCAAAATATTTTTTGAATTTATGCTTACTTTGTAAGCTAAGTTGTTAACTTGAATAATTTGTCATTAAAAAAAAACCACTTTACAGCTAAACCATTTAGCTGTAAAGTGTCTAATGGCTAATGCCAATCTAATGTCTCGCGATATAACTTACGTCGGCTTTCGTTGTACGTCAAGGCTGTCAGGCATTACTGAACCACTGTGAACATGCAGCAAATATTGAACGGCAAATCATCGAGTTTACCATCTGATATCGGTAAATATCAAAGAAAACTGTGTCGTTTCAATCTTGTCATAATATTTTATTTCAACATGCATTTTGCATGTTACAGTGATCCTTACTTTTGTTGAAACCCCGCTGGTAGTTTTCATGGTATTACCACAGAATAAGTATATACAGAAGCTTCACTTGAACAAAGAACTTAAAATTAGAGAGAGATAAATTGCACTACCAAGTTAAAGGGCTCTGCACGAGACCCGTCAATACTCGTATAAACAACGTATAACCCAGGTGAGAAAAAAGGATTGCCCGTTTTATTTGAAATTATAAAAGTAAAAATAAAAATTTTAGAATTAAAGAAAATTGCGCCAACTGTATTATTAACATTTTCTTTACGAATGAACAAAATTTTGTCATAAATAACAACTATTACGTTTATTATTCACTGTCAATACCATATAAAATTTGTGTGGTTATGTTCGTCAACTACCAATTTAAAGGTCCAAGGTCACTGGCGATCGCATCTAAATATCAAAGGTTCCGTCCGGAGTGACGCTTCTGTATATACTTATTCTGTGGTATTACTTAGAGCATCTGAACTCGTCCTAATTTTGCAGTGTCTCAATTATTGTAAATCAAGATTGTTGATCCGTGGTAATAATTGATGGTTTCCAGTTTCTACGTTTTGTGATATTCCGATCATTTGTTGTTTTTTTAAATTCAAGTGAATGGTTTGTTCTTTTTTGGAATTAAAATCGTTCAAGAAGAGTTTGACAATTTTTTGCATTCGTATCTGCTATCGCCGCCGTCTTGAATAATAAGTTGATCGTTCTAAAGATTTTTTACTTTCTGTATGCTTGCTCTCTGTATGATTTATCTTTTGAGCTCAGAACTATAAAACAAGCAACATAAATTGTTGCGTTCATCTAACGTTGCGTTACAACGAACGCAAATTTGTTATCGGTGTGTGTTCGAATATTCTATTCTTCTTTGCATTTATTTTATTGTTGATGAATAAGTCACCTTCCTCTTTACCTAATGATTAATCTATCAATTTGCGCTCCGGATTGTTTTATTCTTCACCGACTTGAACGTGAGATTTTGTGATCATGGTAAGGAAGTTGCAGGTTGGCTGGGATTTGCAAATCAAACGCTATCTCTGTTTGTCGACGTTTCGGACGCCTTTATGGATTTGCAAATCCCAGCCAACCTGCAACTTCCTTACCATACTTTATTATTTGGGTGAAAATTGCTCTCTTACTGATTTTGTGATATTTCAAGAACCGTAACCAAAGTGTCGTAGGGCGGAGGTAACGCTAGCAAAATACTGCACACGAGATCTTGATCACGTATTTCGATCCCCGATTCCTTTAATTGCCATGCGATCTCTTCATATTGTTGTATAAACATTTCCATATATTCGTTATCCTTTAATTTCAGGTTGATCAATTTTTTCAGTAACTATATAATTGGCCACGTATTCCTTTCTTTTCATTCCTTTGCCGTAAGGTTTCCCACATTTCATACTCACTTGCTTTTCCCCTTAAACATTCTAATTGATTATTTCTTTTGGCAAGGAGTATTGCGAAGTGAGGCAAAAAGTATTGTGAAAGAGACATACGACTTAACGTGGAATTCGAACCACGACGGAGGACAGACCAACTAAATTTTCGGCCCGGACTGAAGATAGTACTCGCGGTTCCCAGGCAAGAGTTGTCCTAGAGGCTTACTAAGCTAGCTTCCTGAATCTACGCATTGCACTATTAATGATTTTACTTTATTATCTGTTTTACTTGCATCTTGTCTTTTCGTTACTTTCTCAATTTGGTTAATTTTTAAATCATTCTTCACGTGTTCGATCACACCTCGTTCTTTCAAAAATAACTTCACCTTTAACTTCCAATTATAGTAACTCGCCCCTTCTAGTAACTCGATCTGATAGCTTTTACCACTTGCCTGAGCCATTTTCTAATATTTACTTCATTTATATTTATCATGTGCTTTTTAACCTCCAAATTTCCTGTGAACTACTTTTCTTTTCCAAAACTAATTGCACAGAGTACACCCTGCGCCCATAATCTCTTGTTATTAAATATCGAATTACTATTTACACACTTTATTTGATGGATAATTACAGATACACGATTCGAACATAGTTACAAAAAGATATCACATAACATTACGTTACAAAAACTAATGCCAACATCTTGGCTTAAGGGGTAAAACCATAGTAAATTTTTCAGAAAATCAAATTTTTTTTATTGGCTTAAAAGATACTTTTGAACCTTCTGGAAGGTTCTGAAAAAAATTTGTTTAGTAAAATTTCTAGCTTGTACCCCAAGCGTGTCGGATTGCTGCGTAAGAACTACCTGCTACAAATTAATCTCTACTGGAAAGTAACCCCAATGGGTTACAAAAAGTAACCCCGATGGGTTACTTTTTGTTTTTTTTTAGTGTAGTGTCAGTATATGTGCAAGAAGAATATAATTTTTATGTTTTAAACCTACATTTACACTTTGTTAAACGTATGTTTGTTTTCGTCGCAAATATACAATTTTTTTATTTTGAAATCACGGAATTTGTGTGTAGTGCTGATTTTTAACAGTGGATTTGTAATTTCAAAGTGTTTTTAAGTTACAATGAGTGACTCAAAGATATACCGGGGCAAGAAAGGAAAGAAATCATACAGTTTGTGTCTAGAAGCCGATGCTAAGCTGAACAAACCCGCCAAGCAGTATTTGACAGATGCAACAAAACACGCACGTTCTAGCATAAAAACTTCGATAAAAGAGAACGAGGAAGAATATTTTAATGTGGAAGAGCACCTTTATGATCCTGGAACACCAGATTAAAGGTAAACAATTTCAAACAGTAAAATTTTTATTTTTTTTTATGTCTATAACACATTTCAATATTAAACATGATTTTTCTCGAAACACGATTTTTCAAAACGGCACGCAGCATAACTCCAACAATTTTTGTTCTTTTCGTTCGAATTTTTGATAATATCTTTATAATAATATTTTGAAAAGAAATACGTACGGGATTTTCAATAAGTTGATTTATACATTATTTATTAACAAATGATTACCGATTTTTGTGTCAAAAATTGAAAGTTTTCATTCAAATAGCCGTCAATCACACAAAAATCAATATTTTTAAAATCTCCTACGTATTTCTCTAGCTATAAACATGTAGATTAAGTAAATTTTTTTGTTTTATTTTAGATTTAAATTTGGACAAGCTACATTGCGTGCCGCAGAGCGCCTCAAATTCAATAACTCTCACGAGAATGGCTCCAGTGTCGCCATTTCTTAATATTTCTAGATGATAATTTTTTGTTTAATACTTAAATATATACTGAATACCTACCTCGAATATTATTATTCTACTACCTTTCCTTCTATGCAAAAAAAATTGTCAAAACAACGCTATTTTTACAGCTGTTACAGTGGTTTTACCCCTTAAACTAACTATTAGTGATTTGCAATACGTAGAAAGGATCTCGGGATATTGGAAATTGTAAATCAAACTACAGAGATTTGAAGTGTCAACGTTTCGGAAGATTTAATCTTCCATCTTCAGGACTAGAAGAAAGACAAACAAAATGAGCCCTAAAGCGGGGCGAAAAAAAAACTGATTACACTCACCATACAAATCATGATGTTATAACATTTGACTAAGTACATAATAATACGGAGAGCAACAAATTCTGAGTTGGTCACACTCAAACAAGTCCGCAATGCATAATAGTTACAATTAATAAAAATAAAAAGATATAGACACTTGAATTTTAAGAATTTTATACAGTTACTTTATTGCAATTTTTTAAACAGAGTTATATTTCTACATTTATTTGTTAAATTTTAAATGTTTGACCGTCTATATCTTTTTATTTTTATTAATTGTAACTATTATGCATTGCGGACTTGTTTGAGTGTGACCTCAGAATTTGTTGCTCTCCGTGTTATTATGTACTTAGTCAAATGTTATAACATCATGATTTGTATGGTGAGTGTAATCAGTTTTTTTTTTCGCCCCGCTTTAGGGCTCATTTTGTTTGTCTTTCTTCTAGTCCTGAAGATGGAAGATTAAATCTTCCGAAACGTTGACACTTCAAATCTCTGTAGTTTGATTTACAATTTCCAATATGCCGAGATCCTTTCTACGTATTGCAAATATTTTTTGGATGAGATACTTTTCCTTGTATTAGTGATTTTAGCGTCCTTATTTAAAAGTATTCTCAACAAATTTAACGGCTTGTCGTTCAACATTTGCTACATGTCTCGTGGTTAGCAGTTCCTACCTTATCGTCTAACAAAAGCCGACATAGTTGAGACATAGTAACATATGCCGCGAGACATGTAATGCCATATAATATATTGAAGTGTAATTCTACCTCCGGGTGAATTTTCTTATTAATTAAATATCAAAAATCATCCAATTAAAAAGTATTACTTCAATTTTCAATTTCAATAAAGTTATAAAATGAAAAAGTTAAATTTTAATTAATTAATTAAGTTAATTTAAATACCCGTATCGCAGGCGTATCACAATTACATTTGTTCCTTAAATAAATTTTTAACTCAACAATGTAAAATTTCTCTTCATCCAAAAATCTTTAAAAATTAATAGAAATCCAAATCATATCCTAATAAAACACTCTTCAATTAAAATTTTACTTATATTTTCAAATTATCAACTTAATTCATTAAATTTTTTGGACATAAAAATTACACGTCCATCAACGTCAAACATTTTGGCAAAAGACATTGTATCCAAGTGATCGGTCCCCACCCAACAAAATCTACATAGTTACAACTCAATAATAATACCAAAATTTTACCAAAATGTATAGGGTGGGTCCGAATCACTTTGAAACACCACTATATAAATATATGGTATATGCCCACTGCGCTGATATTTGTCTATGGTTCGGCTTTGCGATTCAGAAAAAGACTTTTTAATGAGAACACGGCTTTACATCCAGTAAAGATTTTACAATACATACTAAATATTACACTAACTACACGACCAAGGAATCGGACACGGACAACTCGGCTCTGGACAACTCGGCACCGGACAACTCGGTACCGGACAACTCGGCACCGGACAACTCGGCACCGGGAAAACTCGGCACCGGGCCAACTCGGCACCGTACATCTCGGCACTGGACTACTCGGCACTGGACAACTCGGCACCGGACAACTCGGCACCGGACAACTCGGCACTGGGAAAACTCGGCACCGTACATCTCGGCATTAAATTAATAATAGAAGAATGCAGTTTATTTATTTACTTAGAACTTCCGAAATTGTCGATAATGAATTTACAAAACCTTACACAAATTACATTTTGCGTAAAATATCGTAAGAAGTAATATTTCTGAAACATTAAGAACGCTTTTAAAAAAGAAAAAAGAATATTATATTGTAATCTTTGGAACTGCGTTTGGAGTGGAACGTGGCACGTCGTCGCGTTTACACACACAATCCTGGCCCGCGTGCTAGAAGGTGTTCCAGCACGTGGGCCGGGATTGTGTGTGTAAATGCACCTAATGTGCATGTTATCATTGTTGATAATAATTCTTGTTGAAATTTAAAATTTTTAAAGTGAATTAACATGCCACTTTTCGAATATTATTACAAAACAATTTAAATTCCATTATAGAAAAATTGAACCGTAACACCCTAGTCTCGGTGCCGAGTTGTCCGGTGCCGAGTTGTCCGGTGCCGAGTTGTCCAGTGCCGAGTTGTCCAGAGCCGAGTTGTCGCGTACCGCCAAGGAATATCTCGTGCAACAACTAACTGCATTGTCTCTCGCGAAGTGTGCCAGGTTGCTTCACCCTGCTGAAACCACATCTCGTCTAAATCCATACCGACCAATGCTAACCAAAAAAATCATCTACAAACTGCCTGTTGGAATGGCCAGTTACTGCGAACGGCGACGAATCGATGTGTCTGGATTATTACGAGCACTTGCAGACACTCAAACTATATTTTTAATGGACTGGTCTGACCGAGGACGACCTAATGATTTCTCGTTAGCAACCAAGCCAGTTTGATAGAATTTCTTCATCAGTCTCTTAACTGTAGAACAATTTTATACCTTTTATCTATCAAAAATTGCACGCATTCGGCGAAATGTCTCTGCAAAACTTTAACCATGTTTTAAATAAGTTTTCACTATTAAAATCCGATGTTCCTTCGTGTGGCTTTCCATGACTGATAACTATATTTTAGTTAATCAGACTGTAAGAAGTTTTTTTTTTCTGTATATTTATTTATTTTAGATGGCAATCGATCCTGAGGACAAAAAATGGTAAACCTCCCTTAAATCCCCATTTATATTTACAAGGTTGGCTCCTACAAGCAGAGCTTAGCGGAAAAGCACGGATATATGAAAACCTTTCTCATCTTTCAGCAGGAAATGTAAATATAAAACAAAACAAAGATAAGTTAAATAATTTTATTAACAAATACTTTCTAGAAAAATTGTACATCAATTGAACCAAATGAACATTATTTAAGAAAATTGGACTGTATTTTACGTAGTGCTGCAAAGAGTTGTAATAAAACCGTGCAACGTGACATATTCTTCAAAGTGAATAATTGTAGTATAAATCAATCGTGGTCATATAAACATTATTACAAGCTTCATACACCTGTAATGTTTCAACAATTACTGGACACCGCTTAACAAGCAAGCTTTTGGTATAAAATTGTGATTTTAGTGTAAATTTTACTATGTAAAGTTAAAAATAATTATGTAATATAAATACTGTAAATTTTAAAAATTATTTTTTGAAAAATATAGTACATGCAAGTCAAATCTGTAAGAAATTAGTTTAACTAACCTTTTATATTATGATTGTACGCACCAAATCGAACTTCTTTGAAACTTTAAGCTGAATTATTTTTGAGCCCTTATTTATAATAATACAAATAAAAACTGGCATATTTCAGATTCTATTTTTTGTCTCTACTAATACCCTTTTATACTGGAAATCTATTTGTTTGATCAATGATGATGATCTATCAATCTATGATTTTATGTAATTGATAATAAATTATTTAATAAATGAATTTTTTAACTTGTGATATATAATTAAATTCAATAATCTTAGATTGAACAAGTTAATTAAACAATTTTTAATAATGTTTTTATTATTAAGCTTTCAACGTAGTTATTTTTAATAACTATTTATTAGTTATTTTATTATCAGAATATTTTTAATACAATGTTTATAATATGAAACCGAATAATGACGTATTGTCATTTGAACAATCTATGATCTAAAATAATATGTGATTGTGTGATAAGTAACAGATTTAATAATTTTCGCGTTTTTAAAATCCATCGACTAATACTATATATGTTTTGCAATGCCAGTATAGTCCGGCACCCAGCCTGATCAAGCCTAGCGCTTCAAATGAGGAACCACACCTCAATAAATTTCAACGCCCGCCGCCCACATCAGTTAAAGGAGTTAAACGGTTTCCCCGTGGCACCTCCATATTGCCAAGAAGTTCATCGTTCATCGTAGAGTCCGGTTTATTACAACGAACAGTTGAGATATGACCACTCATTCTTTCGTGCAGCCATAGGTTTTTACATTCAACTTTATAAATAAAGTCTGATTTTTTCTCTGTAGGAACGGAATCTTTTAATTTTGTATACAGCTGTCTAATGTTATTTGTTGATTTGAATGTTATATTAATTTTGTGGTTTTTTTAAAATGTCAAAAGACTATAAGTGAAAAAGTTAAGAAAATTTTAAAAAACCACAAAAATAATATGACATTCAAATCAACAAATAACAAGTTATTTTTATTCATTCTTGTTTATCAAAATATTTTAAGTCCAAACCTGTTAATAGTAAATCTATGCTTTTTTTAGTAATATTTTTCTATATTTTTCGTACGTATTTATTCTTTATTTTACGATTAAAATTCAATATTTTAACGTTTTTGTTTAGTTTGTTTATTTTTAGATTATCTAATTTAAATTTTATTCTTTAAACTACTTAAAATTTTAATAGTAGGCCTAATCTGAATTTAAGGAGTCTGGCCCACTTGCAAATTTTAAAAAATCGATTTTTTTTTATTTGATTTTCTGTAAGTAAAACACTTTAAAAATATTCCCTCAAAGTTTTAAGTAACAAATAATAAAATTGACAAAATTATGACAGTTCAAAGTACGCACCGCCCGAAGAATAATATCACTATAAGATTAACAGCATCTTGTTATGATTTCAAAGACCCAACTATTTTTAGAAATTTTATTACCCTATTGGTTTATTATTTATTTCATTGAATTGCGTGTAATTTTGGTTCAGTATAGTTTCATGTTTCCACTTTGGTGTACCCCCCCTTCGGCGGTGAATTATAAAACCTAGAGTAGCCTGCCACCAGTTACCTTTTTTAAAGAAAGTAACGAAACTTTTGGGTTGTAGCCTGAGCGTTCCGAAGACGTGGGAAATTAAGTAGAACAAATACTCGCTTTCGTAACACAAAAAAAGAAAAGAAGTTCTCAATTCAAATGCTAAATTTATTTCATAAAAATAATAATATTGTAAATAATAAAATACAAAAAAAAAGAATTAATTTGCCAAACTCACACAAAAATAAAATAATTGAAATACACAGCATAAAATAAAGACAAAATAAAATAAAATCATATAGTTATATTAACTAATTATTCGTCCTGGTTGAACGTTAACAATTTCACTAATTGCTCACACACAAAATTTTAGTCAAATTAAAATGCACTGCGAGAAAACTCTAACAAAACTTAATACTGTTAGTTGGGTTGAAAAAAAAATAAAATATTAAAATTGCTGAAAATTAATTATTTCAACTGACTCTGCTGAATGATGGTTAATTTGGATGAACCGAACTAATAGTGATCTTGTGGGTGACGACCGAAGAATTGACTATATGGCAACTGCTGACGATTAACTCGATGAAAATCAAAATGCTCCCTTTTATGTAAAAATTATATTGATAATGATTACTAATTTAATTGATAGTAATTAAATAATTTTCTAAACTTTGAGCGCCTTTCGCCTTATCTTTCCTAATTGTGTTTGAGTTAACTTTATCTACAGTGATTATGATTATTACTTTCCCTTAATTTTGTTCAATTATTATGATAATAATTTCTTATGGCTTAAAGGTCGACATATTTACCCTACCTAAGTGCACTTTATACTATTTTTATCCATTGAAAATTTTACATTCACATTTTGAAATAATTTCTAACTTCTTGATTTCAGATTAATTTAGCGAATTAAATTATAATTATTTTTGGTACCACGTAATGGTAATTATTTAAGGCGGTTTGTTACATTGGTGCTGATATTAAGATTTAAATTTTGGTGATTCAAAGAATCCAGGTGTTTAAATTTGTACTTTTTTAAATTATAATTTGTGAATTTTATGTGCGGTAGAACAATTATTTATTTTAGGGTGTGTTTTTAAATTTCCTTTATAAACTATTTGTGCGGTAGAACATTTGAACAATTCTATTTAGTTTTTAGTTAGTGTAATTTTTATTTAAAAACAAATATTGTGTAAATTCTAACCGCACCGGTTAGGCATTCGTTTCAATGGAACGGCAAAGGGGTTCTAGGGAGTTGCGACAAACTAAATCTTTTAAGAAATTGCTACCCGTCTGCGCTCGAGTCGCAAAAGTTGAGTACGTTTTCAAAAAAATTAAAAACTCAAAAAATGTCATCCAATATGTCTCTTCCAATATGTGAAATCGAAGAATGCAGTCTGCATTCAGGCGCAGACCGCCGAACGCATCAAGCCACTTGCGAAGAAAGAATGGTTCGCAGACAGTGTCAACTCGACATTTTGGAGGCTACAACCTAATCTAAAAATGTTCAATATGGGCCTAAAATAGATGACTCGATTTAAGTTGCAAATTAATATTTTATTTTAGAGAAAACCGATCTTGAAGCTTTAAACACGTTTATCTCGAAATGACATTTTCAACGATATATTGAAAACTACTACATCGATTTTTTTTTTAAATTTGGCACAGTTATTTTAGATATATAAAACTAGTCCTTGAACAAAGGATGTTATTTTTCGATGTATAGTTTTATTTTTATTAGCGATGAAGGAGAAATATTTTCATCGAAAATTAAAATTTTACTTTGATCGTTTGCCATTTTGTTCTAAATTGATATTTTGAAAAACCCTTCGTTCAAGGACTAAATAATTTAATATATTGTATAACTTTTTTTGAATTTCTTATTTCCGATGATCCAGATCATAACATTTTTGTTTGCAAATATATTTTATTAAAAAAATTATACTATTTAAGTAAAAAGGTATTTTTTTTTACGTATACCAAAATATCCTTAAAAAATTCTTCCAATTCTTTAAAAAAAATTCTCCAAAATTACGTATTTTTTTACGTCTAACTGGGCATGACCCCTTAAGAAGTACCAACAATTTTATGTTTGTGCAAAAAACAATTTCAATTCCTATAATTTTAATCTTATTCTATGTAACAAGTAAAAATTAATTTTATAAAAAAATATTATCACATGTTAATAACTTTAACCATATTATTCCTATAATAAATATGTTAATATATATTATTATATTGCTCAAAAAGCACCACTATACAATAAAAGACAAGTCCAATCAAGTTACTACAAACATCAATACAAAATAATACAAACATTAAAACATTCTACAATATAACACAAGAAGCATTATTTATTCACACTACAAACAACTGCTGAGAAAAAAAAAATACGCCCATCAAGCCATCAAAAACCCATCAAGTCTGGCCTTAAAAGAATTTACAGACGGTGCGCTAACAACATCTGGCGGTAGTGAGTTCCAAACATTAAAAACCCGGTTGGTTTTAAATTCCCTGGCTCTTAAACGATAAATCTAATGAGTCAGCATGAAGCCATTACCACGCAAACGCTCATCATCCCTGAACCGCAGCAGGTGACTAAGGTTAACCGAAAACAAGTTATGAGCCAAGCGATAAGTAATGATTAAGTCACCACGAACAAGTCGATCGCATTCACTTGAAAGATAAAAATTTTAAGACGGTTTAGGTAAGACGGTCGCTGCCTGCCATAAGAGAGTCTAGTAGCAGCACGCTGCACAGACTCAATGAGAATAAAATATCTGGCCCAAGTAGGACACCAAACACCAAAGCCATATTCCAAGACTGGACGTATATATGTCTTACATAGAATGCAACTAGTGGGCACATTTATGTTGCTAAAAATTCTCTTAAAGAGATACAATACATATTTAGCTTTATTACACCTAATCGCAATATTGTCAGACCACATCAAATCAGAATTTATAACAACACCGAGATCGGTAATCTTATTAACACTCTTGACGATAACATTATTAACCACATAGTTAAGGCGAGGATTATTTTTACCGATGCGCAACACTACGCACTTGTTTACATTGAGAAGAATCAACCAATCACGGCACCAACTAATCACAGTGTTTAGGTCACTCTGGAGCTCACTATGCAGAGTCAGCGGGTTCGCGTATATCTTTGTGTCATCGGCATACTGGGAGAAACAGCAAGACATGGAACACCCCAGATCGCATGTGTACATCAAAAACAGCAATGGTCCAATCACTGAACTCTGGGGGACTCCACTTATCACTGGTTTCAATTCTGAAAAGTCAGTACCCACTCCAACTCTAAATTTTCGGCTTGAAAGATAGCTAGCTATCCACCTCAGCAACTGTCCACGTATACCGGCACATTTCAACTTTTCGACCAGACGCATAATCGGAACCCCATCGAAGGCCTTCGAAAAATCCAGATATATCACGTCGGTTGGCAATTTCTCCTCCAAGAACTTGGTCCAACATTTTAACACGTTAGCAGATTTGTAGTAGTAGACCGTCCGGGAAGAAATCCGTGTTGCTGATCAGGTATAAGTTTATACAGAAGTAGGAACGGCACCATGCAGTCAACAACAATTCTTTCCATTACTTTAACCTCCACGGGAGTCAAACTGATCTGTCTGTAATTTTCAGGGCTAAGCTTGTCACCCTTCTTATGGATAGCTATTACTGTTGCCGACCAGTGGCGGATTTAGGAAAATCCTGCAAAATTTAGGGGCGGCAAATTTTTGCAAAAATACCAAAAGCACATGTGGAAAAAACCTAATGCATAATTAGGTTTATTAGACGGATAAGTAGGTACTATTTCAATTAATTGATTAAAATAAAATAAACTATTTATAAACGTTTTTATATTATACGACTTTTCCATTTTTGTCGTTCTAATATTGTCAGTATCCGGGAGCTTCATTCTAAACTAAAGGCAAAAATTGTAAGTACGTAAGTTAATTGTAAGTTAACTTATTTTAAGTTATAATTGGTTAATACTGATTTATTCTAATTAGAATAAACTAATAACAACTTAAAAAATATAATTTACAATTGAATCGAAAAAAGACGACTGACACAAATTTTGTTTCTATCAATTACTACATTACTACATCAATACTTACATCATAAACTATGAGTGACAGAATTATTTTTTGAAACCCAACATTGAAACACTCATTTGATAGCAAAACCAACGTGGAAATCCAAAAATGTGAATTAGCAAAAGACTTGCCTTCAAATGAATTACACCCAACAACACCTCTTAATGAGGTAGAAATTGTAAAAACACATTGAAATTGAAATTGAAATGTCAGTCAATGAACAGCAAGAGGATGATTTTAATCATTCCAATACTGAGCGTAGGCTTAACCTTGCTGAACTTGTGGGCAATGAAGTTTTTTCTAATACAATGTCTCAGCCAAGCTCAACTACTGTAACATTCAGTTTGGTGCGGCCCTGTATATTGAAGTTTATTAGAAACAAATTCCCCCCTTTTCGAATTTAGATAAGAAACGCAGAAATTATGCGTACTCGATTTAACCAGATATTTCACTTTCAAGCCATAATTGATAGAGTTAACATCACAAATGTTGGAAACTTTGTTTAACTCAAATAATTGAATTTCCATAAGAACCGAACAACAGGTAATAATTTAGTTGAATTGTGATAGTTGACCAGGAAGTTATTGTCAATTTTTTGAATAGGTTCTTCTTTGATCTTCATTTTGGTTTATTTATTTTGTTGGAGGATTCGAATTTGATCTATGAACTTGGAAGTCAAAATTACAAGTTGCTTTTGGGAAGCCTTCCTGTCTGAGAACTATTATATCGCCTTGTCGAATGTCAACATCAAAAGAAAAAAGAGTCAAAGGACAATTAGCCGCCTTTCAATAAACAAGAAAGAAAAGAGAAACATATCAGGTCGTATAATAAAATTTCATGTTGCGCCAACGAAGACAAATGTCAACAATCATCCGGAACGATTAAATTATTTTTTTATTTCAACAATATATTTTGAATTTGTAATACAGTAAAAGTAGTAGAAATTGATTGGAAACCGGCAGGCAAAATAGCTATTCTGCGCGCGGGGTATACGTATTAAATTACTATTAAATTTTTTTGTTCCATCGTCAATTACTGTAGATGCGAATTTATAATGTTTTTGTTTAATATAATTTGAAACCTGTCTGACTTTGGGTTTTCTTGATACAACAATTATTTTTACAGGTTGCTTAATAAAGTCAGTGGCGCCAATATTTATAAATTTTTAGGCAACCTAAAATATTCATAATTTCTTTTCTAATATATAAAAGAACCTGCGACTCGCTCTCCCCCTATCCATCAGAGCTACCGGCACCCGTTGTTAACCGGACAGTTCTTTTTTTGAATTAAGAAGGTTATACTACTATGAAACACTCTGATATGTGTGACGATAAACATTTAAACTTCATAGAAACGCTATGGTTTATGACCCTACTTTGTGGCCTATCAAAGATAACATTTGAGAGCATGTCCTAAAAAATAGAAGAAATCAAGACATTTCCAAAGTAAATTTTAGCCGCTCCAAAAGATCCATTGGGGGACAATATCGCTATCTAACTCAAACTATGTTTGAAACTAGCTTAATCAATGGACAGAAATAAAACGATCTTACCTAATGTACTCAGAAAGTTGTGGAAAACTTTTTTGTATACTATGTCAACTTGTTGGAGGAATATCAAAATTAGCAAAGAAGTCTTTGATGATTACGAGTATTTAAAAATCCACGAGAATTCCTCAGACCATAAGTCATGTGCCTTAGTAATGCGAAGCATCTAATTACATTCTTCGACTTTAAAGGTTAGAAACGGCTTTTTTGTCATTTTTATAAGGAGATCTTTTATCTCGATTTAATATATCAAGTAAAAAATTGCAATCATCTGAGATCGACCTATCAACTATATCAGTATTGTACCGATCATTATCAAAGTATATTCAAAGTATAAGAAGAGCATTTGATAATTATGAAAATCGAGCGCTAGCGAAAGCAAATGTAACTCAATATATGAAGATGAAAAGAACAGGAGAAAGATACGAAAAATCCAGTCAGATGAAACCCGAGAAGGAGAAGTACAGTTGATTGGCAGAGAAAATTTCAGAATGAATACTTACAACATGATAATTATTGACAGATTAAATTAATATCGTAATAGAAAAAAAAACTGTGTATGATGAGCTGTACTCGTTGTTTAAATTTTTTATTAGTGCTGGTAAAAAAGACCTTGATGTGAAGATACTTACTGAACACAGTAGGAAATTGTGTAATTTGTATGATAAAGATCTACCAACAACGAAGGTTTTTGTGAACGAGTGTATACATTTTTTCGGATTCTTGAAAGAATTGGAAAAATATCCAAAATCAATACTTAAATGTTGCCAAGTGCTGCATGACACCAAACGACAAGATATATACCCTTATGTTGATATCGCACTGAGACTTTTTTTGACAATCCCTGCATCCAACTGTTTAACGGAAAGGTCGTTTTCCGTTTTGAAAAGAATAAAAAATTATGCCTTCGAGATGTAGCAATTTTGACTATCAAATCAGAGCTAACCAAAAGATTGGACTATCAGAAGCAAAGAACGAAAGCGTGATTTAAAAAGAAATTTTAGCATCGCATTCAATTAATAATTAGAGTATTTTTTAATTTGTAACATTTAAAATTGTAAAATATATAGAATAAAATTGTAAAAAATACAAGAAAATAAATAGGAGGGGAAGGGGGCGGTAAGTTGCCAGTAGCCCCTAGGTGGCAAAAGTATAAATCCGCTACTGTTGCCGACTTCCAACAATCAAGAAGAACAGACATGTCCATACACCTCTGCATAATCATCGACAGAGGAAGACTAAGGGTAAAAGCACACTGCTTCAAAACTATCGAAGGGAGACCACCTGCTATCGAGGAAGAAGATCTTGGTAATACTGAGAGTTTCTCAAAAACAGATTCGCGAGAGATCACAATGTTATCAAGAGAAAAAGCGTTAGAGCGAAAGCCAGACTCAGGAAAGTCGCCTCTGGGCTCAGCTACGTAACTAGTTTCAAAATATTGTGAGAAAATCAGGGCCGTTCTCAGATCATTATCAGCAAGCAATTCATCACAATCTCTGACGCGAGGTGTATGCACATTGGAAGACATATCATTTCTAACATACTTAAACAATTTATTTCTATTACCCCTAGCAATCAACCTATTTTCATATTTAGTTTTAGCTTGCATAATTACCTTGGCCAAGTTGTTTGAAAACTGCCTATGAAGGGCGTACTCCCGTTCACCCCTAATCCCTAAATCTTCTCCACAACGTCTCTTTATATTTTAATTGGCTCAACAAGTGCCCACTAATCCAAGGCTTCTGTGGATTATATCTAACAGAGATCATTTCGCTACAGGCACTGATAGTACTTTCAACAGTATTAGTAAATAAAAGCCACAATTCGTTAATCTCCATACCATCAAAAAGTGCTTCCCAATCAATCATCTGGAGGTTGAAGTCGACTTCTTCAAAATTTATTCTGCAAAATTGTTCAACCCTAAACCCAACACGCGTCCCCACAGCCTGCAAATACCACCGTAAAACTTCTTGATCAGATTTCCGTATAGGGGGCAAGTGCTCGGGCTCAGTAAGCAGACGCCGCGCCGATCAGAAACAAATATGAGATCCAAAAGAGACGGATTCGCACCGGCTCTATATCTTGTAAAGGCATCAACAATCTGTCTCAATCCACTAGAAAAAACAAAGTTTAAAAATAACGTACACGAATCAAAGCTTCCCGAACGAACCGCCGGATACACAGGATCTGGCCAGCTAACACCACAAAAATTAAAATCGCCGAGGATTATAACGTTCTTACGGTTGCGTATAACAGAAGAAATTTCCCGAAACAAAGCATCATCATTATGCACCGAAGAGGATGGGGGTCTGTAAACGGAACAAAACGTTATATAAATTATTAACTTGTGAAATATTTTAAATTTAATAGTTTTTTAACTAAACAAATTAAGTAAAGAATAGGATTTCTTAATATTTTTATTATAAGCTTTCGGCAAAGTTTATTGCTTTCATCAGAATATTTATAAAGAAAAAATATATTTAAATATAAATATTGTATCATTGCAGAATGCAAAGATCTTATTGAAAACGGATTGGAATTTAATGAGAATTTTAATAAATTATACAAATTATACCTAATTTGTAAATGTAAAACACTAAAAATAATAGTAAACAAGAAAAAAATAAAAAACAAGCGAGCCGTTCAGTACTCGGATATGATGTGTAACATCTGACATCTCACCTTGGTAGTAAGCAACATTTTTTTTTGTATGATAATTTAACAGTTTCAAATGCCTTCAAAATTTTGTCTGTATTTAATGTTCCAAATACATGTCTTTTCATAAACTACCTGCTTTAATTTGGAATAAGGATAATAAGAATAAAGAATAATTATACGATTCCAAACCCACCAAGTCAACATTTTCTTGACTATGTTTTACACTAAAAAAATTATCTTATTAAGTATTTTTTAACTTAATACAATATGAATTACCTACTACTCTCTGATAAACTATTTACATAATTATACATCTATATTTTCTATATCTAAAGATTTGTTAAACAAACTACGGCCTTTTTGTGAATTATTATTAGTAGTGTTCTCTTCATTAGAACATAAAGCTGCAGTCATAGACCTGTAATTCAAAAACATCATCACAATCACATTATTTACCTATTGTAAGTATTACAAGCGGCATAAAAATGAGATGAATAAACTTACTCTTTTTCAATGATTTGTACTTTTTGATTCCTTTTCTTGTAGGTTTAAATATATAATTATTATATTAACATTTTAACTTACCTTCATTCTTCAGTGGCTTTGATGGCTTTGATGAACAAGACGTCGATAAATAACTTATTTTTCACTATGAAATTATTAAATTAAGCCTACACTCGTGTACGATAACTTACTATGTAGTACTCCAACAAGATATCAACACTTACTGAAGTGCTTGTGATATAGAACACTATGCCATCAAAACTTCCTATATGCAATCACTGCACTGCACAATGAGATATGGAACAAACATTTGAAAACCTAATATTATTAGACATAGAACACTATAATTACTACTTAAACAACTTTGTTTTAGCATATGTAACAAATATTTACTAAACACTTGGTTGTAGCTCAATATAATTTAAATTTTATCGCTGGATATAGTACAAAATGATACCCTAATGAAATATATGTAAAAATTTCATTTTTTTTTCCAAAAGTGGATATAGAAACCGTGCTCGAAACGAGCGCCAGTGCCAATCTCGACTCTAGCGGACACAATCCGACTAACTGACGGGAGATCTGAAAAAGCCGTAATCAACCTTGCGCCGACTTTCCCTGCGCCAAATTTTCCGGCACCGAATTGTTTTTGCGCCAAACTTGGCTGCGCCGAACCGGCTATGGCAATCCGACTGCGCCGAAAAGTTCCATTTCCGTTTGCAGATACATATTGAGATGTAAATTTTGTAAATCTTTTTATTTTTATTCCAATTACTTCCAATCAAAAATATTCTTGAAAATAATTCGTGAAACTTCAATTTTTGTTTTAATATCAAATATTTAAAAATGGGAATACAAAATGCAACGATACCGGTATCTCAGTCCGGCTTATCAGTATCGACCATTCGTTCCTTCAAATGCAATTTTAACTTTCCAATTTTAAGTATCCAAATCGCATTTATTATTCGAAATATTCTTTTTTTTTGCAAAATAATTTTCCCAATCAACTTACTACCGCTCAGTAGCCACTTATAAATAATATCCAAATTAATTCCAAATCACTCAACTTTTCTTCAAAAACCAACATACTCCAATATAATAACTTCAACAAAACATTTCATTTTCAAAAACTTTTACTAGCATTCCAAAATTTACAAACTTATCAAAAATTATTCGGACTTATAAATTAATGCGGCCATCACGTCGACCACTTTTTGGCAAAAGGCCAAAATCACTTATATTTTAAAAACTACAAATCTTTTCAAAAATTATTCAGACTGATAAATTAACACGGCCATCACGTCGACCATTTTTTGACAATAGGCATAAAAATCACTTACATTTTAGAAACTACAAATCTTTTCAAAAATTTTTCAGACTAATAAATTAATACGGCCATCACGTCGACCATTTTTTGCAAAAGGCCTTGAATTTCCGGCCTCACCTCACCTCACCTTGAATTTCCGGCCTCACCTTGCTAATTTTACAATCTTACAACTTAAAATCAATTTAAACATAACTTAAATAAATAAATGAATTTTTACCAAAATGTATAGGGTGGGTCCGAATCACTTTTGAAACATGACAATATATCATTCAAAATGTGAGAGATTACAATAATGTTTAATTTTGAAGAAGGGGAAAAGACATTTTACGACATTTATATTAAAAATTCATCGGAAGGAAAGGTACAAATATTCGAAAAAATTATGTTGCAATCAAACAGCGATGTTTGGCATAAAGAGCGGCGTATAAGAATATCTGCAAGTTCAAAAGCTCACCAAATAAAAACATTAACCAGATAAAATGCAATCAAATTGTTAGATGCATTTTTAAATCCACCTACACTAATAGGAAAAGCTACATCAAATTATGGTCTTAAAACCGAAATTATTGCAAGAAAAGATTTACAATGTAGAAATTTTAGAATGTGGTTTAATAATATCTTCAGATTATCCGTGGTTATGTGAAAACCCTTATGGCATTATTATTGAAAAACATGGTAATATTTATGAACCAAAATACGTATTGGAAATAAAATGTTCATCGTTGGCAAAAAATGAGATTTTTGTTGAAACCACTAAAAAATGTAAATTACAATATTTAAAATGGGATGATGAATTTACAGCAGCAATCCATTGTTGATGACAAATTTTTCTTATGTTATTGTTAAGATGAAATTTATAAAAACTAATGTTATATTAGTTTTTGTACTATAAATTCGAGCTCACAACTGCGTGAAACTTTTCTGTCGCTAGTTACGAAACACGCCGTTGTGCAGCGCTATTTGTACTGGCGCACGGTCTTTATAGAACAGTAAATTCCTGGCCGATGACTTCGCTTTTATTTTTTTGAACTACACACCGCTGTAACTAGCCAAGTTTTTAATAACCCTATAGGTAGTTTACGGCAGGTACGGCAAATATAATACAAATTAGTATAAGCTTCTTAGGTAGATGGTTGAAGTGGTCGCCTCAAGATCTCGATATCGTGCGTTCGAACTTTGTAGATGTCAAAAAAAATGTAAGTACATTATTTAAATTTGAAAAACATTATTAAAATTTATGTAATAGAAACAACTTTGAAGAACATTTGGAACTGTGGCATAGAAAACTTTGGAAGTAGATGAAAGCTGCTCCATTTAGCGTGAAGGAGAGAAAGAGGAAGATTCACAACCAATGTAAAGGAAAGGCGATCGAAGTTCGAGTTTAAAAGAAGAGAAAGACAGGTTTGAACAATCCACATTATTAAGTGAGAACGGGATATTCGTGGAACACGTATTGAAATAAAAATAATATGGTGCATTTGACGAATTTACAAAATTCATTTTAAAATTGTAATTCAATTGTTTATTTAATTATAATAAATCTTAACGTTCAGCTAAAATTTCACAAGATTTTTTAAAAAAGAAAAAAAAAATAAAAGATTGCTAATAACTTTACTTTGACATTTCTTTGTGGAAAGCTGAGGTTTGATAAGTTTGCATTTACTGCATGAAGAATTAAGTAAGGATGCATTTTTAAAGATTTCACTCCTTAACAGTGCAGTATATATACGTTATCCTTTATCCGAAATATCGAAAACGTATATTATCGGTAGTTTTGTATCATAATTATAGATAAAACAAAAGTGTTAGCGAAATTAAATACGCAGTTGGATTTTAATGAGGTTTAATAACAACTTAAAATACATTCGATAATGAAGGAACAAACAAATTATACAAAACGATCATAAGCGACTTGATCACAAGAACATAGGTTAACGTACAACTATATTGTTAATACAATGCTCGCACACTAGGTGCTACCGGTGTCCATGGGCGGAGAGCGCGGCATTGAAATAAGGGTAACTAAACAAATGTTCAACACTTCCCCTCAAAACGCGCGGATCCCGAGTTCAAACACCGACCGAGGTTGAACAAATTCACGCACTTGGCGTGCTTTACCCTAGGTAAGGCTTTCGTAAGTACATCCGCCACCATATCTTCCGTCCCTACGTGAGACACGGTCACCTGACCGTTTCCGATGGCTTCCCGTATGAAGTGATATCGGATGTCGATGTGCTTACTTCTTGCATGAAAAACTGGATTTTTAGCGAGCTTCAACGCGCTCATGTTGTCGTTGAAAATCTTAATCTCACTCAATTCCTCGAATCCCAACTCGATAACGAATTCTCGTAAATAAATAGCTTCCTTCGCAATCTCGACCATTCCCATATACTCAGCTTCAGTGGACGAGAGCGCCACTGTTCTCTGCTTCTTGGATTCCCAAGATATAGGAGCATTACATAATAATAACGAATATCCCGTATAAGAACGTCTGTCGATCTCACAATTACCCCAATCGGAGTCTACAAATCCCTGCATTCCAACTTTGCATGGGCTGTATACAATTCCTAATTTGATGGTCCCCTTCAAGTATCGCAAAACTCGCTTGGCTGCCAGCCAGTGACTTTTCCTAAAACAATTGTTAAATTGGCTTAAGTAACTTACGGAAAAACAGATGTCTGGTCTCGTTGCAAGCGACAGATAACTTAAAGCTCCGATCAATTCACGATAGGGCAATCTGCTCTCTTCTTCAGTTGGAGGAGTTGTGGGCTTTACTAATTTTACTCCACATTCGATGGGTGTGCTCACTGGCTTTGAATCTACCATTGCGAATCGACTCAAAATATCTTTGATATATTTCTTCTGATGTAATCCGATTTTATTACCTTCACGTGAGAATTCTATTCCAAGACAGTATCCTACCGTTCCCAAATCTTTCACACTGAACCTTTTCGAAAGCTCATTTTTCAGATAGGTGACCGTAGCTGCATTTCTCGAAATAATCAAAATGTCATCTACGTACACAAGGATAAATGTCGAGTCTTCTCCTCGATTGATAATGTATAAGCATGGATCGGATTTTGTAGGTTCAGCCCCAAGTTCATGCAGAATTCCATTCAGTTTCTTGTACCAACTTCTTCCTGCTTGACGTAAGCCATACAGTGATTTCTTCAGCAAACAAACTTTGTCTTCTTCTTGCAAATCTTGTAGCATTTTCTTTGCCTTTAAACTTACTTCAGATCCGTGCTCGTTAGATAAAACTTCTAATATTTCGGGTAGTTTCTTGGGTGTTTCCATGTAAACGGTTTCTTCCAATTCACCGTTCAAATATGCACACGTCACATCTATTTGATACATTTTCATACCATATTGAGCAGCCAAAGCGGTGACCAACCTGATTGAATTTAGGCGAGCCACCGGAGCAAAAGTTTGGTTGAAGTGAACTCCCGGCTGCTGACTAAAGCCTTGAGCAACCAATCTCGCTTTTCTCCTCTCCAGGCTACCGTTGGCAGTGAACTTGTTTCGTAAAACGATACGACTGCCGATGACTTTATCGTTAGTGGGACGATTAACTAAAACCCATGTGTCAGTATTAATAATGGATCTTACCTCGTCGGCCATAGCTCTAAGCCAATCCGAAGCGTCTGGCCCTTCGAGTGCTTTCTTCATTGGGACTTCCGAAATATAAACTTCTTCCTCAATATTAGCAACCATATTAAATTTCTTACGTGGTCTTCCCCTGGAACCTGTTCTCATTTTTCGGGGTCTTCCTCTGCCACGAACCGTTAGGTTTTCTTCTACGTCATCTTCTATGATTTCATCTTCTTCGCATTCTACTTCCTCTCGAAGTTCGCTTTCTTCTGGATCGATGTCCATATTTACTTCACGAGTGTCTTCGTTTTCAGTATTATCAACGATGGTTTCGTCATCCGGAAAGACATTAGGATGTTCATTTTCGCTTTTGTTCTCGCTTCCATGTAAGAACTTTACATCGCGGGTCACTTCCAGCTTCTTCTCCTTCGTCAACCAAATTCTGTACCCCTTGGCCTCGATCGAGTAACCTACGAATATACCATCTCTACCTCGAGCGTCGAACTTGCCTCTTCCTGGTTCTCTACACATAGAAACGACTTTACAACCAAATTCTCTCATGTTGCTTACGTTTGGTGGTTTGCCGATCCAAACTTCGTAAGGTGTCTTTCCATTTAGACTTTTGGTTGGGCATCGATTGCGTATGTAGTTGGCTGTTAATATCGCTTCAGCCCAAAATGATGGAGGTAGTCCCGACTGAATCAGTAGACAACGAGCCATGTCGACCAGCGTTCTGTTCTTTCTTTCCGAAATTCCATTCTGCTGTGGGTTGTAGGGTGTGGTCAGACGCCTCACGATTCCATTTTTCTTCAAGAAAATGTCGAACCCTTCATTTACGTATTCCGTACCGTTATCAGATTGAATACACTTGACCTTCTTCCCCGTTTGCTTCTCTACCATTCTAACGTATTCTTTGGTTACCTGTAAGACATCACTTTTTGATTTTAGGAAGCGAATCTCACACCAACGAGAGCGATCATCTATAAATTCGACAAAATACTTAGATTTTCCGTTCGATTCTACTCGCATTGGCCCGCAAACATCTGTATGAATTAAATCTAAAATGTTTGAAGTTCGATTCGACTTCTTTGGAAATGCACTTCTTGTAATTTTACCTTTGGCACAAATTTCACATTCCAAATTTGCATTTATGATGCTAAAATTTGTATTATCAAATCCCTTTACAGTACCTTTTCGTGCACTCTCACAAAGATCACCGAAATTTAATTGTCCCATTTTACGATGCCATGACATTACATTTTTGATTGACTGTTCGGGTGAGTTGTTAATTTTTCGATTTTCGAGCACTTTATTCTCAACGTTTGCTGTTGATTCTTTTTCACTTTGTTGTTCAAAGTCATTCACGCGCACATAGTATAAATCTCCGATTCGATCAGCTGTCATTTTAATTTCACCGGTTTTCCCGTACACTAATGCTTGGTTTCTTTTAAAAAGTACTTCATTACCATTGCCGGTAATTTTACTAACAGATAGCAGATTTGTTCGTAAATCTGGTACATGTAGTGTGTTGCACAATTTAAAGTTCCGCGTTTCACGATTTCCGTTCGCGTTTATTCGCACTGTTCCCCTTGCAACAATTTTTGTGTGTGAATTATTCGCAAGTTTCAAATTTGCACTGTTTGATTCGTTAATTTCCACAAACTTGTTCAAGTCTTTACAAAGGTGGGATGTTGCACCGCTATCCAAACACCATTTGGATTTTCTATCGTTTTCTACTTGATTTACTTCACACGTAAACAAATTTTCTTCCGAACGATTCGCGAGTTGTTTTGATTTAACATAACAATCGGCCGCTTTGTGTCCGTATTTTCGACATTTGTGACACTTAAACTTAAATTTCACTTTGTCTTCTTGTTTACCTGTTTGATCGTTTGGTTTCTTGTGGTTGTTGCGCCATCTATCCGATTTCTTTGTGAACATAACATTTTCCGTTGAGTTTGTACGTACGTCGCTTCTTGCGTCGCTTTCTTCGGTTATTTTTATTCGTAACATTTCAGGCGTTAGCAATTCATCACGTGATTCGATAGCACATCTGAAATTTTCGAAGCTTGGAGGTAAACTATACAGTAACATGATGGCTAACAAATCCGGGTCTATTTCAACTTGCAGTTCATGTAGTTTGTCGACAGCATCGAAAAAGTTGTTCATATGAACTCTTACGTCGGCGTCGCTTTCCATTCGATGCAATGTTAATTGTTTCAACAATTGCGCTTTTCTTGCAGGTCCCGATGATTGATAAATACTTTCCAATTTCATCCACACGTCGCGAGATGTGACGCATCCTTTAATTTGTTTCAATTCCGTTGGGTGGATTGAAAGGATTATTTCGGATTTTGCCTTGTTATCGTTAACCGACCATTTCTCCATCTTTTTTGTATTGTCCGCGTCATTTGTGACTTCCGGTTTCTTCAATGTACCGTTAACATAGCACCATAGGTCACATTTTACTAAGATTGCTTCCATGTGTATTTTCCATGTGTCGTAGTTGTCCTTCTTTAAATTTTCACAGCGTGCAACGTTTGCAAAACTCATTTTGATATTCCGTTGACACACACAATTTATTTTAAGAACACTTTTACTTTTTAAGTTATTAAATTATCCTGGGCACCATAACCTGTTAGCGAAATTAAATACGCAGTTGGATTTTAATGAGGTTTAATAACAACTTAAAATACATTCGATAATGAAGGAACAAACAAATTATACAAAACGATCATAAGCGACTTGATCACAAGAACATAGGTTAACGTACAACTATATTGTTAATACAATGCTCGCACACTAGGTGCTACCGGTGTCCATAGGCGGAGAGCGCGGCATTGAAATAAGGGTAACTAAACAAATGTTCAACAAAAAGTTTGTAGCATTATATTTTTTTATTTTAATTTTATGATGGTCATTTTTAGCAGCCTAATTGCGTGTAAGATTCAGTCCTTGTCCCCTGCCTAAAATTCAGATCAAAATGGTAATCTTTATCGCCATTGTTTTTAAAGTTGCTGCTCATCTTTGTATATCATCTGTAAAGTTCTGATTAAGCTGTATCTCCAAAATTATATTATAAATTTATCCAAATTGAATTTGTTATTGTTGCTTCTAAATGATTTTAATTATTTAAATTTTCACTGTGGATCACACCACTCTCAGAGGATATTTCCACACGACCTTACTGGTCCACCTTGTTTTCTCTACTTCCTTTATTATTCATCTCCTTATCCCCCGTTGCCAAGACGATTCATTTATTTTTCTTAATTCAAATTTTGTTTTTGATAATGTGATTTAAATTTGTTATTTGCTCGCGTATATCCGCACTGACGACGCATGTTGGTCAATACACTTGAAGTTGTTCAGTTTTCGATTGTTTACTTAACCACTAAATTATTTTATTTTTAAATTAAATTGTTAAGTTTCAAACATTAACTTTTTTTTGAACTTTCTTACATTTATTTGTTAATGAAATTTATAACTGCTGTGGGCTTTATTGCCTACCTTTATAAACACTGCAATACGTATAATATAACTAACAAGGGAATTATATGAGCTCCGCATTTTTGTAATTTTTGCTACTTATTTTACTGAAAGTTTAGCTCTTCAATAAGAACTCCTCAAAGCAGTAGGGCCAGATGGCCAGAAATTTTCGAGAAAATCGACTTTGAAATATTGTCCAGGAAGTTTGACGACAAGATGTGAAACAATTAGCAAATAGTTTCGTAGCACCGTGACTAACGGTGAAAACAAGGTTCTCAAAAATTTGTCACGGAAAGCTATTGTACAACTTAATTACATTATCAATGCAATACTTTCCAACGGCTTGGTAGCAAGGACTTACCATACCCATTCACAAACCTAACAAAGACTCCACCTAACCCTTCAGTTACAGGCCAATTACTTTGCTAAACACAATGGCCAAAGTAACTGAGAAAATAATCCTACACCGTCTGACACAAGAAGAAACACGATTAAAAATCACCAATCCTTATCAATTCGGATTCACAGCTGGTCTTAACACCACCATGCAGGTGAGCCGAATTGTTAATGAAGTGATAACACAATACAACATAGACAAAGTGACCGCAATGGCACTACTTGACATCGAAAAAGCTTTCGACAAAATCTGGACCAATGGTCTAATTCACAAAATGCTAAACTACCGGTTTAGTAATCATATCAGTAAATTCGCGCATTCATACTTAACAGAGAGATCTATCGCGGTCAGGGTCAACGACGCTATCTCCGACACTAAACACATACAAATTGGAGCCCCCCAAGGCTCCGTGCTTGCGCCTAAATTATTCAACTTATACATTAACGATCTACCGACTTTTCCACGAACACAAGTGACACTGTATGCTGATGACACAGCAGTTTTCGCAAGCTCATTTAGAGCACAGGTGGCGACTAAACAAATACAAATTCACTTAGACATAATAAAACGATACATGGACAAATGGAAGATCAGGTCGAACGCTGGTAAGACGGAGACTATAGTCTTCGCCAGAAAGCGCACCAACCACAGAGTCTTCCAGAAACTGACAGTAGATGGACAGACGATTACGCCGCAGTCTAGTGGAAAATACTTGGGTGTCACACTGGACCCGAGACTAAACTTTGACGATCACTTAAAGCAGAGACGACAGCTTGGGTACGCAGCAATGCAAAAGATCTACCCCCTGATGAGGGGGGGGGCAGATGAGCCCTGAAAACAAGCGAACGTTATACAAAATCGTACTAAGACCAATTCTAACGTATGGCTGTCCCGTATGGGTTGGGGTGTCTAAGGCTCGTCTTAGACCCCTACAAGTATTTTAGAATCGCTGCCTCCGACTCGTCACGGGAGCAGATCGATATACCCGACTTACGACATTACACGATGACATACAAGTAGAATTTCTCCGAGAGCACGTTACTCGGCTATCGGAAAAATTCTACAATACACAAATACACAATAGCGCACTTACGACAAACATGACACGAGACAAAACTCTCCGGAAATACAAACTTTCTTTCCAATCCTTACAAAATTTCATTGACTCAGCCCCACATCCTGACGACGACAACTAAACGAAAAAGAACTGCTACGCCACTGGAATACCTGGACATTGAAGTGACGCGTGTGAAAACCGTTACGTACCATAAATAGGCAGCTGTAAACAGTTACCGAAATACAAAACCATATTTTTTCTATTTTTGTATTGTTAATTATTGTTTGTGTATGTTTTTGTTATCATTTTCATTTTCATTGTTATTTTACGTTATCGTTAAATTGTTATCGTAAAATTTGTATATAACCGAATTATTGAAAGTTGGTTTTTCTTCTTATTTTCCAACAAGTAAACGTCAAAATTTATATTCCGCAATTGTAAAATTAAAAATAACAAACTAAATTATTGTAAAAATTTATTAATTTCATTATAACATTATCTAAAGTTATATGTATACATGAGGTACTTCAATCTGTAAACTAATATAAATGTAGGCTCAACCGGCTTCTGTGTGCTGCTTGGGCCATCAAAATCCGTAACAATTAAATTTAATAAAGACTTTTAAAACTAAAAAAAAACAGTTGGACTAGGAACCAGTGGGTCCACGGTACTATTCCCACCTTCGCTAGTTTTTTTTTAATTTTTTTTTTTCTAGTGCGTATTATTTTCCTTAAGTAAATGCTCGTAGTACTCAAGAGCATCTTTCATGCGTAATTTAGCGATTTCACTTCACAGACTATCTTTGACGGTGTCTTCAGCTCTCGTGGAGGGGTCAGGCAAATTAACGGATAAATATCAGGCATGATAACTTTTCAGTAACTACGCTAGATAAAAACTAAACTGTTGAAAATGTATTTTAGGATAAAAATATGTAGTTTTAGGATATGTTGGTTTATTAACTTTTTATTTCTTATTAAAATCTAGTCAGTTGCATGGCTTTATTAGCCACATCATGTTTGCTATTTCTACCAATCGTAAAATAAATAAATTAAATCAGATGATAAATTATAAACAAATATTAGGTAAATTATTTCCACCAGATGATATGTGCGATGACATATGAAACTAGTCCTGCTGAATAATAATAATTAAAACATTCGATTTTATTATATTTGTTAAAAAAAACTGAATGTATTTAATAAATTAAATGTTGACACATTCTAGTCTACAAGCATAAATTTAATCAATTTTATAATAATTAAATGACGTGAATATGCACTAAAAAAAAAAATTAAAAAACAAACTAACGAACGTGGGAATAGAACCATAGACCCACTCAACTCGTTAGTCACGGTGCTACGAAAGTATTTGCCAATTGTTTCACATCTTGTCTTCCAACTCACTCGACAATATTTCAAAGTCGATTTTCTCGAAAATTTCTGGCTATCTGGCCCTATTGCTTTGAGGAGTTCTTATTGGAGGGCTAAACTTTTGTTATGTGATTTTACTTTTTGAAGACACCCGGCAACTAACTTTTCTTAAAAATTAGAATTTAATTACTAAACTTGGTCACATTATTTACTAATAAAGTTGTTTGTTCAAAAGAAAGTACATCAGTATGATCCAATTTTCATAAGAACTCCTTGAAAAAAATAATAAATTTTATAGCTCTCTGGCGCCGATATTAAAAATATGATATTTTGAGGTTTAAGTATTGTTCATAGAAATTAGTTACAAATTTGTCGTATGATTTTAAAATTTTCTTATTGGTCAACTTGAACAAAAGGCATCACGTTATTAGTAATTAATGAAAAGTTATAAATTTCGGCATTGTTCAATTTTTTTTAGTTATTCGGCTCTGACCATCGAATCAACTCGCAAGTGGTTGGTGTCAAAATGCTAAAGTTAATTTGTTAAAAGTTGTTAAGTTGTGAATCCACTTAAAAATTCAAATTGTACATGTGGTGGAAATGAACTATTTTTTTTGGTTACGTTTCGTATCGCTTACACTGTCAACCCAATATTAATGGAGATTTTACGACGCTTCCACAATAAGTCAAATCGTACTTTTGGGTAAAGAAAATTACGAATATCTCGTTTAAGGATTTTAAAGTTGGGTCACAATCAAGTATTACAAATAACATATCGATCATTTCAAGTTGCACCGCGACGAGGTAGAAAATATCTTGGAAAGACATTTTCGGCTCCTTTTCGCCATTCTTGGCTTCCAATCAATTATTTTTACTGTCCACCTGTTGTAATCTTGCCTCGCCACGTGCCCGACCCAACTCTATTTCAGACGTGCCACACGCTCCATCACGTCTACAACTCCAGTTCTTTTCCTGATCTCACCGTTTCTTATCTTGTCTCGCAAACTTACTTTCAGCATTGATCTCTCCATTGCCCTTTGCACCACCCTTAGCCTTTCTGCACTCTTATTGGTAATAGTCATGGTTTCTAACCCATAAGTCATCACCGGCAGTATGCACGAATCGAACACTTTTCGTCTCAAGTTTTTGGAATTTCTGTGTTTGCAAGCACGTGCCGCAATTTTCCATAGGCTACCCATGCCAGATTTTTTCTTCTTCCTATCTGAGCCTCTTGGTTTCCTTTTCCCAATCTGATTTTGTGGCCTAGATATATGTACTCTTCGACTTTTTCTATTACGGTGCCGTCCATTTCTATTATTTCTTGTGCTTCTTCTCCGTCTGATAGAATTTTTATTTTGGCTAGGTTCATTTTTAGCCCTATGTGTTGAGATGCTTGATTAAGTTCCTACAGCATATTTTTTAGATCTTCGGCCGTACTGCTAATTACAACTATATCGTCCGCGAAACGTAAATGACTCAGATATTTTTCATCTATTAATATACCCTTTTTTTCCCAAGTTAGTTTCTTAAAGACGTCTTTAAGAGCCAGGGTGAACAACTCTGGCAACATCGGATCTCCCTGCCGGATCCCTTTGTGAATGGTAATCTTATCTGTTTTTGCATACTCGTCTCTCTCTCGACCAAGAAACCGCCGTTAGGCATTACTTTCGATCGAGTGGGGGTTGTTCGTCTTCCGGATGCTTTTTCTTCTTTCGCCGTTTGTTTGATGTTGTAGCTTCTGTTCTTTGTCCTCTTTTCTATTCATTTAGTTCCTTTGTTGCTCTCGCTCCGCTTGCTCTTTTGCGGACAGGACCGCGTGAATCATCTTTTCGACGGCGTTCCAGTCCTCCGGGCTTTTCAGCATTGTGGCTACTACGTTGTCGGGCGTAAGTTGCGAGTCCGTGCCCAACTCTGCGGTGACTCTTGCCAGCTCCCATCTTGCACATTCGAAAAAGGTGTGCTCGGCAGTGTCTTCCGCGTCGCAGTAGTCGCACTTGGGGGCCGTTCTTCTAGCGAAACGGTGGAGGTATGCGTTAAAGCATCCGTGACCGGTGAGGGCTTGCGTGATGTGATAGTTTACCTCACCGTGATTTCTAGCGACCCAACTTTTGATGTCGGGTATGAGTCGCCGTGTCCACCGTCCAACCTCGGCTTCGTCCCATCTGGTTTGCCAGAGGTTCATGGTCGTGTCGTTGGTGTTCACTTGTCTGGAGTGGGTTCTCGCCCTTTCTCCGGCCTGTAGGTCAGCCGGTGTTATTGAGGCTAACACCAGCGCGGCTTGCATCTGCAAGCTAGCACCACTATAAATATTCTTGATGACTTTTGTATATCTTGAGTCTATCCTAGCGTTATCTATTCTATTTTATTTTTGGTTTATTAAGATCTTTCGCGGCAGGTAGCCTGCTATCTATCTGTGTATGTCGAACCAAAATTTGTCTATTTACAATAACTGTTGCGCCCTTAAATTCGACAATTCCCGATTGTGACTAATTTGAAAATCCTTCGCTTACGTCTTAGGAGCTCACCCCTAACGCTGAGTGAGCTGGCAACCTAATTTGTGCGCGGAGGGCGTGACGACGTTTTGTCACGTAACACTTTCAGTACAATAAATAGCAAAAATTACAAAAATCCGGAAGTCATATAATTCCCTTGTAAGATACTAACTAATAAACCGTGTATAACGCTTACTCTGTATAAGCTTGTGATAACTATTTATAGGTGTATTAATAAACCATGTATAGCGTATGAAGTTGCCAAGGTTATCAAGCAAATTTTATACAAAGCTTACACAAGCTAGAACCCTTGTTTAACGAGTGTGTAACGTTCAGAAACGTATGTGTCTACCGTTTTTGCGTATCTTTTGGAGAGGTAGTACGCACGACAGCCGAATATTTAGAGAGAACTTGATTAAGCAAAGATATGAAAGAGGAGAATTTAATAGATGTCTGCTAGGAGATTCGGGTTATGCTTGAACTTCTTTTTTATTTACTCTTCTGTTGAATCTGACAACTAAGAAAGAAGAAAGGTACAACATAGCACACGTGTAAACTAGAAATATTGTGGAAAATATGCTTTGGGGTCTGGAATCACCCCATCGCGTTTTTTAACAAATTTGGAAAATTCCAAAACTTCCATTGTGACTTTGGCTGTACTACACAATTGTATACGGTAATTTTATCTCCAGTAATTTGGTCCCGGTAATTTGATCTCCTGGTAATTTCATCCCCGGTAATTTCAACTGTACGTTAAAGGTAGATCCACGCGAAGACATGGATCTGTCAGTAGGTTAGTGTTATGTAGTTTTTGTTATGTATTTATTTAGCAAAATTGTACAATTATCGAAAACCAATTTACCAGGGAATCAAATTATCGGATGTGATATTACCGGGGGCAAAATTACCGAAAGTCAAATTACCAGAGGATCAAATAACCGGAAACCAAATTACCAGGAGTGAAATTACTTTGAGGATCAAATTACCGGGAACTAAATTACCAGGGACCAAATCAACTAGTGCCCCACACAATAGAGCAATACAAATGGAAGAATAATTTGTTGTGTATGAGTAGAATCCGTCTATGCCACCCGAATACCATCTTGCCACATCAGAAGACTTACTACAGGATCATACGCGTAATAGTGATAATTGTATACAAGAAAAAGCCGTTAAAGTTGCTTTTATTAACGAATTCTTTTAAAATATAAACTAACTTTAAATAACTTATTATAGCTTATCCTGATATTTATTGTTCAACAACAAATAAAAATTAAGAACAAGCGTCGCTTAAATGTTACAAAAATAAATAAATGTTTTCTTTAGATGTTTTACTTAGGTACCTCGGAAAGTGGTAATTTTCTTTTGCAGACCTTTTTTTTCTTAGAATATGACAGTAGAATATGAATATGACTTTGGATTATGACAGTTGCACAAAAAGTCACACTTACATACCAAAAATTTTAACTCGAGTGTATAACACAGTTATAACTTATACAGCGCGTATACAACGCCTACACAACGTTTATTAGTAGGAAAGTTCTCCTCCTCCTCCTTATACATACCTTATACAGTGTATAACTAAACAATTCTTCAACGCGTGTATAACTAATTTTTATTAGTAAGACTGTTAGTTTCGTGATTCTATATTCCAATGGATTGGTTATGTTTTGGTTTATCAAGAACGGTCATTACAGCTGTTGCAGAGAAAAATTCACAGCTGCGGTTTTTATGTAAGAGACAGGGAAATAGCTGTAAGAGACAGTGTGCGGTTGGTGGCAATTCTACTATTAGTGAGATGTTAGATGCTGTTAAGACACAGTTCAGTGAGCTTAAGAAGAAGATTGCCAATCTGAGAAGTGCGTTGGTTGATGGGAGTTGTCGGGATAACCGTGCCTCGGTTGAGGATGTGATAGAGGAAATTAAGGAAAGAGCTATACGAGCCTCCAACATCATGATGGATGGCGTTAAGAAGCTTGATTCAAGTTCTATACAGGAGAAAATTAAGCATGATAAAGCTAGTGCTTCAGGTGCTATTACTGAGGTTACGCGTGGTTTGGTGTCTGCTGAACATATTAAAGTGTATCGTCTCAGAAAGATTTGCAAGGATAGGCCACGACCTTTAAAAGTTGGTTTAGATAGTCCTGTTGATGCAACCCGTGTTTTGGCTTCCTCTCGTAGGTTGCCTCCAAGAAATGGTATTACCGTCGGAACTGATAGAACTGTTGCTGAACAAAAATATTTGACCCAGTTAAAAAAACAATTGAAGCTGAAAATCGATGCTGGTGAGGAAGATTGACAATAAAATATAAGTTGGGTCGTCCCAAAAATTAGTGAAATCGGGACCGTCAAAAAACGGTGTAAAAAAGTAAATAGAATTGCTGTTTACTATCAAAATGTTAACAAACTGCAAAGTAAACTTGATACGTTGAAATCTGAAGTGTTTTTGGTTGATTATAATATAGTGTGTTTTAGTGAAACGTCATTGACTGCTGAAATTTTTGATGTTGAACTTGGTATGCACGCCTGCACTATCTACCGAGCTTATCGGTTTATTTTGGTCGATGAAAGCTAAAATTGCCCGAGACTCTTGGAGAAAATTAATTTTCATATTCCACGTAGTGAAATCAGGACGAGCTCTTTATTTGCAGTTGATTTTGCCTAAACAAATTACTGTTACAGTTCACCACTAATTCGTGTGCTGAGATTGGGTAATACCTGTCTGGTCGAGGGTAGTGTCGATATGTTTGCCTGCAGTCTTAGCATGTTTATGAGGTCTTTGAGGAATATGGAGATTTGACACTAGTGGTGTTTGGTGTATCGCATGTACATTTAAATCTGTTAGTTTATATCGCTTGTAAATCCCTTTTTATTTTTGTTTGTATCCCTGTGTTGCTTATTTTTATAAAATTTTTTGTAAAAGTTAGTATCGGATTGATTATAATTATTGCGCTGTACTCACTTATAATGTATTAATTAGGCGGTGTCCGGGAATAAAAGAAAAAATATATGTATTGTTATGGTATTTTCGTAGAAAATTCCCACACACTTATTTTTGCTCAGGCAACCCTGGTGTGCGGAAGCAGTTGGTAATTTTTAAGGGTCGAAGGATTCTTACGCTTTTCAAAAATCAACTAAAAAGAAATCTTTCTAATGCAACACAAATATGACTCCAAAATAATTCTTCTTCAAAATTAAATTATTCAAATTTAAATTATATCCAAGGTAATGTAGAATTTTACTGGGCCCGTACTTTTAATTTTATCCTTATCCAAAAAGTCGGCTTATCAATATCGACATTCGTTCGATGAAATACAATTTTAAAATTTTCTAATTTTCAATGTTCCACGTCCAATTTTTATCTTCCACTATTCTCTTTCTAAATCAATTAAAACCAATCAATCTTCTACCGCTCGGTAGCAACTTATCAAAATTAATCCAAATCAATTCCAGATACCAAAAATATTTTATCCAAAAACACGCAATAAAGCATTCGCATCAAAATTATTTATTTAATCAATCAAAAATAAAACATTACTCACAATTCTTCAAAAAATATCAAAACTCAGCGGGCATACAAAGTCTTGCATCCGCTGTCGGCCATAGTTGGCCAAAAAAGCCTCGTATCTTTATCTTTTCTCCCCACTCTGTACTTTTCCAATTTAAACATTCAAAAATTAAATTCACAAATTTTTACAATTTAGCACAGGGTGGGTCGAAATATTTTGTTTCACGACAGTATATAATATAAAATAATCAAACTTAACAAAATGTAAAATAATAAAATTTTTAACTATTAAGTAAATAATACATACTACGAAGAAACATAATTAGGGTATTCACACTCTCTGGTATATTTAACACGTGGTAAATTTACCACACATTAATACCATATCTGTGAACACACCTTGTGGTATTGAGTCTTGGTATTTTAGCTTTAACCCTACTTTCGGCACAATCAGCTGTTATTATTTTTGTAAGTAGTAGTTACTTTAAATCAGCTGTGTGCACTTCGCCATATTAGAAGTAAAAATACAACAACGCAGAAAAGCGGCGCACTGGTTTAACTTTACCATACTAGAAATACACGGTCGAGGGCTACTTACGAATACCACGAGGTATGGTATTTGCTCTTATGGGAGATAGTCAAATAACACCCTGGTAAACGTGGTATATTTACCACGTGGTAAATTTACTACGGGATATACCAGAGAGTGTGAATACCCTTAATATTTAACAAAACCGAAATGAAATAATTCACATTTAACAGGGTTGAACTTAGAATATTTGAATAAACAAGAAAATAAAATTCTGAAAAACTTAAGCGCACTTTACACTATGAGATTTATCATAGGATTTCACCTACGAGTTGTCTTAAGGAGATATTTTACTGTTCACATTGTAGGATTTGCTGTACGGAAAGACTCGAATCTGAACTCGTAAGTCAACTCTTACCAAAATCTTACTATTAGGGCGGTGTCTATTTCCTATTGAGTTTGCATAAGATTTTCGTTAACGTCTAAAACCTTCTTTACCGATATTATTTAAATTGACATGATTTTTAAAAATTAAATTTAAGGTTATGGTAGTTGGTAGTTGGTAGTATGGTATATGGTACATATACCTAAAAGAATTTAGAAATTCTTCAAAGAACCAAAGTGTGATAAAGTGAAAATGACTAAAGTGAGTTATTTATTACGATATATAAATTCCTTTATAAATATTTACATTATTTTTAGGCCGAGTGGAATATTCTGTGCACAACTGGATTAATTGCGATGTACGAAAAGTATCCATTTTTGTATGATAAGAAGCACAAATTTTATTGTAACAAGCATGCACGAAACGAAGCATTGTTAACCATTGTTGAACATTTAAAGCCGTTTGGTGAGTTTGGAATTGAAGACATAAAAAAGAAAATTACCAACTTACGATCCCAATTCAGCCATGAAAATGTTAAAATTTGTGACAGTAAGAAGTCTGGTATGGGAACCGAAAAGATATGTCCCAACAGCATGGTGGTACGAAAAACTTTCATTTTTAGTACCACATGTGAAAACAAGAAAGTCTAAAAGTTCATTAGATACCACATTTTTTGTAAGTACCTCAACATTGTAGTTGTGTAACTATAAGTTTTCAGTCTGTAGACTTTATTTTGTTTGTGAATGCAAACCAAACGATAAGTTTGACGGTGTGTTCGTGTTATCATTTCTAGTTGATTTTATTAAAAAGTATGTTATTAATTTCTACATGTACATATTTTTTAGGATGCAAATAGTGAAGAAAATGAAAACTTTGAAAGCACAACGTTCGATGCAGCAACTAGTGGAGTTAATCTACCTCAAGTTGAAGTAGACTCTTCGATATTTAACACTTCTTTAAGAAACAAAAGAAAACGAGATAACGAAGAACCCGACTTAATAACAGAGAAAGCTGTCGAAGCACTCCAAGCTTTAGGAGATCAATTAAAAAGGTCTCCTATAGAAATTTCAAAAAGTCCCATGAAAGCTTATGGCGAATATGACTTCAGAGTTACGAGCTCTACCTTCAACAGAATTGGCTAACGATGCAATGCATCAAATTAATAATATTTTGTACGAAACCAAAAAAAAGGGTTATGCTATGTTGAGGGAAGAAAATAGCTTCGGAAACTACTAATTAATTCTTGTAGTAAAAATAAATATATATCATAATTAAATTTTTTTATTGCTTCCCATTGCCATGGTACAAACCATTCATTATTCAATTTCTTTTTTATTAGAAAAGTGCAAATATATAGAATACTTACATAAATAACAAATTGAAGGATAAATAATGCAGCATTAAACTTCTTAATAACTTTTAATAACAATGAATTTTTGTGAAAAATTATGAACAAAAACTAGGCTTTACTTTATTAAAAATTAAACTTTTTAATAGCTTCCCATTGCCATGGGACAAAGCCCTCATTATTAAAATAATGTACAAATTCTTTTCTAACTTCTATACCATCGTCAGCTGATCTGTTAACGTGACATCGGACCAAGTTATTTACACAAACATTTGATCTCTATTCACCTGCACCGAATGTGACATTGGTTGTGTTTTCAATATCAATGATATTAGAATAAAATTTTTTCCCGTCCATTTCTTTGATATAATTATGGAGAGCACAGCAGACTAACGTAATATTCTGAACTTTTTCAACATCTAAATTTATATCTTTTCGCAATATTTGAAATCTAGTAGCAAGCATTCCAAATGCATTTTCAACGACTCTTCTAGCGCGACTTAACCTGTAATTAAATACTTTTTCTTCTTGGTTTGATCTTTGTCCAGTTGGTTTCATCATGCGTTTGGTCAATCGAAAAGCGTCATCAGCAACAATAACAAATGGAACTTTTTTGGTCGATTTAGGTAAAGTGGCATCTTCTGGGAAATCCATCAAATTTTGTTCTATACCTATACACAAAGAACTATTCATATAAACACCCCCATCACTAGCACGATCGTTACATCCTACATCCACATAAATGAAATTATAATCCGCATCCACTAATGCCATCAGAATAATGCTATTAAACTGCTTATAATTATAATAGAAAGAACCGTCAGATTTTTTAGCCCTAAAAGCAATATGTTTCCCATCTAGCGCACCCAAGCAGTTGGGAAAATTCCACTCATTTTCAAATCTATCAGCGATTTTTAGTCATTCATCCTTTGTAGTTGGTGTTTGTAAATATTTGTCTTTTAAAACTTGGTAAATTGCATTAACTGTTTGTGGAATGATTGTTGAAATTGATGGAAGCAATATTCGAAAAGAATAACTTAAACTTTGATAAGTTTCTCCTGTTGCTAGAAATCGTAACGTAAGTAATAGCCTGTAAAATTGAAATTATTAACAGAATTGTTGTTTTGTTGTAAACCTCCTTACCTAGATCTGGCAGAAATACATTCACGAAGAATAGTGTCTTGGCGTTTCATATAAGGTTCCACAGCTTCTAGCAAAGCCTTAAAAGAATTCGAAGGCATTCGACAAAAGTTCTGGAAACTAGCTGGATCTTCATATCTAATTTCATTAAAAATCATATTTGACATGCCCCGACCTTCGCCGCGTCGCTGAAGCCATTTTCGAGCCCAAACTTTTCTGTTTTTTCTCACTTTCTTTTTACTACTTCTCTGACAACGCAACAATATCAAGCACACTGTTGCTATCGCACATTTAATTAATTCGTTTCGTACCATCTTATTTTTTCACGAAGTTGAACGTATTACAATAAATAATAATCTATAGTATTTGAAACCTTTAACACAATAACACTAACCTAAAAATTTTTAAATATTTGATCGTCTTCACCCGTATTTGATCGTATTCATCCGTAATCGTAAGCACACACATGGTGTAAACCAAAAACCAGCATAACGCCTAAAGGCAAAACTCGTTAGAGAAATCCTAATGAAAGTCGTAAGGGAAATCCTATGATAAATCGCATAGTGTAAAGGGCGCTTTACGCTATGAGAATGTCTTGTAGCGCCATCTAAATGAACTAAATCTGGAAATATTTTCATGGTATAAAACAATAATATACGAATTTTGCGATATAAACGGGATACTCGATTTTATATCAATCGTTATAATCGTCTGTAGCGTCACCTATTGGTTCGATGGAGTAAACTAAATCTGGAAATATTCAATGTACACTACCGTCGGAAAATTTAAGACCACAGCAATAAAACATAAAAAAAACTTTATTTTTAAACATTTTAAGTTTTTAATAAACTACAAATACATATTGATTGTTTACACAAATTTAAGTTTAAACAAAAAAAGAAGCACATTCTCACGTACTTCAGCTTTTCGTGCATAATTGGGCATATTTTATAGAATTTCTAAAATAAAGAAGAACGTTTCTTTATCAAAAGATGGGTTCTGCTCTGAAAATTTGGAATTTAAATTTGGCGGTGTCAACAAAATAAATTTTGGATTGGCAATGCGGAATCATTACCTACTCTAAAACTGCTATAATGGTATATTATACTATATAATTAAATATATATTGTCGTGAAATAATTTTTTTCTTTCTATTTTTTCATTCGTTATTGATTCCTAATACGGTCCTGACTACCGATGTCTTGCTACAAATTTGTATTTTGAAATTCATCTACGTTGTAGATTATAACGACCTCTATCTCAACTATTTATTTTTTATTCTTAGTTTTTACGGTCGACAATTAGGATTTTTGAAATTTCATTTCATTTACCGTTAATTATTTTTAGTTTGGTGAGATAACAGACTTGTAAGTTTAGATATCCCTAGTGGACGCTTACTAACTTTCAAAATACATTTTCTTAGTATGGCATTCGGTTAGTTTAGAGCACGTGGAAGGTTTACATGATCGGTTGATAAAAATGGTAAGTTTAATTTTATATTTTCTTTGTCAATATGAGCCCGATGAGGTCAATTTCGTTGGGTAATACCACGAATAAGTCCGAAACATGTCGTTCGTTAAGGCGTTTTGAATTTAATAAATTTTTCTTTCTATTTTTTCATTCGTTATTGATTCCTAATACGGTCCTGACTACCGATGTCTTGCTACAAATTTGTATTTTGAAATTCATCTACGTTGTAGATTATAACGACCTCTATCTCAACTATTTATTTTTTATTCTTAGTTTTTACGGTCGACAATTAGGATTTTTGAAATTTCATTTCATTTACCGTTAATTAAATAAAGTGAATTGGAAGTGTATGCATTATTGCGTAGTTATTTTTGAAGTTTGGAATTATTTTGGAATTTTTTGATTAGTAGCTACTGAGAAATAGTAGATTTGATTAGTTTGATAAAATTTAGAAAGAATACAGTTGAAATTATAAATTTCGATTTGGTGTAAAATTGGAAAATTTAAAATTATATTTGTGCGATAGTGATAACAAGGCGATTTGGATAAGCAGAAAATTAAAAGTACAAGTCCAATAAAATTTTACATTGGATATAATTTATTTTTGGAGAAATTATTTATTTGCATTAAAAGAATTTTTGTTTTATTTTGAAAACGTTAAAAATTATCATCAGCTTTTTGGCGCCGCAACGTGGTGGGCAAAAATTAAATACACATTTAAAATTAATTTTGTTAATTCTAAAATTTGAAAAATAAAACTAGATAAAGCATAGAATATAGGAACTATAAGATTGTTTATATAAAATTTTACAAATTGAAAGTCAAGGTTAAAAATATTTATCATATCAAATATTCAAGGCTAATTCGTTGTTTAAAATTTTCATAAATATTCAAAAATATGAATTCAAAAGATACTAGAGATGTAACTGAGATGCCAACAACTGGTCGAGAAGAAGAAACTCAGTCTTCTCCATTCGGGTCTCCACCGTATATGAGCACAAGAAGAGGTACTGAAATGCTACCGGATGTGCAAATAATGTTCACACAAATAAGCGAAATATTAAATGAACATCAAGATGACATGAGAAAAGATTTAAAGGAGGTAAAAGACAGACTCGATGAAAACATAATCAAAATAGAACAACAATTAAATAATACACATATTCACATAGACCACCTACAAACGGAAATAAAATCAATGAAAGACCAAACAATTACAAAAGAAATATTTCAAGAACAAATGAAAACAACAGTAACAAAACAGCAATTAGATAATAAAATTCATGGTATTCAAAAGAAAATTAAAGAAGAAGTACTAAACATGACACTTGATCCATCTTTTATCAAAGAAGACATATTTGCAAATAGAATAAAAGAAATAAAATGGTAAAAGTTATTAACATGTGATAATATTTATATTAAAATTGATTTTTACATGTTAGATGAAATTGAAAAATAATTAAAATCCATAACTTACATAAAATTGTGCAAAAACTATTTAAATGAATTAGTCTGCGACACCCTGTTATAACTTGGTGTTTCGATTTTCGGAATCTCATCAGGCAAACCTGGAAAAATGTAGAAATTATCGAAAAGTTATGCTTTTTAACAGGGTGTCGCAGACTAATTCATTTAAATAGTTTTTGCACAATTTTATGTAAGTTATGGATTTTAATTATTTTTCAATTTCATCTAACATGTAAAAATCAATTTTAATATAAAAGAAATAAATAAATCACAAATAGAGGAGGCGAAGAAAGAAATGAGAGACCATGTTGTAGAACTAGAACAAAATGTAGTCTTAAATTTGAGAAGTCATGATGAAAAATTTAAAGAAGTCACCAATATTTTCCAAGAAGTCAAGGGTGATTTAAGTAAAGTAAATCAAACATATAACATTGATTACAGTCAGTTGACGAGTGGTATGTCCATGATTAGCGATATTACATGGAATTTAAATCAAAGCAAAAAGGTAGAATTTTATGATCAAGGAAGTTTGAACCCGACACAATTTATAAAACATGTCAAAAGGATAACCGATAAAATAACAGAAGTGGATCAACTAAAAATCGTGATAGGGACAATGATGAAAGGAAACTCCGAAGAATGGTTTGGCATAATAGAAGATAAATTTAACTCATTCGATGAATTCTCTTGTTTATTCTTGGCTCGCTATTGGGATGACCAAGCCCAAGAAAGGGTTCGCGATGAGATTAAGATAGGAAAATATGAAGGGTTAGGTAGTAGGAATAATTATGCAGAAAGAATCATCAATTCGGTACAGCAATTGGATCCTCCTTTTGCAGAAAAAGATATAATTCGATATCTTTCTCGTCATTATAATCGTGAAATTATGAACCGTATAACTATTGAAAATATAACGACCATCAATGAATTTAGTAATCTATTACGGCGTTTTGATAATAATTATATTGAAGAGCGAGTAGGAGCGCGAGATAATGTAAATAAATTTAATCAAAGATTTGTTAATTATCCGAATTATCACAATCATGAATTTCAAGAACAAATTAATAATTATAACGTTGATTATCATAGTAGACCAAATAATAGTAGAGGTAATGATTTAAATGGTCATCGAAATAATATTTACCACAATAATTATAGAAATAATTACAAAGTAAATCATGGTTCGTACTCAAATAATTATGAACAAAGAAATCGTTTTAGACATAACAATCAATCGAATTACAGAAAGGAAAACAATAATAACTATGGAAGAAACGAGAACAGACAATATAGCAGATATAATTTTAGACCTCAATTTAACCGGGAAAATAATTTTGATCAGAACAGAAACGTAAATTTTAATAATAATATTAGTAACAATGAACAAACAACTACAAATCATATTGATAGAACAAATAATCGCGATGTCAGTATTAATAACTTAACTGTCCCCCCCAACACAAGAAATAGCTACCGTAGGGCCTAGCACTTCAAATTTTTAATTTGCGACAAACCAAAAGAGCTCATTGTAAATTCATACGGCGTTCCGTATGGCAATTCCGCGTGAATTTATAAATGAGGAAAACATATACAACACTCAGAGAATGAAAGTTTAAAAACGTTACCTTTCGTAAAAGCGACAATTAATAGTGTGGATGTAGAATGTTTAATTGACACGGGGGCAGAATTATCACTAATAAATCATGATATAATTGAGAATAATCAACAACAATTTAGAAATCAAATAATAAAAACAAAATTAGTAAATCTAGTAACAGCAAACAATAAAAAATTTTCTAGTATCAACAAAAATGTAATGGCAACAATTAGAATAGGTAGTAATGAGATCGAAGATAGTATTTTAGTAATGAAAGGATTAAATTTAGAGTGTATCTTAGGTATGGACATAATTAGTAGATTTGGTATAGTAATTGATACTCCCAATAAAGTAATTAAAATACAGCAACAAAATATAGAGTGGATTGGCAATGATGATTTAATGGAAGAAAGAAGTAAAGCAATAATAATTAACAGAGTGCAGGTAGATAGAGATGTTAGTGATGTTAACTTAATATTAGATGGAAAATTAGGTAATCATTTTGAAGATAAGGTTAGTATTAATAATAGGTTAGATGTAGAAAATGGGTTAGATAAGTTATAGAGAGGTAAATTATTAGATTGCGAAGTTAATTATATTCAAATTGTTAAAAATTTATTGGAAGAAAACCAACAGCTAGTAAATAATAAATCAAGTGTTGTCAAAGATTATGTCCATAAACTGTATGTCAGGGAAGACAAGCCTTTCAAGTGCAGAACATATCCAATACCTCATGCATACAAAGAGCAAGTGTGGGAAGAAATAAATAAAATGCTAAATGATCAAATTATCAAAAAAGCTTCTACCTCGTATATAAATCCTTTGGTAGTTGTCAAAAAACCAGACGGAAGCATTAGGCTATGTCTGGATGCTAGAAATTTAAATTTAATAACACGTCCTCAATATGAATCTCCAGAAGGTATAGAGACTTTGTTAGCTATGCTGGGGAATTCAAAAATGTTTAGTAAGCTAGATTTAAAAAATTCATTTTGGTTGATAAAGTTAGATGAGGATTCTCAAAAATATACAGACTTTTCTGTCGATGGTTATACGTTAATATTTAAAGTCGTTCCTTTTGGTTTGTCGACCAGTAGCGCTGCTCTTGTCAAAGCAATGCAAAATATTTTAAAACAATATAATGAGTTCTGTGGTCATTATGTAGATGATATTATTATTTTTAGTAAAAATCCCCATGAACATAATATTCATTTAAAAAAAAATCATGAAGGCATTAAATGACGCGGGGTTAAAACTGAACTTAGAAAAATGTGAATTTTATAAAAGCAAGGTCAATTATTTAGGGTATAAAATATCTGGTAAGGGAATAAAAATAGATGATAAAAGATTGAATGAAATTCGGGAATATCCATGACCATATAATTTAAGAACACTTAGAGAATTCATGGGTTTAATGAATTATTATAAAAGGTTTATTCCTTATTATTCTGAACTGGTTGTACCATTAGCTAAACTATTAAAAAAAAATATTAAATGGAGATGGGGGCCTGATAAGGAATTAGCTTTCATTCAAATGAAAGAATCCCTATTTAAAAATATGAAATTAATTCATCCTGATTTTAAAAAGAAATTTATCTTAAAAACGGACGCATCAGAATATGCTATAGCGGCTGCTCTTATACAAACTCACAATGATATAGAAGTACCAATTAATTTTGTATCTAGAACTTTAAAAAATTCAGAAATTAATTATACGGTAACAGAAAAAGAAATGCTTGCAATTGTATACGCTCTTCAAAAATTGAAATTTTATTTGATTGGTAATCATTTCGAAATTCAAACGGATCATTCTGCGCTAACTTTTTTAATGCGCACTAAGTTTACTAACAATCGCATATATCGTTGGTCATTGTTAATTCAAGACTATAGTTTTGACATAAAATACATTAAAGGTTCACAAAATATTATTGCCGACGCCCTTAGTAGAAAAGTTCCACAACATAACGCTAAGAACATTTTGATCGCTCTTAATAGATTTCACACCAATGATATACCGTTTACGGAAGAACATGTTCGGAAGGCGCAAATTAATCCGTGCTTTGATACGTTAAAACAAAAATTAGCTAACAATGATGAAAAAACTATGAGGTATTATTGCATAAAAAGGAGATTTATTGTTAGGAATTTGCGAGGTTTAGAATTATACGTGGTAGACGAGAGGGCTACAATAGAGATTTGTCGTCAGTTACACCTTAGATTCGGACATATGGGAATAAGAAAAACATGGCTGATGTTTAGAGAGAATTATTTTGCTAAGAAGGACTCCCGTATTATTAAAAAAACTATAAATCAATGTAATTTGTGTACGATTGGGAAATTAAAAAATTTTCATAATCAAAATATCGTTAAGAGTGTACAAGTGGATCGTCCAGGTCAGCTAATCGCAATTGATTACATAGGAAATTTGATACCTAGTGGTCCAAATTTTAAAAACATTTTAGTGGTTGTGGATGCTTTTAGCAAGTATGTAAAGTTATATTCTACTACAGCTTGTACGACGAACATCGCAATTGATATGCTAGAAAAATTTTGTAAGGACGTAATAGTACCATCGACTATCTTAGCGGATAACGCAAGTACTTTAATAATAGTAAATTCAGAAACCATTGGAATAGTCGAGGGATAAAGGTGGTTTTTTGCTCAATTCGCCATCCTTAAGGCAATATAAGTGAAAGATATGTGCAAGAAACAATAAAACTTTTGCGATTGTTGGTACACAAAGATAAAATAGAATAGTCATACAAGGTGTCATTAGTTGAAAAATTTATCAATCATACTCACAACACAGTGACTGAAGAAACACCAAATTTTATTATGACGGGACAACATCCAGAAAGACCTTGGATTGTAGATCAAGAAGAACAAGATTTTGTGAATAATATTTTGAATAAGGTTCGGGATAGAATAAAGAAAAAAGGTGATTTGTATACCGTAGGATAAATGCGAAAATCAAGAAAAGGTGTTTATTTAATTTGGGTGACCTAGTTATTATAAAAAGTTTAAGGGTTGGAAAACGTACTGCCAATGAGTGTTTGAAACTCCAATTACCGTATGAAGGTCCGTACTTGATTGATAAAATTATAAGTGAATGCACCTACCAATTAAGACATCCAATACCAGGACAAATAAGAGGAAGATTTCATTTAGATATGATTTATTTATATGATAGTGAGTTAGAAAATTATAATGGAACTAATGATAACGACAATATTTGAATACTTTATTTATGAATTGATTAAGAAATTATTTGTTTATTTGTTTATTTGAATTATTAGATTTACACTTGGGAAGAATTTTAATTTTGATTTTTGAATATTTAATTTGTTTGAATTAGTTTATGTTGGGATTAATAAATCTTGTAGAACATATTCGATGCTTTACAATAGTATGTTCATATGACTTGTCTCCAACGTAAGTCTACTAGGAGAACGCCATTTGAACATGGGGAAATAAAGTTGTCATGTGTCGTAACAACAAACAAATAAGTAAATAAAAATAAAATAAATAATAGGACAACTGCCTTATAAGAACAGTAGCTGGAGTAGTTAAATTGTCAATAGTTTAAAATTGTGAGGCCATTTATAAAATAAGAAATTAAATAAGAACGTAAGCAATAAATTGTATCAAATACAGACCTACAAATGTGAACGCACCTTGTAAAATTAAAAGTAAAATTTAGAAAATTAGAAGAGAGTGGTTGGTAACATTTTTCCGAATAAGAAAAAAAAGATAGAGAATTCGTGATAAAAGCAGAAGGTTAAAAAGGAAATTTTGGAAGAAAATTGTAAAGGAGTATTTTTTGTAATAATAAGCAGATTTTCTTTATGAATAATTAAGAATTTGGATTATGATAATAGCGACCAAAATATGGAATAAAATTGGAATTTGTTGAAGATTGAAATTATGAGGTTATTACGATCATTGTCGATTAATTATTCACACAAAGAAGGCAAAGTAGGAACAGGAGTTCACATGGTTTTGAGTGTTTGAGCTGTTGGAAAGTCAAGAAAAGAAGAAAGAAAATTAGGTGATATCACGGAACTATTACTGGGTGAGAGATCTTGCATAATAACAAAGTGGTAAAATTTAAATTTAACGCTACAATTGATAATTTATGAACTACACACATTAATTTTTACACTTTTCAATTTTAAGTTGTAACTTAAAGATTACAATATTTGAAAAAGGCTGAGATAATTGCCAATTTAATTTATATGTTTGTAATCTTTAAAACAACCTACGTTCAGGTCCGGATTGTGGACAGAGGATTTTATTTTGTTTTAATAAATGGTTTTATTTGCTTTCAAATTAATCATTTAATTTTAATACAAGTTACAAAAATTTTGGTAGTTAGTTGATTGTGTGACAATCATAGAACCGGCTCCTGAGATTAAAGAGGTTATTCCTAATATTATCTAGACCGTGGTAAGTTGCAGATAAATCTAATAAAAATTATAAAATTTCATTGCAATATATTGAAATGCCCCGAGCTATAACAATCTTACAAAAACTTTTTCTTAAACCATAAATTAAACTTATAACTGGGCATCCATTTCTTGTAGCAAGAGACTCTTGCTTATTCCAAAATTATTTCAATTCAATTGTAATAATTTAATGTAATGTAAAATTTTAAATTGTTATTGGGCTCGTACTTTTAACCTTAACGTTTATCTCAATCGCCTGCTTATCACCATCGACATTCGTTCCTACGAATGCAAATTTAACCTTCCAATTTTAAGTATCCAAATCGAATTTACCATTCGAAATATTCTTTTTTTCAAAATTTAATCATCCAAATCAACTTGTCATCGCTCAGTAGCCACTCATAAACAATATCCAAACTAACTTCAAATATCAAAAATATGCTTCCAAAAACAACGCAATAATGCAATCGTATCAAATCACTTTATTCAATCAAAATAATTACTCACAATTTCAAAAAATATCAAAAACTCAGCGTAACAAAATCAAATTTCAGCGGGCATGCAAAACTCGCACCCGCTGTCCACCATGGTCGGCACAAAAAGCCTCGATAAAACCTTACTTCTACCAACTTTAATTTCCAAAGTTTTACCTCCCAAAATTCAAATTCAAATATTTCTTAAACTTAATATCAAAATTAATGACAAATTAACAGAGTAGGTACAACTTTGGTTCGAAACATGACAATATATATATATATATAAATAGTAAAAAATATAGTAAAAAATGCCCCCAGAGAAAATAGTGTTTCGTCGTGAAATCGTGAATATTTTAATACAATCATTTAACTACGACAGAAATACTTTATACTGTCGATTTTGTCAGAAAAATATTTGATCTCTACGATCGGGTTTAACTTTTCCAGAGGTGATACTTACAAAAGTACCGATATTGAAATACTACCTAGTAATCTTAGTGGATGTAAAAAAATCATTTTCAAATTATAAAAATATATTAATTGATAGAAGAAGGTACAACCTTACTACTGAAAAAATAACGCTATTTTATAGTATTTATTTAAATTTGATGTTGCATATTATTTGCATGCATATTTTGACAATTTTAAGTTGCATATAATCCGGTCTCTAAATATAACCATAAAAATATAACCGTTCAAGTTTGACGTTTTGTGACAGCTGTCTCGTCGTTTCCAGATTTCGTTCACAGAGCTGTCACCATGGGCGCTACGACCCGTATTCGTATCCCTTCTTTTCCGACTCACATAGCGAATAGAAATGGTAAAAATTACTTAAAAATTACTTTGTTTTTAATTAGTTAAAAATTACTTTGTTTTTAATTACTTAAAAATTACTTTGTTTTTAATTACTTAAAAATTACTTTGTTTTTAAGTAATTTTTACCATTTCTAAAGTGTAATTTTTTCAGAATTTTATTTTCTTGTTCATTCAAATATTCTAAGTTCAACCCTGTTAAATGTGAATTATTGTCATTTCGGTTTCGTTAAATATTATGTTTCTTCGTAGTATGTAGATATTATTTACTTAATAGTTAAAAATTTTATTATTTTAACATTTTGTTAAGTTTGATTATTTTAACATCACCATGCTACTAAATACCACAGAAATACTTAAAAAATTCTAAACTTTTTTAAGTTATTTTCTATTTATATAATATACGTGTATATATTGAGATACGCCATGACCAAAAATACTATTTATATACCTTATTGGTATACGCATTATAGCCGGAGTTAAGTATTTCACCCAAAAATTATTTAAAAAAATACAAATTTAGGTGATTAACAATTTATTGTAGCAACTTACAGCGATTTTAGCATATAAACTACTGACTATTATTACAATTGGCTATCGTGTTTTTATTATAAGAAAAATGCTTATGTTTAATTATTATACACATGTTTACAATGCATATACATCACACTTAATCTAATGGAGAATGTTTCCAAGCTTCAGGTGGATGCTTGGGAATACTTTTAGTAGACTTATGTTCGGTTCACATAACACCTCCCTGCCGAAAACCAAAATTACGGTTCCGTTAATTTTGTAGACCAACCTGGTCGATTGAGCTGCCACCATGATTGTTTGTTATCTTTTTCCATTTTGGGATTAATTTGGCTAAAACATAATACATAAGAAAAATTGTTATTAGGAAATACAAAACGATGATCCATCCACTGGTTTGGTGAAAGTACACTGGAGTTGGTACTTTGTAGATATTTTCATTAATTTGATATAATTTGATGTCTGTTAATTTCAACTCGTACAAATTGATTGATTCCAGTTGGATTGGTCAAAGATTAATTTTTGGTATTGGATCGGATTCCATTAATATAGCTTTGGTACTTCAATTACGTTAGAGGTTTGTCTTGATTCTTGATGTGATTTGATTCTTATATTACATTTTCCATAGATTGATGTAAGATACGTTCCATTTAATGAAATTGAGGTGAATTTTGAGTCACATTCTTGTCTTATGATTTCTTCCTGTTTGGTGATAACCAGCCATTGATTTTTTGTGATAGGTTGGATTTTCGTATTTTTGATGTCCAAAAATTCGTGACGACAATTTTTATAATTTTGTGTAAATTGAACAAGATGAACTTCACATGGCGAATTTTCTTCAATCGGATCGGTGTCGAAGTCACACATATATTGGTTGGAATTGATTTCGTTGCATTCTTGGTTATTCAAGGCATAGCTTTGCTCATTTATTAAGAGAAATTTTGCTTGTGGTATAATTGTTGAATAAACGGAATTTGTTTGGATTGGGCATGAGTATAAATGGTAATAATTTGTAATCAATAAGTTCCAGAATTGGGATTTCTAAGATAAAATGTATTTTGAAGTTTTGAATAAACATTTTAATTTGGATAAGTTTTTGGAATTCGGGATAATTTTCTTTTTCTAAAGGTACCAGAAATTTTGTAGTTGTTAATGTTGGTTTTATCTCTAGCAATTCTTCAATCAATTCTTCAGGTGATAATATCGATTGGTGCATGACTTTCATTCCTCCAAAGGTTATTGTTTCTTCCAATTCTTCTAAGATGTCCTTGATATTATTAAGTGCTGTTATTAGTTGAAAATAAATTGAAATTATGATTAACTTATGCTCGGATTTTGTTTAGTAAACATTTGTCGTATTGATGATATATTCTATTTGGAAAATTCTTTCTTGTAGGACCATCTGATTAATTTCCAATTTGCTGATACTACTGTTGAATTTGTCGATCGCCCTTGTAGTTAATTTGATTTGATCTTTCATTAATAATATTAATAAGCCATTTTGTTGATTCGACAAGCTTTTGATTGCAGCATTATATTTTGTTGCATCGTCGCTGTCCAGGTTTCCCGTTACAAATTTAATAAGCGACCCAAATCCGTTAATTAGACCTCTTTTCTGTCTTTTCGAGGGCGCTGGGTGCAAAGCGTCAATTTTTTTCTTAATTTGCTTTATAATATATTCTAAAAGTTTGTGAAAATTTTCCATTTCTCTAAAATGGCTCTTGCCGTTTTCATGCTTATTATATGCTGATGTCACGGTGAAGGATGTGAAGGTCCTTCAAATTTCTCTTTTGTTTTCCCTCTGATGTTACTGGTCTTTTTCTTGTATACGGTTTGTCCAATTTTAAAAGGGTGTGACTCCGTGGGGTTTGGCGTTTCTGCATTTTTTTCTTTCGTAGTGTGTATTGTTTCCTTTACACTTTCGTAAATTAAATTTAATTTACTCATATGGTCATTGACGTATTCTTTGTAAAACCTAGTATCCAAATATAAATCGAACGGATCTCGAGAATTCGTATGACCTAAAATTAACTCGAGGGGGGGGTGTAGTTGGTGGATGCATGAATGGAGTTATTATATGCAATAAAGGCATACTTCATTAAAATTTTGGTGTTTGTTTTTTTATCCTGTGCTCTCAAAATTCTTCGATAAGAATTTCGATAAGAATTTCGATAAGAAGATAAGAGTTGAATGCATTCTCTCGATAATTCCGTTTGAGGGTGGATTTTGAAGAGTAATGAAATGAACCTGAACTTTATGTAATTTCAACAATTCTTGCACTGTGTCGTTTTTATCTCAGTGCCGTTGTCCGTGACGAGTGATTCTGGTACTCCATAAAATGCCAAATAATCTACTAATGCATTGGCTACCTCCGTCGCGTTTTTACTAGTTATGTAGATTGCCTGTCTTAACTTTGAAAATGAATCAATAATAGTCAAAAAAATTTTGTCCTTCAATAGAAAACGTGTCGATATGCACACGTTGAAATGGTTTTTGTGGTGTGTCAGTGACCATCATAGGTATTTGAGTAGGATATCTTTCGTATTTGGTTCTTTTGCAAATTTCACATTGATTAATAAAGTTTTGTATATCTTGGTACATGGTTCCCCAATGATATTTTCGTTTAATTGCCGTTATTGCCCTGGTCGAAATGTTCCCATGGGTACCACCCAATGGTCAGAATTGGGCCACCCATGGGCATATGCCCATGGGTACGTGACCATGGTCACATGGGTACATAACCATGGTCACATACCCATGGGCATGTGCCCATGGGTGGCCCAATTCTGCCCATGGGTACCTCCCCATTGGATGGTACCCATGGTCACATCCCCATTAAATGTGACCATAGGCACATCCCCACTAAATATGTGGAGATTGAGTAAATTATCTGCAATAAATAAAGCTAAATATTAAAACTTTGTAACTTTATTTACAACTTTTTAAACTACAAATTTTCACAACAATTAAAACAACAAATTAACCTAATAACAAATTACAACAAATGCCTAATAAATTAATACAGTATCTTAAGGTGGTGACTGACTTGTAACTGAACGTTTTAATGTAATGTAATCTAACACAAACATTTGATAGTCATTGCCGATAAACTAACACGTAGCAAGCACCAACGGCGAGCGAAGCATCCGTGCTCCACTTGACTGTCGGTTTTTTGACGAATTCCTTCGATTATTACATCACATCATGACGTATTCGTTTTGAGCAACTCGTTTATTTAGCCGAACGAGCTTTGTAATGTAATGCTCGTCGCGAACGTTCCATTATTATTACATTACAACGTTCAGTTCTAAGTCAGTCGCCACCTTTAAAGATATGACTAAATTAATTTGTTACGCCTCTCCGCACAGTTTTTATTTTTGAACATAAATATTCAATGGTTTTCTTTTTCTGTTTTGCTCTTTCAGCATCGTTAACTTCATTTTTTTCTTTGTCCGTCCTCGAATTTAATAAAACTAGAAAAAAACGATCTTTATTTTATGTATTAAATAATTTTAGTATATACTTTACCTTGCAAATAAGCTTTTTTTTGAGGACTGCATGCAGTCGAGCTTCCGAATTTTGGACATTTGGACAAGCCACATCTGTAGCACTACACAAACAAAGCTGTTCCCTTGTCCAAAGAATGTCAATGCATTTCTTAATAAACTTTGAATCTCCAGTTATGCCACTGGCGACCTGATTAGCAGCTTTAAATTGTGCGTCCGTTAGTGTAAACTACGAAAAAAAAATTGTAATAATTATTATAGATCAAAAAATTATGTATAAGTATTTACCCCAAGTTCATCTTCTCCATCGACAGATGGATTTTCTGATTCTGAAGGTTCTGCAACCGGTACGTCTTCAGATTCTTTGCTATTAATATCCTTTACGTCGATTTGATGAGTTATAACGTTATATGAGTTATATGAGTGATACCGAATATTGAGACGAACCAACTCTTTATTTTGATCAGCAACTTTCCCTGAACTGATCTTTTAAAATTTGCATTTCATTGGCCTGCAGGATGGAAGTTGTTCTAAGCTCAATTAGCTCAGCTTCCATTGCTTTATTTTTTTCAACTACTTCCATATAGTCTGTAAATGATATATGATCCCGAAGTATCCTAAAAGACGATTAAAGTTTATTTAAAAAGAACTTTTGGTAACTGATTTATACTAATTACTTTACAGTTTCAATGGCATTCGTTTTCTTTTCTTTATCTTTAGATGACGCATTCAGCTGCCTCAAATTAGCCACTCTAGCCCTTTCTTTCTGAGCTTGCTCTTTTTTTTCTGATTATATAAAAAAAATTAGTTAACTGATAAATTTATTAGTTACAAAATTTTAAAACTTCAAAGAATATAAAATCTTTCAGATACGATACTTACAGTATTAACTTCGCTTTGTCATGTTCTTATCGTTCGTTCCTATTGTTGTTTCGGCTGGCCTACGAGTCCTTTTCTGACTCAATAAATTTACAAGTTCCTCTTCCGAGTCTAAAAATATTCCTATATAACTAAGACTAAAATAAGACACCTACCTGCTAATTTCAAAATAATAGCTTTATAGTAGCCTGCTAATGGTACACTTTTTTGCTTATTACTAAAGCTTCTCTTTATCTCATCAACGTGAAGAATTTTATGCTCACGAGTCATAACTTTTCATGGAATATCCCTATCTTGTGGACTCAAAAACACGTTGTATTGGTATACAACTCTAGATGGAGGTTATTAAAATCTTCAAAAAAAGTTTTAGGCACTTCTGTTTTGTCAGACTCATACTGCACATGTGGCTACATTGTTCTAAAAGTAATCAAGTACCGGACCTAAAACATTAATTAATATTTAAAAAATTAACTTACTTCATAATATATTAATAAAAGCTTGTATAAATGAGTTTTAAAGATAATAAACACAATGGCAATTTTTAGGTTATGTTTGCAAAAAATTATGAATTTATGTTTTACCTGCTTTTATTTCATTGAAATAAAACAATTTCGATGTTATGCAAAATATTACAAATCACTGCACTCTAAACAATAAACGATCACTATAAATTATAATATAATATCACGTGTACTATGATATCAATATTTACTATATTATTATAAATTAACGAAACTAAATAGTGGTACCAACAGAACAATTATTATAAATTACGTTTTGGTTTCGATGGCAATTTAAAGAAAAACAACGAATCGAAATCATCTGATTTATATAATATTAATTATATTAATCCGCTAATTACTGATTTGTTCGAAAATAAAAAAATAATTACGTAGAACTCAGATGTTGCTTGGATGTAAAATTGTAAGTTCAATTTTCAAACATTCAGATGAAATACTCTAATATACAATAATAATTTTATAATAATATGATTAAATAATAATAATATTTTTTAATAATTTTAGAACAAATACCCAAGTAATATTAATGTGTTTTGGAGAATTCACATATATTGCCGAATTTTCCAATTTTTATGAAAAAGATTAATTTTTATTTATTTTTTTTTATAATAGTTGGTCTCCTAGGAACCTAAAGCCTGTTTGACACAACGTTAAATTTTATATAAAATTTACATGTAAATTTTTATGTAAATTTGCACATATTTTTAACACATAATTCTATGTAGGTAAAAATAATTTTCTGTTTGCAACGATGTCAAATTTGATAAAAAATTTAACACGCGCGCTTGCGTATTAACAAACAGTTTAGGGACATTTTTCAGATATTTGGTTTCATTTGATTTTTATGAAATTTCGGTGAAATGTTTGTGAACTTCAAAAATCAAACTGGGCGGACTTTAGGCGTGAAAATGTCTACTGCGAACATTTACACGCACTTTTACCACCAAATTTAGAACATGTTCTAAATTTTTTTCATAAAAATTTAACACAAAATTTGCTGATAAATTTTCGATAAATTTTCATAAATTTAACGTCGTGTCAATATAAAATAATATAATAAATATAATAAAAAAAACACGTGGCACTCGCGGGTTCGACCCGCGAGTGCGGGTAAAGTAAAGTCGGTTTACGAACGATAATTTTACGTGATAACGTCATAAGAAAACGTTGATGAAAAATTTCATACTTTTATGAATTGAATTGAATTATTTTTTAATTAAATTAAATTAATTAATTATTTATTTTTTAATTAAAACAGATAATACGAATTAAAACTATGTTATACATTAACCCTCGATAGGCTTTTGCGTTATGTGCATGAAACATAATTGCATCATTTTGTGATCGCGAGATCGAACCTCATTTCGCTTTTTTTGTTTTTTATAATATTTAAAAATAAATAAATAATATTATATAAATACATATTTCTCATTTTATTAAATTTATGCATAAAATTAAAATCGCATATGCCCAAGGTCATGTCATACATCAAATATACTCATGGTCACATAATACCCATGGTCACATCACATCTGCACATGGTCACATTGCATCTGCCCATGGTCACATTGCATTTACCCATGGTCACATTGCATCTGCCCATGGTCACATTACGTGCCCATGGGTATATCCCCAAGAAGTTTGGGGATATGACCAATGTGACCATGGGCACACATGGGAACATTTCGACCAGGGTGTTTGAGTAATGCCCCGGTGATTTGTTTTTCCTTCATGATATAATTTGATCACGTTTGTCTGTTCCTCTTTATCTGAAATTATTTGTAATCTCTCTGTGTACCTGATCAATTTAGGTCCATTATTTGTGAAATATTTTGTATAGACTACACAAAAACTTTTATAAGTATCTTCTTTATCAAACCAGAGGTAATACCATTGTTCCGCAAAAGTATTTTCTTTGAGAAAATTTAAAATTTCATTTTCGTTGTTCGATTTGGGGATGTTCACGTATTTAATAATTTTGTTATCTAATTTAGTTGTTTTTACCGCGAGTTCACCTTGGTGGATAGTTTTAATTATAAATTGTTGTTTTTTGTCATCTATCGCTTCCTTGAGAATTGGTATAACCTCTCTTGGTTCGTCATTTAATCTAGAGTGAATTGTTTGATTTTCGTTGTCAACTTGAGTTACATTATCAGTTAGGTCTACTTCACTTCGGTTGATTGCTGCTTCCAGCATTATTAATCGAATATTTTCAGGTGTAGGTGAAGGTACCTCTAATGCTTCAAGTTCTGAATAAAGATCGGGCACATTAACGATCATAGATACACTATCATTGTCACTATCATTTTCGTCACCTTCCATTGCGTTAATTTGGATTCGTGATAATGCGTCGGCGTTGGTGTTTAGTTTGCCCTTTTTATAAATGATTTTGTAGTCGTACTCTTCTAATCGGAGTTTCCATCTTGCCAATTTTGCATTTGGTTTCTTTAAATTCATTAGCCATACCAACGGACGATGGTCAGTGTAGCTTGAGAACTTCCTTCCGTATAAATATGGTCGAAAATATTTAGTTGCGTATACTATGCTCAAAAGTTCCTTTTCGATTGTAGAATACTTTTGTTCTGTTTCGCTCAGTGTTCTGGAAACATATGCAATTGGTCGATCGCTTACTACAATGCCTTGTGAGAGTACTGCTCCAAGTGCTACATTAGATGCATCCGTTGTTAAAATAAATTCTTTGTCGAAATCTGGATATTGAAGTATGAGGTCATTCAGGCCCGGACTGGCCATAGGGCAGATCGGGCAAATGCCCGATGGGCCGGTGCAGTCAAAGAGCCGCCTAACCAGTAGCTGATTTTATCGCAAAAAAAATTATGCTATTTTATATAGGTAATACACAACAAAGTATCAAAATGGTTAATAAAACTTAAAATTTTAGCACAATAAATTTATAAATAACAAAAACCGTTCAAATACAACGTAATATATTGATGTCTACCAGCCACTTCTTATCACTTGTGCGCAGTGGCGTAGCCAGGGGGAGGGCTAGGGGACTATAGCCTCCCCCCAGACACTTCCTTTTTTTTAATGACTATAGTCGCTTTTTTACCGGTTCAATAAAAAATTTAAAAAAAATATTATTGTGTTGAACTGTTCGATATGATTGTAGTTAGGTACTGTTTTTAGTGTAGGTACTTGTTGCTTGTTGATAGCTAATCAGCCAGGCCAGTTAATTTAGGTCTGGCATCCTCGGGCCCCCAGGGGCGGATTTACCAAATTGTCACCTATGAGCACCATTTTGAGATGCCGCCCCTGTTATACTTAAGGGCTAACAGGGATGGTTCGGCGCAAAGGGGAGTGCAAGTAGCGGCATGGTCAACGGATTTTTAGTGTTTACTGAAATTTTAAATACAAAATAACTTCACTATGGATAATAATTAGCAATCAGTGTCAATTCTTAATCTTATAATGACTGTTATTTATTGAAAATAAGGGAAGGTATATTATAATAAGAAGATTGTCAATAAAAATCAATGATAAATCTTTCGGAAAAGCCGTTCTTTAATTCTCATTTCAATTTAAGATATGTAACAGTGGTACCATAATAATTATACTCAAAAATAAGATGACCACGCCTCTTTTTTCAAAAAATTTTTGCCTGCGGCGCGTTCCTTTGGCATAGCTCGCTTTGCTCGGATCCTTTAGCCCCCCCCCCCCATAACAAAATCCTGGCTGCACCACTGTTTGTGCGTGATTAAGTATAAAATAAATAAAAAAATATAAAATAAGTATAAAATAAATTAAAGAAAAATAAAGAAAAAAAAAGTAAAAAAGAAAGTGTTTAAAAGAAAGAAAAGCGTATCTACATAATGATAATAAAGTCGCCCAATTGTCGACCAAATACAAAGTGGTGATGACATTGTAATTTTTTTTTTCATGTTAGTATGCAATTCTTTTCATTTTGCATGCAATTTAGTTCAGTATTTTTGTGAGTGCATTTGTTTTTCATTTTGTTAGATGTATTATAAAATGGCAAAGTCCAAAATAATACTAATAAAAAATGTCTTTCACAATTAGAACTAAAAAACTAAAAAAACAAAAATTAAACAAAATAACTATGTTTTTTTCATGAATTTTGGCCATTATACGTTTTATAAAAAATAAATATGTTAAGAGTACATGTAGCGTTTCTGTGGGAAGTAGGGGGCCGACAGTCTCTAAAATGCCCGGGCTGGTTTTAGGTCCCAGTCCGGGCCTGGGGTCATTCATTAAAATTTGTTTGCTGTCCTCAAATGCTTTAATAAATTCTTGATCGTGTTTTATTTTGCACCCTCTTTCAAACATTTTGTCAGTGGCTTAGTCAATTTTGCGAAATCCTTAATAAATTTTCTATAATACCCTAGTAGTCCTAAATAACTTTTAATTTCTTTTGTAGTTTTCGGTAATGGGAAATTTTTAACTGCCCTGACTTTATCTGGGTTAGGTTTCACTCCGTTCTGTGTAATTACGTGACCTAGATATGACACTTCTTTTTGTAAAAATGAACATTTTTCTAATTAAACTTTGAAATTTGAATTTCTTAATCGGTCGAAAACGGCTTTTAATTTTTCGATATGCTCTTGTAAAGATGTTGAGAATACAATTATGTCATCCGGGTATACTAAACACATTTCATTTTGGATGCCCCTCATTATGTTATCCATGACGCGTTGAAATGTTGAAGGTGCATTTTTTAACCCAAAACTCATCCGTTTGAATTCGTAGTGTCTTCGTTGTGTACTGAAGGCTGTTTTAGGTGTATCTTGTGGGTCCATTTCAACCTGATGGTAACCTGATGCTAAATCAAGTGTTGTAAAATATTGGCTGCGTCCCAATTTGTCTAGGATATCGTTAATATTAGGTATGGGATATTTATCGGATATCGATTTATCATTAATTTTGCGATAATCGATTACCATTCTCCACTGTATTTTCCCATTTGCGTCTTTTTTTTAGCACTAAATGAACTGGTGAGCTCCATGGGGAGTTCGATTCTTGAATTATGTCTTGCCTTAACATTTCGTTAACTTGTCTATTTCCTTCGTTTGAAAAGGTGGTTGTCGATAAGCTTTTGTATAAATCGGTACTTCATCGGTTAAATGAATTTGGTGTTTAATTTGGTTAGTGAAACTTAAAGGAATATCTTGGTGATGAAAAAATCTTTATATTGAAAGGAAAGTTGTTTGATTAAGCGTTGTTCTTCTGGGTTCATGTGGTCCACATTAATTTTTTTTAAGTTTTCCTTTAGTAGTTCTTCATAATTTTGGGTATGATCAACTTCCATTGGTTCGATATTATTTACTTCGATCTGTTCGTTAATTAACGGTTCGACATTCAATGGTGTTGTAAAAGTGATTTGCTAAATTTTCTCTGACGAATTTGTAACAGTGGTGATTGCAAAATTATTTGTGCACTTTACTAAAGCTTTAGGATATTCAATACCATTTTTAAGTTTTCGATACCTAATTATTCCTTCCTGATTTTCCAAATTAACAGGGATTTTCACAACCTTCTGTGTACGTGGTTCTACTGTAATTTGATAATTTTGATGTTGATTAATTTCGAAATGGAGGGGGATATTACCAAATTTTGTTTTTATGGTTTTGTTTTTGATATCGATCTCTGCATCAATTAATTCTAACAAGTCAATTCCTATTAGTCCATTATAATTTTTATTGAAATCTAAAATGTAAAATTTGTGTTTGAGGTTTGTTCCTAGAAGAGGTTTTAAATTTACCATGGCTACTAGATCGTGTGTTGATTGTTTGTGTGCTGTTTGGATTTGAAAGGATTCATGAAATAATTCAGAAGAAAAATGCTGTACTGCATTTTCTCTATTCAGCAATGATTTTGTCGATCCTGTATCTATCATAAGCTTAAAATTAAATTTTAGAAATTTTATGTATGCTAATTTTGATTGTGATATGGAGTTAATATTTATTTTTGTTATAATCTTATTTATGTCTGGGCCCTGTTTTATAATGAAAATTTACTAATAGTATTAGCCTTGTAATTTGTAATTTGTAAAATTTTGTTTCATAATGGAAAAGTACAATTCTACAAAGTACAAGTTGTATTATCAAAAATATTAGTAAATTATACAAATCTCTGTTTCATAATATTAACTAATAATATTAATTTGTTAAAAATATTAGTATTCACTAATATAATTTATACAAGTATTCGTTTACCCATATTATCAAAATATTAGTAAAGTACTGTCATTATTTTGCATTTTTTTATTAAGTTTTTGATCGAAATTTGTAAGATAGAAGTTCAAGTATGTTGCAAGATTTACTTTTTAATTCATTTGGTGACGAAGAAGAGGTTATAGCTCTTAATCGGCGCAGGAAAATTTTTAGAAGACGTATAAATTTTGGATTTGAGTCATCTTTGAAATACAATGAACGGTTTAGGATGTCTGCCACTAAATTGGAGATGTTGTTGCTAGAAATAGGGCCTCTACTTGCACATCAATCAAAAAAAGGTGGAGCATTGTCTCCTAAGCAACAATTAAGTGTAGCCTTACACTGGCTTGGAAGTGGCAGTCAGTACCATACAGTGGGAGATATGCACGGCGTTAGCAAAGCGACTATCTGTCGTTCTCTGAAGGCCGTCGTTACCGTGGTTAATGAACGCTTATTCAATACAGTCATAGCATGGCCGGAAAATTTAGCTACCGAAGTTAATCGATTTTACTCAGTAGCTAGATTTCTTCATGTCTGCGGAGTAATAGATGGATCATTGATACCAATCGATGCACCGGTTGAAAATGAAGCGGCATTTATAGATCGGCATGGTAATCATTCAATAAATTGCATGTTTGTTTGCGGCCCGTCAGGAATATTTTACTATGTTAGTTCGAGGTGGCCAGGAAGTGTTCACGACTCCCGTGTTCTCCGTAATAGCACACTGTTTCAAAGAATGGAATTAAATAACATATTTCCTAATGCAGTACTTTTGGGAGATTCAGGCTATCCTCGAAAATGCTGGCTCATGACACCTCTGCACCACGATCCTAATAATGAGGCCGAAAGAAGATACAACTGTAGACTTAAGACAACTAGACAAGTAATAGAACAAGATTTGCAATATCCCGCAGCAAAAATAAGACAACAAATATTAAATTCTATGCAGTGAAATTAAAGATAATGCAGTTTATTAAAGTTTACTTCATAATTATTAATGTAGTATAATGTGTACATTATCAAATTCAACAAATTTTGATTGTATTTTTTTAGAAATTTTTTTGTACGGTCTATTCAATAATAACGTTGTTGGCTTCTAAATCATCTTCATTGAGAATTTCGATGTTTTCACTGCTATTAATATTTTCATTTTGTGGCATCGTATGATTTACTTTAAAGATGTCTGCGGTATATAAACTTGGTGGTAATCCCTGTTCAATTTCTAATTTTCTGCACTCCAGTTTACTTTTATATAATTGAATTTCTAAAAGTTTAATCTGGAGATTTCTTTTCTTAACTAGTAGATCAAATTTGTCTGTAAAACAATAAGATGTAATAGAGTGCTTTACAATCTGATAACAATCCGCTGTAGTATAGATAGAAAGACAAATAGAAAATTGGCTTGTGTCAACAGTGATTAGTAAATACTAAATACCTATTGATTTTTTTAGGACACATGTTTTGGATTTTGGTGAACGTGAGGTGGCTGTGCTTGTACTTGGTTCAAATACTGAATCAGCGGCTGTTAGATTTTCGTCTAGAACAATTTCTTCAATTGATGATTCGGCAACATCAAGTCCCATGATAGCCAGCGAATCCTTACCAATTATGTCGATTACTTCATTGTCGACATCAGTCAGGATTTTGTCTGTCTCTCCACTGGAACCCGTTGTATTTGCATTATCTATTTTCTTCTAAGTACACAAATAAAAAAATTTTTAAAAATGGAAATAATAAATAGATACATTATTTTAGACTTCAATTGTTATTTTTAATCAATAGATAAGTGGTTTAAGTAGTGTAACTCGATATTAATCATATCAAATTTTTAGCATAAACCAAAAAATGCACAAAACACTTTTTCGAAAACTAAAATGTTTAAGTCATCACAATATATAAATACACTGTATGTATATTATCGCAAACGTTTTCACCATACTATGGCATCATCAGGCGATGAACTAGTTGAACTAGTTGAACTTGTTGAACTAGTTGAACTAGTTGAACTTTGCATATTGAAGTTTATTAGAAACAAATTCCCCCCTTTTCGAATTTTGATAGGAAAAGCGGAAAATATGCGTACACGATTTAACCACATATTTCACTTTCAAGCCATAATTGATAGAGTTAACATCACAAATTTTGGAAACTTTGGTTAACTCAAATAGTTTAATTTCCATAAGAACCGAACAACAGGTAATAATTTAACTGAATTGTGATAGTTGACCAGGAAGTTATTGTTAATTTTTGAATAAGTTCTTCTTTGTTCTTCATTTTGGTTATTTGTTATTTGTTTAAAAAAAAAAAACCTAAATTGAAACGTTAGTTGTAATTTAAAATTACAAAAGTTGTAGATTGCCCCAATTTCAAAATTTCATGTGTATGAACTTAGAGAAATATACAGGACAGATCTACGTATTGATTTGTTATATTGTTAATATAACAGATATGATAATTCATAAAATGGTAAAGTTATTAACATGTGATAACATTTTTTAATAAAATTAATTTTTACGTGTTAGATGAAATTGAAAAATAATTAAATTCATAACTTACATAAAATTGTTCAAAAACTATTTAAATGAATTATATAGTTTGCGACACCCTGTTATAACCAATTTTTCGATTTTCTGAATCTCATCACGCAAACCTGGAAAAAATATTGAAATTATTGAAAAGTATTAAAAAATATTATCACATGTTAATAACTTTACCATTTTATAAAAATTTTATGTTGCGCCAACGAAGTCAAATGTTAACAATCATCCGAAACGATTCAATTATTTTTTTATTTTCAACAATATATTTTGAATTTGCAATACAGTAAAAGTAGTAGAAATTAATTGGAAACCTGCAGGCAAATAGCTATTCGGCGCGCGGGGTATACTTTTTGAATTATTATAAATTTTCTTGTTCTATCGTCGATTATTGTAGATGCGAATTTATTAAGTTTTCGTTCAATATAATTTGAAACCTGTCTGACTTTGGGTTTTCTTGATACATAAATTATTTTTACAGTTTTAATAATAGGTTGCTTAATAAAGTCAGTGGCGCCAATATTTTATAAATTTTTAGGCAGCCTAAAATATTTTTAATTTCTTTTCTAATATATAAAAGAACCTGCGACACGCTCTCCCCCTATCCATCAATCCCTATTATGATATTTTGAATCTTGTGACTATATAACCTTCTTAATTCAAAAAAAAGAAATGTCCGGTTAACAATGGTTCTACCGGTAACCATAGTCACAAGATTCAAAATTATCATAATAATTTTCTTGAATTTGATTTCCATTACACACATCAAAATTATTGCATTCTTGGTCAACATTCTGATGGTATAACTATTCTGATATCTATTTGCGTGTAGGTTGACTCGTTCTCTTGGTATGTGCGGATGACGTATCCATTGGTTCTGCTGCTAGAAGGCTAGATCGTTGAAACTGTCGTCCTCGGAAATTTGAGAAATTTTGGTTTGAATAATTTTGATTTGGATAATTGTTTCTAAACATCGGATTCACTATAGGTTTAAGTGAATTGGCCGGTTGCTTGATTTCTATTGGGTTATAGCGGCGTTGACCGTTATTAAATGAATTTGTTTTTGATTGAGCATACATGAAATTTGTATACATACATGAAAAAAATGTCCTAATGCTTCCTCCAATGTTGTAGGGTTTTTGAGTCTTACTACTAAGCCAATTTGCCCATGCAAACCTTGCAAGAATGTTTGCAATGTTAAATCGTCATATAGTCGCGTTTCGATGGTTTTTACATTTTGGTCCATTTTCTTTAGTTGCAATCTGGTTAATAGTAAACAACGTACATCCTGACATCGCATACCAAATTGATATGATGATTAATTTTTCAATGGTTTTAAGCTCATTAAATCTTTGAGTAGGCAATTTTCATTCCTTTGGTCCTCAAAATGTCGTATAAGTGATCTTTAATATTGCCTCAAGTAGTTGCATTTTCCCTACTTGCAATTAAGGTTAATGCACGACCTTCTAACTTGCTGAGTATAATTTGAATTAATTGTCTGTTTATGTCCGATGGTGTCGTAGTACTATGCAGAGATAATAAATGTTCACATGCACTTGTAAAGATTGATAAGGTTGCTGCGTTACCATCGTATTTTGGTATGACGTCGATGTGTAATTTTTCTAATTTTGCCATTGTACTTGTATTGCTTAATTCGAGATATTGGTTTAATTGTTGACTTTGTTCTTGTATGATTTCGTTGTTTAATGATAATTGTGATAATAAGTTTGAAATTTCGGATTCTGACATAGGAGATTATAAATAAGAATTTGAGCAAAAACTTACGCAATGAATACCAAGAGCGTTGTAAATTTCTTCATCACAGGTAGTTTCCCTCGTAGTTGTGTTGAATTATTTTTCGTTGTTCCTCCTTGAATCGGTAGGCTTTCTTCTTGTTACACTTGTTTTATGTTGATTATTTTATTATCGCGAAACCGTGTTTCTATTTATTTAAATTTTAAATTTCACTTAACACTAGGTTCGTCAGTTAATCGTTGATACGAAAAGGTGCTTTTTTAGAAATTATATCTAATGCCCTTCTGACATCCGTCCCGACTGCGCCAGTTAAGTATTTCACCCAAAAATTATTTAAAAAAATACAAATTTAGGTGATTAACAATTTATTGTAGCAACTTACAGCGATTTTAGCATATAAACTACTGACTGTTATTACAATTGGCTATCGTGTTTTTATTATAAGAAAAATGCTTATGTTTAATTATTATACACATGTTTACAATGCATATACATCATCACTTAATCTAATGGAGACTAATGTTTCCAAGCTTCAGGTGGATGCTTGGGAATACTTTTAGTAGACTTGTTTTATACGCATAATAATATACCATTATGTGTTACTTGAATGTACCTACTACCAACGGAAAGCAGTGATACTAACTGATCACCAAACACATCATAAAATTCACTATATTTTACGTAAACTTTTAAGGAAGTGAGTGCCGCCCCATTCCTTAAAATTCGTTAAAACTTCTCTTAAAACTTCTTTTAAGGAAAATTTTAACAAAATTTTTCAAGTGTAAATAGTGAAACGTTTGTCTTATGGCTGAAACTAGAAAGCTATTGGGATTCTATTTAACAGCCTTGTACGTTTTAAATTGGAGTATTGCAGTATTATTTGGAACTCGTCGCATGCGATGAATGCATTGGCACCAGAACAAGTGCAGGGTAGATTGCTAAGATATTTACAATATATGGAAACGGGTACTTATCCGTCCTATATTGTGCGTAGTGATAGTCTCAAATTGAAATATAATGTAATTGAGTTGCGTGCTAGGCGAGAATACAGCTCAGCCTCGTTCCTTTACAAAGTTCTTAAAGGGTTATATAATTGTCCGAGAATTGTTCAAATGATAGAAATAAGAGTACCTCGCTCATGCAATACGCGAATTCGCAGTACGATACAGGTTCCCCCGGCAAGAACGCTCTATATGACTCATGCACCGCTGCACACCATTTGCCATAGTTTTAATTATTTGCTTCTGAATTCAAATGTAGAATATGACATCAGCCTCACGCATTTTAAAGAAATTGCGAGAAACGTCTTTAACCGAATGCCTATTAGGTAATTTTAGTAAATTTTGGGTGTGAAGCCTCTCGCATCTCGCATGTGGTGTCGAAGTCGCAGTTCGTTTAATGTAATATAATACAGGTATATGTATTTATCTACATGTAATTAGGCCCTCGGCCTGTATGTAGTGTGAAATTTAACACAATAAAAATAAAATAAAATAAAATAAAAAATAAAAATTTTAAGTAACATATTATAATGTAAACAGGCTTTTATATTTTGACATTAAATCGGGTTTTTAAAGATTAGTATTTAGTATTACAAACGTATTCGAAATATTTCACAAAATATTGGCTTTCAGCAAAACTCAATTTTAAGAAAATTTTATTTATGTATAAAATAAACAAAACGTTAAAATAATAAATTTTAACTGTTCAAAATATAATAAAAAAATAACCTAAAAAATGAATTTTTTAATTATTTACTGTAGTAGTTAGTATAGTATGTAATGTTAAATATCGTATTACATAGTTTTTAAAATTTTTATCATATCTTTCAACATTCTTGGTCAGCATTTAAAAATGTTTGTCAGTTTTATTCTTTGTTTATTCAAATATTCTAAGTCCAACCCTGTTATATTATCATATTGTTTTTATTGTTTTTTAAATATGATTTTTCTATGTAAGTATGTATTCTTTACTTATCAGTTAAAATTCATTATTTTAATATTTGTTTAGTTTGTTTATTGTTCAAAATATATTGTATAATATTATATAATAAAAGCTTTTAGTTTGAAAGTTTTAAAGCTAAAGTTTGAAATAAATATTAAGAAGATTTTAATATATTAATTTTTAACTTGTGATAATTATATCAAGTAAATTTAAAAGTAAACAAGTTAATTAAACGTATATATAAAATATAAATAAATAAAATTATATTTAACGTTTAATTAACTTGTTTACTTTTAAATTTACTTGATATAAGAAGATTTTATGATAAATTAGTATGTATTGTAAAATATAACATTAAAATAATAAAATTTTAATCGTGAACTAAAAATTACATAGGTAGGTACAAATGTATTATTTACATTTTATTTTACATTACATTTTTACATATTTTAACTGTTTAATAAAACATGTTTATCTTTGTGTTTAGTTTATGTTAAATTTTGATACCTATTTAGTTTCAAAAGATATCTAGGCACCTTCAACTCCCCCTTTGTTATGCTCCTGTTTAAAATAAGAAAACAGTTTATATCTTACATTTTGTATTCACCGCCTCAATAAATTCTTAAGTGACACAGTAACAAACAAAAATCAATATCTACATGAGCATGCGCAATTTAGAATAGCAAGCGGTTTAATAAATTTGACATCATGAATGTATTTTATATTTTATTTTTATATAATAAATAGCAGTACTACATACTTTATTGCTTTCAATTATTTTTTAAGAAATGCGCTAGCAACTTGATGTTCAAAAGGTAATCAAGAAAATTAAAAGTATAATAATAGGTGAATATGAAGAAAATAATAATAAATTGTTTATTCGTAGTTTTATGGAATTGTATAAAATTATGTTAGAAAAAATTAAACATAATAAAAAACAGGTAAGAGCGGCATTTATGTATATTTTATGGTTATCTTGCATGGCATTAATTGCATGTCCATTATTTAATATATTTCATATAGTACATATATTACATATTATTTTATAATACATTATAAAATAATATTATTATTTTAAATAGCACGTTCTACGTTGTAGAAAAATGTTTTTATCGTTATTTATATTTTGTTAAAGAAAATTTAATAGGTAATTAAGAATTTTGTATAATTATCCGATCAAAGTATATTAATGCAGCTGTATTTAACATGAAATTTAAAAATTCAACAAACAAAATCAGTTCATTCATTATTAGAATTTTGAATATTAAATGTGCATTTTAAATATTTCCATAGTGACAACAATTTTGTATTCTATTAATAGTAAGTTATTGAATATTTTGTATACAGAAGTAATATGTATATTAAATTATTGAGAACCAAATTGTATCAAAATATTAATCGTGTTCTGTAAAATATAATTTATTTTCAACAAACAATTTTTTTAAGTAATATTGGTTAAACTTAAAAATAATTTTTATATGGTTACTGTCATGTAACCTATCACAAGAATTGAACTTTTTTCTATTGACCATTGAAAAGAAGACAATTTTCTGAGTATATTAACACAAAAAATTTTTTGGTTTATGCAATAATTGTCGAAATTACGTCATTTTAAAAATGCGATTTAGCAGGGGCGTGTAACTTGATATACCCAGTTGTGCCGTGTCTTACGCGTGGTCTAGAGTCAGTACTGTAGGCCACCAGTTCAGCATGCAAATTGAAATGTTAAGATTTCAGCTTTAAAATTTGTAATTTTAATTGCGTTTTTGATGGGTTTCGAATTATTAGGTTAATTAAAATATCGGAATATATTAATATATAGTAAATTTTATGTGTTAGTCAAAAAAACAAGGCCGCCGGGCGCCTTTGGCCTTATTATAAAATAACTTATTTATGGCAAATCTCGGATTCCAGGTAAACGTAGTTCTGTGTTTTCGAGTTCCACCTTTGGCGAGTTCTGCCATTCTTCAGGGATATTTTTAAATTGTTTTGCGTAAGGTGAAAAAATAAAACAGACCCGGAGGGCGCCGAAAAGGTGTATCTAAAATACATGACTAACACATAAAATTTACTATATATTAATGTATTCCGATATTTTAATTAACATAATAATTCGAAACCCATCCAAAACGCAATTAAAATTACGAATTTTAAAGCTTAAATCTTAACATTTCAATTTGCATGCTGAACGGGTGGCCTACAGTACTGACTCTAGACCACGCGTAAGACACGGCAGAACTGGGTATATCAAGTTACATGCCCCTGCTAAATCGCATTTTTAAAATGACGTAATTTCGACAATTATTGCATAATCCAAAAAATTTTTTGTGTTAATATACTCAGAAAATTGTCCTCTTTCCAATGGTCAATAGGAAATTTTTGTGATAGGTTACGTCACAGTTCCCGCTGGCATAAATGTGAAATTGAAACTTATGCCTTAAATAGCTTGTAATAAAATATTACAAAATTCCTCCTATACAAAAGAGCAATTTGTACTGCAAAATACCGATAATCTAGAATAATTAAAAATTAAACGTTAGGGTTGGTGGAATTTTAGTTATAATACAAATGTTGGTATAAAAACTTCCTCAGGCTAGCTCAGAAAAGACTTAAAGTTTGAAATTCGTTTACCAGACAGTAGCCCAAACCAGTTATAGATAAAAAGATACTTAGTGATAAATAGATTTTAATTTCGTACTTCACAAAATACGAAATATAAGCTAACAACGTAGAAAAAATTTAAAGGAGATAAAAGAGGATTACAGCGCAGCAAATAAAATAAACTAGATTGACCCAAAATTATCCTTCCATATTTTGTTAACAAACAAAAATCAATATCAAAAACAATATTCACAACATTTATAAATGTTCGTGCACAATATACTTTGCGTGTAAAAGTGTTGTTTTATCTTAAACACCAACGAGGGAATTTAATAAAATTATAAATTTAAGACGCAGTAAAATCATACAATTTTGATTTTCAATGTCTAAATTAATGTTTACATGTGTAATGTTTGTTTACAAATGTTTACAACTAATGTCTACACTCCTGGACAAAAGTCTTTACACAGTATAAATTATTTTTATTAATCGAAATTATTCATAATTACGGAGCGTTTGCCCACCAATAACTCTGAAAGGTCGTATGCTACCGCACTCGATGATATGAAGTACCTTGGAATGCATCTGGATAAACGGCTTACATATAAAAAGCATATCTGGACGAAACGAAAGCAACTAAGTCCAAATTCCGAGAAATCTATTGGTTCCTGGAGCGTAAATCTAAATTATCACTAGAAAATAAAGTTCTTCTCTACAAGTGTATCATAAAACCCATATGGATGGACGACTCACCTAGCAATTCAAACATTGAATCAATCAAAAGTGCTTCGCATTATTGCAAATGCACTATAGTATGTCCCAAATAAAGTTGTCCATAATGACTTACAAATAAACACTGTGAAAAGTGAGATAGCATCTTACATCAAAGCAAACTAAGGGTCCACGCAAACAAATTGACTATGAAGCTACGTGAAAAATCCTCTAGTATACCACGCATTGACTTAAACAGTATCACCCACAGAATCTTTCAAATAGATTTGTTTAAGTGTTATCTATGTGTAAAATCTTTACATCATTAAAATCTATCTTTAGACTTGCTCTCATATATGACATTTAATGATAAACCATTTACTGAATGTTTCTTTTAAGGCGGCAAATTTACATGTTATTTGGCCATAAGAACAAACATTTGTTCAATTCGAATATTAAGTAATGTGCAGCAATGAAAATTTTACAGGTTACTTTACGAAAACATTGTGAAAATAACAGCAAATAATAATTATTATCTGAGTAATAAAATAAATAAAGTGACTACGAATCGACGTCTTTAGTATTACATAAATTAATTGACGATTATTAAATTAATATACATAATGTGTTGCTGATTTTGTCACGTTATTAAAAGCATAATTGCAATCATAATATATAAGCTGAAATCTGAATATTTAATGTAGTTATAAGCAAGAAGAACGAATGTTTGTGGTCTGCCTGAGATAGTATCATGTAAATTTAACTAAAAAAAATTTTCACTAGATGGCGTGTAAATCAATAATTTTTAATATAATAAAAATGTGCACTCGAATTTTGAGAAACTCCTGTATTTTAAATATTATTGTAGTGACAGATGAAAGAAAGTTTTAATTGTAAACTTTTCATTTTTTTTTAATTAAAAAATGAAATAAAACTGAAAATAGTACAAGCAAATGATATAGTATAGTATTAAACAACAAGTTTAGAAAAGTAAAGTTTTACTAAACGAATGTAGCTTTTGAGTATGAGCGAGCACAGCGAGCGAAAACTTACTAGAATACTAGAAAACTTAACAATCTCACTTTTATAATAAATTAATATTAGATAACTTACACAAAATTAGAATAAAAAAATAAAAATTAACTATTGTTATGTAAATAAATGAAGCCGTGTCTGGTTACTAGATTACGGAAATTCTACACAAATATCTACTTAGAAATTTTTGACGTGATAACATCTTATAAATCGATATACTGACAGCACGCACGAAAAAACATGACTCATTGTCACGTTCCGCTTGAGCCAAGCGAGAGAGCGGAACAAGCGATAGAGAGGCACGATCGGCTTTGCATTTATAAAGTGAAGTAAATATTTTATGTGAATACCATTGTTGATTGAGCGCCAAAATTATTTTATCGGAATACATAGACATCATTTGAATTATAAAATGCTATTAAAAAAAGTCTGTCCGGCGTGATATTCGAACTCGCGATCACCAAATGATGCAATTATGTTTCAAGCACATAACACACTAGGCTATTGAGGGTTAATGTAATAACATTGTTTTAATTCGTATTATCTGTTACATAAACATAATTCAATTTAATTCATAAAAGTATGCAATTTTTCATCAATGTTTTCTTATGACGCTATCACGTAAAATTATCTTCCGTAAACCTACTTTACAGACAACCCGAGTGCCACGTGTTTTTTTGAATTAGCAATAACTCAAGAACGGCGCTAGATGTCGAAAAACTGAATAAAAAATTTGCCTCCCTCGCCTCATACTCACCCCTCGTGAGTTATCGGTGGGAAGACATATGCAAAAATTTAGACGGATCGCGCGCAAAAAATGTAGTTTTACTAAACTCATATAGCTTTTAAGGTACTCGCTCGCTGTGCTGCTCATACTCAAAAGCTATATTCGTTTAATAAAACTTTATTTTTCTAAACTTGTTGTTTAATATACTATTTAATAGTTTGTTATACAAGCTACGCTAATGTAAGCGGAAAATTTGCCGCCTACTTTTGATAGACATATAACTTTACCCGAGACCACGAGACATCATTCAAAATTTTTCAAAAATTTGTCACCTTAAACAGATTGTAAATTTTACTACGACGTCACATTAAAACAAAAAAAATCTTAATTACATTCCTAAAAAGTGGGTTATCAAAGTGGCTAAAATCTTATTGCATTATAGTTGATAATTATAATATCGTAAATGTTATTAACATGTAATAATATTTTTTAATATTATTATCATATTCATATTATCATTAATATTATATTTTTTTATCATATCCGTTATATTAACAATATAACAAATTAATACGTAGATCTGTCCTGTATATTTCACTAAGTTCATACACATGAAATTTTGAAATTGGGGCAATCTACAACTTTTGTAATTTTAAATTACAACTAACGTTTCAATTTAGGTTTTTTTTTGGGGTTAGTTTAGTTTTCCGGTTTAGAATTTTTCAAAATAAGTTTATTTATTCATTTTGGCTTCAAGTAGGTATAATTTTTGTTTTTACAAAAGTCAAATAAATTTGACTTTAAATCAAGTTTGAATTTTTAATTTAAAAGCATAACTTTTCAATCATTTCAATAATTTTTCCAGGTTTGCCTGATGAGATTCTGAAAATCGAAACATCAGTTATAACAGGGTGTCGCAAACTATATCATTCAATTAAATAGTTTTTGAACAATTTTATGTAAGTTATGAATTAAATTATTTTTCAATTTCATCTAACATGTAAAACTTAATTTTATTAAAAAAGATAATTATAATACTCTATTTTCATTCTGTTGGCAAATTGGCCTTCTTTTCAGAACACTGCAAAGATAAAGAAATTCGTAATTTATTTTTCTTCTGATTGAAACAATATAGATCAATATCGCCTTAGTTACAATATGTCATAACACACTAATATTTCCCAAAGGAAATATGAAACGTCATCTCATATTGTCCCTAGGGAAATATGAAACGTCATTTTAAAGTATACAAAATACAAAATACAAAATACAAAATACAAAATACTAAAGCTGACTACTAAAAGTGACATTTAAGTGACGTTTAAAATAAAAAATGTGCCTACTTATTTTTATATTTTAAAAACCAACCTAACTTTTTCTGAATTATTTTGCGCGCATTCTGCGTGCTATTGATCTAGAATTTTGCATAAGGCTTCCTTCGACAAATTGCTAGGGGGGTTGAGAACGAGCAAAGGGGGGTAAATTTTTTGCTCAGTTTTTCGATATCTAGCGTCGTTTTCGAGTTATTGCAAATTCAAAATTTCAAATTTAATTATTGATGTAATATTAATATATTTAATAATATATTTTTCAATCAGAAGAAAACTATTGATTACAACACGGGAAATATGAATACATTTCCCTTGGTTGTCTATACATCTCTCGGGCTTTGCCCTCGAGATGTAACTAGCCAACCTCGGGAAATATACTATTCATATTACCCTAGTTGTAATAATAGCTATATTTAATCGTTATAAAAAAAAAGAAAATTTTAATAAAAAAAGCACTATACCTATAATTAAATTTAATAATTTATTATCCTCACAAACAGTGACGTAGCTAGGAATTTGGTTCGGGAGGGGGCCTGCGAGCGCAGCGAGCCATTTTTAATAGCGCCACAGGCAAAAACATTTCAAATTTTCAAGGTCATGCGCTCAATAGAAAGTTAAAAAATTACAATAAAAAATAATTTCTCCGAAAAAAGGATTTCGTCAGACATTTTAACGTTAACGACAATAATAATAGTTTGCAACTAATAAATAAACACTAAAAATTAAGTCATAGAAATTATTTTCATTCTAATATAATTATAATTGTAAAATTATTGCGTTTTTTTTTTTATTCCAAAAGTATTTATAACCTCTTCTACATTCCTGTGAACTAGTAAAGCTAAACCGCTTAACCTATTCTTGCCCGTACTATTTCTCAAATTTGGCTTTAATCGTTTTAAGATGGAAAATGTTCTTTCTACAGAGGCTGTAGTAACCGCTAATGTTCCTAAAATAATATATATATATATTCGGAAACATTAATATTGAACTGATTAAGAGCTTTCATTGTATATTTTGGAAGCAGCTCTCCTTCAGAGTTTTTTTTTATTTCTGATGCAAAATCAGCCATTATTTGCCTTCAAATATAGTATGATTAGTGTTTTGAAAATCATTTATACAGAACTCTATACATGGTTTGAAGTCATTCTAAAATTACGAATTAATAATTTCGGGGGAAATTAACCCCCCGTTGGCTACGCTACTGCTCACAAAGATTATTAATAAAATTGTTAAAAATATTATTAATAACGTGAAATTAAAATCGGACTTTTAGACAAAATCAGGAGTTTGTGAATTCATTTGTCTCAAAAATACATTAATCCTACCGGTAGATTTAAAAATACGATTTGATGAACACGCGGGATCTCACAGATTTACAGACAGAAACTCCAAATTCGGCAAACACTTATTAGACACAAACCACAAACATGAATGATATGAAATTTTGCATAATGTTCAAAAGTGCAAAAAATTGGATTTTTTAGAAGCAATGAAAATTAACAAATTAAAGTATTCATACTCTTTATTAAATAGTCAATCTGATTTAATTAACTCACATCTATTAAACATTTTTAATAATAAATAATAAACCTCACTTTTTTCAACAGGTATTATCAAATGCATTTGATACATCTGAAAATAACAAATAATATATATTTGTATATATTGCTATGTTTATTATTGCCCATGACACTAAAATCTTGAATTATCCATAGTTCGGGTAAAATTCATGTACAACGACTTTGGTCGAAACCATTGGGTTAAATAGGGAAATCATCTTAGAATTATTTTTAGCAAATTTCTTTCCAAGTCTTTATTGGGGGAGATTCAACTGAAAATAAAATGTTTATTAATTTATAAAGTAAATTTAGGCAACGTACCAGATATTTGTTATCGGAGAACCTTCAGCTACGTTTGGTCTGGCATTGCAAGTTTTGTTATGGTTAAAGTCAATCTGGACATTCCAATATTGCAAAGTTGGATTGTTTCCACCATAAAAAAATCGTTGTGCTGAAAATTGAAAATATTAAACATGCTGGAGTGAAAATTGTATAAAATTTGTGTTTATTATTGTTAGGTTAAGAATAGATTTAAGTGGTTACTTTTTGGGACGATTATATTGACCAAAATATTATAAAGATGCGACGAAAGACGATTAGGTTCGCGAGTGTTCACGGGTTTGTGAAAAATTAGGATTTTTGTGGTGCAAATGCGTGTAAGAAAAACGGTTGCATCGGAATTTAGCAAAAAGCCGTTTGGACTTACGAAAGAAGAGTCAAACGAGAAATGGAAAACATCATCGGAAAGAGCAGGAAATTCTCTTTAATTTAGGACAATTTGAAGATCCGATGATGAAAATTAAGAGTATAAGAAGAGATTCCATCCGAGAATGTGGACGGATCTGGACAATTTGAACTTTTTAATTGAAGCTGAAGTCCGACCGAAAACATTTAGGATAGGAAAATTTATACCAAAAGATGCAGGATTAAAAGTTAATGACTTTAGATAACTTTTAATCTCAAGAAAATTGTGTTGGTGGATACACCAAGTGAAATTAAGTACTTTAGTTGCAAAATTTTGGCATCCTATGGAACCGCGAATTATCATTGGCCGACGCGAAGATCATCCACCACCCTAAATTTTAATATGTGATTTAGTGGATTTTTATTGGTAAATGGCATTATCGATGGACATTGGTCAATCAGCCATAAAACGAATAATTTGGCCCGGATTCCGTATAAAAGGAGGTGCGTTTGTAAAAATAAGAGAGTTCGTTTCCAATTTTTGGACTGGTTGCTGCGGGAGCTTCTGCCCGACCAATCAGCAAATTTAAATAAAGTATTTTTCTGTGATAGAAAAATTTTGAAAAGTAATTTTCGGTGTTAGAAAAATTTGATGAAATTTTTTTTTGATAATTAAAAATTAATTTAATTATTCATGTAGTAAAGTTATAATTGTCGAGCAATGGCAAATTTAAATAAAGTATTTTTCTGTGATAGAAAAATTTTGAAAAGTAATTTTCGGTGTTAGAAAAATTTAATGAAATTTTTTTTTTTTAATTAAAAATTAATTTAATTATTCATGTAGTGAAATTATAATTGTCGAGCAATGGCAATTTAAATAAAATAATTACAAAAATTATTTACTATGAAAATTTACTTTCAACAACCAACAATTCTTCAAAGAAGACGTTAGTGGAAAAGATATAGTCAACTATAATTTCAAAAGGATTACGTGCAAATTTACCTGTTGGTTATGTGATAGTGCCGTCCTGAAATTTAAGTGATTAGGTTGTGTTGTGTTGAAAGGATTACATAAGAAGAATATAAAAGGTAGATAAAACAATTTTGATTGTAAAAATGTTGTGTTTTTTTTAGGTAAAAACGTTTTTTTAGTTTAAGTTTTAAAAATATGTGGGGTTAGGTTTATGTTTTTGTTTAATTGTAAAAAAAAATTGTACTTACGTGTGTTATGCAATTAAACCAGATGACAGAAATTTATAGTATTTCAATTCACTCCACAGCACAACGTTTATAATTTGTTTTCAGAAAAGTTTTTAAAACTGTCACGAAATTTGCACAGGTACATTTGGCGAGATGATAACGAGTATTGGTGGTTGCTAACTTACTTTCATAATCATAGTAATGGTATGTTCAGTGGCGTGTACATGATAAGTAAGATAGGTAGGTCTGCTATAGTTTAGTTTTTTATTATTGTTATCAATAAATGATAACTTGCGCCGGGCAATTTTAGGAGACCATCGTAGCTTATTTGTAACGTATCACAGCAATATATATATATATATATATATATATATATTTTTAATCCAAGTTGAGATCCTTATAAAACTAAGACAACCAGAGATCCCCATTAAAAATTACAAATTAGGCATATATATTCTCATTAATAATCTAGAAGCAATAATTTTGAATGTTGTCAACACAGAGGGGAAAGGATATCCCATTTTAATTTTTGTTGTTAAAAATTATGACAAGTGAGATCCTTAAACTAATATGAACAAGTTGAGATCCTTTAATGTATAAATTGTTATCTATAGGACAAGGCGAGATCATGCAATGTTGCCAAGTGTACAAGCAGTACAAGCATAAAAATATTTTGCAAAATTGCATAAAAATTATTGTTGCTTGCATTATTAGAGTGCAATGCATATAACTTTGTTTCTTTTGTGCTCTATTGTTAAAAAAAAGAACTTTTTATTAATAATTTTAAATTTTAAAAAAATTGCAAAATCAACATAAATCTTTGTTTAAAGACAAAAATAGGGTACAGATAAAAGTGTTTGTTTACAATATATTTAAAAAACAATAGCTATTGTAAAACCATTTGTATTGATTGATATTTTGTTTATTTAATTATTTTATTTTGTTTATTAATTATTTTCTTACGAATAAATTTTTAACTTTTACACTTGGGTTTTCTACTATCCTAAAAATATTCATAGGGCAAGGATAATAAACGACGAATAAATATTTATTGTGAAGTTATGGAATGAGTAACATCTGATTGATCAAATTTTGTATTCTACTTATTTAAATTTGACCAATAATTAGAAGTTAATTATTCAAAAACCTCACAAGTAAAAAATGCTTTTTTTTTGTTGTTTATAATTCCTTCCTTATTGTAAAAGAATCAAGTTTCATTCTATTAACTAAATTTCTAAACCATTTATCAAGAAAGGTACACCTTGGTTAGCATATCGGCAATCAAGACGCCAATGTTTTTTGATGATTCTAGAAATAAACCACGCTCACTAACATTGCACTGATAAAGCAATTTCTCGATAAAGTAAAGTTTATAAGATAATCCAGATTCTTAAATTTTTCATTAAACCAAAAATATCAGATATAAGCGAAACAGAAAATTTCAATAATTCGTATAGGTTGTCGCATTGTCAAATTTTTTGAAGCGCGGTTTTAATGATCCTACATTTCAAAATTTAAAAGAATTTATGTAGTAAATATACTCATTTCTAAGCTTCGTAAATCGGGTTACTGATTTAACTTAATTAAATTGAGAATCTTACTTTTGTTCGGTAAGCTACACAATAATATATTGCTGTGCAATAATTTAGTACTATTTTTTACAGAATAAATGTTCGTTTTTCCCACGCGTAACTTGCTCGGAGGTCAAAAACATTTCATACTACTTGTATGTAATTATAAAACATAAATTTAATTAAATATTAATTTAACCCAACTATACAAGCACAGTTAATTTTTGGTTTAACGATAACCTAAACTTTTTTAATTGACGAAGTGATAAATACTTAGAAGTAAACCACGGCCATTCACACTGCGCTGATAAAGCAAATTGATGATGAAGTAAAATATATATAACACAAATTCTTAAATCTTTGATTAAACCAAAAAACATGTGGTATAAACAAAACAGATATCTTCAGACATCGTCTAATTTTTTGAAGCGCGGTTTTGATCATTCTGCTATCAAGAATTTATATAATTTACTTCTTTTCAAACTTCGTAAATCGGGTTACCAATTGAACTTAATTAAATAAAGAATCTTAGTTTTGTTCAGTAAGCTACGTAAAAATATATTATGCTGTGCAATAAATTAATATTTTTCGCAGAATAAATGTTTACTTTTCACATACGTAACTTGCTCGGATGTCCAAAAATAAGAAATTTTCAATAATTCATATACCTACGTAGGTTGTCGCAATGTCAAATTTTTGAAGCGCCAGTTTGGTGATTCTACATTTAAGAATTATTTTCAATTTTCTAACTTGCTAATAGTATCGCATAAGTTTTTAGTAAAATTGTGCAACAAATTTAATAGCCTAATTTAGTAATTTATAAGAAAAGGTGCATTTAAAATAAATTTACAAAAATATTTAGTTATAATTTTCTTTACTATAAATAAACTTGAAAAAATATCTGCTAGCTAAAATTGCCGACTTGTTTTGAAATTTGAGCTTTGCTACGTTGCCAACTTGTCGGATCTCAGCGTGGCTAAAAACAATTGCAGATATACACATATACGCTTTGCCGATAGCAGCGCTCCACCAAACTACTCCTGAACTACTTTTGTATATAATTCGAAATATATCCAAAAAACGAGATCCAACCTAAAATTCAAAAGAGAGATCTAGTTTACCAACATTTAACGGAAAAATTCGATATACACGTTAAAAAAGACGAGATCCGAAAATGGATCTCGACTTTCCACAAGTGATCTCGTCTTGTTCATATTTATCACAAAAGGATCTCACTTTTTCTCTTTTTAAATCTATATATATATATATATATTGCAATGCCCCGAACTATCCAAATCTTATAAAAACTTTTTCTTAAACCATAAATTACTTATAACTGGGCATCCATTTTTTTAACAAGAGACTCTTCATTATTCCAAAAATAATTATTAAATCAAATCCAATTTTATTAATTCAATGCAATGTAAAATTTTAAATTGTTATTGGGCTCGTACTTTTAATTTTTAACGTTTATCTCGATCGCCTGTTTATCACTATCGACATTCGTTCCTACGAATGCAAATTTAATTTTTCAATTTCCAGTATCCAAATCGAATTTATTATTCGAAATATTCTTTTTCCAAAATTTAATCATCCAAATCAAGCCAAGTCGATACACTACCGTTCGGTAGCAAACCATCAAGTAATCCAATTTAACTTCAAATCTCAAAATTATGCTTCCAAAATAACAACAAAATAATGGACACGCATCAAATCCACTTTATTCAAATCAAATCAAAATAAAATATTACTTACAAATATCAAAATTATCAAAAACTCAGCGGGCATACCAATTTGGTATGGTAATTTTTGGTTGGCATCAAAAAGCCACGATAAAACTTCACTTCTACCAACATTAATTTCCAAAGTTTTACCTCCCAAAATTCAAATTCAAATATTTCTTAAACTTAATATCAAATTTAATGGCAAATTAACAGGGTAGGTAAAACTTTGGTTCGGAACATGACATTATAATGCCCTCTTATTTTTTTTTCAAAATTTGAAGATTTACAAAATGAAAATTTTTAAAACAAAATAAACTGATGTCTTGTTACGAATCAATAAAGTCAAAAATCTACCAAATATCAGAATATCTACAATATTTACAATAAAAACAAACAATAAACAAATAAATCAAAATCAAATTATCAAAATATCCAAATTTTTCATAATTAATTTGTTGAAGTAATATTTCTCGAATCATAGGAAATCAAAATCATAATTAAATCAAATTTTCACGTAAATAATAAATTCAATAAAAATTTTTATAAATAAACAAATCATTTAATTTTTAATAATACCAAATTTTCCGAATTTTTTTTTCTTTTGCTTCCTTCTCCGGTATTTCCACAGCATGAATCTCTTCCTTGGTAACAACATGTCCGGCTTCACTCTTGTCCACCCCCTACTATTCCAAATCTTCAAACTTCTCTCCGATCCATTTTTGTATGTCCTCTTTGATCCTGTTGAAATCTTCTTTTTGGTTGGTTCGTCAATTTTTGTATTTTCTTTTATTTCAACATTTTCATTTTTGTTTGTTTTAAATCCAAGTTTTTCATTTTTCCAGCCAAGTTCCGTTTTTCTTGTTGTAACCGTCAACCTTTGAACTTTTAATTTCCAAAATTTTCTTTTTATTTTCTTAATTTCGTTTCCGTTCTCAATGCAGCGTTTTAAATTTTTCTTCATTTTCAATAAATTTTGTGGAGCAAACAATCTAACAATTCCAACCTTTTCTTCCTTAACCATTACTTTATTAAATTTTAAATTTTTAACATTATTTCTCCTTTTCAAAATTTTTTTATCATTTGTGCCCTCTGCACTTTGCATTATTGAATCCAATTCCATTTTATTACTCTCTGTTTGCGTAATCTTCAAATTCTCTTCCATTTTATCTATTATTATTGTGTCTGTCTCTTTGTCAATGCATTCTGCGAATTCCTCCATTTTTTTATTTAATATTCTCCTGTCATCATCCATTGATTTATTTTTGTCTCTGAACATTTCATATTGTTTGTCGAGCGTGTCATTCATTTTAATGATGAATTCGAACATCATTTTCTCCATGCTTGACATTTTATTTTCTTGTTCCATTTTTATACGTTTTTGTTAAAATTTTTCTTTACAAATCAATTATTAGTTTTTATCATCTCGGGGTCAAAAAGTAGGTTGCTTTTTTTCAAACCCCACGTTGCTGCGCCAATAAATGCAATGCCCCGAACTATCCAAATCTTATAAAAACTTTTTCTTAAACCATAAATTACTTATAACTGGGCATCCATTTTTTTAACAAGAGACTCTTCATTATTCCAAAAATAATTATTAAATCAAATCCAATTTTATTAATTCAATGCAATGTAAAATTTTAAATTGTTATTGGGCTCGTACTTTTAATTTTTAACGTTTATCTCGATCGCCTGTTTATCACTATCGACATTCGTTCCTACGAATGCAAATTTAATTTTTCAATTTCCAGTATCCAAATCGAATTTATTATTCGAAATATTCTTTTTCCAAAATTTAATCATCCAAATCAAGCCAAGTCGATACACTACCGTTCGGTAGCAAACCATCAAGTAATCCAATTTAACTTCAAATCTCAAAATTATGCTTCCAAAATAACAACGAAATAATGGACACGCATCAAATCCACTTTATTCAAATCAAATCAAAATAAAATATTACTTACAAATATCAAAATTATCAAAAACTCAGCGGGCATACCAATCACGCGCCCGCTGTCCACCATTGTTGGCACCAAAAAGCCACGATAAAACTTCACTTCTACCAACATTAATTTCCAAAGTTTTACCTCCCAAAATTCAAATTCAAATATTTCTTAAACTTAATATCAAATTTAATGGCAAATTAACAGGGTAGGTAAAACTTTGGTTCGGAACATGACAATATATTGTTGTGTCCGCACTAACAAGGGAAACGTCAGGTATGCAAAATTTTGTTTTGGTTTATACTTACATTACGTAAAGATTACACCTAAGGCATTACGTGAACGAAATAGTAGCGCGCCATATTCAGCCAATTTTGAGAAAATCGAATTTGAAAATTTCTTCTTTTTCACGAAATAACTAAATAATAAAAGATAAAACTTGCAACAAAGGTTCCGTGGTAACGAGGTAGAGTGGTGGCTTTAATAAGCAAGAGTTCTAGGTTCGATTCCAGCATCTGTACTTTTTTTTCAAATATTTTTTTTTAATTAATTTTCTTTTTAAGTAATATGTAAATTAACAGATATTTAATAATTATTCGAAATTATTAATTTTTAATTAATTATTAATTACTAGATCCCGTAAAACTTACTGTTTTCCCTGTTTTTACGATGAATACCACCCGGAATCGTGCGAAACGTCGGTGTAAAAAATTATACAATGTAAAATGATCAGAAAATAATTAATATGTATAATAATAATATACTTCATATAATGTGTAAATACTTATTCAATTATGTAACTTTTCATTTCTTATTAAATATATAAATAAAATACGAAAAATATATAAATAAATACTTATTTAATTAAAAAATATAATTTTTAACAAATTCCAAAAATTTTTAACCGTTTCGAATAATAATCAATTTAAGAAATGTTTGAAAATACTGTTAGTAAGACAAAACGATATCGTCCGAATGTTGAGATCTGAAAAATTAATAATTTCGAATAATTATTAAATATATGTTAATTTACATATTACTTAAAAAGAAAATTAATTAAAAAAAAAATATTTGAAAAAAAAAAGTACCGATGCTAGAATTGAACCTAGAACCCTCGCTTATTAAAGCCATCACTCTACCACGTTACCACGGAACCTTTGTTGCAAGTTTTATCTTTTATCACGTTATTTCAGGCAAAAAGATGAAATTTTTAAATTCAATTTTCTCAAAATTGGCTGAATATGGCGCGCTACTATTTCATTCACGTAATGTCTTAGGTGTAATCTTTACGTAGTATAAGTATAAACCAAAACAAAATTTCGCATACCTGACGTTTCCCTTGTAAGTGATGAAAATGGGTTGCGAACTTAGCAATAAAATGACGGTATTTGCAACTAGAGGAACCACAAAGCAAAACTATATTTTAACATTTTATTACTAGTGTGTGTTTTATTTTTATATATTCTTAATTTTGATTTCAGTGTTTGTTTAATATTTTATGTTTGTCTAGTTAGTAAGTTTTTTTGTTTCGAATTTGATTTTTATTTTATGTTTGTATTATGACTCACGTAAATGCCGACAACAGCAATATTTTAAATAATAAAAATCTAGATGTAAAAAAAAAGAAGACAGTTTAAAATGGATATCCAAGGCGATAGAAGAGTTAATCAAAAAAAAGAGTTAGTCACATAAAGATTTGAAAGCAATCGGTCGACGAAAGTTTGAAGGCAGTTAGTCAGAAAAATATTTGTAAAGCGGTCGGTCGACGAAGGTTTGAAGACAGTTAGTCAGAAAAAGATTTGTAAAGCGGTCGGTCGACGAAGGTTTGAAGGCAGTTTAGTCAGATATTTAGCAGAGCGGTCGGTGAAGAATAAATTCAAGAAGGAAGATAACAGTGCTTTTGTCTATAGAAAAGCTGGGGTCGGCTATTTGCGTGAGTTTTTGCTATTGTTAAAATTTTGTTCCTATTTTTTTTATATTTTAACTTTGCAAATAAAAATTATAAAACCGTTATTTTATTGTTTACTTGTAACAATCTTTCACATTCGAGAACCTACGTTATCCCATTGACGAGATAAGAGGCGCGCATAAGGTCGCAGCAAAATATATATATATATATATATATATATATATATATATATATTGTGGTGTTTCAAAATGATTGCGACTCACCCTATGCATTTTGGTGAAATATTGGCTGTAATAGTTAGGTTGTAACATTGTGGAATTGGTTAGGTGGGGATCAATGACAGGAAATCAGTGGCTTCTTTGGCCAACGATGGCGGACAGCGGGTGCGAGACTTTGCATGCCCGCTGAAATTTGATTTTGTTACGCTGAGTTTTGTTATTTGAGAATTGTGAGTAATATTTTGTTTTGACTTGATTTGAATAAATGATTTTGATGCGTTCGCATTATTGCGTGATTTTAAAATTTTGATATTTGAAATTGGATTTGGAGATTTTTTTATTTCGCTACTGACTGGAAGTTGATTGATTGGTTTACTTAATTTGGAAAGAGAAGTTAAAATTATAAATTCGATTTGTATTTGGAATTGGAAAATTTAAAATTGCATTTAAAGGAACAAATGGTTTATTTGATAAGGCGACGTTTTAGATAAGTTAAATTTGCAAACTTCGTTCCCTTCAAATAAAAATAAAATTTTATTTAACATTGGATTGAAACTGGAATTGGATTTTATGGATTAGAATTATATTGGAAAATTTCATCTAAACTTTTAATTGACACCCAGAACGTGAGGCTGTTTTTTGTTTTGAAACAATTTTTTAAAATTTCACATCACTTCAACTGGCGCCCAGACGTGCGGCTTAAAATTTTTGAAAGTTTCATCTCAACTAAATTGACGTCCCAACGTTTTCGGGTATAATTAATAATTCGGAAATAAAGATTGAAAAGTTTGAATTTGCTTGTATGATAGATGAAATCTATCAAGGTCAATAAATTAAATATTTGACTTGCTATCTTTCTATAAATTCAAAAAGCATTGACAGATAATACAAAACAAACAAAAATGGAACAAATTGACACAGAAGATAGTATATCAACGGAGAATATACGAGGAAATGAAACAGGTGGAAGCGGCGAAGAGATCAGTCCCAATTTTGAATCTCCAATGTATGCTAGCACACAACGGGGCACGCAGGTAGATGTTCAAGAACAACCACCCAAAGTTACTAAAACACAAATAATGCAAGCACTTAACCAGCGAACGGGTGAACTAATGGAATTGATAAAATGTGTGGATGCGAAATTGCAAAGAAAAACTGTAGAGGAAAGAATGTTGAAAGGGGAAAAACAAGAAGCTGAAAGATTAGTAATTCTAAAACTGGAAGCAACAAAACAAGAAGCTGAAAGACTGGAAATTGAAAAACAAGAAGTTACAAGACTAGAAGCTGAAAAATTAGAAGCAACAAAACAAGAAGCCATAAAATTGGAAATTGAAAAATTAGAAGCAGCACAACAAGAAGATAAAAGATTAGAAATGGTAAAACTAGAAGCAGAGAAGCGTGAAACTGTAAGATTACAAGCGCTAAAACTAAAAATTATAAGACAAGAAGCTGAAAATTTAGAAGTGGTAAACGTAGAAACTGAAAAATTAAAATTTAAAAAACAAGAAGCTACAAAACGGAAAGCTATGGAAAAAAATGAGAAAACTTGGAAGTTTTGGATGAGTCGGAGGAGGAGAAGAAAGAAGACACCAGTGAAGTGGACGCCCCAAACCAGGATCAATCTTTGGAAGATTCGAAAGAAAAAATAAAAGAAAAGTGAACAGAACAGAAGGAGATAGTAGATAATAATAAATGAAAAATTATTTTTGAAGAGATAAGCCTTTTTTATTTTATTTGATTTTTGAATTTGGATTTATTTTGCTTAAATATTGTAATGTTGTAGATAATATCTTTTTTTTTAGATTTATTTTTGAAACACGCACGGATTTTTGCGAATTTTGTTTAGAGCTGCGCTCAAAACAGCAATTAGCATCGGGGGTTTGATGTGGTGTTTCAAAATGATTGCGACTCACCCTATGCATTTTGGTGAAATATTGGCTGTAATAGTTAGGTTGTAACATTGTGGAATTGGTTAGGTGGGGATCAATGACAGGAAATTAGTGGCTTCTTTGGCCAACGATGGCGGACAGCGGGTGCGAGACTTTGCATGCCCGCTGAAATTTGATTTTGTTACGCTGAGTTTTGTTATTTGAGAATTGTGAGTAATATTTTGTTTTGACTTGATTTGAATAAATGATTTTGATGCGTTCGCATTATTGCGTGATTTTAAAATTTTGATATATAAAATTGGATTTGGAGATTTTTTTATTTCGCTACTGACTGGAAGTTGATTGATTGGTTTACTTAATTTGGAAAGAGAAGTTAAAATTATAAATTCGATTTGTATTTGGAATTGGAAAATTTAAAATTGCATTTAAAGGAACAAATGGTTTATTTGATAAGGCGACGTTTTAGATAAGTTAAATTTGCAAACTTCGTTCCCTTCAAATAAAAATAAAAATTTATTTAACATTTGCATTGTGGACTGGTTATTTTTGGAGAAGCATTTTTCTTCCGTCATTAATGAAGACTTACGTGTGAACTCACCTCTGACGATACTTGCACGACGACTGAACCAGCTAGCCGTGGTAATTTTTTTAGTTTGTGGTGAAATTAATATTGTTAAAATTTCACTACACATCAATATATTTTTTTTTTGTTTTAATGTGACGTCTTAGTAAAATTTACAATCTGTTTAAGGTGACTAGGGAAAGTTATTTAAAATAAATTATAAAATAACTTATTTTCTAAAATTTTCCGTCGGATTGGGGCTGTTTTTAGGATTACAACATGAGAACCTCCAATTACGCGATTTCCGAAGATTGCCGAGGAGCGTCCAAGTACGGAAAAATCCAATATGGCTGCCGCGAGAGTTGTTATCGGTGATTCCAATTCGGCACCGGAATTTCGGCGATTCCCATTCTGCGACAGAAAATTCGACTACGTCGATTCGGCGACGGAAAATTTATTTAAGTGTTAAAGTTAATTAAAAATATTTAAAAAGTTATTTAACTGTAAAGGCTGAATGGTATTGAAATGGGGAAAACCAAGAAAAGATTAATGCAATAAATATTATTGAAAAGGAGCCAAAAACAAAAGAAGATATTCACTTAAGAGAGATTGGGAGATAACCAACTATTAACGACAGATTTTTAAGTACAAGTTTGAAAAGCCATTAGCGCCCGTACTAAGGTTTTTGAACTAACTAAATGAATGTTTTTGAATGAACTAAAAGTATATTTCCCGTCACCGAATCGCCGTATTCGAATTTACTGTCGCCGAATCGGAATTGCCGAAATGCCGGTGCCGAATTGGAACCGCCGAAACTTGCATAGCCGAATATCGGGTCGCCGAATCAGAATCGCCAAAATGACGTTGCCGAACTGGAATCGCTGAAATGAAGGTGTTTGCTGTAATCACCCTGTGATTGTGTGACAGGTGATTGGTCAGGAACCTGTTACACCAAGTAAAGGGATTTTGCTAGGCAAATATTTTCATGTGCCAAAAAAGTAGTACTAGTTATTAAATTTTTGTAAATTTTTTAAAAATGTTACGTTTTTAGTGACAAATCTTGGCTATCTTCTAATTCACAGCGTATTTTTAATATTGTAAATTATTTTACCTATTTTAATTTGTTCTTTATTACCTAAATAACAAAATGTCGTGGGTCGTTAAAAATTCATTCTATACAGAGGAGAAAATTATAAAAATTATCCCAAAAATAAGTTGTCGTTATTTAAATCAGTAAAACAAAAGGCACTTTTTGTCGTTTCAAAATAGTGAAGAAATAAACCTGAGGGGCTTAAAATCAATTTTTAAGTTACGCGATATGCAGGCAACGCTATGTTTTTAAATTGGTGTCACTATCTCTTAGCCAACAATTCCGTATTGAAAACTCAATTTTTTCATTTACTGGGTTACACACACATTTATTTGTACCATTGTACCAATATCAAAAAATACTTATTAATAACGTGAAGAGTAAAGTTTTGACTATCTAATACCTTTTGTACATTACTTATTTTGTGTAGCCTGAAATTTCTGAAATCTGTAATTGTAACCAGGAGTGTTACGAAGCTCGACTCTCGCTTGATACTATAAAAATAAGAAAGTCAAATGTTGCATGCAGTTTGACCAAATTCATTTTTTAAACCAATTTCATTATCATTCTTTTTAACATATTAGAAAATGTTAATACCCGAATGATTAGATGGGTACACAAGTAACAAAATACCTGACCACTTTTAAATATTTTGAAAAATAAAAGCAATATTAGCTGAAATCTTTATAAAATCAAGCGTAATTTCAATACTTTGGTTTAATATAGGTTCGATACTCAACTGAATCTACTATTTAAAAATATGTATTTCTTTTTCTTTTCATAATTTTAATAAGTAAATGTTGAAAATAACGATAATGAAATTAGCTTTAAAAAAAGTTCTGGTCAAACTGCATGCAAGATTCGGCCTTTTTACATATTTATAGGATCAAGCGAGAGTCGACCTTCGTAATACCTTTGATTACAATTACAAGAAATTCATTTAAATATTCCAGAGTTGACATGATCGAAAATGTAAAAATAGCATTGGATAATTGAAACTCTGCTTTTTCACGTTGTTAATAGGTATTTTGTGATATTCATGCAAATAAACACATGTAAATCCCCGTAAGTGTGTAAGAGGTATAGTCCTCCGAGCATGTTACGTTGGAGTCGGCGTACTTCTCATAGAGCATCCCGCAATCTTTCTATAATATTTCTCATCAAATTCGAAAAAGTTCCTTTCATAGTAGTGTCCAGATTAAGAAAAAATAATTTTATTAGTTTCGGTAACACCGCCGAAGCAAATAGGGTTGGTCGGTCGGCTTGTTTTAAAACTTTTTTTTATAATACCTAATAGTTCAATGTAATATGCATCAGATACATAATAATATATGAGATAAAAATTAACTCAAGAATTAGCTCAAAATAAATTTTGTGAGGAAAAACACAAGGGTTGTCGCGTAAAAATAGGGTTGATTGGGTTACCGAAACTAAACGATCTTTTGGCCTTATGGGCTTAATTATTATCTGTTTATGACGTACAGAGACTTTTGTTTGAAAAAATCAATAAAGGGTAATTATTTTGGTTATAAAATTTAATTGTACACAACAAATGTTTAGAATTTAATTTTTGACAATTTTGTTATTGAAATGTTATTTACTTAAATACTATAATCGACACGAGGCAAGTTATCGCAAAACCCACCGGCACTGTTACCTTCGGTAATATTTTTCTTCGAAAAAATTCGATTTGAAATTCTTTGACGCTTTTTCTAATAATAAGCATGTTTCTCATGTAAGTTGATTAAATTATGATTACAGCAGCACATTTTGGTTCTTGAAGATCTGGCAACATGGTTGGACTCCATAATGTGCGTACTTTTATATGTAAAAAAATATATGGGATTGATAATGTGCAGCATTTAAAAGGAGCTGGCAAAATTAGTAGAATATAAAAATCAGTATATTATAAAATTACACATAGAAATAAACTGAAACTACCGCTAGCTAGCGAATTTTTTCACAAGTAATATACTTGAAAAATTAGTTACCTAGAATGGTTATTTCTGGGAGACGCAATAAGGTTGCAGTTTGAAATGACGCAGTAATGTTAGTGGAAGCAAATACCTTAAACATTAATACCGGTCACTTCCACGCAAAACGTGCGACAAGGGGACTATAACGCCTCTATACGGTTGGGAGTGATACTTTATCACCACTCAGATCGACGCGGCCAAACCCGCGTCAGCGTATATTTTGATCCAAGATCTCCAACGCCCGTTATCCACGCACCAGACGAAGAAGATTAAAGCGCCTACGGCGCTAAACGCTTCGCATTGCCAATCCGCTACGCTACGCTACGCGGAGTGATACTTTATTGTTAAATATTTTAATTTTCTTTCAAATTTCGCGGGTTGCTGTGAAATTAGATTTAGTGAAATAATTAAATAAATTAAATAACAAACTATGTCAGGCAAAGGTGGATTTATTTAAAATTTCCGGCAATTCTTCACTCCTAGCCGTTTGGTGGCGCTATTGTCGTTGTCGCAATAATACATACGTAAAATAACCGAACTGTCCTTTGGTAGAAGTTATATAACTATATATATAATATTGTATATATATTGTATATATATATATATATATATATATGAACAAACAAATTCTCGTCCAGTAATGCTTAATAATAAATGTTAGGAGTCTTTGGGTAGAGGACCATTAAATCAAACAAATGTTTGTTTTGCCAACGTTTCGAAAATACTATATTTTCATCATCAGCGCTGAAAAAGAAAATGGTACATAATGATGTTATATTGGCCGAGTCCGTCAAAAAACAAAAAACTGGTTCAGGTTGCACTCACCGAAAAAACAAGATATTGGTGGTTTGACTATAGATGAAAAAATGTGGGGAGTGGGTATGGCATCATCATAGGTCCGCATTACATTCAATAAGTCACAAAACATTAAAACATAACATGTAACAATTAATTGTAAATATAATAATTTGTATAAAATAAATTAATAAATAAACCAGCAACGTAAAACACAACTTAAAAATGAATTTGTCAAAAATTAAAATAAATCTTGGAATACATCACAATATAAAACGTCTGATAAACTGGGCCAATAAAATGTACTAAACCACTGATAAATATAAAATTTTTAAAAGAGCCGCCAACAGATAGAACCACAAAAACAAAAGTAACACTCCATCTCTAGTGTGTGAACTGAGATATTCACGTAAACAATAAGGTGAATGCAAACCACGAACGGACATGAAATGGTAAAAGTAAAACAAAAAGAAAACCTGCAAAAAAACCGCAAGCTATGTCGAAATAACTAAGAGTGTAACTACTGGCCAGGGGTTGAACAAGAAATCTCCAAGAACCAGAATCGCCGTCAAACATATCGTTAAGTGGGTAACACCTTGGTGTTAAACTTGTTCAACAAACATTTGAAACCATTATTGATGTAACCATAGTCTGTTTGTTTGTTGACGTTATCAGCCGTGGTGGATATATAGGCTGCCTCCAAAACTGTTCTTTTTTGGTAGCTTGTTTCGCTTGCCAAGATCTTCACATCATCATTGGCTGGTATGTGTCCACAACCCAAGACATGCTCCGACAACCCCGTCTTGGTGGACCCACTCTTAATGTCGTATCGATGTTGGTTTAATCTAGAGATCAGTCTCTGTATGGTTACAAGATCTGAAGAAACAACTTGTCAAGAATGGGTATCCCTCAAAACTAATAGATTCAGCTCTGTTTGGAGCTGTTCGTTATATAAGAGTCCCATATACACTCAATGTTAAAATTTTTGTGTTCACTATTTCCGGTAGTTCACTATATACGATATTCACTATTTCGCGACTCGACTGCATTATAATTCACACCTGAAATACCCAAAATTGTACCTGAACTTTAATGGAACAGAAATAATGACATAACAACTCGACTCAACCAGATCAATTTAAATTATTAATTCAATTCCGTTTCTCGTAAGTCAGAAAGGTTATCAATTACGAGCCACCAAAGTTTCACAAATTTTTTAAATTTTACAAGATGCTTCACATTACAAAAGAAATATGACTGAATATAGTAATCAATTTTTTTATGGCAGTTATTTTTTAAAATTAACTTTGTTAAGTTTACATCAGGAATGATCTTGTTTCCTGTTTTAAATCTACTCATGTTTTAAAAAATGTTCATCATCATTATCAGCCTCTTCAGTCCACTGCTGGGCTATCAGCCTCTTTCTCTATCGAGAAAGGTTACAGCATTTAGACCCTACGGTTGCTTAGGCCGGATTGGGGAATGCCGAATAACCCCGTGTTTTAATGGTTGATGGTGACAATTATCAACTCGGAGGGACCGCCGGCTTTACGTGCCCTCCGAAGCACGGAGACGATCATAAGAAAGTTTAGACACTTCCCAGATTAATTTATTTATTTATTAATTTTAGCAAGAGACTCTTCTTTAGTATTTCAAGTTTAAATTTTTCTTATCGTTTTAATTTTCAAACGTTGGTTTGCATAAAATTTTATGTTACCTTATCATATCGGGTTTGCACGTACAACCCACAGCTGCTCGCCGGTCAAACAAATTCGTTGTGCTGTACTTTTACATACGGCCAAAAACATCCAATTTCTTCAAAATTTCTAATCAATTCTTTTAGCACTTGTACTAATTAAAATAAAAACAACCCTCCATACAAATTAAATCATTTCTATTTTTATTAATATTAAAAATTATCAAAATTAAACTTATCATAGCGGAATAACACTCCCACCGTTATTCAACGCACAGAGCGTCTCTTCCAAACCTAATCTCGCTGAACACATTCTATACCATTTATTTTTATTGCTAACCTAATTATTTACAATTAAAACTTTATGTACAGACTACTTACAAATTAATAATTACAATAAAAACAAAACAAACATCAAAATAATTTACAAATTGACTAAAAAATGTTTTTAACGTTTCAAAACACGACAGTATATTATAAAATCACAAATAACTCAGCTGTTATTCGTACAATAAAATATTTATTATTCCGACGAAGGCAATACATCTCGCCGAAAGCTCAATAAATAATTCATAATTTAATGTTTATTTAACTTGTTCATTTTTTAAACTTATTTAATATAAAATATTTACCAAATTGAGGAAAAAGTAAGAGTTGCTATTTAAAAATAAGTCATAATATGATTAAGGTTATTAACATGTGATAATATATTTTAGTTTTATTAAACTAATTTTATAAGATAAATAATAATATTGCTAACTATGTTAATAGTGAAAAGACTCATATGATATTAATTTTACTATATTATTATATTGTAACGAAAATTAAAACGTTTATTTATTTCTAAAGGGCTAATACAAATATTGTTCATCAATATACGGTTAATAACAATTACTAAACTAAGATTAACACTAACACTAATTACACTACAATTTATTTACACTATAATTTATATTTAACACTAGGTCTATATTTATTTAAACACTCTGTATATCGTTTATCACTTCACTATTTATTTATGTTTACTGTTCATTTATGTTAATACTCGCGCGTTCGAACTAGAATTGATTCGTCACTAGAAATCGCGCTGCATTTAAAATGCAGCTTTCCAGAAAATTCCATAACCCTCCAGGAATTTCTAGTCACTTCCTCGCGTTTTCTAGATCGTACAATCATCGATATTTGAATGACTAATGCCGTTATCATGTATGACTCATCATACATGACGTCATACATTAGTCATCAAATATAATTAGACGTTCTTTCGTAACAATATCATAATATAATATATCATATAGGGCCAGTTTTTCAGTCGTGAGTTAACGTTTAGGTTAGCTAATTTGGTTTAAAATGTAACCAAAATTTTAAACCATATTAAGCCGAATATGAGTTTTTCAGTGATTAGACAATATTTTAGTTAACTAACCAAAATATTTGCTAAGTTAGTATCAAAACGCAGTAAAATTTCACAATTTGACAAACAACGTGTACGTACACAGTAAAAAATACAGAGTAAATATTTTTCACTAAAAGTTTTAATCAAGTGTAGTGTAAAGATACAATGCTGTATATGTTGGTGAAACAGGCAGAAAGCTATGTGTCCGCATAAAAGAGCACACTAGGGATTTAAAGAACGCCCGTAACCTTGGTGTTGTGCTTGAAGAGGGAGGTGAAAAGTGTATTAAAAAACCTACGGCTCTTTGCAGACATATTGTTGAATAGAACCATAACATCGACTACGACAACATTGATATTTTAGACCGGGAGAGGATAGACAAGAAGAGGAAAATTAAGGAGTCAATTCATATTTACTCACAGAGATCGTCAATGAATGACAAAAGGGATATTGAATACTTTGACGGGGGGTACAAACGTATCCTTGATATGCTAAATTCGGCATAATATTTTTTGGGTCTGAGAGGGAATACTAACCTAAGGCCGGTTCTGTGTTTTTGACTAACCTTTTCAATTGCCACGAGGATTTTTCTTATTTGGGTACATTGGTACCAACCTAGTTTTACACTATAACATAACCTGGAAAGAAGTTAAATTGGATTGAATTTCATTTCAATTTAACTACTCATTTAGGTTGGTTGTGTGTTTACTCTAAGAAATCGCCTCGTGCTATTGCTGAGGTTTGCCAAAGGACGGCACCACGCTGGAAAATGGTGACATTCTAACCTCCATTTTTCTCCTCTTAGGTTAGTATCTCTTTTTAATTAGTGTTTCAATATTTTCTTTTTCTTTTACTTTCATTTAAATATTTTTCATTTGTATATAATTATTATTTTTCCTCTTTATTCCCTCATTTCCTTTTGTCATTGTTAATTATCTTTATTTTTGCTTTTATATTTTGTTTTTGTATAATTCTTCTCTTTAATTTTAACGTGATCTGTATTTTAATTTTATTTTGTTTTTGTATTATAGCCTTGAAAATGGGACAATAAAGATCCCGAAACGTCGGACAATCGTATTGTTTTATTGACCGCATATCTCGACAATTTTTTCCCAATATATATTTATGGAAGGTCAACAATTATCACACTATTTGTAGTGTAAAGAGTTCACTAAAATTTGTTAAAATTTTTACCTTATTTCGGGTACACAAAACAAAATTTAGTGTTAAAATAAAATGAAAATTTAAATTAATTTTCACTATTTTGTGTATATATTAGATAAACACATTAATTAAACGCCATTAGTTGGCGAAGAATGAATTGGAGGTAAATAATATATGGTTTGAATTTGACTACTATCGGAACTATCGGGACTATCGGACACGATCGGAAAAATCTTCTTTTGAAAGACGTACATTTGAAACGAAAAATTTATTATTTTATAATTATGTATTGTCGCTGATGAATAAATGTGCGAGTGAAAAAAATTTGATATCGTTGTTAATATTTACACTATCGGAGAAATATTTAAAAAAGAACTCGTTTTTGTCTTTGTTCTTTGTCTGTCAAATAGAATTGCGCGTAACGCTTCTCTGTTACTCTCAATGCTCACGCAGAAAATGTACCATTTTAAATCTAGGTAACCATGGATTTAACAAACTTTTTGTTAAGGCAACTTAATACGGTTGGATTGGGAATAAAATAAGCTTTCATTTGATATGTAATTCGATTAAATAACCTATGAGGGTATATTAACAACTTTTACTTACCTGTTTATACCTGGCAACTTCATAGTTGCACAGAGGAAAAGTAGGCAACCTATATTTTTTCAATTCCTTGGGGTATATTCTCTCTGCTGATGCTCGACTTTCCTAAATAACTAATCGGGGAAGTTGATCAAAAAAATTTAATTATACATTTTATTATTTAACATCATCGGCACGTGATTTGGCTAGGCAACCTATTTGCGATGTATTAATGTATACATTATCTAGCATATATTCTTTATATCATTAAATAACAGATGAGGGTATATATTTCTTATGCCGGATCTTAGACTAAATGTAATTTTAGATTAACACGGAGGTAATCTTCAATAGCAAGTGGTCAACGTTTTTATTTATCCGGGAATCACCGGCAAGAAACTTGGATAAAATGTGCCTTTGTGCGTTTTTATCATCGGTAATTATTGTAATGTCACCTAACACCTACTAGATTCGATCTATCAAGGTTGAGATTCACTCTACATAGCGCTTATTTTTTTTCATGATCATTTTAGTGTAATTTTAGTGCGAAATATAAAGTAGAGAGAAATTATACACTAAAAATTAACACTAAATTATTTACCAACTAGACTAGATGTTTTACACGACAAAATTTTTTACTGTGTATTTCTGGTATTTATGACATATTGCGAGGTTATGCAGGTCAGCGTCACTTTTAGTTGCTTAGCAAGGTTAACTAAAATAATTTAGTTAAACCACCACATGTGCTGGTTTAAATAATTGGTTAGAGAAAACTGCTAACCCAAGACTGAAAAACCGCTAACTAAGAAATTTTGTAGTTAACTATTTTTATTTAGTTAAACCACGACTGAAAAACTGGGCCATAGTCATAACTCATAATGATACGCCATATGCTAAGTCAACCAGAAACATTTTAACCTTTAATTAGTTTTTTTTTTAATTAAAAAAGATTTTTTAATTTAAAAATTATTTTAGGGTATAATAAAATACAAGAATAGATAATTTAGAAGAACTTAGTCAAACACAAATAATTAATGCCGCCTGAATCAATTTCTTCACATCGAAAAAGAGGTAGCCTATGGCGTGGTAACAAGAACCAAGAACATCAAAAATATATAAACCATAAAGTAAGTATTATTTAGCGTGTGATAATAATTAATTATTACGTACTTATTCATATAAAAAAAAGATTTCTACACTTTTTTTAATATTAAAATTTATATTCCCAACTTTGAAGTTTTCATATAATAATTACTCATAAAAATTAAATAATTAATTTATTTTCTATTCTAAACATTTGATATGATCCTTAAACTAGTGTCCATACCTTTACCATTCATAAAACAAAAATAAAAAACAACAAAATGTTGCTACTTATTTTCTCTAATAAGTTAATTTAATTAATTATTTTGCCAAATATTTTCTGGCTTGATTTAAAAAATTTTTGTTCTCTAAAATTGAATAAAATTATTAACAAAATATTCATCAACAGAATAAATGGGTACCTTGGAATACTTGTTTGGTCGCAGTGATAATTCTTTCTGCCTACAACATTTTTTTGACGGTGAAAATTATGTATAGTTCCGATTGTCCCAAGACTATTCAGTTAAAACAATCGGAAATAACACAAGCTGTGCCAATTCAGCAACCATTGTGCAATTCCAAATTAAAAGAAGTTATAGAAGAAACTCGATTTTTAAATTTAAACTTAAATCTTGGACGATGGGACAGCAAGCTATTATACAAATTATTCGACCAAGTATTAGTAGGTGACAATTACATAAGATTAAGTCAGCAATATTTGGTTTGCCTCGCAACACAAAGTTCGTTGGAAAGATTAGCTTCTCTGGTGCAGGTAACTCAAAATTGGAATGGCCCAATATCGGCAGCAGTATTTGCTTCAGCAGAAGATGAATTAAATTTATTAATAACATATATTTTATATTTACGAAGGTGTTTTCCTAACATACGTGAGAGGGTAGCATTTCATATTGTAGTAGAAAAATTTAAATTTTCTAAAAAAATTGAACTCGAGAATTACGTACTGCCAAATATGAATTGTATGAAACCAGAAATTACTTTAGAAGAAATTTTAAGAAAGCGCTCGGGAACGACTGTAAAATGGAGAATAAAAAATCCATATCCTCAAAATCATCTTAGAAATGTAGCACGCAAAAATTGCCAGAGTAAATATACTTTTCTCACTGATGTCGATATTGTACCAAGTACAAATCTTGCAGAAGAATTAAACAAATTTTTGCAATCGGTAACTTGTAAAAAGTTATGTGCTTATGTAATTCCTACATATGAAATTGATAATCGTGTGCGCTTTCCGACAAATAAGACTGAGTTAGTTAGATTAGCTAATAAAGGCTTAGCAAGACCGTTTCACAAGAAAGTTTTTATTTATAATCAATACGCTACCAACTTCTCAAGGTACAAAATTAATTTAAAATACGGCCATAACAAATATTTATTATACTTTTAATCTTTTAGGTGGCAAAATGTTAGTGCGGAAAATCAAGAATTGCACATTAGTCACCCAGTCACAAACTTTGAGTTTCTCTACGAACCTTTTTATGTAGCACCAGATTCTGCTCCAGAACACGATGAAAGATTTATTGGTTATGGATATACAAGAAATACTCAGGTAATTTCGTAATTTATAAAATGATACCATAGCCTTAAGTACCATTCTCGTTCAATTAACGCTACGTAAATTAGACATAATTTAATTAAAAAAATTCTTGCAAACCCCGCCTTCTTCGTTGAAGTAAATTAATTAATAAAATTAAAAATATTAACAGAAATTTAAATACATAAATGAAAACGAGATTTTAAAGAAGAAATGTCATTAAAACCAAAATGTTTTGCTCAGATTTCAAAAAGTCTATAATTTATTGGTATATAACTATGTTGGTGATATTAACTATTAAATTTAATAATAAACAACACAATAATATTATTTACAAAAAAAAATAGAAGTTAACAATAGAATCAATTACCTCAAACTCATAGTAATTAAAGATAAATAATATACACTCTTGAGATTTTTTGATAATCAAACAAAATTATCAAAACAGAATTTAAAAAATAAAAGTTTGTTACGACATCGCTTTTAAAAAGAACAATAAACTTATCAAATTTATTAATAATGAGAAATCAAAATAAGATATTTTAACAACTAAATCAGGGGCTTATGAGCTCACTTGTGAATGCTCACAAAAATAGATTGGTCAATCTATTCAGGGCAATTCAGGACTATTTAGACTAGATTTTCGGGGGGGGGTTTAAAAAATAAATAGCTAATTTATTAAAATACAAAGGATAAAAAATATTCAAAACAAAAAATAAAAAATATTTAAAAAATAAAAAAAAACTACAATAAAAAACAAACATAAAATATAAAATTAAAAATAGAAAGAACTCAATAAATAGGTAAATACCTAAATAAAAAAGTTTAAGTCTCAACTTAAACCGTCAGTCATGTTAAAATCGGCAAAATAAATGCAATTTAAAAAAACTTAAAGTACCAACTAAAATCATCTTGCACTATGAAAATTTATTCTAAAACCAGGTCACTGGGGATTGGCATAGTTCTATGACTCGACATAAGAATAAGAGCTAGTCTTGTTAGTCTTTCTTATCCAGTAGAATTTCTTAAATAGCTTTTCCCTTTTTTGAGTGAAAAGAAACTTCTTCCCGGGGTGGCTGTTGTCACTAGCAGGGTACACAGTATTTGTAGAAGCTTATATATTGCCGTGTTACGAAAGGAGGATTTGAACGCCTCAGTCCCTCAGTTGTAATTTTTGAATTGATTTGAAACCTTTGGGCTCAGTTGTTCAGTTGTAAGTTAAAACAACAGATTTGGATTAATCAATGAAATATTACGTTGAAAAGCTGTTTTTAAAAAGATATTATTAGTTAATCTAAATTTTTTGGTTTAGCCTGCAACTGAACAACCAAACCTTGGTGATTTTTTTAAATTTAAATTTTGTTATATTAATTTTTGAAATGTAATATTTGCAGAAAAGTGAGTAGAAAGAGATTTTTTTGCCAAGATGACGGAAACGACAAAAGCCTAGATTTTGCTCCGCCGATTTTTTGAGTATAATTTTGCGCAAGTAGTATTTTTGAAATTAAGATTTTATTTTTGAGTATAGTTATTGAAAAATTTTGTTTGAATGCATTCATACTTTTGGTCGAAAGTGACCGCAAGAAAGTTTAAATTTTGTGAGAAGATTATTTAATTAAAGTGATTATATTTTTTGAGCAATTTTTTTTTATTTGAGTTCGATATTCAGAGAAAATTTCGATTTTTGTGAACTTTATTTAAAGGGTGAAAATAATTTGTCGAGGGAGCAACAAATTTTGATTACAGATTGACTTTTGGGCGTTATCGCAGATAAAATTTTGTTTGTGCCATTTTAAAAGTTTTGTTTACCACGATATTTTTAATAACTTTAACCTTATTCATATTTTTATTTTAAACTCTCTTGTAAAAAACCGTTGTAAAAAACGATCCCAAAATATAAAATAATTTATGGGTTTACAATAACCACTCTAATTTATTGCGGAAGTCTTATTTTAAGCTATGCTGCCCATGATGGTTATAAAATTTGTTTGCTTTAAAATTTTTGGTTCAAACAATTTATAGCAATTTAAAATTTTTACCATAATAGTAAGAATTAAGATAAAATACCTGATTTAATTTATTAGAAATATCTCTTTAGTTTTAATTTTTATTTAAACACTTCAAGTTTAATGTTTTTTTTATAGTTTTAAAGATTTTTTTTTCTGATTTTGTTACGATTTCGGTCGGACTTCTAGTACTTTATTTATTGATAAATAATTTCGGGAGGGGTTGTAACCCCTAACCCCCCCCCCGTAAATACGGCCCTGGTTGCGGCATTCTTTCCTTATTATATGTGTGCCTATATTTATCAGCCAGTCAAACAGAAGCCCTATACCAGTTCATAATCAATTGTGAAAACTTATAATTTTAAATAATCGTAATAATTGAGTCCGAGTAAGACGAGAATTCGTACCTTCATTTTTAAGTACAGAATATAATTATTGTACATATGATTTACCTTAATTCAAGTAGGTCACTTTACGACAAACAGAACAGCAGCTACAATTTTTATAACAAACAAATTTTACTAATAAGTTTTGAAACAAATGCGTACTGCTTGACGATCAACTTGCAAAGGACCCTCATCCGGTTTTACATCATGTTTCTTCCTTCTCTTCATTCTAGGCGCGGGATTTAAAATACTACTACATTTGGCGGTAAAGTACTAGATACAAATTACTTTTATATCATTACTAAATCAAAATCAAAATAAATTTATTAAATCTCATCGCATACATATGGACGAATAAGTCAAAGTAGAATTAGCAATACAAAAAAAGAACAACGAACAAAAACAAACAAGAAAAACAGACAGACAACATCAAAAACTCGAAAGAGCCATCAAAACCACGCACTATGTTAAATATTCCTCCACCCTGTAAAAACGCTGCTCTAAGAGCATATGCTTAAGTTTAACTTTAAAAACTGGCAATTAAAAACTGGCACCACCTTTAATATCGGCAGGCAGCTTGTTATAAATTCTAATCCCCATGCATCTAGATCCCAAATCCGAGAAATTCAGGCGATGCCCGGGAATCAACAGTTCGTGTCTAAAACTAGTGTCATGACCATGTACATCAAAAGAAGTGGTAAAACTAGACAAATTTTCCCGAACATACATAGCAATCATCTGTATGTATAAACATGGTAATGGCATGATACCGAGATTTCTAAAAATGGGCTTACATGACTCCAATCTACCCACACCCACACCCATATGCACCGCAAGATACGCTTTTGAGCAATGAAAAGCTGTTTAGCATGCCCAGACATTCTATAAAAAATCAAACCATAAGCAAAACGCGACTGTTCTTCCGCATAGTAAAAGGATTTGAGAACCGATAAGTTCAACACCGACTTAAGCGTTCTCACCTGAAAGCACACAGCACTAAGCTTTTTTGCTACTGAAGTACTATGATCACCTCACTGCAGAGTTTCTTCAATATGCAAACCCAGAAATCTAGTGGATTTAACCTGGCAAAGCTCATGGCCGTGTACTCTAAGATGTGCAACATCACCCCTAAATACCCGACCGGCATGGAAAATCATATAGACAGTTTTCTCTGAATTCAAATAAAGACCATTGGCACAGAACCACTGAAACAAAATATCAAGGATTTCTTGCGCTCGTCTAAAACAACTATCCAAATCAATATCATCAAGCATTATAGACGTATCATTCGCGTACATCGTTGTAATCACCTGGAGAATAAATTTTATCAGATCATTAATAAAAATAATGAATTCCATAATTCCTTTCCAATACATATAAACTCTCGTTTTGAATCATTGGCAATCGCTTAAAAGTTACCTTGATTGTTTACAATCGCAAAAATATAACACTGTATAGTTTATAATTTGTTTATAATTTGATGTTATTGTGTAATTTATTATCTTATATAATGCAATTGAAATTCAAGTTTAGTATAATTAGTAATTTCTGTGTAATAAGTGTTACATAAGAACGTCTTGAAGATTAGTCTTTAATTAGCAGATCATGCACGAAATTATATTAAAAGATTTTCTAACTACCCTGAAGAGAGGGTTAATGCGACGGTCCAACCTATTATAAACAAAAAATTAACTTTACGTGAAGTTAGTGAACAATATGTTATAGAAAAACATTTATGTAAATACAAAAAAATAAAATTATTTTAAAGGAAAATAAAAAATTAGAGCTGCAAGATATGTTTATTATGCAGTTTTATCCGTATTTTATTTGTTCAAGTTGCTCACACATTTAAGATTTTCTCACATTTATTGCATTGTTTTCCAATATAAGGGTTAGAAATTAAAAACCATTTTTTAAATTTTACAATTTTATACACAACTATAAAAGTATATATTATGTAACACTATGTAATAATATCTAATAGTAATATTACAAATTTTGATTTTAATTATACCATACGTAGATACTTTAAAAATTTAAAGTTTTAATTTTGATAAAACCTCGGACCGAAGAAGTAATGCTGTAGAAATAATGCCCAATACCGTGGAAATAATGCCATAACTTAATTGGTTTATGCTGAAATACAGCCCTGCATCGGAATTTTTCCATTACTCTCAAATAAATTTTGATACGTTTTAGCTCAGCAATGTTAACCCAAAGGTCAAATAATAGCAAAAAAAACTCTGAGACCTATCCATATTGTTGTATTTCAAATTGAACGTAGGAGAGAAGCGGATTTTAACTAAAAATGATCCGAAGAAATTTAAAAAAAAGAAAGCATGTATTTGGATGCATATAAAATTTAATTACTTTTATTAATTATGTAATGCCACAGATTTTTAATCAATCAGCAGAGAATTGTTCTGCATAATGTTTCGAAACGTCAAAGAGTGCTCCTTTATAAGAAAATCTTAATTTTTATTTATGTAAAATTTTGTAGGAAGAAAATAAGGTTATAATAATCCATTAATAATTTCTCATCCATAAACTAAAATTACTATAAATTATCGGGAATTTGGACCAATGGTTAATAAAACAAATTTCAACTTTCTGTCGACGTTTCGAGTTATATTTCACTCTTCATCAGGACTACAATATTTTATAATAATTTTAGAATGGTTTTGTTTTAAATAAAACAAAAGTGCGCAGTGTTTGTGTGAGTTTGCGCCGATAGAAACAATTACATAGGAGAGGATTGGAAAATAACAACAGAAAATTTTGGATGGAAAAGAGCCTCTTGATTACGACCGTCTTGGAGACTGGTTGTGCGTTTTAAGTTATCAACGCCTGTTGTAAAAATTTTTAATGGTGACGACGACCATCTTTGGAATCGGTGTAGCGTTACGCGCCATCGACGTCTGGTGATTTTTTGATAATTGTTTGGACTAACCAAAACAAGTTGCTTAAAGAGGAAGCTGAATATTAGGAAGGTATAAGCATTATTTAAAATTTTAACGTTAAATTGTGGAATCCATTGGAGGAAACGTGTGCGTTGCACATCTGTAGAGCCGTACATGGTCGAAGGACCTTCAATTTTAATTTTTGTTCACGGCGAACTCAACAAAGTTAATTTAAGTAAAAAACAATTTAACAAAACCATCAGTAGCGATTTAAAATTTATTTAACTTATAGGGTAATTCTAGGAGAGTTGGACCACGAAGAGAGATGGACCAGTGAGAGAATTATTGCTTATTTTTAATAGAGAGTATTGTGTATGTAGTATGTGTTGCATAACCAATCATGTTAACTTGTATTGAGACCGGTAAATAAACGAGCAGTCTAAACTCAACACGACTTGTATAATGAACTAAACCTAACCTAACATGGCGCAGTCAAAGGAAACTTACAGAAGTTGTTGTAATTGAATAATTTAGTGAAACAAATAAACAATTCAGTGAAAACTAATTGGTTCAGTGTTGAGTGAAAAAATAAACAATTGAAATAATTGCTTGGTGAAATAATTCAGCAGTTCAGCTGAACGTGCACGTGGCCAGAAGAAACTAACAAACAATTAAATCAATTGGATGAATAAATAATTAAGTGACAAACATTGATTCATTGAGGAATATACAATTCAGTGGTAAATTGAAAAAGAAAAAAAAAGAAAAACAAGTGTAAAATAAGCAATTCAAGTGCAAGATGGACGCCATAACGGTAAAACCAATGATTTTCTCTGGAAACCAATCAACGAATTGGAGAAATTGGTTGCAAACATTCGAAATTTACTCGATAGCATCACAACTAGATAAAAAATCAGAAAAAATACAATGTGCACAACTATTGTACTTGATGGGCGATGAATCAATAAAAATTTACAATTCGTTCTCGATCACAGCAGCAGAAAAAGACAAAATCCAGGCTTTAAGGCAAAATTTAATAATTATTTCATACCAAAAAAGAACTTAACCTACGAGAGTTATAAATTCTTCACTGCAAGGCAAGGGAACGAAACAATTGAGAACTTTATCACAAACTTAAAAAATCAAGCAGGACAATGTGATCTTACGGATGAAAAATTAAAAGAAGACATAATAAAAACTATGGTCATAATAGGCATCAAGGACGATTCAACAAGGGCAAAACTATTACATAACGAAGACCTCTCACTTGATCAACTAATCGAATGTTGCATAACCACGGAAGCCTCCAGGAGACATCTAAAAGAAATATCACATACGCAAGGAAGCGAAAATCCAGCACCACAAGAAGTAGATGCAATCCGTCAAGGCCATCACACACACCACGCGGCAAGTTGGCAATCGCCAGCGAACAGTTATCATTTCAGGTCAAACAACAATGCAAACCCAAGAACAACGAACGAGACTCAGATTGCAAAGAAAATAAGTAACTGTAATAGATGTGGTTACGAACATCTCATAAACGAATGTCCGGCACATGGTAAGAAATGTTCAGTTTGCAACAAAATCAACCATTTTGCGAATGTATGTAAAAGTAGGAACAGATTTGGTAGAAATTTTAATCAAAATGTAAATCAAATCAATCAAAACTGTGATATCGAACAAGATAATGAACAATGGCTTGATGTAAGCTCAATTAATGCTAACAGTAGGTCTAACAATAGTCATAGCTAGATGTTAAATTTGATAATTAATAATAATAGTGATAATCCGGTTCAATTTAAAATAGATTCAGGCGCAAGTGCCAACATAAGTACACTGGCTGAATTAAAGAAAATTAACTTCAATTTAAAGAAAATTCAAAAATCTAATGAGACTTTAACAACCTTTACACGTCAGAGAATTCCAATTCTAGGAAAATGCTATTTAAATGTAAAATTTAACGATAAAAATATCTCTGATGAATTCTTTGTTGAAACAAGCGATTTGGGATCAATTCTTGGCTTAAAAGCCTGTACTAATTTAGAGATAATCACAATAAATACGGAAGGTAAATCCATTAACAATGTAAATAAAAATAAAATGTATCAGAACTTAACCGAACAATTTGACGACGTTTTTAAAGGCATAAGGAAGGTGTGTAAACCATATCACATTGAACTAGAAGAAAATGCAAAACCTACAATAAATCCCATCAGAAATGTGCCGTTCTCTCTCAGAGATGAGTTTAAAAAATGCTTAGAGAATTTGGAACAACTCAACATAATTAAAAAGGTGCAGGAAAGTAGTGAATGGGTCAACTCGTATGTACTTGTCAAGAAAAGTGACGACTCGCTAAGGATTTGTTTAAAAGATTTAAACAAAGCCATGAAAACCAGCAAGTATAAATTGCCAAACATTGACGAAATAGCGGCAAATCTAAACAATTCTACGATTTTCTCAACCCTTGACGCCACCTCTGGATTTTGGAACATTTCGCTAGATGAGGAATCCAGTAAATTATGCACGTTTGGTACTCCATACGGTAGATATAGATTCCTAAGAATGCCTTTCGGCATTAAGACAGCTAGCGAAGTATTCCAGGAGCGGTTTCAGGAGATATTTGCAATGGAAGGTGTAGAAATATACATTGACGACATTCTAATTCATGGCAAAGACAAAGAAAATCATGATAAAAAACTAAAAAAGATTCTGGAAATCGCAAGGAAACACAATATAAAATTCAATTTAAGCAAATGCAAATTAGGACTCGAAGAAATTAAATACCTTGGATTTAAATTTTCAAAAAATGGAATGACAATTGATGAAGAAAAAATTAAAGCCATTCAAGAAATGCCCATTCCAAAATGTAAAAAAGATGTTCAAAGATTGTTAGGATTAATTACGTTTGTAGGCAAATTACTTATCAGAAATTACAGAACCTATGAGAACACTAATAAAAGAAGAAAATTTCTTTGATTGGATTACAAATCAGAACAGGGCTTTTGAGGAAATAAAACGTCTATTAATAGAAGCTCCATCATTACAATATTTTGACATAAGAAAACCGGTTACAATATCTGTGGATGCCTCCAAGGCAGGCTTGGGAGCAGTTCTACTTCAAGAAAAAAACCATGCGCATATGCATCGAAAGCGATGACGAAAACACAGCAGAGATATGCTCAGATAGAAAAAGAACTACTAGCCATATGCTTTGGCATAAACAAATTTCATCAATATGTCTATGGTAACAAATTCACTGTTGAAACAGATCACAAGCCTCTAATCTCAATTTTTAAAAAACCTCTACATGCATGTCCTGCCAGACTTCAAAGAATGTTTTTTTTTACTTCAAAATTATGACATCAACCTAATTTACAAACCAGGAAAGGAATTATTAATTGCAGACACACTATCAAGAGCAAATTTGGAAGAAGAATTTGAATTTAAAAATTTAGAAGCACAGGTATGTTTAATAGAAAAAAACTTAAAAATTTCGGATGAAAGATTCCAGGAATTAATTGAAACAGTCAAAAACGATGAAGAATTAATTCAAATAAAAAAATTCATAAGAGAAGGTTGGCCAACAAATATAAACAAATTGAATTCAAACTTAAAACCTTACTTCAAAGTTAAAGAAGAAATAACAGAGGGCAATAACAATTTACTTTATAAGGGACAAAAATTAATCATACCAAAATCATGGCGACAAAAAATTTTGGGTGACATTCATACAGGTCATTTGGGTATTAAAAAGTGTATCAGCCGAGCGAATTTCTGTGTGTATTGGCCCCAAATAAATAATCACATAGAGGATTTGATAAGTAAATGCAAAATATGCAATAAGTATGCAAATTCCAACCAAAGGTAACCACTAATAAATCACCAAAACAACCATGTTCCTTGTTCTGAAACAACCATGGCAAAAAGTTGGTATCGCCCATTCCAATATTATTATTTGAAATATCCAGAAATTGTAAGTCTGCATAGAAATTTAACATCAACAAACATAATAAATAAACTAAAATCAATCTTTGCCAGACATGGAATACCTAAAATAGTAATATCAGACAGTGGCAAACAACTGGTTAGTCAAGAATATAAGAATTTTGCAAAAGATTGGAACTTTCAAATTAAACAATCATCCCCATATCATCAACAAGCAAATGGGCAAACCGAAAGAACGATACAAACAATCAAGAAGTTAATAAGGAAAACAGTAGACAACAAAGAGGACATTTACTTAGGCCTTTTAGCATTTAGAAATACCCCAGTAAATGACATGTATACACCATCGCAGATTTTAATGTCTCGTTACTTACGTGATAATTTGCCAATAGCTGATAAAAACTTAAAACCCACTTTAATTAACAAGCAACAATATGATCAAAAAATTGGAGAAGCTCAATTAAATGCAAAAAAGTACTATGACAACAGAGGTACTGTTCATCGACCAGATTTCCAGATCGGCACACCCATATGGTATCAAGAAAGACCTAAGAGTACATGGAGAAAGGGAACGATAAAAGAAAAAATAAGAAGCAGAACATTTCAAATTAAAAGAAGATGGAACGGATCTGATAAGAAATAAATTCTACATTAGACTCAGAAAAATAAACACAATGATTCCAGAATCACACATTGAAAGATCATGCACGAGAGAATCGCACTCCGAAGAACTGCATTCGAAATATGTGTACATGCCCAGAGTTAACAACAAAACAATACACCTAAATGAAAACTTAAATGAAAATGACTTAACACCATCACACGACAACATAAATAATGGTTCAGAATCCCTGAATGACAATAATAATGCAAATAATACCAACAATGAAATAATACCAGAAAATTCTAATCAAATCAAAACTAGTGAAGATGAAACATTAACAGAAAATTCTAATCTAATTGAAACCAATGAAGAAACAGATAGTAACGCGGCAAGTACAAGAAGAAACAAAAGAATGCCAAAAAGTTTCAAGATTTTCTAATGTATTAATTAATCGATTGTAATAATGTTCCTTAGTATGTAAGTGTAAATCGAGTAGTATTAGTTGACTATAATAATGTTCATTGCTTATTAGTATGTAAGTGCAAATAAAAGAAATTTGTAGACATTGTTGAAAAGGGAGATGTAGTATGTGTTGCATAACCAATCATGTTAACTTGTATTGAGACCGGTAAATAAACGAGCATCAGCGTTGCCATGTCTAGGGATTTTTCGCGAATCTAAGGATTTTACAAGTGGAAAGAGGAAAAAGAATTTTTTTTAAATTTCCTTGTAAATCTAGGGATAATATGAGATACTCACTATGAGTCATAGCCATCTATCGGCAAATAGCGCAGCTTTAAAAATTCATGAAACTTTCAATTTACTATATGAAACTTGGCCACTTCTACACGCAATACAAACAAAAAAATTCTGGTTGTTCCTTTGACGAAGTCGTATCTTAAAAAACTTTTGTTTTCTAATACAGAGTGCACGCCGCTTATTGGAATCATGGTTAATGTTATCATTCGGGTATTTATTATTAATTATTATCACTTTCGCGAAGAACGGGCCGAACGAATATGACTACACGCAAAAACATCGTTTATTATAATCAAAAATTCTGTTCATGTTATCAATTATTTTTCTTTAAATTGTGTTTTCCTACTGAATATGAAGTTAGTTTGCAGTTTACAAGCATTTTTTTTAATTGCAAAGGAACCGGGGAACCACCCAGACATACAAAACTTATTAGGCATTTTTGTCGCAAATTTCATTGTCTTCAATTTTGTTCATATACATTTTTTTATTTTGTTTTCTATTTTTAGAAAATGGCGTTATTTCCTGGTGCACGTGCTGCCCCACAATTTTTTAATTTTTCTTAAAACGCATTCACCTTGAAATATCTAAAATTATCGTGTAAATATTGTAAAACAGTGTAAAATGTTTGTTTTAAACAAAATATTAAGATGTCTAGGGATTTCTAGGGATAAATTGTCCGACATCTAGGTATTTTTGTAACATGGGTAGGCTTTGATTAATTAAATAATCGCGGCCGTCGTGTGGTAACGGAACACTGCCACCAAAGTCGATTATGAAGCTGACTTAAGCTTGTTAATTGAAGACCGGAGACGTAGGATTATTAACAATTTAATCGCCTTGAGATAGCAAGAAAAGAATAAAATCATATAAAGCTATATCTATTTAATCAATATAAAGCAAAAGAAATAGTACACCAGAAATTCATAAACAAAAATATATAAAAGAAAGAAATTATTAAGTTAAAATTAACAACTAATATTTAATAAAAACAATTTTTGTTATGTTGCGACATAAATCTGAAAAAAAAGAACAATTTTCGATACATGGATTGTTTATATTTTACCTTTTTACTGGAAATAGCGATCGAGAAAACACACACTCACGAGTTTAAAATAAAATAAAATTACACTTTGGATGTATATATATAAAAAAAGAGAATTTAAGTTTTAGGCTGTTCGATTGTCACCAAGAAAAAAAAGTATTAAAATTTAACTGAACACTAAAAAAAAAAATGAATGAATAAACTGACCGTTGCTGACAAAAATTGAAGATGGAATAATTGACCGTTACTGACAAAGATTGAAGATGGAATGAATTTATCGGAAGGGAACCCCTATTTATGTAAAATCCTCAGGGTTGCCGATAAGGGCTAAAGTCGCTTAACCGGTACCTTTTTATTCCCGAAAACTGAATAAATCGCGAAAACTCTAAAATGGCAATTTTGTTATGTTGTCTATGAATAAGAAGGTGTGCATTTTGAGTTTAATTCAAATCCAGCAAATTGATCATGAAACGGTGTAATAAAACCAGTGCGTATCAAAAGTTGATACAAAATTCATACTTTAACACGTGATTTTAAAGATGGTTTTGGGTTCACTGTTCCAGTCCAGCGCCGTTATCGCTGTTGTTTGGTTATCAAGAGATTTATGACCTTATTTTCCGAAATATCGATGGGAACTTCCCAGAGCTTGTATTTTTTTATGGCTTTACGATCTCCAGATGTCTTGCGTGAAACTTCGTAATTTGGTAATTACTTATCTAAATCGCAAATCCGCTAGTTCAATTTTATATACTCCCGATTGCAATTTTATTAGCTCCAAGCTTAGATAAGTTTCGACTCTGAAATGTCGCGGGTTTCGCATTTACTGGCAATTAGTGTGTAAATCGTTTAATGTAGCCTGTCATAGAAAGTCGAAAAATTATCTACTTTATGAGTTTTGGTAACAAAAAGGTTTGACCCGTCGTAACCGATTTCAACATGTGCTCATGTAGTGTGTATTTCCAGAATATTCCAAATTTTTGTCACACAAATTCAATTGCATCATACTTAATTAAGTTTCTAGCTTGCGGAAGGTAGTTTATTTGTATTTACAAAAAAAAGGAATTTTAATCAGTCGCTTTTAGCGATGCATATAAATGTTTGAGTTGATTTCGCATAAATTACCTTCGTCTTAGCTTTAGATTTGGGGGTGATTTGTTACATTTTCAACTAAACCAACCTGGCAACCCTGACGAGCAGTCTAAACTCAACATGACTTGTATAATGAACTAAACCTAACCTAACAGTGTATATCATTTTTATCTTCATTGTGTTATTATAGAAAAACTGGTGTGAAACTGTTTCGAAATATTTGTTAATTTTTGTGTTATCAAGATATTGTTAAATTACTAGTACCAGAAGTTTTTGAACGTTGTAAATTTAATAAGATTTCTGAAGTCGTGGCAAGTATTTTTTTAAATTTTTTATAGTGTTAAATAAATAATTTGTTTCTAACATTATCTAACCTTACAAAACAATATATCATTCTTTATACGGCTAGAGTAGTGTGGTCCATCTCTCCTATGTAATTAGGTAAGATGGACACATTTAAAGGAATAGTTGGAACGTTGCTACGTAAAATTTCTTATTGAATTTTGATGGTTGCAAATTATTTTTCGAATTTAAGTAACTATTATTGAAGCAATTGCAAGCAAGCACATCCAAGCAACATTCTGAACTAAATGAAATTACTCCTGGTAAAATGTTAGACGAAGTTTCCCCTGTTCTCAATATTTCAGCCATAAAAATAGTTAGAAAACGAAAAAGAAGCATAGCAAATGTTCTAAATTCGGTGGAAAATATTAGAAACATTATTACATTAACAATTAGAAACATTAAACAATATTAGGAACATAATTATACTGTGTGGTCCATCTCTACTATAATGTTTAGGAGAGATGATCCGACACATACATTTACTTTTTTGGAAATTTAGGTTAAGCTTTGCGATCTTTCGTAAGTTTATGATAATTAAATAAGAAAAGAATGATTAGTTATTGATTTGGTAACTTTTATTACCTTTAAAATATCAAAAAATAAAAATTATGAGCTTTTTTAGAAATGTGGTCCATCTTTCCTAGAATTACCCTAACCAGGGTGATTATTATTTTTATAAATTTTATTTTGTAGACTTTATAAGATAATATAATGATTGTTTATTATAAATTTGAGTTTTCCTTTTTTTCGTGGATGGCAGAATTAGTTTTATTTTGAATTGGTTAATTATTATTTTGCTATCTGCGAATAAAAGCACATTTGATGACAAAAATTATTGTCATAATTTTGTTTCGTGGATTAAATATTTGTGGCGAATATTCATTGTAAAATTATAAGAATTAAAAGCCTCTTGCTTTTCTTTTTTTTAATTACAATTTTTTTTATTAACAATAAAGTCTAAGTTGGAATAGGACAATATATGTATAAGAAATCATATCCATAAACTATTTTTCTTCAAAAAATCAAGTAAGTATAAATATTGAGCAGACCTGATTTCTCACCAGCATTTAGTATTAAAAAAGTTGGAGTTCGTTAAGAAATAGCACTCTCTTTATTGTAAAATACTAAGTACTTCTAAAATTTATTTGAATGTTTGAAAGAAAAATTTAGAAGATCTAGAAAAGTCTAACTGTTTGAGAAAGATGAGTAAAAAATGAGTTGTTAACCTTATGAACGATATGTGATCATTGTATTTGCAACCAAAAAATAAATACTCAATTTATTTTGTGATCATTGCAAAAGCTAAAACTTGACTCTTGGATGTAAATAACTTTTTTTTTACAATCAAGTAATTGGAAATATTAAAAATTTTGCTGTGAAATTGATTAATTTTACAAATAGCAAAAGTGATCGTTTAATATTTTTTATAAGCATTATCTTTGTAAATATAAACTATAAAGCATAAAAAGTGATTCAAGTTCAGCGCAAATGTTACACCTAGCTTATAAAAATATTTGATAGGATTATATGCATTTTGGTACAAATGGTTACAAATACAAATTGAAAGAATAATTTTTATTGTTCTAGAAAATTTTTCGGAATAGTAAATAGAAATCTGTCACATTAGATAAAATAAAAATTAATATTTATAAAATATAGTTTGTCTATTTATTCAAGCACAGCGCTAGTGAAAATACTTACAACGCCCGGTTTCAAACTGTGAAAGTATCATGCATGTCAAACGTCGATATAATAATATGATCTGGCACTATCTGCATTACAAAGATAATTGCACTACCATATTCGTAATATTTGACCTTATGTTAGTGAAAAGAGACATAATGTCCAAAAATTTAAACTCACATATTTTTAGAAAAATAACCTAAAAAATGAATTTTTTAAGTCGATACTGTGGTAGTTAGCAGTATGTAATGTTAAAATAAACAAGTTCTTTACTTAACAGTTAAAATTAATTATTTTAATATTTTGTTTAGTTTGTTTATTTTCCCATATTTTTTTTGTTAGATAAATTTCTTAAATTGCTAAAAATATAAGAAAAGCTAATTTTTCTCTGAATTTCATATCTGTAAAGATCGTTAGTATTAATGTATAAAGTAAAGTAAAGTAAAACCGTTGATTGATAAATAAAACATCAATCAACGGTAAAACTGAAATTTACATTTAAATATTGCTGTTTCATATAAATACGGTACACGTCGTTTCGGCAACCGCAGTTCGGCGACGGCGATTCGGCATCGTATATTCGGCGACGGTCAATTCGGCGACCGTCAATTCAGCTATGCTAATTTCGGTGATTCCAGTTCTGCACCGGTATTTCGGCGATTCCCATTCGGCGACAGAAAATTCGACTACGTCGATTCGGCGACGGGAAATTTATTTAAAGTAGTACATCGGTTATAGAATTATAGTTCAGAATTTAATGAAATTTGGCATATTAGTACATTATAATAAGATAATAAACCAGTTAAATTTTTAAAGAGCTGCAGAGAACATGGAAAAAGATATTAAATTTTACATTAATTTAACACCTAAAACAACTATTTATACTATAATTAAATTCAATAATCTTGGATAGAACAAGTTAATTAAACAATTTATAATAATGTTTTTATTATTTTATTAAGCTTTCGACGTAGGTTAACGTCTTCGTCAGAAAATTAATAAATTAATTGTTTAATTAACTTGTTCTATCCTAGATTATTGAATTTAATTATATATCACAAGTTAAAAAATTAATCTATTAAATATTTATACTATAACATAATATATTTTGTTATATAAATAAACTTTATTGTTAAAGATTTTATAAGTATTTTAAGATTTTGTTTTAAATTGTTATTTGCTTTTTAATTAATTTGCTATGGCAATTTGTTTTAGATTTTTTGTTAATTTTTTTTCGGTTACTCATTTGCCTTTCCAATAAAATAATTTTTTTGTGTGTTTTAATAATTTTGAAAAATTTGATTAATTTTTAAATTTTGACTTTGAAGTTTCTATCTTGTTTGCTTTTACGCGGCGCGGCGGGGCGTTGCGAAATATAAATACTATGGAAGTCAAATAACACAGAGCACACATTTGAATCTTGTGGTATTAAGTGTTAATACCACAGCCGCTTCATATCGCGTTCTTTTTTTAGGAGCTGCATGTCCGGCTAGGATACGTTCGTATTCTGTGTCGAAAGTTTTTTGAATACGTCTTAAATTATCCAAAAAGGTCCACCTAATTGAATTTTTCGATGACAAGCTTCGGCGTAATTATTAGTTCTATCAATTCCATCCAACGTGCGTTGATACACAGACCAAATGTTTGAAGAAAACATTGGAATATTTCTGGTACCATTATTTCTAAGACTCCCAATATATGTATTTGTAAACCATTCTAAAATTGAATCTAATTCTCGTGGTAAATAATTTTCCAAACTTATAATCGCGTGAAAAATGTCATTCCCAGGAACAAACGCAATCGAAGTAACCATTTTTGCACGCAATGCAAAGTCTACATCCGCACTGTATATTTTAAAGAGATTACTTGACGATAAATGTTTTTTTAAATTTTTTACTAAGTGAAATAGGCAGCCATGTATATTAACGTCAGGAAATACTTCACGAATCGCTTGATGAATGGCAAGCTCAAAATCTACACTTATACTCAACGGATTTAGTTGAGGCCACAATTCACGAATCATATTAAACAATTTAACATAAGTTTCCGTCCTCTTATTGGGTAGTAAGCAAAACAAAACAGAAAACACTGCTCTTCCATCTTTTCTAGCAAGTATAACGAATACTTGTGAAAAAAGCGACGGACAAATTGAAAAAGTGCCGTCCATAAACAATTCTAACATATTTGCACTCCAACTGGAATTATATTCTCTCCCAAATATCATAATACGTTCCGAGTCCAAATTCTCACTTCCTGAATCGGCAAGAAAAAATCTCTCAAAATGATCAGGGCTAAACTCATAAGTGGAATAACCATCCGGTATGATTATTAGTTCCCTAGATTCCGGATTTGCTGGTGCTTCAGAATTTTTGTGACGTTTCCGTTGTATCGTTCTACTCACGACGGAATTACTTGGAATATTGCCTTTTATGGCATCAGGAACATTTGCAATAGCCCGTGATCTTATTTGAGATGGATTATCCATTGTACTTTCTGCTAAAAGTTTTACAACAGTATGCAGTCTTTGAAGTTCGACGTTTTCTGCATTTCCCACCGTCCTGCAAGAATGCTCCCTTCGCTGGGAATTGAACGAACCGTCATGAATATTAGTCCATATTCTACCATTGCAACCCTTGTGATTACTTTCACATCGCCAGAATTGAATAGTACAATCTGTGTTAATTTTATCTTTAACATAGAGGTACCCATCATTTGCATATTTTTCGTTGCTTCGTTTGGTTAAAATCATTTGAGTTTCTTCCATTGTATTGCGAATTAAAAATTATTATATTAATTCCTAACACTACACGAGCACTTTTATTAAAATCTATACATCAAAACCTATAACTGGAGTTAAAATGTCAATTATTGCAATCTTATAAACATTCTTACGTTACTTACCTTAATAGCGTGTTACGCTCAAACGCTTCCACTCACTACTTCCTTGTCTAAACTGAACTGTTTACTTTGATACCAAAACCAAACTCAACTGACTAAAAAACTCAACTCAATATGCCGCCTATGCCTTCTCAAAAAATGTTACCAAAAGTGGAAACCAATTGAAATTTTGGAAAGGAATGAATTGTATTGAAATGAGAAGGAAAACCAAGGAAAGATTAACACAATAAGTATTATTGTAAAGAAGCAAAAAAGTACTTAAGGTACTTAAGAGAGGTAGGAAGATAACCAACTTTTAACGACGGGTTTTTAAATTCTAATTTAAAAAGCCATAGGCGTTCCTACTAAGGTTTCTTTGTATATTAAATTTAGTAGAAAATTGAATAAACTAAAAGTATATCTCCCAGCCAAAAACGTTATTATTTAATTGAAAAAGATGAATTGTATTGAAATGAGGAAAACTAAGAAAAGATTAACACAATAAATATTATTGAAAAGAAGCAAGAAAGTACTTAAAGTAATTAAGAGAGGTATGAAAATAACCAACTTTTAACGACGGGTTTTTAAATACTAATTTAAAAAACCATAGGCGTTCCTACTAAGGTTTTTCTGTACATTTAGATTTTAAATTTAGTAGAAAATTGAATAAACTAAAAGTATATCTCCCGTCGCCGAATCGACGTAGTCGAATTTACTGTCGCCGAATCGGAATCGCCGAAATGACGGTGCCAAATTGGAATCGCCGAAACCGACATAGCCGAATATCGGGTCGCCGAATCAGAATCGCCAAAATATAAATAATATCAAAATTGTTACGCGTTTAAATTTTATACTATAGTCGATTCAAGATATGAATAATATAGGTGGCGCGTCGTTTACAAAGTCTAATTTACACCGGAAAACTTCAGATAATTTAAATAGTACTTAATCTTGTAGTAATATTAAACATTCACGACAAAAAAGCGAAATGTTATAACCAAATAACTATACGTCTATTCGATATTACATTTAACTCTGTTCACATCTATCTTATTTATGACTTTACCCGGTTCAGTTTAGGCAACACGCATAGCACTTCAATCGCAAAAATTTCGTTATTGTAATACCGTCTAACTTCAAAGAAATTTCATTAGTTTAAATTTAGAGGTCGTCGCTTTAGTACAAATTCCAATATTTTTCTTAAAAAAAACGGACTATAGGTAAATATCATCATTTTATTAAACGTCCTCGTATATTCATAAAACTGCTGAACTGTCGCGACCGATAACTCAGGCGACAGTTCGAATAAAAAGAACAATGTAAGGCGCTAGTTACTTCCCGTAATGAAATGCAAAAATATAATACCAGCAGAACAAGACAAGAATGCATTGAACGGTTAACGTTATTCCATAATTATTAGGTTTTATTGGTGTTTATTTGTTCTCTTTTTTGTTTGTATCGTGTTTAAGTTTTTGGAAGCAAATTTTGAGTTTCCTTTTTTTGTGAAATGCTAAACGAAACTTTTGTTGGTAATGTACCTACCATTTTTAGTTATTGTAAGTTGTATTATAAGTATTTTTTCATTTCCACGTTAGACTGTCTACGCTGTCTAACAGTCTAAAGTTAGACTGTTACGCCACTGGAAAAGACGGATAGCGAATTTGTGTTGAAAACTGATTTTCGAGAAAAGTAGTAGCTATTTATAGTTTCATTGCTTGGAATAGGTTTCTTGCATTCGGAAAGAGTTGTGACTGGCTGTGAGTGTTGATTCTTACAAATTTGATTGTCATATTACTCTTTTTAGTTTTGACAAAATTTGAGGTTATAAAATGTAAAGATGCAGCGGACACCGCCTCTTAGGAGAAATGATCCACCCCAGGCATTGGAGAGCGATGAAATAAAATCAAACCGGACTGTAGTAAATATACCAACAAGTAATTCAATTTATTGTGAACCAAATGCACACATAATGCAGCAACAACAAACAGGCCCGTACCAGCCTCAACAACAAAATCAAAGCGTACATCACCTTCAAACAGCTCAAACCGGGTTACCGCATAGTGTTATATACTACAACCAGCAGCAAACGGGGAACCCTCAAACAAATCTATCACCGTATGGTCCACCCTATCAATTACAATATGTACCCGTAGAAAATACCGATATTCAGCAGCTGTCTGCACCAGGCCAATATCCCACCACAATACAAAACAATATGTTGCCCTCATACCAACAGCCAGCAATAAGCATGCAATTGATAAATCAACAAAGTCCCAACAAGCAATTCCCACCTTTGCCAACACCAACCGATGGAGAATGGCAAACGGTTTCCACTCGAAAGAGACATAGAAGTCCAGAAACTGCAACTAGCAGTAAATATCAAAGACAAACCAAAATTAAAGACTACTGGCTTGGTGCAGATCAAAGTGCACCCGCGACTATAACTACCAACAGCTTCAGCGCGCTGGAAAACAAAGAACCCGACCCAACACTAGCCACGGGGCAAGATACAAAACAGGAAGGTGAAGCCAAACCACCACCAATATTTGTCGTAGGTGTTGTCAATATAAATCCGCTTATGACCTTATTAAATGAAATTGCGAAAGACTTATATATACTAAAGGTTATTGAAAACGAACAAGTTAGGGTACAACCTAAAACAGGTGATGCGTATTCAAAAATTACCGAAGCTCTCATAGAAAAGAAGACTCAGTTTCATACTTACAAATTAAAGAAAGACAGAAGCTTTCGCATAGTTTTAAAAAACTTACATAGCTCTACAGACACTGCCGAAATACAAAAAAACATAGAAGCTCTTGGGCACGAAGTCACAAGCGTATGGAATGTGCAACAAAGTAAAACAAAAACACCACTACCAATGTTTTTCATTGATTTGAAACAAAAAGAGAATAACAAAGATATTTACAAAACAAAACTATTCATGAACACATCTGTAATATTCGAAGCTCCTCGCACGAAAAGAATTATCCCGCAATGCACTAAATGCCAGAGGTATGGCCATACAAAAAACTTCTGTCACAGAAACCCTAGATGTGTAAAATGCACAGAATCTCGCCAGACTACAGAATGTCCAAAAAAACAAAAAGATGACCAGGTCCAGTGTGTTAATTGCAATGAGAATCATCCTGCAAATTACAGAGGTTGTATTGTTCACAAGCAATTACAACAAAAACTATATCCTCAATTACGAGCAAGATTTATGGTAAGAGACCAAAACACAAACTTTCAACAAAATATTCAACCTGGAGCTAGTTATGCCCAAACAACAGCAAACTTCGCCCAATTACCAACCAACCATCAGGCTCAAAATAACACCAACAGCCAACATCCATTAGTACACAGAAACCAAATCGTGAGATATCCAAGTCAGCAGAATCAATCTAATTTAATACAGCAGCCTCCTAGCGACATACAAGAACTCAAAAACATGATGAAAGAACTTATGGTGCAAATGGGAACCATGCTAAACTTACTAACAACCGTAGTTAGCAAAATGAAATAATGGCCCAATTACTTAAAATATCAATATGGAATGCCAACGGCTTGTGCCAACATGCACAAGAGCTTAAATTATTTCTCGAAATACATAAAATTGATGTCATGCTAATCTCTGAAACTCACTTTACGGCAAAAAGTCATCTAAAAATACCAAATTATGTCATATATAGTACAGAACACCCAGATGGAAAAGCCCATGGTGGAACGGCAATCATAATAAGAAAACAAATTAAACACTACGAACTCTGTAGATACCAGCACGATTACCTTCAGAGTACTAGTGTGTCAGTTGAAGACAGACACGAAAAGCTAACAATTTCCTCAATATATTGCCCACCCAAACATAACAACAAGAAAACACATTATCAGCATTTTTTCAGAACTCTGGGAAACAGATTTATAGCTGGAGGTGACTTTAATGCAAAGCATTTTGAGTGGGGCTCCAGGCTTACAAACACAAAAGGCAAAGAATTGCTGGAAGCGGTAAGAATCAACAATATGTCATATCTATCAACAGAACAACCAACGTACTGGCCCACTGACAGAAGTAAGATACCAGATCTGATCGATTTTTGCGTAACAAAAGGCATCAACACAAAACAATGCAAGATTGAATCTTCATTGGATTTGACATCTGATCACACTCCTATTCTGCTGACGGTGTTTTTGGAAATCCTTGGTAAGCGAAAACAACCTACTTTGTATAGCAATAAAACAAACTGGGAAATTTTTAAAACAAAACTAGATGAACTCATTAGTTTAGATATAGCTTTAAAAACAGAGAAAAATCTAGAAGATGCAGTCGAACATCTGACGAAAATGATCCAAAATGCAGCCTGGTTCGCTACTCCCGATTGTAATGAAACACGCATAAAAGAACAAACTCCGATAATAATCAAGCAGAAAATTGCGGAAAAAAGAGAAGCACGCAAGCAATGGCAAGTGACAAGAACAATAGAAGACAAGAGAAAATGGAATAAAGCTGGTAAAGAACTGAAAACGCTTTTATCTAACCTTAACAATGAAACTTTTAACAACTATGTTAGTAACCTGTCAGCAACAGAAGCAAATGATTACTCTTTGTGGAAAGCAACAAAAAACATTAAACGCCCGAAACAAGCTGTACCACCAATCAGAACAAGTACAGGACAATGGGCAAGAAGCGACGAAGATAAAGCTCTGGCTTTTGCAGAACATCTTGAAAATGTTTTTAAACCATTTCCTTCCACAACGTGTTACAATTCAGTGGAGATGTCACATTATTTGAACGCACCACTTCAGATGGATTTGCCGGTTAAAAATTTCAAAATTAAAGAAGTGCAACAAGTCATCGCACATGAAATAAATCCAAAAAAAGCGCCCGGCTTTGATCTGATAACGGGCAAGGTTATGCAACAACTAACACCCAAGTGCATAAAATTAGTAACATTTATTTATAATGCGATCATGAGATTGAACTATTTTCTAATCAGTGGAAGGTTGCACAAATAATTCTCCTCCCAAAACCAGGAAAAAAATCTGAAGAAATAGCATCTTACAGACCAATAAGTCTTCTACCAGTACTCTCAAAAATTTTCGAAAAACTGTTCTTCAAACGACTAAAGCCAATAATGGAAGAAAGAAAACTTATTCCGAGTCATCAATTTGGATTTCGTGATCAGCACGGCACAATTGAACAGGTGCATAGGATAACAAAAAAAATTTCTAACGATCTGGAACATAAAAGGTGCTGCTCTGCTGCAATTTTGGATACCAGCCAGGCCTTCGATAAAGTGTGGCACGACGGGCTACTCTACAAACTGAAAAACAATCTTCCTCATCCTTTTTATCAGATACTAAAATCCTACCTTAAAAATAGACATTTTCTAGTCAAATATCAAGGTGCATACACAGGATTATATTCAATTAATTCTGGAGTTCCACAGGGGAGTGTGCTCGGACCGGTGCTTTACCTGCTGTATACGGCCGATCTCCCAACAATAAGATTAACTACAGTGGCCACGTTTGCTGATGATACGACTATACTTGCGTCTCACATTGATCCAGTGCTGGCCTCAAAAAACCTTCAAAATAATTTATATAAAATTCAAGAATGGCTGAAAAAATGGAGAATTAGGGCTAACGAGACTAAATCTACACATGTCACCTTTACAATGCGAAGAGACACATGTCCACCCGTAAAATTAAACAACACCTTCTTACCACAAGCTGAAGACGCAAAATATCTAGGTATGCATCTTGATAGACGATTGACATGGCGAAAACACATCTTCACCAAGCGTAAACAACTTGGTATAAAATTCAGTCAGCTATATTGGCTAATTGGCAGAAAATCGAAATTGTCGCTGAAAAATAAACCCCTTACATATAAAATTATCATAAAACCCGTATGGACATACGGTATTCAACTGTGGGGGACCGCTAGTTCATCTAATATTGAAATATTGCAACGGTTTCAAAACAAAGCACTTAGATCAATTGTAAATGCCCCTTGGTAGCATTACATCCGTTTATGAAGAAATACAAAATTTTCACACTAAATATCAAAATAGATTGAACATTCATCCCAACAAACTCGCATGCGAATTGCTAGACAACACAGACGAAATAAGAAGACTGAAGCGCTTCAAACCATCCGATCTTTCTACCCGATTTACTTAATGGCTGTTTAGCGGAAATAATTAAAGAAAATGCTTGATGGAGTATTTTCTACATGACATGTTACTTTATTTTTCCATTTACTTATTGTTCTGTTTGAACAGATTGTAAATACTCTTTGAAATAAAAAAAAAAAAAAATTCCACGTTATTAGAATTTTTGGTGTTATATTTTTAGTTATTAAGTTGTAAATAGTTTATTTCATCATTGAAACATCAATGCCATTATATTTTTAAGTTTCACTGTACAAATACTTAATTTTTTTTTGTTTTTAATAGATTTAAATTAATTTTGGGGTACTATTGCGTATCCCATCCCACGATTTTAACTTTTTCTTATTGAAAATACGTGAAAGGACACTTTTCTAAGCATACTAGAACAAAAATTTTGTTGGATTATAAATTAGTTCTCGAAAAAATCGAATTTGAAAAATTTAAATTTACATGTTTTTTAGATACACCTTTTAACACGGCTGCATGATTAGCCGATTTTGTGTAAGGCAAAAATATTTAAAAATATCCCTGAAAAATGATAGAACTCGCCAAGGGTGGAACTCGAAGCCATAGAACTCGTCCGGGTATCGACATCGAATGAACACAATATTAAGAGTATATCAAAGCACACGTACCGTCAACAAAATGAGACCGTCACCGTCGAGACCGTACCTCAACGTGAGACCGACCGTCACACATCGGGTATATCATATTACATTTGCCTGCTTTTCGTAATTTTAAAATGCTGTTATTTCGACAACTATTGCATAATCCACAAAAATTTTTGTGTTAATATACTCAGAAAATTGTCCTCTTTCCAATAGTCAATAGGAAAAAGTTAAAATTGTGGGATGGGATATGCAACAGTAATCTAGTTTTAAATTGTTTTTTAATTTTTTTAATCTGCAAACTACCCTCAGCTACGCTTCGATAGACAATTTTCACGCCTGCTTATAAAAAATATTACCTTTACTTCTAGGTTGCATTAATAGCTATTCTATTTCAATTATCTTTAAAGAATATTAATTGGTTAATAATAAGTTAATAAAGTATTTCATATAATAATAGTATATTAAACAACAAGTTTAGAAAAGTAAAGTTTAGTAAAACTACTTTTCTTACGAGGTTTGTTTATACAATTTTTTCGTATTTTGTGAAAATCTAATCTAAAATATGAATTTAGACATTTATGAGTAAATTTTTTTTGCGCGCGATTGGTCTAAATTTTTGCGTATGCCTTCCTACCGATAATTCACGGGGGGTGAGTACTTGCCAAGGGGGGCAAATTTTTTACTCAGTTTTTCGACATCTAGCGCCGTTCTTGAGTTATTGCTAATTCAGAACATTTCTAAGTAGATATTTGTGTAGAATTTACGTAATCTAGTAACCAGACACGGCTTTATTTATTTACATAACAACAGTTAATTTTTATTTTTTGATTCGAATTTTTTGTAAGTTACATAGTATTAATTTATTATAAAAGTGAGATTGTTAAGTTTTCTAGTTTGAATAATAATTTTGTACTTGTAATATACTGTAATGATATTTTCTTAACAAATTTTCACTCTCCAGTTTGCCTCGGGTTACTCTGAATTGCGGGAGCAATTGATAATTTTCAAGGGTAGAGGGTTCTTGCGTTTTCAAAATTCAAATAAAAAGAAATCTTTCCAATGCAAAAATAATTAAATACTCCAAATTAAATCTTCTTCAAAAATAAGTTAATAAATCGTAAATCCAAATTTAAATTATATCCAATGTAAAGTAAATGTAAAATTTTACTGGGCTTGCACTTTTAATTTTAACGCTTATCCAAATCGCCTTCTTATCACCATCGCGCATTCGCTCGTACAAATGTAAATTTTAAACTTTCCAATTTTAAATAATTCAGATCCAATTTTTAATTTCAATTGCTCTCTCCAAATTTTACCAAATCAATCAAAACCATCAAATCAACTACCGCTCGGTAGCACCGTATCAAAAATTATGCCAATTCCAAATATCAAAAATTATACTTCCAAAAATTACGCAATAATGCATTTGCATCAAAATTCATTTATTCAAATCAAAAATTACTCACAAATTTACACTTATCTCAAAAAAATTTCAATAACTGCCTCGAGCCAACATGGCACAACAGGCTCGGGCAGTCGCTATCGGCGAAAAGCAAATATCCTCGTCGATTCGCCCCCACCTGTCTAATTTCTACAATCTTACAACTTAAAATTATTTAAATAAAATTTTCATCAAATGTACAGGGTAGGTGCGAATCTTCTTTTTCACCACAATACATAAATGTATAACAATGATTCCAATATTTAAATAAACAATCGTCTATCCAATAGTTTTTTATTGACAGTGACATTACTATATAGTAAAGTGACATTTCTATGTGATAAAGTGCCACTTTAATAAATGATTTTGAATTTAATAAAATAGCACATTACCAGTCAAAATGCGAAAAGACAAAGAAAAGACATGTCTTTGCTCTAGAGAGCAAAGACATTAACATAATTCAAAACCTGTACTGGCATCAATCGGCTCAACTCAGATTCGGAGACGCTACAACCGAAGACATAGAAATTCAGAGAGGAGTTCGACAGGGCTGTGTTCTCTCACCGCTCCTTTTCAATTTGTACTCGGAAACCATTTTTGAGAAAGTTTTGGAAGAGGCGCAACATGGAATTAAGGTGAACGGAAGAATTATCAATAATATCCGATACGCAGATGACACCCTCATACTTTCCGACACCCCTGAAAGTTTGCAAATATTGAAAAATAAAATAAATGAAACAAGCAACGCATACGGTCTCAGCATAAACAAGCAAAAAACCAAAGTAATGGTTATATCAAGGAGACCAATTAACAACATAAATATTAATATAAGGGGTGATCGACTTGAGAGAGTGGATAAGATCAAGTACTTGGGCTGTTGGTTACACGAAAATTGGAATCCCGATGATGAGATCAGGAAGCGAATAGAGATAGCACGCAATTCATTTTTTAAGATGAAGACCTTGTTATGCGGCAGGGAATTAGATCTGAAAACCCGTTGGCGCGTCGCAAAATGCTATATCCTATCGATACTTTTATATGGCGTTGAGGGATGGACATTAAAGGTTTTATCTATTAATAAACTGGAGGCTTTCGAGATGTGGATGTATCGAAGAATGCTCAGAATATCTTGGATTGAGCATATAACGAACAAAGAGGTTTTACGCCGCATGCATAAAGATCGAGAAATCCTCACAACTATCAAAAGAAGAAAGGCTGCTTACTTTGGGCATATCTTCAGAAATGAAAAGTACGCTCTTCTGCAGCTGATTATAGAGGGGAAAATAGAAGGCAAGCGAGGTCTCAGAAGAAAAAGACAATCATGGCTAAAAAATCTGAGGCAATGGTTCAATATTCGGGACGCCGCAACATTAATAAGACTCGCGAAGAACAGAGAGGAATGCAGCACCATGGTAGCCAACCTCCTATGAAGAGAAGGCACTCCAAGAAGAAGAAGAAAATAAGATAACCGTAGAAAAATAGTTTAGCTTTAAACCTTATGTCACCACTTTTTGTTTAATTATTTTTAAATAATTCGAGATGCAGTCGCCCACTCTCAAAACGGCAACCTTAAGTAGATGTTGTAGTTTCGTACATTTATACGTCGGCAATTCATAAGTAAGAAAAATTTCCTTTACAGTAATTCCTAAATTATTTTAAAAGCATTAACACACACTTGGGATAAAATGTCAAATAAATATAGCCTCAAATAATCAAAAATACAAGTATAAATGAATGTAAAAAACATTGAAGAGAAATATATTTTTTACACAAGTTTACAAAATTTACAAAGTACGATATCTGAAGCATATACGAAGTGAAATGAATATCCCTAATATCAAGAATTTTTAAAATTTTAAAAATCAAAATTTGTTACTTGAGTTAAATTATTTTTACAGAAAAAAAGTCAAAAATTGCCTAGGTAACCCTAGTTTGTTTAATTAGCTTGTTGATTACAATTATGTAGGTATAATATGTTTTATTATAACAATAATAATTGTGTTATTATAATTTTAGGTATACGAAATGTATGTTGCCGGTTATCAATTTTTGGTATTATCTCCTGCATTCACGTGCCATTGGGGTCTTCAAGTTAAGCGTGGTCGACCATCTTGGAGAGAATATCAAAATAATATTAATCGAAAACATTTTGAAACATTTAAACGTGAAGTGTTTGCAAAATATAACAAGGATCCTTTACAAATGATGGAAAAGCAAAAAATACAAGCACGTGGTGTATAAAAAAGTTAAGCCATACATGTTTTCTAAAGCAAAATGTTTTATTAATATATGCATAACTCAGGAATGGAATAAAATTTTAAAACAATAATTCGTCTTTATTTTCATCACACATTCAAAATGTATGTCGCAGGCAGCTTTTGCCTAGGCAAATACATAGAACCGTTTTAAGGGTAGGATTTTGCAAGTTGTTTCACTAGGGAAGGTTTAGTTCAAAAACGGCTTAAAGGATTAATTTAAAATTTGGAGTGTACATGCGGAACTCATGAGGGCACAATAAGTCATATTTTATATTTTGATATTTTAAAAAAAAATCTGCTTTTAGTAAAAAAATCTACTTTAAAATTATTTTTTTTTAAATTAAACTAAAACATAGTTTATAGTGATAGCTATGATAAAAGAAAATCGTAAAAAAATTTTTAATTTTTTATTCATTAAAAAGTTGAAAATTTCGGGAAGGTTTGGACTTAAAACGGCTGAACCGATTAATTTGAAATTTGAATATGATATTTATGACATAAAGACCTACAATAAGACATATTTTTAAAATTAAAATTTTTTGAAATAATCTATTATTTTTATTTTTATATTTATAAAAACTGTGTTTTTTTAATATATTCTATATATTAGTGATATATTTAGCATAGGGAACATGTTTACCAAATTTCAATTTTTTCTGATGCATATTACCAATATTTTTCATTTTTGAAATAATCAAGCTAGAAACGAACCACAACTTTCGGTAGCAGATTTATTAGTCTGACGTTCGGAATTTAGATGGCGTTCAGAAAAATAGCATTATTCATGTTCTTATGTTTAATAATAATGCAATTATATCAAGTTTCGATATCATATAATTTAAAAACAAAACAGACTTGTAATAGGTATTACTTGTAAACGTGTACAATTTATTCAATAAATAATGATTATGAGGTGCTACACGTAACTTTGTTAATCTATAAAGTAATAAGTCAAATATTTTTTGGTAATTCTAAATAAAAAATATAATTTGATAGAAAAGCAGTTTTTAATGTAGATGAGTACACGTTCTTATTATACATAGTAATTATTTCCTGAATTACAATCTTTTGTATTTAGGTCAACATAATACAATGTTTTTTTTTAATAAAACTTTAAATTTAGAAAAAAGTTAAAAAAAATTATTACAAGTTAATAATTTATAGAAAAAAAAAATTCAACAAGCATGTCTGCTTGATATAATAAATAGGCGAGACAAGGCGCTATATTTCTATAATGTAGGTATTATATTACACTTATATACAGTATTGGACGTATGAACCGCAACACTACCGAAATGACATAAAATTGTATTATATTTTGAAAACCGGTTGGTTTTTGCTTAATGTTTTCTCACAACGTTTTACCTGCTTTATTTTGACCTATTTATGACAAATTCAAATTTACAAAAGGTTTCTTTATTCGTTCCAACATTGAAATTTTCAAAATTCCAATAATAGCAGTAAATAGTAATTAGCAGTAATTAGCGATTAAATTATTCTAAAAGTAGAATTATTATTGGATTTCTTTGAAATTTTAAATTTTTATCACAATAAGATTTATTTAAGTTTATTTTTATATAATTTTATTAGTATTTACAACCAAATTATTATTTTGTTGAGCCACCCTTAGCATCAATTACCGCCCGAATTCGACTTGGCATAGATTTGACCAAATTTTTCAGATAATTTATATCTAAATCTTCTTTCCACACTTTCTCGATAGCTGCTATTAAGTCCTTTTTGTTTTTTGATTTCTTTTGTGCAACTTTCTTTGAAATTTGAATCCAGCAATTTTCAATAGGATTTAAATCCGGGCTGTTACCTGCTCAAGGTAAGGAATTAATCCTTTCTTTTTTAATAAATTCCTTAACCTAAAATATTAAAAGTTTATAAATAACTTGTATTGCTATAAGTGATACAAAAATTAAGAGTAATTAAAAATACTTACAATTTTTGCCCTATGACAGGGTGCCCAATCATCTTAAAATATGCAATTTTTTGCATACTTAAATTCCTTTTTGATGGTGGGTAACAATCATTCATTTAAGATTTAAATATAGTCTTGCGTCTTTACTGTCCCATCTATAAACTTCAAAGAACCCACACCCTTGCTTGAAAAGCATCCCCAAATCATTACACTTCTGGGAAACTTTACTGTTCTTTTAACACATTCGTCCTTTAAACGCTCACCTTTTCTTCGGAAAACGTAATCAATTCCATCAGAACCGTGCACATTAAATTTGGACTCATCCAAAAATATTACTTTTTCCCAATCTTTAAGAGTCCAATTCTTGTGTTCTTGTGCCCAATTAAGCCGGTTTTGCTTCATTTTTTTGGGTTAATAACGATTTTCGAGCAGGACGATGCGTTTTAACCCCATAGATTTTAATCTACGTCGCTCAGTTTTTGTAGAAACTGAAAAACCAGTTGCTTTATTTCAATCGGAACGCAGTTCTGTTGATGTTGAAGCCCTATTTGTAAGACACAGTCTTTGTAAAATACGATCTTCCCTATCTGTACTCTTCTTCTTTGACCTGCCTCGTTTTTTATTTTTCGTCGTACCGGTTTCTGCGTATATTTTTAAAAATCGGCTTACAGTTGAAGGGTTACACTTAACTCGACGACTAATTGACCGAACACTAAAATTTTCTTTATTCAAAGCTATTATAACAGCTTTTTTTTCACTGGTTAATAACTTATAATTTGTCATAATTTCACGATGTTTACTATTCAACAGTATAAACCAGACTAAAATAAATTTTAAAAATGCAATTTTGTACTGAATAGGCCCTAAATAAGAAAAGGTCATAAGAAATCATTAAGCAAAAATAATCCGTTTTCAAAATCAACAGAATTCTATGTAATTCAGGTAGTGTTGCGGTTCATATGTCCAATACTGTACATACTACGAATTTTATAACTAAAATTGGTTACTGTTGCATATCCCATCCCACGATTTTAACTTTTTCCTATTGACTATTGGAAAGAGGACAATTTTCTGAGTATTATTAACACAAAAATTATTGTGGATTATGCAATAGTTGTCGAAATAACAGCATTTTAAAATTACGAAAAGCAGGCAAATGTAATATGATATACCCGAAGTGTGACGGTCGGTCTCACGTTGAGGTACGGTCTCGTCGGTGACGGTCTCGTTTTGTTGACGGTACGTGTGCTTTAATATAGTCTTAATGTTGTGTTCATTCACTCATTGTTGTGTTCATGTTGTGTTGTGTATGAGTTCTATGGCTTCGAGTTCCACCCTTGGCGAGTTCTGTCATTTTTCAGTGATATTTTTAATTTTTTTTGCCTTACACAAAATCGGCTAATCATGCAGCCGTGTTAAAAGGTGTATCTAAAATACATGTAAATTTAAATTTTTTCGAGAACTAATTTATAATCCTACAAAATTTTTGTTCTAGTATGCTTAGAAAAGTGTCCTTTCACGTATTTTCAATAGGAAAAAGTTAAAATCGTGGGATGGGATACGCAACAGTACCCCTAAAATTATATTTTTAAGTACCTTACAAAAATATAAAATTAATGATATTGTACGTTTTTATTTTTTATGCAAATAGATATCTTAAAACGGTTCAACGAACCAAAAATCTTGAAGTCTCGCACGGCCTATATTTTTTTGAGTATCATACACTAAACAGTGCGTAGACGATTAACTTAGCAAAAGCCAAGGGAACATACCAGGCAATTACTAATGGAATGGTTTATCTTTTCCTTCTCCATTGCCCACAGATAGATATCGGACTTTAAACACAACAGTGCAGTTGTCGAGACTAAGAAATGAACAGCGATTTCCCGCGTCTCAGCATGTCGATTTAAGCCTTACACCACACTGCTGGTGTACACGGCCCATACTGTCAAATATATGACATAACACGACCCAGTACATGTTAAGAAGGTCCCACACTGTCCATCCAATGCAATCATTTTACGTCTATTTTTTCTTATTCTTCTATGATAATATGATATCATAGTAATCATTATCAACTGTTTTAGGTTAATTAAAAAAAAAATTAAAGTAGATTTTTTGACTAAAAACAGATTTTTTTTAAAAATACCAAAATATAAAATATGTCTTATTGTGCCTTCATGTGGAAGGCACAAATTTTCAAATTTCCAAATTTTAAATTAATCCGTTAAGCCGTTTTTGAACTAAACCGTCCCTAATGAAACAACTTGCAAAATCCTAACCGTAAATTGTATGGGTTTGTTCCTAGTTAATTATATCAAAAATGAAAAATGATGTAAATACGGATCAGAAAAATTTGAAATTTGGTAAACATGTTCCGTATGGTACATATATCACTAATGTATGACTATATTAAAAAAAACACAATTTTTTGAAATATAAAAATTGAAATAATAATTATTTTAAAAAATTTTAATTTTAAAATTATGTGTTATTGTAGGCCTTTATGGCATAAATATTATACTCAAATTTCAAATTAATCGGTTCAGCCGTTTTGAGTCTAAACCGTCCCGAAACTTTCAACTTTTTAATGAATATAAAATTTAAATATTTTATACTTACTTATAAATTTTTTTAAAAACTATTAATTTTAAAATTATGTCTTATTGTAGGCCTTTATGGCATAAATATTATACTCAAATTTCAAATTAATCGGTTCAGCCGTTTTGAGTCTAAACCGTCCCGAAATTTGTAACTTTTCAATGAATATAAAATTTAAATATTTTATACTTATAAATTTTTTTAAAAACTATTTATTTTAAAATCATGTCCTATTGTAGGCCTTTATGGCATAAATATCATACTCAAATTTCAAATTAATCGGTTCAGCCGTTCTGATTCTAAACCGTCCCGAAACTTTCAACTTTTTAATGAATATAAAATTTAAATATTTTATACTATTTTCTTTCATCATAGTAATCATTATAAACTATGATTTAGTTTAATTAAAAAAAGAACTAAAGTAAATTTTATGACTGAAAACAGATTTTTTTTAAAAATACCAAAATATAAAATGTCTTATTGTGCCCTCATGTGTTCCACATGTACCCTCCAAATTTTAAATTAATCCGTTTAGCCGTTTTTGAACTAAACCGTCCCTAGTGAAACAACTTGCAAAATCCTAGCAGATTTTTTTTATAATACCAAAATATAAAATATGTCTTATTATGCCATCATGGTATTCCGCATGTACCTTCCAAATTTTAATGTACTCTATTAAGCCGTTTTTGAGGTAAAAAAGAGGTAGGTACTTGCAAAATTCCTACCCTTAATCATTCCAAATTTTTGTATTCGTACTGAGATTGTAAAAAGCAAGAAACATGTAGGGATTATTTCAGTAGAACTAAAAAATGATGAAAAATTGTTGCTTAAAATAAAATTCAATAACTCAATAACAGAAGTCTTAAAATTTATAATATCATCCTGGAACCACCGCTTGAAAGACAATAATTGCGCACAAATTGCACCTCATTAGAATACTTTAAATAAGTTGTATTTGTAAGATCCACCCTGTTACGGTATTTTTAATTTTTGGTGAATAGTTGATTTATAATATGTGTAATATGTGTAATTATAATTAATTTATAATCATTAATTAAAATAAATTTTGTAATAAAAGTTCAAAATTGTTCATTTCATTTGAAATTAAATGAGCTTCATCTATAGGTACTGAGAAGATTATAATCATCTTAGAAAAGTAGTTTAAACAAATATGTTTCAATTACAGACGGATCTCTTTGACCTTTCGTAATGGTGTAAACTAATACGTAGTTGTTACTCATTGTTTACGTTACGACTATAAAGACATCAGGATGTCGTATATATTTCATTGCTTCGCGTTATTAAAAATGTTTTCTCGACTGCGGGTATTCCCCTATTTACTACTTATAGAGCGACACCTATATCTTAATAGAAGAACTTCCATAAATGATCTATTCATTGCATACCCTAATATCCGCCATCTGCCAGGTGCGAATCAACTCCGTGGCCTTGAACCCCCACCTTAACGTAAATAGTACCTTACCTAACATAAATTAATGTTTTGTCATATACAAGGTATCACAAATACAAGATTATTACATATGTACCAAGCTACATTAATTTCAATATTTTTTAATTTTTATATTTAAATTTAATCGGAATGGGTCTAATGAGTTCAGTTGCACGGATAGAATCATGAATGAAAAATGAAAAATTTTATCCTTGAAAGTGTCACTCATTATAAAATTTTATATCTTTATTTCCTGTTAATTTTTCATTCTGAAAAAGGCCCTCATTGTTGTTAGTTGATTTGTGGAAATATATATGGTCATATTTTGAGATCGTTGGAACTGTTTGTAACTTGTTTTAAAATTTGTTTTGTTTTGGTTTAAAATTTTGTATCAATTTGTATATTTGAAAATTTTATATTGTTGTTTTGCTTACGATGTTGGTAACGGAAAGAGAGAGAAAGAGTCTTCGGTCAAAAATGACCGAGGGAACTAGATTTTGTTCGTTCCCGTGGTATTCAGAAATTTATGATTGATTTGAGTATTAAAAGTGAGATTGATTACATTGAAAAATTGTTTTATTAATAAGGGAGTGAAATCCAAAGAAGAATTTAAGATTTGTAAAGATTTCGTGAAGTTAGAAATTTGCTTTACAACGCAATTTGTAAGTGCTAAGAAAATAAGAATTATAAGTGCGAATGGTACCGTATAGAATTTTAACGTTACCGTTTTATACTTTGTTGCAACAAAAATTGAAAATTTATAAAACAGTTTGAAATAATAAGGTGATTTGGATAGATAAATTTAAATTATAAATTTTACATTGCAATATATCTAATTGCAGATTACAACTTATTCGTGAACCATAATTTTTGTTGTTATCAGTATATATACAACAGTTCAACTATTATAGGTTTTAAAAATGCTAAATTTATAATTGAGATTTTAAAACTGCCATTTTATTACTTTCCTTGAAGTTTTTTTTGACTTTATAATTTACAATCTGTTTTTAAAACATTCAGAAACATGGAGAAAGGCAGAATTCAAGGGCTCCGTTATATGCACAAATTGTAGTAGTACCTGTGATAACTCGCAAGATAGTGATGAAGATGAAGAAACAAAGACTATTTTTGAGCTAACATATGATGAAATCGAGAACGATAAGGATTGCGATGAAAGCGATAATAACATCTCGACTGATGAGAGAAATTTCGGTCTGTGACGTTTCGATCAGTACTAATGACGATGAAGTCGAAACACCTGGTCCATCAAGAAAGCGAAGCGAATAAAAATGCGCTAAATTTTAGGATAGTAAATTACATGTGGATTATGCCTACCGGCGATACCACGATTAAACAAAACTCAAAAACAAAAAATGATGAGGAAATGAGTTTTTAGGCCAAAACACGTGTTGAACTACACTTTATGACAATCGTATGCCAAAACTATTAACTTTATGAAGAAAAGGAAAAGGAAAATTTTCTCTAGTTTCATTTTGTATATAGATGTTTTTATCGTGGAATGAGTCGGAAAGGAGATATTATCAAAAAACTACTTTTAGGCGCCATTTTTCCAATATGCACAAAAAAGCACATCTAAATATATAAAATTACCAATTTTCAAAACTCCCGGAATGCTTTCTAGGTAAAACTATCAAATGATTACTATATTACCAGAGCATATTATAACGAAATACTGATGTTAAAAGCAATAAGAAAGTATTGCAAAAATATTCGTTATTATAATATTAAGTTAAGGTTGGATGGAGTGGAAGATATACGAATACAAAATAATTACAAATACTGTCCTGCACGTGATCGTGTAATTCAAAACTGTTTCTAATTTCCTGCGGAATCGACTTATAAGCAACTCGCACAAAAAACATCCTGTTGGCTTGAATGCTTACGCTGGAATCTTCGTTCTCAATTTAAAATTTTACACCTCTCAATTTAGGCACGGTTCCCCACTCAAATATTTTTGATTATTTTGGTTTTACACTTCACTAAATTTTCATATTTTTTTCAATTTCAAAATTTTCAATTTTCTATTTACTAAGTTCACAATCTTCTAAATGTACATTGTTACGTAGGATAATTCAAATTGTGTTATAGTGTATTGAAAGTTACAATTTCCCTTTAGTAAGCCTCTCATGTGCCAATTGAGGCTCTCCTATGAATATTTTGTTAAGGCTGTTCTTTTAGGGCCTTAGTGCCCTAGTGTTCTTTTAGTTCTAAACGGCTGGACCAATTGACTTGAAATTTTGACAGAATGTGTATTAGATTATTACAAACTTTTACGAATATCCTTTTCTGAATAAGTTTTTTGGTTTTTACAAATAAGCCAAAAAACCATTGAATTTGAGATTTTCCGTTATTTTGTAAATCTCGATTTTTAGAAACTTTTGGCTCAGACAGATTTTTATATCTTAATTAGTTTAAACGTTTTTAGGACCTAAAGTTCAAATAAAGTTCACGTAATTACAATTGACATGTAGAAAAAGTATATAAATTGAGAAGAAATGTTTTGCATCTCTTACAATTATTCTTACCAAAAATAGTAAGCCAGTTTTGCGATTATAAAGCATAGTATAATGTTATTATTATTATTATTATTAGTAACGGGCTGTGGTACATGTCCCCACTGCACTGAAGCTTAAGCTTATTGTGCACCCATCCGAGTTTACTCAAACAACTGCGTCTCTTCGACCAGGTCGAGAACACAGTTGAAGGGAGATTGTTCTATCTCCTCGGTTGTTGGGTAGGGCAAACCGAGGTGACGCAGCCTGCTCCTGGCCAAGGTCGGGCATTGGCATAGTATGTGGAGTGGGGTTTCATCCTCCTCCGCCACACATCCTGCAAATAGGATCTTCCACCAGCCCCATAATGCTGAGGTGCCTTTTGAGGCAGCAGTGCCCTGTAAAGAGATCCACTAACCTTCTATGTTGTTTCCTACTCAACTTGAGTATTTTGTTCCTTTTGGCCTCACTGGACGGTGCCCTTATGAACGTACGCGATTGCCTCAGTCCAGGTAGGTCCACCCAGTGTGCAAGGTGTTGTTCTGCTAGTATATCCCTAATTCTTCCTTTTGCGGTAGAGTAAGCAATCCCGCAGGAAGGCTCCGAGCCCATTAGGTTTGCGCAAGCGGCCTTCCTAGCTAGAGAATCCGCTTCTTCGTTGCCTTTGATGCCCCGGTGTCCTGGCACCAACATCAGTGTGATGCTGTTGCGGAGAGCAAGTTTTACCAGAGCATCTTTGCATTGTTTGACAACCTTGGAGTGTAATTCAACTCCTTCCAAGGCTCTTAGAGCTGCTTGGCTGTCAGTCATGATACAGATTCTCCTCTCTACAAGGTTCCTCCATACCAGCTCTTCAGCACAGACCAATATGGCAGTTACTTCTGCCTGAAATATAGTTGCAAGAGGTCCCAGGTTAATGCTATAAGCATCCCCCAGTCTTCTGCCTCGCACACCTATTCCAGTACTCGTCTCAGTCTTTGATCCATCTGTATACCAGATGATATCATACCTAAGCTCCAACGTTTGTGAGGTTTCAATTTTATCCCTATCCGGTACTATGACCTTATAGGGCTTTCTAAAGTCCCTCACGGTGCTAGTTCTGTCAGGGTGCATGCTAAGCAGGCCGTTACTCTTAATTGAGTTTAGGATCATGGTGTGGTGCCCTCTTCTAGGATTGATCTCACCATGACCGTTAATTTTCAACCTGTAGGCTGCAAGTAGAGCCTCGAACCCCACGACTAGGTGTAAAGGTCGAAGACCCAGGAGAGCCTCCATGGAAGCGGTGGGCGTTGATGCCATTGCCCCCGTAATACCCAAGCACGCCAGTCTTTGCAGCCTGTTGAGCCGGTTTATGCTTTCCCTTTTACTGGCTTTATACCACCAGATCAGGGCTGAGTATGTGATCGTGGGTATCACCACCTCGGTGTACAACCAAAGTACCATTTTAGGTTTTAGTCCCCACGTTTTACCGATCATGCTCCTACAGGCCCAAAGGGCCCTAGTCGCTTTGTTCGTAATGTGACGGATATGAGGCGTGAAGGTCAGCCTGCTGTCCAGAGTCAGACCCAGGTATTTGACCTCCATCTGCAGAGGCAGCTCCTCCCCCCGCAACCTCAGAGTCCTCACATCCTGAAGTTTAGTGCGTTGTGTAAACGCCACAACAGAGGTTTTGCTCGGGTTTACCGATAGCCCCTCTCCTGTGCACCATCTTTCAACGATTCTGAGTGCGTTTTGCATCAACGAAGACACGACTCCTCCGAATTTCCCAATAACAAGGATTGTGATATCATCAGCAAATCCCTGTCCATGTACCCCTGCCTGTTCCAGCTCCCGCAGAAGACTATCCACCACCAGGCACCACAGCAGCGGAGAGAGGACCCCCCCCTGCGGACACCCACGTGCGGCAGACACCTCCACAGTCGTCTGTCCCAGACTAGCTTTGATTTTCCTGTCTCTGAGGGTAGAGCTAATCCAACCCGTAATAGCTGGGTCGACTCCACGACTTCCGACAGCTCTTACTATAGAGTCAAAAGAGGCGTTATCAAACGCCCCCTCTATGTCTAGAAAGGCTCCCAGAGCATTTTCTTGACTGCCAAGAGCCCCCGCTATCCTGTGAGTTAGTTCGTGTAGACTAAGCTCACACGATTTGCCCGATTGATAGGCATACTGGTGTCTGTGTAGAGGTGAATTCACCAATACACTATCCCTAATGTGCCTATCAATCAGTTTTTCCAGTGTCTTTAATAAAAAAGACGTCAGGCTGATTGGACGAAATGACTCAGCCTGGGCATATAATGCACGCCCTGGCTTGGGTATAAATACCACTCTAGCCATCCGCCAGCTTTGGGGTACATAGTTGAGCGCCAGGCTGGCTCTGAACAATGTACATAGAGGGGTGACTAGTACTTCCATCCCCATGCGGGGAACATACCATCCTCGCCTTGAGATTTGAATGGTTTGAAAGTGTTAATCGCCCATTCAACTCTCGTTTTGTTAATTATATTATCTGCTAATTTCCAGTTGCTCCTGCTCGCCCGACTCGTCGGGATGGCTTGGTGCCCCTGGCCATTAGAGCCCTCATCGGGTTTGGGGACACATCCCGGGAAGTGTGTCCGGAGCAATAGCCCCAGAGTCTCCTCCCCCGATGATGTGAACCCTCCCCGTGGTTTTTCTATTGTGCCCACCTTTCCGTGGCCACTCTTGAGAAGAGCTCTTTGGAGTCTTGCACATTGGGGAGTTCTTTCGATTTCCCCGCAGTACTTCCTCCATGAGTCTTCCTTTGCCTTACGTATGGCGTCCGTGTATTTCAGACGGGAGCCTCTGTAAGCTTCCCAGTCTCCTGTTCTCTTAGCTTTGTTAAAAGACTTTCGAGACTCTGCCCTGAGAGATTCGAGTTCAGTGTTCCACCAAATGGTCTCCCGCTTACTTTTCCTCTCTTTTAGAGGGCAGTTTTCTTCGAAGGCTGTGATAATGGCCGACGTTATCGCGTCGTTCATCACTTCCAGCTCCGCTGTGTTTGTAACCCTCGACGGACATTCCCCCACCCCCTGTTCCAGACTCTCATTAAAGCTAGCCCAATCACAGGTTCTGGGGTTCCTGTACGAGGCCTCCACCATTGGTGGGGTTTCTATGTCAAACCTAATGTATCTGTGATCAGAGAGTGACTCCTCCCGAGAGACGGGCCAATCTCTGATCACCTGACTCACGAAGGAAGTTCCTATCGTTATGTCAATTACCTCCTCCCTTGCCACAGTGACAAAGGTAGGCTCCTCTCCCTTGTTCATTATCTCCAGCTTATTACTGAAGACAAATTCAAGTAAAAATACGCCTCTGCTGTTCGTGTCCTTGCTCCCCCATATTATGTGGTGTGCATTGGAGTCACAGCCGATCACCAGTTGTGTTTTGCTGCTTTCGCAGTCCAGTACCAGATTTTCTAACTCCTTTGGAGGAGGTGGTCCCGGTTGGTCATATGGAAGGTATGCAGACGCTACCACGAAGTCTATTAAGCTCCCTTCCATGGATATAATAATAATAATAATAATAATAATAATACTTATTTATTAAGAACTAAATATACAAATTCTTATACAAATTCTTAATTGGATGGCTTCTAACAAGGTTAGTTTTTCAAGCCACCCGTTTCAGCTCAATAAACAAATAATCAACAAATATTAGTATAATATTTAGTGTCAGACTTTCTGTCCAGCACAGACCAGGTCTCAGTTCTGAGCCCCCGGTTCTGGGCCTTCAGTCTGTTGAGAATGAGTTCCGGTTCCACAGAGGGTCCCGGAACCCACGTCATGACCTTTACAGGCCTGGGGACGTCTTTAGCGTCAATGACGCCAAGTTTCGCTCCCTCCCAGGGTTTTCCCCCGGCTACCACCCGCACCAACCAGTCCTTAGTGGCCTGGTTAACGCAGAAGGCTACCAGGAGTCCCCCCTTGGGTTTGACCTCTGTAAACTTAGGCCCCTTGTCCTCCTCCTTGATAGTGTCAAGGGCACTGAGCAGCATCTCTTTTACCAGCCCCAGCTGCTCCCCACTAAGGAGGTTTATAGGGTAGCCCTCTGGTATGATGGCCACCCTAATGTCTGTCAGGACAGACTTATAAGAGAAGGTAGGGTTTGATCCCTTGCCTCTCTTCTTTGGTCTACCTGCGCTTGCAGGTGTGCTCGCATCTGACCGGTTTCGCTTTAGCCTCCCGGTCGAGGTGCTTGGTTTTGGTTCAGGAGTAGGTTTCGTTGCCGTCCCTGCCTCCTTTACCGTTTTTGCTGCTTGGAGTCGGTTATAGCGCCTCCTTGCAGCCCCCGAAGGTCTGGGTGGTTCCTGCCTTTCGGAAGTGCCCCCCGTGTTTAAATTAGTATTCAATGGTTCCATAGTGTTCCCACGAGTAATGGGGTAAAGAATGTCACCATCGCACAGAGCCCCATGCACGATAGAAGGCATTTATACAACGGGGTGCGCCTGGTGCCCCGAGGTTTCTGCGACTAGAGACCGAACTTCCCTCCGGCCTTGCATCCCTTTGGCGTCGCAGTACCGTGGGAATGGGGAGGGTTTTATAGTGGTACCTCATCCACGCAGCCCAGGCGATTAAGCCAAGGCCCTCGTGCCCCCTATCGCTGCTATCCACTATGGGAGTCGTTGCAGCCCACAGGCGGTTTACGATTTGATTCTTGTGTTTGCCAATTAGTCAGGCTCTTTCCGCCACAGCCATCCTAACCTTTAAGAAGACGGCAAGAACCGGGCACAAAGAGTTTTTAAGTCCCGGCCGGCCCTGACCGCCTCCCGTCCGCCCTGTGGGGGGTCTCCCCACAGTTCGTCCCTTGAGTACATGCCTGCAGCTTCACTGAAAGCACGCTAGCCCCTCACCATGCCAAGGTTACAAACACTCGGAGGGGGTAGTATAATGTTACATACTGCATAAATAAATTATGTACACCGTTTCTACTACTTGTACTATTTAAAAATGTAGGTATGAATTAAAAATTCTTTTGAATAAAAGGTTTATTGGTTTGGTGTTATGAAAGTATGTTTAAATTAATTTGTCTAAAAGGGTGAGTATGTACTATGTACATACGGTAACAAACAAATATATTTTTTTAAGAATTTTAAAGGTGTACCATATAATATGGCAAGTTGACATATTACGTACTATGTATGCAATTTCAAAAAACAAAACTTCAAATTTAAAAAACTCCTATTTATATTGATGTTTTAAAATAAAATTTTTTCATCTGTTCAACATAAAATTAAAAATTGCTTTGTCAACTTTTAGTAGTAAGATAAATGCTATAGTATTATATTATGATGTAACCACGGTGTAACATTATACGAATGCTTATGACTACCTAAGCACTTTATTTAACCAATTTCAAAATTTTTTAAGGCAAACAGCATTATTTAAATGCAAGTATTACATGGGTAACATCTAAGATTTTATCAAATTTTTTGTTTAGAACGAATTTTCTGAAAGATAGGTAAAATCACACAAATAAAATACTCCCTCTAAACGAAATCCTGTATTTGCACCTGAGATCAAAGGATTCAATACCATCAAAACAAAAGAACACCGGTACCAAAAATAGCAAATCAGTTTTATGATTTATGCTTAGCATGTTTTTGGAAAGAAATTCAATAATTTCAACATAATTTTGAATTTTGCTGCACAGGAAATGTAATTGATTTCGAAAGTAACAGGAAATACGAACAAAAAACAAGAGATTATAACCGACAGTCACTGTATATAGCCAAGTCATCGTAAGCTTTCATAAAATTGTCGAAAAAAATAATTTTAAAAACATTACGAAAATTATTTCATTTAATTAGTGCATAATTATAAAATAAGTATATTTAAATACCTTCGGTAAAAATCATAGTAAGATAGTAGGATTATCAGGTTACTATCTCTCCTTGATTCGTATTAATTTTTCTACACACGTTTACACTTTAAAATCATTACAAAGTTTCTACACGTCAAGTTTGCTGTCTTTGCACAACACGGAATTCCTTTTCTTACGTTGGGATGGCTAGTCTCGGAGAACAGCCTTAAGACTAATTAAATCGTTGGATTATTTCCATTTTTTCAATATTCGTGTGTGAACCCTATAACCTATACCCGTCTTTTGATTGTCGTTTCTACTGGCAAACTAATAATGACTACTTAGATGGTTTTTCGCCGGTGTGAATATTTTTATAATAACAGGTAAGATGATAGGAAGTTTTTATAGGATAAATCTTGTCTCGCCAGGCTATAACCAAGATCTTTCAGGCTGGAGAAGATGAAGTTGTCACGCCAGGCTTTAACAACTTCCGGAAAAATAATCAGGCCAGGTATTATGAATTATTTTTAGGAATCTTGTCTCGCCAGGCTATGACCAAGATCTTTCAGGCTGGAGAAGATGAAGTTGTCACGCCAGGCTTTAACAACTTCCGGAAAAATAATCAGGGCAGGTATTATGAATTGTTTTTAGGAATCTTGTCTCGCCAGGCTATAAATAAGATAGTTTCAGGATGGATATGATGATGTCGTCACGCCAGGCAGCGACGACGTACTGGAAAACAGGATAAATAGAAACGATCGCCAAGCAAACACGTTTCTGAAGTATTGAATGCGACACTCTTTGAAATGATGGCCAAGCAGACCTATTTCGAAAACATTGACGGAACAATACCTCCCTTGGAAAGGAAAATTTAGACCAAACCAAACCATTGGATGAAAACTTAAACGGTTAGTTTTTCTAGTAGAATCCTCTATCATCTTTACCAGTAGCCAATGTATTACAGGAATTAAGTTTCGTGTCCAAAAGAATTTTTTTGATTTGAAAAATTTTGTTGATTTGGAAAATTTGGTTGATTTTAAAAATTTGATTGATTAAAATTTTGGAACCTTGAAACCGGTTTATCATTGGTCGTAGTGGTTGACTTGGTGTTTTCTTCTCGATCGAGGCGTAATTTCGTTGAAAATTCATTAATTCATTATTTTGTGAATATATGAAATTTTCTTCCTCGGTGACGAATTTCATTGCTTCTTCCAAATTTGGGGGATTTTTTAACCTGACCACTAATCCTAATTGTCCATTCAAAACTTGTAAATATGTTTGCAACGATAAATCGTCGTAAATTTTGGTTTTAACTATGCTTACATTTGGATCGCCTTCTCGTAATTGTAGATGTGTAAGCAATAAACTACGCACATCTTGACAACGAATTCCAAATTGATAAGGAGATTCTGCTTTGAAAGGTTTTAAAATCATTAGGTCGCGTAACAAACAATTTTCATCACGTTGGTCTCCAAAATGTTGAATTAATAATGCCTTTATATTTCCCCAAGTTGTGGCATTTTCCCGACTTGCGATTAGGGTTAAAGCTCTTCCTTGAAGTTTGCTAATAATTACTTGGATTAGCTGTTCGTTACTTCCGGTGTCGTTACTTGCAAATTTTGTTAATAACCGTTCACAAGCATTAGTAAATATTGATAGTGTCGATAGACATCCATCGTAGTTTGGTATTAAACTGACGTTAAATTTATCCAATTGTGCCATTATGGGATTGTTGCGAATTGTTTCAGTAACAGGATTATTTATAACAGCAGGGGTTGTTGGACTATTGGGATCAATTGCAATACTTAGGTTACCGAATAAATTAGTAATTTCGAATTCGGACATTCAGAAAAATTTTTTTAGGATAATAAATGAGCAAAACTTACGCTAAGATCGCCAAGAGCGTTGCTAATCTCTTCATATCTTGCGTACTGGCTGTGGAGTTGTTTTTCTTCCTTTGAATCACTTTAGTTTAAGTGATTTAATTATTTCTTCGATTACGATTTTATTTATATAAGTTTTTAAATTTTTGCTGCACTTAGTTTTCACTTTTGGTTCGTTTTGTTAGTAAATCGTTGAAACGAAAAGCCGTCCGAAATTTTATCTTAGACCCTAACAAATCCGCCGCGACTGCGCCAATTAAGTTTCGTGTCCAAAAGAATTAAAAAAAAAAAATCAAAAATGTAAATGTTTTATTGTTAACAACGATTTTAGTATGTTAAACAAATTACAATTAAAACTGAGTTACAACTAAACTTAACTTTATCTTACATTCCTTATTTATTATAATAAAAGTGCTTAGTATCTACAGAAATCAGATATTACATGTGTCGTCCGTGTAAAAGGTTAATGCACACGATTATCAAGTAAACCATATTACAGACGTGAGAATGCAATATTCATTTGTTATGGTACCACATGGCACCTCCCCTCTGACTCAAAATTACGGTTGCCGTAGATTTTGTAGCCCAATTTGATCGATGTTTCGTTCGATTGGCGATGCTGATTTCTTCCTCTGGAATAGCTTTGTAATAATGATAATTAACACATATATTATGATGGTCCATGCGCTGGTACGATTAAAGTAGATCGTTGTTGGGGTATCTTCAATTTCTGTTTTCAGTTGATGTAATCGAATGTCGGTTGTCTTTAGCTCGTCCAGGTTAATAGGTTCCAGTTCCATTGGTTTAAATTTGACTTGTGATTTCATTGGGTGAATTTCGAATGATAATTTGGGAATTTCGATTGTATTAATTTTAATGCTGCCCTTTTGACTTTTGATTAATTTTGAATGAACTTCCATTTTGCAGTTTCCATCCATTGAAATAATATACGTTCCATTGAGTGGGGTTGATAGATTTCTCGTATTACATTCTTGTTTAACTATTTCTTCGTCCTTGGTTACCAATAACCATTGATTTCTTGTTAGATATTAAATTTTTGTAACCTTGATGTCCAAATGCTGTTGTTGACAATTATGGTAATTTTTTGTGAATAATATCAACTGGATTTCGCATGGAGAATTTTCATTAATTTGGTTAATCTCATAGTCGCAAATAAAATTAGTAGGTTTTAATTCGATACATTTTTGGTTACTCAAAACGTAGTTATTTTTTAATAAAATTAATTTTTACATGTTAGATGAAATTGAAAAATAATTTAATTCATAACTTACATAAAATTGTTCAAAAACTATTTAAATGAATGATATAGCTTGCAACACCCTGTTATAACTGATGTTTCGATTTTCAGAATCTCATTATAACAGGAGATATCGTGTTTGCGGGATTACTACTGTATAAATGGAACTTTTACGTATAGGACACGAGTATAGGTGACAATAATTGTATTTGGTTGTTTTGATAATGGGATTTCTAGGATAAGATGAATTTTGCTAAGTTGAGTGAAAGTTTTAATTTTTTTTTTATTAACTAATATATATATTATTATCAATCAGAATAATTAAATACATTCTATAAGATAATTTGATGTCTTGTCTTTGTAGGGGAATCCGCCCAGCGGCTTTATCCGCAATTATTTTTCTTTATGTCTTCATCAATAAATCACGAGGCCATTTTCGCTTCAATCTTCTATGGATGTTCCCTTCAAGAAGTTGGGCTATAGTTGGATTAGGATGATCTTCAAGTTTGGTGTTATATCTTTCTGATCGTTTTTGAATTTCTTCGTGTACATGGGGTATTTGAAGATCTGCATGTAAGGTGTGATTGCTTATGTACCACGGTGCGTTTACTATCATGCGTAGAGTTTTAGATTGAAATCTCTGGATGATATTGATGTTAGACATGCTTGAACATCCCCATAATTCGAGACCGTAAGTCCATATGGGCATGATGATTGCTTTATAAAGTCGAATCTTGTTCTCTATAGATAGGGTAGACCGTCTTCCGATTAGCCAGTACATTTTCTTTATTATGATATCTATTTCTTTTCGCTTTTTGACAATGTGAACCTTCCATGTTAATCTGCTGTCCAGATGTAACCCTAAGTATCTAGCTTCTTTTGCACATGGTATAACAGTATCGTTAATATAGACCGGTGGGCATAAACTGCGTCTTAATGTGTATGTCACGTAAGTGGATTTTGCTTCATTAACCTTCATTCTCCACCTATTCAGCCATTCCTGCAGAAGTATGAGATGTATTTGTATGTTTTATGATGCGGTAGCAGGGTTCTCGTCCGTTGATATAACAGTAGTATCATCGGCAAATGTTGCTGTTTCCGTGTGATCTGTAACAGGTAGGTCAAAAGTAAAAAGCAAATATAGTAATGGTCCAATAACACTTCCTTGTGGAACTCCTGATTTTATAGGGCAAATGTTTGAAACCTCCTCATCTTGTTGAACTTGAAACCAACGATTCTCCAAGTAGGACTTTAATAGGAGAAAGTAATGATATGGTAGATTCTTTTTAATTTTATACAACAGACCCTTATGCCATACTTTATCGAAAGCCTGTTTGATGTCAAGGAAAACCGCCCCGCAGTGTTTTTTCTCTTCCAAGCTTCTATAGATTTTATCTACAATTCGATGACATTGTTGGATAGTTGAATGCTGTTTTCGAAATCCAAATTGATGCGCAGGTAAAAATTGTTCTAGGAGGTTTTCTTCATTCATACGTTTTAATAAGAGCTTCTCCATTAATTTTGATAGAAGTGGGAGCAAACTAATTGGTCGATAAGAATTTACTTCCGTTGGGGGTTTTCCAGGCTTCAAAGTTAAAATTATTTTGGCAAATTTGAGCTGTATTGGCCAGTGTGCTAGTCTCAGGATAGAGTTGTACAGCATCGTAAGAAATTTTATTCCCAACTTGGGTAATTCAATTAATATTTTTGCTGTTACAAGGTCATAGCCAGGAGATTTCTTTTTATTTAGTTTTTTTATTTCCTGATCAACTTCATAAGAAGTAAACTTTTTTATGGGCAAAGACATTTGTAGCGAAGCTTGGAAAAAGTCATTAATTTCTTTATCTGGTTGTTCATCGGAATAGGGTTTAAAAACTTCTTCTAGATGTTGAGAGAATAGTTTAGCTTTTTCGATGTTTGATCTTGCCCATGATGAATCAGATTTTTGTAGTGGAGAAACAGTGTTTTGGGGTCTTTTAAAACCTTTTGGGGCCTTCCAAATAGTATTATCTTTCACCGACAGATTACCTAGATAGTGCTTAAATGTTTCGTTTTTCGCTTCTTTTATTATTCTTTTAAGGTGGTTTGCAATTCTGTTATATTCCGTTTTATCAAGAGGATGATTATAACGATGCCATCTGGCTCTTGCTCTTCGTTTTTCAGCCAAAACTTGACGTATTTTTATAGGTATGTTGTACTCGTTATATGTTTCTTTTACCAATGGAGTGACTTTCCAACTAGCTTCTTGGATAGTTGTTACAAAGTAGTTAGCCGCCTCTTCTAATTCTTCGTTTGTTTTTATTGGTAACGTAAAGTTTAGATTTTGTTGAATAAGTTCTTTGAATTAGTTCCAGTCTGTTTTTTGGCTATGGAGTGTTGCTTTATATTCTTTTCTAATAACCAGATTACTAATAGTAAGTAGAACTGGAGTATGGTCTGATGTTAATTCTAAGCTTGATTGGACTTCCATGTAATTTGACGCGACTCCATTGGTTATGTAAAAATCCAGTAAATCTGGTATTTTATCTGGATCAGTAGGCCAATATGTAGGTTCACCTGTAGATACGGTGTGATAATTTTTAGCGTTAATCATTTTGAGGAACTCTCTTCCTTTGGTAGTTATCAACCTAGAACCCCAGTGTGTATGCTTTGCGTTGAAGTCTCCACCTGCTATGAATTTATTACCAAGTGAGTCAAAAAAACGGTTTCAGATCTTCTTTTTTAATGTTGTGCCTTGATGGGCAGTATATTGCTGCAATTTTTAGTGACTTGTTCAACTTGTTAATTTGAACTACAGTTGCTTGTAGAAAGTTGGTTTCATACTTATTTAGTTCGTAATGGACTAGAGTTTCTTTAATTAATATGGCTGTTCCACCGTGAGCTGTTCCATCGGGGTGATTAGTTGAATATATTTTATATCTTGGAATTTTTATATAGGATCTTGCGGTAAAGTGTGTTTCAGATATGAGTAGAATATCTATATTATGTGCTAATAAAAATATTTCTGTTTCTTTAACTTTTGATGTTTGGAAGCCATTAGCATTCCACAAGGCGATTCTTAAGAAATTCGCCATTAGCCTATTATTCTGTTGATGACTGTATTTAGTAAATTTATCATCATGTTATTTTGCTGCATTAATTGTTTGAACATTTCCTTAAACTCGTTAAGGAATTTTGTTAATTGAGTTTCCTCAGTATGGTTCGTTGTTTCGAATGAATTATTTCTTAGTGCTTCTGAATATGAACTTTGGTTGTTTGAATTATAATTTGTTTGATGGTTCGCTGGTTGGAATGAAAGATTGGGGTGGGATAAATTTGCATTGTGGAATGTTGATGCGTTTTGTCTTCTTTGTTGTTGTTCTTCTTTCTGTTGTTGGTCTCTTTTGTATTTGTTTTGCAAGTTTCTGTAGACTTGGCAACCTTTGTAGCTCGCCGGATGGGAACCATTACATAAGTAACAAGTAGCCGGCATATCTTTTGTTTTTGTGCAAGTTTTAGTGTCATGTGGTCCACCACATTTGACGCAGGCAAACGGACGATTACAATATGTTTTGGTGTGATTAAACATCTGGCATATCGTACATTGTACGATATCTGTGTTTCTCTTAGGTGGTTCAACTCGAATTACTCTATTTTGTAAATATCTTAGGTCGTAGATATTTTTATTATTCTCTGATGGTTCTAGGTCCACAAAAAATAATGGTAGCGATTCCTTAGTTATGCGGTGTTGTACATTGATAACGTTACGTACAGTGTAGCCTTTAATTACTAGTTCATCTTTTATATCTGATATTGGTGTTGTTTGATGCAGGTGTCTGATCACCACTCTATATGATTTTTCTTCTTTCAGTTGATATGTATGGTGGATGATGTTTTCATTCTTCATATGTCTTACTAACTTACGGTAGCTATCGAATGTATTGACATTAATTTTAATTACATTATTTGAAAGAGTCTTTGTTGTGATTTGCTCTTGTTCCACTACGGCATTTAAATTTTTGATCATATCTTGGTAATTGATTACGCCATGTACAAAGATAGGAGGTGGCTTATCGATTTTCGGTTGTTGCGTTTGTTCAGTGTTTACTTTACCATTTCTGGAATCATTATTTATTGATTGAAGTGGTAAATACCTGTTTGTTTGAATCACCGGTGGCAATTCAGTAATCGGACTGCTAACTCTTTTTCTTTTAGTGCTTTTCATGACCTGCCATAGATGTGGGTTATTAGTTTCGTTATCTTCCATATTGAATGTAGGGTTTAAAGGCAAATTTAACCCATTTAGGGCATTGGTTTGTTCTCTAGTGTAAACTGATGTCATTTTGGGGTATCTATATTATTAATCAACCGCCCGAGGTACGGTCAATATCCATAGAGCTGAAAGCACGAAAACACTACACCCAGCCCGTTTTTCACAATTCAGACTTCTAAATATTTTCAAATATTTAGTATTTAATATTCAACAAAATAAATATTTTAAATTCTATCTATTCAGGTTTTTATCGCGCGATAACGGAGCACTTTAAAACACGTCCTACACGCTTCGTCTCTGGCTCGTCAATAAAGTTTTAATTTGAATTAATTTTTGAAACTCAGGATAATTTTCTCGTTTTAGAGGTATTGGGAATATTGCTTCGTTTAACGTTGGCTCGATTTCCAGTAGCTCTTTCATGAGATCATCGGGTGTTAGAATTGATGGATGCATTACGTTTAATTTTGCAAATGTCAACGTTTCTTCTAATGTTTCTAACACATCTTTTATTGTATCTAGTGAGGTTATTAACTGTAAGTACACTGACACGAATGTTCACCTATTCTCGGACTTGGATTTCCATACGTTCGTAGCGTTAATAACTACTTCCATGTATGCAATGTTTTCTTGAAACATTAACTGATTGCTTGCCAATTTCATTATGATGTTATTAAACTTTTCAATCGCAAACGTCGTGAGTTTAATTTGTTCCTTCATAAGCATTTTTTGGTTATTTTGGGCGTTGGTTAAATCATTGATCGCTTTGTTGTATCTTTCAGCATCTTGATCATTGAGGTTTCCGGTTTCCAATTTGATGACATTACCTAACCCATTGAAAAAGGCTCTACGTTGTCTTTTCAGGGGCAGTGGGTCTATTGCATTAAATTTTTGTTCAATTAATTTAATGGTGTTTTCTAAAAGTTTGTGAAAGTTTTCTATTTCCCTTAAATATCCTGGGCCGTTTGAATGTTTATAGTAAGTACTTGTTATACTCTTAAATTCTTACTTAAATTTTAAATCTTAAATATTTACTAAATTATTATATATTAACCTGAGAGGTACTACATCTATTATTCTAATTAATGTCCAATAACTTTCGATATTACTGGCTGTTCCCAGTTGAACGTGTAGCATCCCTGGGTTGTCTTCTAATTTGCGGATGTTAATTGACTGAGCGTTTCCCCATCTGTAACGTTAGGTTTTCTTAGTAGTCGTAAATGTACAAGTTGAGTTTTGTTATTTTTTTCAATTTCAACGGTATTGTCGTTGAAAATGTTACGTATAACAAAAGGATTGTTTAGTTTTACCCCTTATGTTACTGGTCTTTTTCGTGTAAACTTCTTGGTTAATTTTGAACGGGTGTGGTTTTTCCGTATTTAATTGCTTTGCCACGGTTTATTTATGCAAATGCATTTTTTCTTGAACACCCTCGTATGTCAATTTTAGTTTGTTTATGTGGTTAGTCACATAATCCTTATAAAATCTGTCGTTCAAGTAAAGATCATAGAGGTCTCTGGAATTTGTATGCCCCAGCATGGTATAATAAGTTTTTTCGCATTTTGACTAATAATGTGCTGTTTTTTCGCATTTTGACTTATAGTGTGCTGTTTTATTAAATTCAAAATCATTTAATAAAGTGGCACTTTAGCACATAGATATGTCACTTGACTACATAGTAATGTCACTGTCAATAAAAAACTATTGGATAGAAGATTGTTTATCTAAATATTGGAATCATTGTTATACATTTATGTATATTGAAAGTACAAAATTATTATTCAAACTAGAAAACTTAACAATCTCACTTTTATAATTAATATTATGTAACTTACACAAAATTCGTATCAAAAAATAAAAATTAACTCTTGTTATGTAAATAAATAAAGCCGTGTCTGGTTACTAGATTACGAAAATTGTACACAAATATCTATTTAGAAACTTTTTGAATTAGCAATAACTCAAGAACGGCGCTAGATATCGAAAAACTGAGTAAAAAATTGACCCCCCTCGCCTCGTACTCACCCCCCGTGAATTATCGGTAGAAAGGCATACGAAAAAATTTAGACCGATCGCGCGCAAAAAAAATTTACTCATAAACGTCTAAATTCATATTTTAGATTAAATTTTCACAAAATACGAAAAAATTGTATAAACAAACCTCGTAAGAAAAGTAGTTTTACTAAACTCATATAGCTTTTAAGTTACTCGCTCGTTGTGCTCGCTCATACTTAAAAGCTATATTCGTTTAGTAAAACTTTACTTTTCTAAACTTGTTGTTTAATATACTATTATTAAATTCAAAATCATTTAATAAAGTGGCACTTTAGCACATAGATACGTCACTTTACTGTATAGTAATGTCACTGTCAATAAAAAACTATTGGATAGAAGATTGTTTATTTAAATATTGGAATCATTGTTATACGTTTATGTATATTAAAAGTACAAAATTATTATTCAAACTAGAAAACTTAACAATCTCACTTTTATAATTAATATTATGTAACTTACACAAAATTTGAATCAAAAAATAAAAATTAACTGTTGTTATGTAAATAAATAAAGCCGCCGTATCTGGTTACTAGATTACGAAAATTTTACACAAATATCTATTTAGAAACTTTTTGAATTAGCAATAACTCAAGAACGGCGCTAGATATCGAAAAACTGAGTAAAAAATTCGGCCCCCTCGCCTCGTACTCACCCCCCGTGAATTATCGGTAGGAAGGCATACGAAAAAATTTAGACCGATCGCGCGCAAAAAAAATTTACTCATAAACGTCTAAATTCATCTTTTAGATTAGATTTTCACAAAATACGAAAAAATTGTATAAACAAACCTCGTAAGAAAAGTAGTTTTACTAAACTCATATAGCTTTTAAGTTACTCGCTCGCTGTGCTCGCTCATACATAAAAGCTATATTCGTTTAGTAAAACTTTACTTTTCTAAACTTGTTGTTTAATATACTATTTTCGCATTTTGACCGATAATGTGCTGTTTTATTAAATTCAAAATCATTTAATAAAGTGGCACCTTAGCACATAGATATGTCACTTTACTACATAGTAATGTCACTCTCAATAAAAAACTATTGGATAGAAGATTGTTTATTTAAATATTAGAATCATTCTTATACATTTATGTATATTAAAAGTACAAAATTATTATTCAAACTAGAAAACTTAACAATCTCACTTTTATAATTAATATTATGTAACTTACACAAAATTCGAATCAAAAAATAAAAATTAACTGTTGTTATGTAAATAAATAAAGACGCTATATCTGGTTACTAGATTACGAAAATTTTACACAAATATCTATTTAGAAACTTTTTGAATTAGCAATAACTCAAGAACGGCGCTAGATATCGAAAAACTGAGTAAAAAATTGACCCCCCTCCGCCTCGTACTCTCCCCCGTGAATTATCGGTAGGAAGGCATACGAAAAAATTTAGACCGATCGCGCGTAAAAATAATTTACTCATAAACGTCTAAATTCATATTTTAGATTAAATTTTCACAAAATACGAAAAAATTGTATAAACAAACCTCGTAAGAAAAGTAGTATTACTAAACTGATATAGCTTTTAAGTTACTCGCTCGCTATGCTCGCTCATACTTCCGAGCTTTACTACTGGCCGCGAATGAAATCAGATATATCTAGATATGTTCTCAAATGCGAAATTTGCTTGGCAAGCAAAGCTTCAAACCGATTGCGTCCTGGTTTGATGGAAAAGTCAAAGCGAGTGGAGAATCCATTCCAAATCCTTTCTATTGATTTAATGAGACCTTTTCCAAGAACTAAAAAGGGAAACTCATTTCTTTTAGTCATGTCAGATTGGTTTACTACATTCGTAGTTGTTCACCCATTAAGACAGGCCACTGCTTCGTCCATCGTGCAGAAAATTGAAGAAACTTTCCTTTTGTTTGGGGTTCCACAAATTGTAATGTGTGACAACGGTACGCAGTTTACTGGCAAGTTATTTAAAGATCTAATAGATAAGTATCAAGTCCAAAAGACTTGGTACAATACCAACTACCACCCACAGGTCAATTTTGTAGAAAGATATAATCACGTGATAGATACGTGTCTGCGTTCATTTGATGAAAATGATCATAGGTCGTGGGATTTACACGTCTATCAAATAGCTCAGGGTTCACACCTTCATTTTTGAATTTAGGTCGATCCGTACCTAATAATAGTACGTATTATGGTCGGTTGAATCAGGCGGAATCTGGTGAGTTTGAGATGGGTGATCGCGAACGCGTTATTTACAATGTTAACAACATGAGTGAGTTGCACCAAATAGTGGTAAAGCGTTTGCAAGTAGCATACGAGCGTAGTAAAGCCAGGTATGATTTACAAAAAAAACCTCTTTCGTTCAAAAGCGGTGATACCGTCTGGAAGCGCAATTTCGTGTTATCAAGCGCTATTGATAATGTTTCTAAAAAGCTAGTGCCAAAATATACTAAGTGTACAATAGCAGAAGTCACAGGTACGGTTACTTATCGTCTAAAAGACGAACGTGGTAAAAACCTTGGAGTTTTTCATGTGAAAGACCTTAAGGCAGCTCCGGATTTTGATTAGCCAGGTTAGTTTTCATCATTAAGCGAGGTGTGTATGTGAGATTCGCTGTTATATTAATAGGGTTATATGAATTTATAGATTCGAAATTTTGATTCAATGTCAGGTGAATATCTTTTAGATTGGATTGCCAGATCCCACCAAATGTTATTTTGCTGTTTTATAGCAAGACAATTTAAATTTTTTTAGTAATTTGATTTGGCGCCTAGAGTTGATTGATTAATCATTGCCAAAACAATTATGACTTCAATATGAAGTGGTAAAATTCGTTAACGTAATTTGCGTTACAAAAGCATACCTTTCTGAAGAAACTGGTTTTTTCCTGGGTATTTATGAGTGTAAACTTTTATAGGTTTTGAAAACAATCATGGTCCATGTTTGTTAAACACTCAAAAGTTTAAATAAAACATTTTCAATTTAGGTGTTCACTAGCAATCATACGGATTGTTAGCGACAATACTGGAAAATGTAAGTTTTATGAATCAAACGCCTAAGAAACAACGTCTGTCATTGCATACGAGGGAGGGTTGTATTATGATCTGAGTATACGTGATACATCCGTAATATCTATTTAGTTTATCTCTATCTTAAAACTATACTCTTTCAGTTACAGTGGAGTCAAATTTCTTATACTCCATATTTTTGATCAAAGTAACTTAGGTACAATTATAAACAAGGGTTGATAATACACATACATAATACCAGCTTATATCTTATGGAATAATTTTTTGAAATCGTCAACAGTATATCATAGCAAAGAACATCTAGCGCTCGTGCAATACAATCTCCAGAGTTACTCTTATTAACCATATTTAGCCTGTATATTCAGTATTTTTTTATCCATCCGTATTTAATATCTTTTACTGAACCTAGCCCGGTTCATAGCTTAGTGGAGCGGGAGTGTAACGTTACAAAAGTCGTTACGTTAAATTAATAAATTATTAGGCTAGTCTAATAATTACGACGCACTCGGTAGAGGTTGTAATCAACCAAGCGCTCGACTAAGATAAGAGGCTTTTTAATTTTGAGAACGAACCTGGTGCTACGTTTTTAATAAAAGACAAATTATTATTAATAATTGGGAGTTAACGACTAAAATTTGGAAAATTTAGATTGGAATTTAGATTGGAAACACCTAGTTATATCATTTTTTTGGATGAAATTAATATTGAAAGTCTGGTTGGAGACAAGAATAATTATTTTCGTAATTAAAGGAAGAAAATATGCAAGGTCAGGAATAATCAGCAGATAAACTATTTAACAAAGTACTGCGTTGGGTTTTAAATCTAAATTGGTAGATACACTACAATCGTCGTATCCGGACAGTAGCACCTGGATGGAACTACTGAATTTTTACCATTTGGATTGACCACTTATTTTTGTAGATAGATAATTACTGCTGCTGATTAAACCTTAGTTTTATGCAATCAGATTTTTGGTTTGTCCGATCGTCTACTTGTTTTCAGTTGGTCAACTTAGTTAGCTTGAGTTGGACAATTTGTGGTTTGTGGATTACTTGTGTGAATAGAATTTATCTGTTTTAGTAGTTTCTATTGCATTGACACAGATCCGGATCCAGAAAAGAGCTATTGGAAGGAAGTCAGACCAATTAACATATTTGTGTCTCTGCGATTACTAAATAGCAGGTTAGAAAAGAGTAGGACTGGGTAAGTGCTGTTCATTTAGTATTTTACAATCATTTGTTGTCTAACGACACATCAAGCTTTGCACCGAACTAGTTGATTAGCTTTGGATGAGTGGATGTTGATGGCACTCCATCTATTTGGTTGCAGGCGACCATCAGTCAATCAGCAGTAGATTGTTTTTTTTTTACACGTCTTCAGCGTTTACTGTTTGGGACCTAGAGTCCAGGATTTATTGTATGACTATTGTACATCTGTGTTTTGCGTAGCTAAATCTTTCATCTCATCTATAATATTGAATAAATCCCCTTTACTCTGTTTGTTGAGTTTTATTTCAATATTTGGCGCCCTACGAGCATTTCATTTCGAAGTTGATAGTATCGCCATTTTCACCATTTGTGATAACCCAATACCAGGAACAATCTACCGAAGAACCTGCGATTGGTGGACACACCTACCCATCGCTTGAAGAACTGTGGGTTAAATCCCAATAGCTGGCCAACCGTGTAATAACAACTACGGTTAACTAAGTGGCATCTTGTTAGAGCTCACTTTAGGCTACATACCTCAGCTTCAAATCCCATTCGAGGCGGGCGGACGTGTCAAAAAATGTAAGTTTAAACTTAACTTAAAGTTATACATAATAATATATAAATTTAAAATTACTGTAATATTTCAGATTCTATTCTATATCGTTAACGATATAAGATATTGCGACTGATATAAAATGATAACTAAATAAATAATGTAATAAAGATATAATATATTTATATTTTTTTATGTTAATGAAAATAATAAAATAAAATATTCTATAAATTATAGGCGACAATTTAATTAGATAAATATTTTTTTTTTATTAAAGTAAATTTACAATCTGTTCTATAAACAATAAACATTCAGTAAATAGTATGACATAAAGTAGAATGACACGAAGAAAACATTCCATTGAATATTTTCAATTTAAATTAACTTAAAAATTCTTATATAAAGTTTAAAGTTTAAATAAATAATATGCATTAATAACAAATTAACAATTAAAGTTCATGCAAATCGTGTCGCTAAGTCTGTAGTTTTGTAGCGCTTCAGTCTTCTAACTTCGTGAGGATCGTCCAGTAGCTTATTTACAAGTTCATTTGGGTGCATTTCTATTTTGTTTTGGTATTTATGAAACAAGTTCTTAATTTCCTCACTCACTGGAGCGAGTATGGGTATGGGTAAACCTACTAAACGTGTTGCCCATATGAGACAGCGCCGTTTAAATGAGACGAGCGCAGAAAGAGAAGAACGCCTATCTCAAATTAGGAAATCTAAATCCAGCGCTATTTCAAAAGAGAGTAGTAAACTGCGTGAAAAGAGGCTTTCGCAAATGCGGGCTTACGATCAAAAAGTATTAAATAGTGAAAAACATCGTGACTTAATCCGTGTAATCGCCTTTCCAATGAAATGGAAAAGCAACGTGCCCACCGTTTTCAACCGGAAATCAGTCAAAATCGCCTTAATCCACGATTAAGCCGATTTTGAAGAGTTTTGAGGAGGATTTTAAGAGATGAGGAGGAGTGTTGAGTAGGAGTTTAAGAGAAGTTTGCGTTGGAATAGCTAATCATAATACCACTTGACAACGCTCTGCATTTTTTGTTATTAACCGGAAACATTATCCTTAAGTTCCTGGATTTTCAAATTAATTTCCAATGGACAAGTAATGCCATGGAATGTTGCAGTGACAGTGACCTGCATACGTGTGCATGCATGACTGTGCCACCACAACAAGAGTTTTCCCGGTGTATCTTAGAAGTTCAAGGCTAATACTAATTAAATTATAATGGGACCAACTTGGAACTATACTTGATTCAACCCAAAAAGAATTTTGAATATCCGATCATACACCGAGGGAAATAAACTTTTAATTTAACTGAAAACACGTTTCCTCAACAGTTATTCGTGGTTAAATACGGCGAATGCGGTTGCTACATTCTAATAATAATTAAAAAATTTCATTTTTAAAATGTTGAATTAATAAATATTGAGATGTATTTAAAAAAGGGATAAAAAAAAGAAGAGTAGTAAAGAAATAATAATAAACCAGGTTCCATCTGGATTTTGAGAGAAATGGATCTCTCGAAATTTAATTAAAGAAAAGGACGATTAATTTCGGGAAGAAGCTCTCGAAAGTATCAAAATTAGAATTCTTGAAGTGGGGTAGAAGTAAAGTTTGGAAAGAGAATTGCTAGGGAAGAAATAACTGTGGCTGAGCAAAGAACGGCGGCGATAATACAAAAAGGAGGGAAAATAGTGCAAAAAAAAGGTATTCCGTTAACGGTATATTTAAAGTTTAATTTTATTAGTTTAAGTTTCTGTTTATGTTCATGTTGTTTTATGTTTATAGAAAATAAAGGTACGGTGATTAACCACATTCAGTTTTATTTTCAAAATTACAAACGTTTAGATTGGTGACCAATACTCCAAGTACCACCAAGGGATTTATCTGGTTGAAGTGTAAAAAAAACACGACAATATATACTAGGTAATTTAACGTTTTCCTTTAAACTGTATTATAGTTGGAATAATTGTAAAACATTGTTGAGCAAAAAGACAGCTAGGATTAATGTGACATAGTATATTTTATTTCAACATTAAAAAAATGTTATTTAAAAACACTCCGAAGTTTGATTTAAAGTTATACATTTTTAATTCAACAATTAAGGTTGCCGTTTTGAGCGTGGGCGATTGCATCTAGATTTATTTCAAAATAATTAAACAGGAAGTGGTGACATGAGGTGTTTAAAAGCTAAACTATTTTTCTCTGGCTATCTACGCGGCTATCGTATTATAGAACAATAACTTGCAATAAATTTCAAGTTGGCTTGTTTAATTATACTCTGGTTTCTGAGAATTTAGTACTTCAGCAAACATTTTATAATAATTATATAATATGCATATTGTGATATAATATAAAAATAATTTTCTAAATATCTCCAAATGAGTGGTTATTCTAAAAAACATCAAATCAATTTCAACTAAATAACTTCAATTCCAGGAAAATCGATCATCCAAACAAAATCACTAATAATCGAAAATTTTTCAACTTACTAAAATCAAAAATCTAGGCTGCGGCCACTTTCGACTAAAATATTTACAAACAATATTCTAATCAATACTCAAAAAAGTTCACAATTTTATAACTACAAAACCCTAAATTGTAGGAAAATACAAGACAATAATATTGCAAGGAAACATTTTATTTTTATATGAATTGATATCTTTTTCTTTGAATTTTATCTTATCGGGAATCCACTGCATGTAGTACAATATTTACGTATCACAGGTTATCGTATAATGGATATTCAATTTTTAATAAATCAGTCCATTAGCCTACAATTTGACCATTTCAAACAATGCACAAGTAGATTGATATATGTAGTATAAATGTAATCTGTGCGCAAAAAAGTTTGTATCGAAAATCCCAAAGATAAATTTATAAATTGGGTTCTGTATGGGGACTCTTGCTATAGGTAGTACATTTAAACTGATTTGAACATACTGCCCAATGACTATGAAAATAACAAACTTCAGTAAAAAGAATTATTTTAAAATTCAACGGAATCTGGGGAATATACTTCATGAGTGTTTAGACCAGTGGTTCCCAAACTTTTTTTGTCTCGTAGACCACTTGTCATGTTTTTCGGTTTTGGGTAGACCCCCTACTTACCTGGTATTGATTTTTTGATGTGTAACATCTTTCCACTCGCTTATGGGGGTAATTTCGTGAAATGGGACGGAAATGGACAGGAAGGCAGAAAAATGCGCGCTATTTCATTTGACTAATGAGCGCTAAAATTATTTTATCGGAATACATAGATATCATTTGTATTATAAAATGCCTTTAAAAAAAACTGTCCGACTGAGGTTCGAACTTGCGATCACCGAATGATATAATTATATTGCAAGCACATAACGCAAAACGCTGTGAGGGTTCATCTAATCATATTGTTTTAATTCGTATTATCTGTTACAGATTGGGGTTACGGTTACTGGTAACGTAATGCCGTTCCACCTATTTCGCGATTTTAAATAATTTATAATTATTAATTATTTCAAATAATAATGTTTACTATTTTAACCTTACTAGCAAGGTGAGATATCAGATGTTAATACACATCATTAGAGCAGGGAATTATATGCACTAAAAACAGAAGATATATGCGGCATATATGCAGGTTAAAAATAAGGATATATGCTTAATAAAACTATGAAATATGCACATTCATTTTATTACATACAACAATTTATTCATCAATATTTGAAGCATTGCAGTACACAACTAAATATTTTTCTAAATTTTCCGTTAAAAAAGAATGTCGTTTGTCAGACAATACTGTTTTATATGCAGAAAAAGATCGTTCAACATCACAAGATGTCATCGGCGCATATTTATATTTATTAATAAGATTTTTAAAATTATCTTCTACCAAATCTATACTTTGTAAATTTCCTGCTATAACTGAACCTATCGTTTTTAATTTTAAATAACCAGGATTTTTGTTTATCACATCATTAAATTTTTTCTGTACTTTTTCTCCTATTACAGTGGGAACTTCTTTTAATTTTTCCTCAATATACGAAATATGTGAAAATATTTGCGTCAAAAGTAAACCTCTCGTTTCTAAATATGTAATGGAGTTTGCTAGAAACACAAAATGAGTTTCTATAATTTGGAGTTCTGCCTGAACAGTCGATGTAAAAAGTTCCTTACATTCACGTATAGCTACTGAATCATCATCTAACGAATTAACAACATTTTTAAAATTTTCATAATTATTTGCGTAATAATGGCACGCTTCTAACCAGGTTCCCCAACGAGTAATTACTGGTTCGGGTGGTAATGGTAATTCCGGATACATGTCTTTGAAAACTGCAATCCTAACAGGTGCTTTGAGGAACATCTTTTTGCCATTATTTATTAATTTATTTGCCAAAGGAAAAGAAAAGCGAACAACTTCTGCTACGAGGTTCATACCGTGAGCTAGGCAAGTACAATGAATCAAGTTTGGAAAGAAAGGCATTAAACTTCGCCCCGTTTTTACCATGTATGCTGCTCCATCAGTTACTAGTAATAAAATTTTTTCATATTTTACAGGAGCAGGTAGAAATAAAAACTGCAGTCCTTCATTAATAAATTGACATATTGTTGAAGAATTTGTTTTTTCTATTAAGTGAGCGACATATTCCCCCTTATCATTAGTAGTTTCGTCAACAGATATCCACAAACAAGAATCTTTTAATTCTTCTTTAATAGAGTTTATCACATCTGTATAAATTTTATCAACACACGATTTTCTCAATGTAGTGGACACCGGAATGCTGCGTTTCGTGTATTTTTCCAAAAATTTAGCAAAAGTTTGGTTTTCTAGCTTATGTAGAGGTATATTAGCACAAATCAAGCCTCGACTTAAATCTTTCTTAAAATTTTCGTCGTCTAAATTTTCAGCTGGCATAGCATTAATAAAAGCTTGCCTTGCATTACTGTTGCTAGACCTTTCTGAATTTTTTTTGTGCATATCGGTAGCGAGATGTTGGTCTAATTGAAATTTTTTCTCGCAAGGTATCTGTGTAAGAAATTCAAAATTCAGGAATATGTCAGAAGTTATAAAAAGAGTATCCTTACCTTTTTATTACACGCTTGACAATTTACGATTGATCCGTTTGTTGATAATGTGGAATTTCCTGCTACCCAGGCATGTAGTAATGCACTTTTTGAATTTTTTATTTTAGGCATTTTAAGGTGAAGATGATAAATAACTAATACAAATGGTAAAAAAACAACTTTCACAAAACACATACGAATAAACGACTGCAACTGCTGAAGTTTGAACTACCTAATGGTATTGGTAATTTGACTTGTAGCGTAAGATAAAACTCTCGCGCCTTTAATATGCAAAATTGCGGTTTTCTGTGCCTAGTCAGATTTGATTCATGCACATATTAGATAGTAATTGCTCAAACAGCGCTTTTTAAATAATTTTGACCCACATTTTGCAAATATGCCGAATATGTATTGTTAATTGTACATATATGCCATTATATTGCTAATTTCCAAAAATATGCAGTAACGTGTGAAATATGCATTTATATGCACTATAAAATTCGGCTTTTGGATTCCTTTTTGTACAATTCGAATAGATTTCAAAGAATTATCCTTGGGCATAGCTTCAATAAAAACATGCAATTCCATACAATTCCTTGCTCTACACATCATATACGAGTATTGTAAGGTTCGTTTTTTTTTATTTAAATTAAAAAGGACCAAATTAAAATTTATTACATAAAATAACTAAGACTCTATTACTCTATTTACTCTATTACTCTAAAACTCTAATTAATGTTTTTAGTGAGAGGGACCTGATGCTTTATTAACAAATTTGGCATCAATTTAGTTAGGTTTAATCTTAAATCTCCTCGGTTAATGACGTTCAGTTTGTTGTTAGGAGATTGGCTACCGCGCTGAAACTTTAAATTTAACCCAAAGGTGTATCAGATGCTATAATAGTTTCTGCAATAGTTCCTAACTACCAGTTAGGTAACTACTATTACTAAATGAGATCCACTATCGTTGACCCCCATTTATCTCATAAATCCCATAGACCCATACATCTCATAGACATAGACCATTTGCAGGTTGTCGTCAACCCCTGGGGGTCGATATAGGCCACTTTGGGAACCACTGGTTTAGACGAATCAATGATAGCTACTGAGACTAAAGATGCTATAGCTTTAACTAAGGGAAACGCCGATGAGAATAATATTGGTGTAGTAGTAGATGGTGGATGGTTAACAAGAAGTTTTGACCATACATATAATGCTTTATCTGATGTGCAGTTATAATTGGTAAAGAAACAGGAAAATTAATGTATTTAGAAGTTAGAAATAAATATTGTTCTATCTGTGAACAAACAGAAAATAAATACGAAGCTGTTAAAGTTCACGATTGTTTTAGAAACTGGATGAAATCGTTTTCGACCATGGAACGGCAATACTAGTAAACGGATTTAGTATTAGTGTAGAAAGGCACAAGCTAAAATATACAAAATGTATTGGTGATGGCGATACAACTGTTATTTTAGAAATTAAGAAAAATGTTGTATATGGTAATGAGGTGATTAAAATGGAATGTACGAACCATTGCATAAAGAATTACGGAAAACAATTATACCAAATTAAAAACGATGTTAAAAGTATATCTTTGAGTTCTAGAAAAATGATAGTAACAGAAACTTTAATTTCTTTAAGCGTATCTAGCGGGTTTAAAATTTAACGTAGGTCATTTATGTATATCATAATCGATCGTGGAATAAAATCTTCCGTAAAACCTTAGATAAATTTATGAAGCAAATAGATAGTGCAAGCAAACGGAAATGAAACCTTTCAGTTCGATGAAAAGGCAGTAAAAAATTTGAATCTAACAGAGAAAACCACGATTATGGTAGCAATATATCAGAGATCTTCATAGATGAAGAAGCTTTAGAAATTGAAATAAAAGCGTTAATACTTCGATAGTAGGTTACATCGTCAGAAATTGAAGACATCTCGAAAATATTCGCAGAAAGAATAAATTGAAGAAAAATGTTTCAAAAATTGAAAAAACGAAACAACAATTCGACTCTGTAGAATTTATTGAAGTAAGAAAGAATCGACAACTGCTTCGAAATTTGAAGCAGTAATAAAACGAAGGCCAACTAAATCGTGCGATACATTGATTAAATCTATATTAAACACAAATTCAATAAATACAGATGCTACTAGATATGGCACAAATAAAGAACCAGTAGCCATAAAGAAATTTGAAAAAAAGGTAGGTCGCAAGGTAAGTCGAACTGGTTTACATTTAGATGAAGAGACGAGTTTTCTGGGAGCTTCTCCCGATGGAATATTGAGTGAAGATGAAATAGTGGAAGCGAAATGCAACTACAAAGTAGCATCTTTAAAACATATTGCGAGAAGCCGTGGAAAACAAAAAAGTGGCTGGTTTGAAAATAAATGAGACCGGTAAAATTGCATTAAATAAAATTGCTAAATTGCAGCTTGCTATAGACAAAAAGAAGAAATATTATTTTATTGTATGCTCTGGAGACCATAATGATTTATATTATGTTGAAGAAATATATTTCAATGAAGGAATTTGGTTAGATATTATGCTAACTACCTACCTAACTACCTCCTCTCACTCGCGACATATGTAATTTTAAATAAAAGAGAAAATAATTTAAAATTCAGAGATCTTCCTTCTATATTTGAAGCACAATCATTGAAGAATTCCAACAAAACCAATAGAACGGCACAACAGTGTAGTTCATAATGAGAAGTTTTTTTGTAAAGTTGACAATTGGATGAAGTTGTAACAAATAGTTAACTACTTTAGTATGCAATTACTAATTACCATAGTATATTCTTTTGTTTTTTTTTTAACTCAATTTACGCCTTTAGGCGGAAATTTTTTTCACACAGTATATACAGTTACTCACAAAAGTATTCGGACGCTCCTATGTTAGCTATGTAAATTGTTCCTTTTGAATACTATTTTAATCATACAAAAATAATTTTTATAGCAATACTTTTTAGACATTTTTGTCGCAAATTTCATTGTCTTCATTTCTGTTCATATTCATTTTTTTATTTTGTCTCATCGTTTTCGACCGAGAGTGACTTAAAGCAAACTCGGAAAAACTTGTTAATAAAACTAAAAATGCACCATTGAATTATTATGATGTTTGCAGAGGATTCCCATGAAATTTTACCGAGACTGCTTTAAGTCACTCTTAGTCGAAAATGAGGAGACGAAGAAAAAAATGTATGGAAACAAAAATGAAGAGAAAGAAATAATCTACAAAAAATGTCTGAAAAGTATTTTTGTAAAAGCAAGTTTTATATGCCAAAAAGAGTTTTCAAAAAGTACAATTGACATTGCTAACATAGGAGCGTCCGAATACTTTTGTGAGTAACTGTACTTATTTTAAGTGTTTTGTTTTTTGTCTACTTAATTAAAATCATTATTACTGCAAATGTGTCGATAAACTTCAAATTGGTATTTTAACGTAAAAATTTCATTTTTGCTCTTATTTTTAGAATCATTTGATGCGCAATAATTTTATCCACCTTTAAAACCGGACACCCGGTATTATACTGGCTCACAAAATTAAAGACACAATAAAATTCAATATTACAACGCTGCATTGTTTCTACTCTAACAGAATGTAATTTTACTCAGTCGTGATTTGAAACTAGAAATTCTAAGTAAATCGAAAAAAAGAACAAACTACATATAACAAACTTGAAAACTATCATACTAAAGTGGAGATCTAAATTAATACAGTATCTTACTGAAGAAATAATAGTTACATAACATCGGAATGCAATTACTTATTACCAGGGTTCGGAAGTTCTAGCAAATGCATATATTTTCTGTTAAGTCTTAGAATATTCAAAGTAAGATATAAATTTGTTTCACACTTCCCTGAGGTTGTATACGAAATTTTATAATCCTAATTTTTGTATATTTACGGTTTTTTGGTGCTATTTTGCTATTTTCGAGTTTTAAGTGCTATTTACGGGCATATTTTCATATAATAAATAAAATAAACAAACTGTTATTGAAATAAACAAAGTAAACAAAATATTAAAATAATAAATTTTAACTGTCAAGTAAAGAATACGTGCTTACATAGAATAATAATATTTAAAAACAAAAAATCTACATGAATTAACATTTAGCAAGTTTGTACTTAAAATATTTGAATAATTGAAAAATGAAAATTGATAAAAAATCTTTAAATATTGACTAAAATTTTAAATTACGTTATAAAAAAATTTAAAATAAAAAATTTTGTAATACAAAATAAAGACCCTTATTTCACGATTATTTCCAATCATCATATAACAAAAGAAAACCATAAAAATAATAAAAAATAAAAAAATATACACCAAACAAATTAAAAAATTAATATTAAAAAACCAAGATATAAAAAAATAGTTCATCGCCTGATGATGCCATAGTATATGGCGAAAACGTTTGCGATAATATACATACAGTGTATTTATATATTGTGATAATTTAAACATTTTAGTTTTCGAAAAAGTGTTTTGTGCATTTTTTGGTTTATGCTAAAAATTTGATATGATTAAAACAAGCATGTATTTTAATATTAAGCTCAGGTTTCAAATAATAGGAATTTGATTATTTTTAAAATTATGTCAGGCGCATCGTAATGTAATTAGCAGATTCGTGGTATTTAGTTTATTTCTAAAATAAAAATAAAAAAATTGGTTACCAATTATTTTATTTTGCATATTTTCAATTTTTTAGTGCTATTTATAGCGCTAATTTTTGTGTTTTTAAGTGCATATTAAAGCGCTAAAAGTTTACTTTTTTAGTGCTATAACTTCCGAGCCCTGTTTATTACCTTTGCAATGTAGACAGATCATATTACATTAACGTGCATCATACTTAGTAAAGTTTGAAACCAACATATAAGTATTCTCACTAGCGCCATGGTTGAATAAATAGACAGACTATATTTTATAAATGTTAAGTTTTTTTTTTATCTAAGGTGACAGATTTCTATTTGCCATTACGAGTAAATTCTTCAGAACAAGAAAAATTATTCTTTCAATTTGTATTTGTAGCCATTTGTACAAAAATGCATATAATGCTATCAAATTTTTTTTCGAGCTAGGTGTAACATTTGCGCTGGACTTGAATTACTTTTCGTGCTGATATTTATAAAGGTAATGTTTATAAAAAATATTAAACGATCATTTTTGCTACTTGAAAAATCGATCAACTTCACAGCAAAATTTTCTATATTTCCAATTACTTGATTGTAATAAAAAGTTATTCACATCCAAGAGCCAAGTTTTAGCTTTGCAATGATCACAAAATAAATTTCTAAAAGTTAGTATTTATTTTTTGGTTGCAAATACAATGATCACATATCGCCCATAAGGTTAACACATGCGGGACGGCAACCTTAAAAATGTTTATAGCAACTTAGGACACCATTGAAAAAAACATGCCCAATATTCACTGAATATGTGTTTTGTGTTAAAACAACGTCAAAAATTAAATTTCAATCGTTATAGTTGGTTAACTGAAATATCGTCTATTTCACTGCAATGGGCGAAGAATTAAAACTAAACAGGAAAAATTATTGACACAACATAAAATAGTAATTGATTAAATATTTTATTATATTAAATTACAATTAATACATTATTCTTTTTCATGTGCCATATCCGGTTCCGCAAACTTTGGCGACTTCTCTCCTATAATTACTAAAAATAAAATAATTTCAATAAAAAAATATCAAATTTATGCACATATAAATTTATATAAATTATAATTATTTTATAAGGTAAAATGTAAAAAATAAACATAGAAACATACATACTACATTACTTCGGTAAGTACCAATGTATGTAATATGTAATATGTAACAAAGTATCAATGGTAAGTAATGTATGGTATGCTTCGCCATTAGAAATAGTATGTTTAGGATAAATTCTATGATCTTTAAGATCGTAATAGCTAATAAAACACATTTCTTGCGAATTTTGAATTTCATAAGCACATAAATGGGCCTGTAAACATACAGTTTTCTTCATTTTTAATCCAAAATACAATTTTTCATCTTTTATTATTATAAGACAAATACAATGGAAATATAATCAATTTTACAATAATTAAATGACATGTGAATGACTGCAGAAAAAAAATTAAAAAAAAAACTAGTGAAGGTGGGAATAAAGCCGTGGACCCACTGGTTCCTAGTCTAACTCTTTCTTACCTGTGCTACGAAACTATTTGCTAATTGTTTCACATCTTGTCTTCAAACTCCCTCGACAATATTTCAAAGTCAATTTTCTTGAAAATTTCTGACAGCGATTTTTATATGCTAAAAAGGGTTTTCAAAAAGTTACATTGCTAACATAAGAGCGCCCGAATAGTTTTGTGAGTAACTGTATATTTTGTGCCAGTTCAAAACTATTTTACATCTAATTTACTTTATTAAAAATTACCTGAAAATACTGCTATATAATCTTGGAAGCCCCATCCTTTAAACTTTCTTCAATAATATTAATTACAATAAATAATCTGTTAAAGATTTAAAATTTTGTTAAAATTTTAAACTAATAGAATTTATAATAACTTATCTCAATTGAAATCTTCACAAACACACTTCACTAGAAAATCTGAACAAGCAATGCAAAAAATAATGCAATGACGCCACACGCTTTACGCAATAATGCCGTCTTATAAAGTTGCATTTTTCATGTTCGCGGGGGAGTTCGCTGAATTTTCGGTTTTTTAAATGTGCTACGATGTAGTATTTAATTTATAAATATTTATCCTAATATTTTAAGTATTATTTTAATTATACAAAGTCTTCAAATAATAAAGTATATTTTATTAAGTTAACATTTATACACTGTTGACTGAATATTTAGGACCTTCGTGGCAATGAAAATAATCTTCAAGGTTAACTATATCTCATTTTGTGCTAATATTATGATAACCACACCAGTTTAAAACTCTCGAAATTGTTGTCACAACCTCAAATTTAACTATTCCATGTAAGAAAAAAAGTGTTACTTTAATTATTTTGGAATGTTGTTTTATTTTCAACATTTTTATCGTTTGATTGAAACTAAAAAGCTTTAAAATTAATAATAGTTTGATTCAAACTTTTTTAAACGACTGCAACAAAGTGCTTAGTGCTATTTCAATCCTTCATTTATTCATTTAATCTGAAAATATTCAATCATGCAAAAACTGTTACATTAACCATGACAGTTTTCTCAGTGTAGTTGATATAAATGTATTTACTATTTACCTTATACTTAACGTACTACTTAGAAGATTAATAAAAGTAGGGTACTTAAGAAAAAGTTCTGACCCACCGGGCAGGAACACGTAATAAAACAGGTACAGGTACTCAGTACTTAATGCGTTATTAAGCCGATTTTGAGGAGAGTTGAGAAGTTTGAGAGTTTTTCCGGTTTATCTTCGAAGTTCAAAGTCTAATACAAATGAAATTATAATGGGACCAATTTGGAACTTTACTTGATTCAACGCAAAAAGAATTTTGAAAATTGATTGATAAATGACGGAGTTCTGAGGTAACAAACATTTAACAACAACAAAATACAACTAAATTGATAACCTCCTCCTTTTTTGAAGTCGGTTAAAAAGCTTCTCAAAGACCTTTGAAAGGAGTGGAAAAAGGCTGATGGGACAATAAGATGTTATTTGCTCTGGTGGCTTACCTGGCTTGTGAATAGGATTATTTGTGCCACCTTCTATTGTGGAGGCACAAGAACGGATTTAACCACTAATAAATACTAACATCTATGGTATTACAAATAATTTTTAGTAAATTTCAGTTTAAAATATTTTATTATTAAATAAGCTTATATAACAAAATTGAACTATTACAAGTTTTACCTCGAATTCGTTAGTGCTGTTATACTAGGTGTATGATCATGCTGTGGTAAAACAAGTCCTCCCGTAGGTATATCTACGGGAGTGGATGATGATACCGATATATCCTCATTACTTTTGATTGATGTTCCTATATCATTTTGGGATTCATGCCGTTTGCTAAGAATAAAACCAGCACTACCATTTTGCACGATAGGGGCTGTTCCTGGACTATTTCCCATTAAAAAGTCTTCTGGATCACTTTCATATGGTGGCTCATCGTACCAATGTCCTTCATCACGAATATGCGCTGTTGGAGCTAATACTTGTACATCTTCATCATACATGTAAGTATCATCTAAAAAAATAAAAATACATTTTTAAAATTGAAATAGAAAAGTAGGTGTCTTTTTTTCATTTAAAAATTTAATAAGTTCAGATCAGATACATATTAATTATTATGAAGAATAACGGAATAAAATTATAAATGTCATAAATAATACAAAAAATTTTAGAAAGGCATTTTTTAAGTTAGAAATTTACCAAATATCAATAATTACGTTCAAATTTTTATTATTGGATTATGCTCATTAAACGATTGCAATTTATGACAAATCAATTTTCTTTATAATACGTTTTTTTAATATTCGCAAAATATTTAGGTAAAAATTTTTTTCCAAACTTAACAATTAGTAACACCTTCTAGGACAGATCTCATTTGGTAAAGCGTAACGTAAGAAATAACTAGTAGTAAAGCTAAGCGTTGTAAATTTTAAAATTTATTACCTACATAATTAATCTATTATTTTTAATGAATATTTTAGTTGAATAAAAAGTAAACTAGTTACACTGTTAGATAAACGTGTCGGCATAATTTATTTTAATAGTAAATTATGACTAGGTAGTAAAATAACTAAAAATAAACAAACTAAACAAAAACGTTAAAATAATTAATTTTAACCGTAAAGTAACGAATACATACTAGTCTAAGATCCCGAATAAGAACGACGATAAAATTAAAATTTTGATAATATAACGTATTGATAAACAAAACTTGATTTGGTCGCCATCCAATTTCCCTGCAAAGAATGAAAGTTAACAACTTCAATTTTTTATTAAAAATAGCCATGCAGGGAAATTGGATGGCGACCAAATCAAGTTTTGTTTATTAATTCATTATCATATCAAACTTTTAATTTCATTAGGGAATTCGATAGGTGAAGGTCGTTCTTATTCGAGATCTTGTACTATACGTAGAGATCATTCAGTGAGTCATGTCCCATACAATTATTGCGCAGAATGATAAAATTTGCTTTAACAAAATAAATTCCGTTCTGAAAATGTTAGTCGAATGTTGACGTTTTGATTTGACAGATTCGCTATTTTTGTGCTTTTGATTATTAAATGATATTATTATTATTTAATAATTTAAATAACAATCAGTCATTTTTAACGTTATTTGAAATTTTTATTATATTGATGGACCGTTAAATTATTAAACGGACCGTTTAATTTTTACGGCCGTAAAATGAAACATGATATTCATCTGAATATTCATCTGATATTCACATGAGATTTTTAAGGATGTATTCTCATGTTCTAGTTTGAAAAAATTAATTTTTTTACATATTTCCAAAGTAAAATATATTGAGATTATACTGTAAAAATTTCAGATCAAAATTGAAAATATCAACAAACTTATAGCAGAAATACGAGAGAGCTTCGTAGTTGCGATCCGCTAGCCGTACCGCTGTCGTAGTACTTTATTGTTCTGTTCTCTTTATACCTGTGTTTTGTATATTATAATATCTGTACGTTTCGAGAACTAAAATAGTACTAGAAGTGTGTGTGCATCGAGTAAACATTTGTAAACATGCATCGCAAAGGAAAAAAGCGGCATTGTAGAAGCTCAGGATAGTCTGATTTTTTAAAACTTTTTAAATCTCGAAACCCATTTTTCTCGAAACAACATTTTTTAGATCGGCCCGGGGCATTTACAAAATTCTACCCGATTTGGCTGAAATTTGGATATGTTATTCTACATATGAGTGGCTCTCGCAGGTAGTAGAATTGTATATTTTCACTCAGAATTTCTTATTAATTTTCCCGATTTTCCACAAAAAAAACACGATTTTTGAAAATTTAGTTTTGAAAGTCCCCCATTTTGTTATTTTAAATCTATGTTTAAATCTACTACCTGCCAGAATGACAAGTCTACTGAACAATAATCAATTTGAATTTTTGATTTCAAACTACTACAAGTGCTGGAATCACCCGGGCCAGCCACCTGCGTTTCTTTTTGAACCTCCACTTTGACAGCAAAAAGTAGTAATAAAATATTATTAAATAAACTAAAAAAAAATTATTTTATATACCTTATAGTGTATAAATAACATAAAATTTTTAAAATAATTGGATGTTATATACTTATAAAAAAAATTCTCGAAAAAATCTTAAAAATTCGGTCGGAACATGAGAATACATCTTTAACGGTGTGTTACGTAATCAAGCGTAATAGGTTAGGTGGGGATGTAATTTTACAAAAATGTCATAAATGTCAGTAAATGTCATTGCAACCTAAATAAAATTGTTACCGATTAGACAAAAAGATGTGTAAGTGAAGCAGAATATTTTACCAAAAATCAGAAATTGTCTGAAATGCTACTACGACAACAATTAAAAATCATCGAGTCGAAGGAAAACTTTTGGAAAGCAAGTTGCGGCAAGAACTTCTGAATGCGATTTTTTTAGAAAAAAAAAGTAGATGCCGTAAAAAATAGTAAACAATGTTTGTAAATTATTCATCATCGTCATTATCAATTCCGTCATGGATTAGGTCTTCTTCGATCTTCCTACATCTCTGCGTTTCTCGCTTTGTAGTTGTGTGTCTTCAGAGGAATCCTGAAGTTTGTCATTTTCTGGAGTTGTTCTTCTCCTTTTGTTCTCTTGCCTACTATTTTAACGATTAAATACATTTTATATTAAATTTTGTCTTGTGCTTACATTATTATTTAAATTATGGTTATCGATAGGAATTAAAGGATTGGGATCTAAAGCCCGAATTTAATCTAAGGGCTATGCATCTGGCAAGGTTAGCACCCTACTAGAATATATGCAAATGCTCAAAAAACCGTGAATGCCAAGTGTAAATTTGATGTATCATATGGTGAAAAATAGGACATAGTCCTAGAATAAAAAGAAGAAGAAAATAAGAATTACTTGATATGCTTCTGGAAGAGTTGGTACTGTGGGATTTTCGTTTGGTGCATCGTCTTTTTAATCAATTGCTATATTATGTAAAATATCAGTAGCTACTACAACTGCAAGAATTATCACCTGTTTTAGTGGCATTCCTAGGGCTAAACATGGAAATCTCTTTTTCCAAATTCTAAAAGCACTTTTGATGCAATTTCTTGTTTGAATTTGAACAGCATATTATCGCTGTTCATCTGGAGTTATAAGATTTTGTAATAAAGTGAGACAATATGACTTGCAGGCATATCCACCATCTTCAAGTAAATAACTGTCCGGATGCATAAAACCTTTTAAAAAAACCGCAATTACGACTTGGTTTATAACTGAAATTGCTTTATTTCTTTTTGTTTGCTTTTCTAATCGTAGACCAATTATAAGAATCAAATCACGAACAGTATTTTTGTCAAAGCAATATCTTATTTTAAATACGTAGTCGTCTAGAAACTTAAAAGGATTTTGCATGTTTCTTACAATTTGTTCACGTGACATTGCTGGCAAAATTTCTTCCTCAAATTCTATACCAGAATCAGAACTGGATATATCCATTTCAATTCACAGTAACTTTACTTTTCAGATATCGTTTTAACGGATCGTTATATTCATTACAACTCAAAAAGTAGCTGTTCTTATTACGGTTGATTTAACATGAGATTTTACATTATTATTGTCGTTTGTGAATACCAAATATCACTATTTAACCCTCCGTAACGTATAACGGACCGTTAAATTAAGTTGTTATTATTACGGTTGATTTAACATGAGATTTTACATTATCATCGTGTGTGAATACCAAATATCACTATTTAACCCTCCGTAACATTTAACGGACCGTTAAATTTAGTTACGGATGTTTGTGAATACGGGCATGAGGTTAGTATAAACAACAATTTAATTTAATTATAATGAAAATAACAAGTCAAATTCACTACGTAACTCTCTACGTAAAAAAATATTATTTAAAAAACAATGAACAAAAACATTGAATTACACTTAACAGGTTTGGACTTAGAATATTTGAATAAACAAGAAAACTAAAAGTTACTATATGAAAATTAATAGAGTACATTTTTTTAAATATTTACTAAGAATGATATGACGGATTGAAATAAAAACTTACGTTATAAAAATATGATAAAACTAGAAAAATAAAAACTTCATAATACGATATATGTAAAAGCCCTTATTTCACGATTTTGTGCCGCTAATTTGCTCTTTAATTTACAGTTAAAATTCATTATTTTAACACTTTTGTTTAGTTTATTTATTTTTAACATTACATTACGTACCTCAAAAATCCACTTAAAAAATTAATTTTTAAGTTATTAATAATTAATTAATTTTTAAGTTATTTTTTTATTAGTAAAATAACTAATTTATCACTTATTAATCATATTAGATTGTATGTCATGTGACGATAGCAGATCTCCTATTAACTAGAACTATAGCTATTATTACAACTAGGGAAATGTATTCATATTTCCCGTGTTGTAATCAATAGTTTTCTTTTGATTGAAAAATATATTATTAAATATATCAATATTACATCAATAATTAAATTTGAGATTTTGAATTTGGAATAACTCGAAAACGGCGCTAGATATCGAAAAACTGAGCAAAAAATTTACCCCCATTTGCTGGTTCTCAATCCCCCCTAGCAATTTGTCGAAGGAAGCCTTATGCAAAATTCTAGATCGATAGCGCGCAAAATAATTCAGAAAAAGTTTGGTTAGTTTTTAAAATATAAAAATAAGTAGGTACATTTTTTATTTTAAACGTCACTTAAATGTCACTTTTTAACAGGGATAGCTTTAGTATTTTGTTTTGCGTGTTTGATTGTCCAATCACCGTGCGCAAAGTATACTTTAAAATGACGTTTCATATTTCCTCTAGAGACAATATGATATGACGTTTCAAATTTCCCTTGAGAAATATTAGTGTGTTATGACTAGAGCCCGGATTCTAAGCATTTTGCTTATTGCTCTAAATTATAAGCAGAAGATATTCCTTTTGGATCTTGACGTTTCTTAAAAATTGCAGTAATTTGACCTAATGTTGATAGTGCTTTTTTGCTTTTTTCTCAGATTTTGCTTAAAACGCATGTTAGTGCTTATTAGAGCTTTTTGTAATGTTGTTTTTAATGACCTACGAAGTACATAATTAAAGTTGGAACAGAACTCAAAGTATTTTATAAAAATGTAATTTACTGTACATGTCTGGCACATGGGTTATCTCGTGTTGCCGAAACAATTTGTCTTAAATTTTCTTTTCTTCTGATTGAAACAATATAGAGCAATATCGCCTTAGTTACAATATGTCATAACACACTAATATTTCCCAAGGGAAATATGAAACGTCATATCATATTGTCCCTAGGGAAATATGAAACGCCATTTTAAAGTATACTTTGGGCACGGTGATTGGACAATCAAACATACAAAACAAAATACTAAACCCATCCCATTAAAAAGTGACATTTAAGTGACGTTTAAAATAAAAAATGTACCTACTTATTTTTATATTTTAAAAACCAACCTAACTTTTTCTGAATTATTGTGCGCGCATTCTGCGCGTTATTGATCTAGAATTTTGCATAAGGCTTCCTTCGACAAATTGCTAGGGGGGTTGAAAACGAGCAAAGGGGGGTAAATTTTTTGCTCAGTTTTTTGATATCTAGCGCCGTTTTCGAGTTATTGCTAATTCAAAATCTCAAATTTTATTATTGATGAAATATTGATATATTTAATAATATATTTTTCAATCAGAAGAAAACTATTGATTACAACACGGGAAATATGAATACATTTCCCTTGGTTGTCTATACATCTCTCGGGCTTTGCCCTCGAGATGTAACTAGCCAACCTCGGGAAATATACTATTCATATTACCCTAGTTATAATAATAGCTATTGGTTAATAATTTATTTAATTTCAAATGCAAAAAGAATTTTTGTAAAGATGCCTTTGAGAGTGCAAGCTTTTAAAGAAAATTTTCTAAGATTATTGTCGGAACTATCGTCGGCAGCAATAAATGAATGTCAAGAAATTTTTAAAAATACATTAATTCGAAAACAATTAAGTTTTAGATACTATTAAAGCTAACTTTTAAACTTATTTGATATTAAAGCTAACTTTTTATACGTTCCATCATCCATTGAAAATTTGGAAAAAAAAGTATTTGCTTTTAGTGGAATCGGTAAAAATTATAAATAATCTCAGAAAGAAAACTTTGAAGGTGCAAGTGAGTGTAGGACATCAAATCTATGTCGAGTTTTACGCGTCTCCTGAATTGCAAATTTTAAAATGCCGATTTTTCGAAAACTAATGCCTAATCTTACAAAATTTTTGTTGCAATATACTTAGAAAAGTGTCTTCTTTCCAATAGTGCATAGGAAAGAGTTCAAATCGTTAGGTGAATTAACTGACAGTAACCCACATAGGCTCCTATTACGTCGGTTGATATTGAGCAAAGTTTTTCGATTTATATGCAGGTGTTAAACGACAGACGACAATTTTTCATTATTAAAAATTTGGAAAAATGTTTAATTTTTAGTGCTTTTTTTCTATTTTATAGAACTTTTTTCTTTGTTTTTTGAAACTTTTTAAAGCGCTTATTTTGAAATTATAAGCGCTTATAAATCCGGGCTCTAGTTATGACATATTGTAACTAAGGCGATATTGCTCTATATTGTTTCAATGAGAAGAAAATAGAATATCGAGAGAATAAACAAAAGAAACGGCAAGTGTGGATCGTTAACAGTGAGTAAACGTCTCGTATTTACATATGGAAGTGGATTAAATACTTATTTACATGACACAGAGTTTACTACAACTGTATGTAAATAACACAAAACATTAAATTTTCTATAGCTATTATAAAAACTACCACACAACTGTATTTTATCTGTTTCAACAATTATTATAATATTTGAACAAATAATTCTCCTCCAATAAAGATGAATAAAAGGGGATAATCTCGGGTTGTTAGAATGATAGAATCAAACAAGTAATTCGTTAGGCCAACGTTTCGAGGGATTTATTCCCCCATCATCAGGGCTGAAATTATATTTTATTATAATATATAATTGAGTATCTACAGCTTGCGCTGCTTTCTTGTCCTTCTCTTCTATGACCATTATGAGCGTATTCAACTTGGCTACCGACAAGGGAGACCTACACTTTAACACGAAAAGTGTATATCTTACGAAAAAATACATAACTGGTAAATGTGTACAGGTTCCACAGTAGTTGATAAGAGTGCGTTGGAGTAAAGATGCCAAAATGCTAGCCAAAGATATTATAGTAGACACGATTCCAATCCTTGAAGAATTGATAGATAACATCAAAATGAACCGAATAAATTACGGGTGAACCCCATGTGTAGAATAATTTAAGAAATAATCCATTTTAAAGTTTCGATTTTTGCATAGAAAACTTGTAGAGCTCATTTTTTAGACGGTAGTACGCGTCCTCTACGTAAATATAAACGGTTCTCAATTTAGACAGCGGGGCTCTACCGACAGTTAGATTGTAACATCCGTAATGTTAACATGATGTTATAAATTTATTTAAAATACATAAAAATTCGTTAATTTTAGCCGAATTTAACTTAAAAACAAGATTTGTGTCTTTGTAAATATATTATTTTCGAGTTCTGTCGGGTTCGGGAAAATGTTCTAATGAGTTTAACGTTTGTCTCGCTTCGCTAGAGGGCTCCGGGCCGGTTTTGACAAACGCAACCACGCCAAATCTCGGATCCACCCTAAAATTTAATCAGGGGTAATTTTCGAGTACAAATTATGCCCAAAATTACTTTAATAAAATAAAAACACACCGTGGGCAAGACTAATCTTATAGAAACAGCCAATACAAGTAACCACTTTTTAAATTAGTAGTCAAAGAATTAGTTATGTAAAGATATTGAAAAGAAAAACTAAAAAACTTTTAATCCATGTGTTTATATCAGCATTCGACAATTGAATCATTGTTCGAATTGTGCATGCTCTGTTGGTGCAGTTATGATCGCGACATCCGATAAAAATTTGGCAACTTTGCACGGCTACTGCTCGAAAAGTATTAGCCGGATGAAAAACTAATTACAACCTTTTTTATGTATATAGAATTTAATTACCTTTAGTTTTGTATACTACCATTTTAGGAGTAGGATAAAATGAAAATGAGTTATTGAATAAGGTATTCAGTTTTCAGGTATTCAATACAATAAAATTTTTGTATCTAAGTTATAATAAAATTAATCTTAGCCTCTTCGTGGATAATCACATTTTTCATGTTTTTCCTGACCACTGTCGAAACCCATGAAAATTCTTAATGGGTTTAATTCTTGAATCATATAACCATTAGAACATATATACGGCGATGAGTGACAGCTGAGCGAAATAGCTATTTATGTCATGAGTACATAATATAGGTCTTTATCGGACGAAGCCGAAGTTTATGGCAGAGCGAGCTTGCGAGCGAGGCCAATAAATAGGCTGAGTCCAAAAAGCCTAATTATGTGCAAATGACATACATAGCTTTATGTTCGACTGCACCGTAGAGGATTTTCTTTTCTTTTTTTTCTACTTTGACATTTAGGTAGTGAAAATTGCATAATTTCGAAGAGTGCTTTTTTTATTGCTCCTGGTTACAATAAGTTGTTTATTAATTTGTTTTAAATAGTTGATTTAAAATTGTGTGAAATTATTTAATAAGTTAAATAATGGAAGAAATTGTTGAAATAGCCCTAAAAGCTAAAGAATCGCTACTTCCGACAAAGTCAAAGCAATTATACGAAGAAACTTACGGCACATACAAAAAATGGTGTTTAGAAAAACAAGTTATGAAAACTACAGAGGATAGTATATTGGCATATTTTAATACTAATCTCGCGTCTTATAAAATATCTACCTTCTGGACCAAATATTCCATGCTGCGGACTACAATTAATTTAAATGAAGCAATCGATATAAGCAAGTTTCCTAGTATTATCCCTTTTCTGAAAAGAAAGAGAGAAGGGTATGCAGCAAAAAAGTCATTCATTTTAACAAAAGAACATGTCAATTCTTTTTTATTTGACGCCAATGACGAACAGCATCTGTTAAACAAGGTACACATACTTAACTTATTTACTTTGACTTACGATGATGAATAATGAAAGTATATTTATAGGTTATTCTTATTTTTGGTGTCTGTGGAGCTTGCAGACGACAAGAATTAGTTTCACTATCAACCACAAATGTTGAAGATTATCAAAAACATATATTGGTCAAGTTGATCGACACAAAAACCAAAAAAGATAGGTCCTTTATCATACTACCGAGTGAAAATTTGAATTTATTGGATGTAATTAGAAAATATATTAACCTTAGACAAAAAATAATTGTACATAGCAGATTCTTCGTAAATTATGTTAAAGAAAAATGTACTGTCCAGCCTGTAGGAATCCACAAAATTGGTAGTGTACCTAGCATTGTAGCCAAATTTTTAAATTTACCGAACTCCAGCTCCTACACGGGCCATTGTTTTCGGAGAACGTCTGCAAGCCTTTTGGCAAATTCTGGGGGAAGTATGAGCGAAATCATGCGCCATGGAGGATGGCGCTCCGCTAGTGTTGCCGAAGGATACGTAGAAGAATCCGAAAGCAAAAAAATTAATGTTGCTACAAAAATTTTAGGGCAAGAAGGTATTTCTAGAGTCGAAAACGAAGAAATTCAGCAAATAAATAAAGCACCAGCATTACCGGTTTCAATTAGTAATAATGTGAATTGTGTTTTCAATATTAACAACTATTATAATCAAAGTAATAATAATTAATGTAATCGTTTATAAATTAAATTAAATAAAATATTAATTTTGACGTTTATTTCATTGACATTGACAGGCGGCCGTTTTACTTTATTAATAAAGTAAAACGGACTAGTTCCATAAAATGTTCTCTTATGGTCGCTAAGTGATATTGAAATCATGTTATTATAATACAGTCGGACATAAAACATTTTATAGTATTGCAATTAAGAAAATGACAGAATTACTATGCTTATTTGTTTATTATTAAATTTTAAATTATAGTCGATCTAAGATATGAATAATATAGGTGACGCGTCGTTTGCAAAGTCTAATTTACATCGGGAAACTTCAGATAATTTAAATAGTACTTAATCTTGTAATTTTAATAATATTAAATATTAAGTAATATTTAAGTAATATTAGTAAATTAAGTAATATTAAACAATCACCACAAAAAAGCGAAATGTTATAACCAAATAACTACGTCTATTCGATATTACATTTAACTCTGTACAAATCTATCTTATTTATGACTTTATCCGGTTCAGTTTAGGCAACACGCATAGCACGTCAATTGCAAAAATTTCGTTATTGTGATAGCGTCTAACTTTAAAGCAATTTCATTGGTTTACATTTCAAGGTTGTCGCTTTAGAACAAATTTCAATACTTTTCTTAAAAAAAACAGACTATAATTATTATAACACAAATAACATAATAATTCAAAAATTCTCAGTTTGAAAACGACAATCTAGAATATAAAAAAAGTAAATAAGCAAATTGATGTTGTAAATGAAATGGTAACGGTGAGTTGACCAGATAAAAACATATAGTACATAAATTTGTTTCGAACTGTTTTATAAAAAATATTTTATGTAAAATAGTACTTAAAAGTATAATTTTTGATGAAATAGAGAATAATTTTGAATCAAAAGTTATTCGATTTTCAATTTCAGTAATTTAATAAACTACTCATATCTTTTTAGAACTCTAGCCATATTATTCAAATTAAAATTTTTAATAGTTGTTAATATTTAATATAATCGTCTTACAAGTTCAAAATATATTTTTTGGAAAACTGTATCTTTTTTTATTACATAAAATTACTTTTCGCCTACCGATTTTGATTTATTAAACCATCATCGGAGCGGGGCACGTCAATTATAAATATATAACAAAATTAAGAACATGTATCGCAGTCGCTAAAATACAAATGTTTTGTTAATTTAAAATTTGTTAATTTCTTCTACTTGAGACTAGGATTTTTCCCGTTTGTCTTGTCTTATTCAACCGACGAGAAGACCAGCTTTAGGCCCATCTCTTGGGCAGTCGTCCGGGTAGTTTTTTGCCCTTCTGTAGACCATTTTTACGAATTCTTGCCAGTCTTCTGCTGTCCATGCGTTCCAAATGACTTTTCCATTATTCTTCCTGACTTTTCTCCAATTAACCATGTAATGAACTTCGCATACTTCCCGTATTGAAATATTGTTTCTTCTAGTGATGATATTGAAGATGATGATGATTTCTTCTAGATATTCAGGATGGTTCTTGTACCTTCGTTTCCACTGTTCTTATATTCTGTTTGGTTTTTTTTGTTTCCGATCTTGTTTCCATTGCATAAATGTCAATATAGGTCAGATTAGTTTTTTAATAAATTTTAACTTTTGCGAACTTTTGTATGAATTCGTTTTGCCATACGGTGTCTCTTGGCATCCTGTTAGACGTGTTGCTTTTAATCATTGGTTTCTTACTTCTTTTATCATACATACATCTACTACTTGATCGTCATAACTTGCTCAGTTACTAATTAACTATCTTCAGTTTACATCTTATTGAATATTTGGCTATGACCATAAATTTTTTTTTCAGGTGATATTTTTATGTTATAGTTTTTAGATGTTATATTAAACTGATGTAGTGGTCTTTGCAGATCATCCTCATTTTCTGCTATCAGTACGGCATCGTCCGCTTAGCATAAAGTATTTGCCATAAGGTATTTCGTATTGTGTTTCCCATTCTATATCCTGAACTATGTTTTATTGTAACTTATAAATATTGAATTTTTAAAGAAATACAAAAAAAAAATGGTTTAATAAAATAAAACCCGGTAGATAAAAAGTGATTTTATTTAATGGAAGAATATGAGTATCTTGCAGACACCAATTTAAGACGTACGTTACTAGTATTCCACACTAATATTATGAGGATGACGTCATGGGACATCAATCACTATTACTAGAAATTTTGTCCTGATAATAAGTATCTGCGCCTATACTAATTTGACTTATCATTAATAAAAAGATAATGAATTACAAATGTAAAAAATTGAAGCAACAAAAGAAGTCTACATTTATAAACCACGCGTTTTTTAAACCAATGCAATGTACTATTTCTTATTGCTATATAATTATGTACTTCAACTGAAAATAGCGCTCCTAATAAAGGGTGAAAATGCATTTAACCTTTTCAGACTCAGGGTACACTATAGTGTACCTTTTATTAAATAATTTTAAAGCTGGTGACAAACTTATATGTTAGATAGCAATGATTTTTCAATGAAAGAACCATAGGAATTCAATAATTCTTTCTTTCAAAAAATGATTGCTCTCTAGTATGTAAGTTTGTCACAAACTTCAAAATAATTTAATAAAACGTGAGTACTCTGGGTCTGAAAGGGTTAATTAATAGATGAACAGCTGGCATTACTAAAGTAACTTATTGCCAAACAAAAAGTTTTGTGCAGTTTCCCATAGCTTTCATTTCCACAAAGGTGGCCTCCCAAACTCATCATTTTAACGTCAAAAAAGTTTACTTTTGCTTTAACCACCAATTATTTTAAACTAAATGCGACAAAAATACTTAATTCATATTTAAAATAACAGTTAATATCATTTGATCGTATAATCAACCAACATGTACTATGTACAAGATGACGCAAAATTTTGGGTTATCGCAAAAATAATATTTTTATTTCAGAATTTTACAAACAAAACTTTGAGAGTTTAATATTAATATTATAATATAAAATAATACAAATCATTGAATTTTATTTAAAAAACCAACGGTCATTATTTTGACGCACCGTCCATACAGTCGAGAATTTATGTGCGGATCACACCTGCAATGCCAACAATTAATCGTTTAGTTTAATGTTTTCGGTAAGATGTATCAGTAAGAAACCTCTCTTATAATATTCAACGAGTACAGAATAGTCTTTAAACTTAATTAATTATAATTTACTCTGAAATAATAAAGTTATAACAAATTCAAACCATAAGGATCGTTTTGCGCCACCCTGTACATTGCATATTTAAACTACTTTGAAATCATTTTTATTTAACTTACTGCACAAATCATCAACCATCATATATATTAAAACCGATTTCACTTTCCCTAGAAAAATAATATTTCAATTTATTTAAATAATTTTAACTGAAAACATATATCTTAAATTGATAGTTTATGGTTTTCCTATTATTCAATTTAAATGATTTAATAACCGAGAACTAGCAAAAACTGCCAAAAGGTGTTAAACCCTATATAGTAATAATAAATTGATATAAATGGAAAAAAAATTCAATATAAGAAAATTACAAATTGTGCAAATTAAAACAAAATCTTGGGACAGCCACAATGTAAAATTTACTATTGTTACATTTGCCCTTCTAAAGCCATAAAATTGAATATGCCTATATGTTCACACAAAACTACAAAATAATTGATATTAAATGTTCCTTGGCAAGTCTCAAAAAATAAGAAAGGCGCCATATCAATGTGCAGATAAAAATCTATAAATGACCTAACATTGAAATTTTGTGATGATTTTTTTGACATCAAAATGATGAAAATGATAGATCAATGTTATGGATGTAAAGTCCAAAAAGTGTCTTTTTAAGTTTGTTGGTTGGTTTCATCAAGGACAGTTCTTCTCCGGTTGGAAAAACACTCCTATAGTCGATCTAAGATATGAATAATATATGTAGGTGGCGCGTCGTTTGCAAAGCCTAATTTACATCGGGAAACTTCAGATAATTTAAAAAGTACTTAATCTTGTAATAATATTAAACATTCACCACAAAAAAGCGAAATGTTATAACCAAATAACTACGTCTATTCGATATTACATTTAACTCTGTTCAAATCTATCTTATTTATGACTTTACCCGGTTCAGTTTAGGCAACACGCATAGCACTTCAATTGCAAAAATTTCGTTATTGTAATACCGTCTAACTTCAAAGCAATTTCATTGGTTTTTAGTACAAATTCCAATATTTTTCTTTAAAAAACAGACTATAGTATCGTTTTCGACAGGTACAGTATTTCTCACATCACTTAAATTGTGATGTGGTGGTAGAACTACAAATGGTGTATTTGAACTAAACTGTTAAGTATACCGTTAAAATCTGTGCAATAGAGTTACTATTATGTTCATATTTCCGCATTGTCTTCTCCAGGTGATAGAATTATTATTATTAAGATTCAATCTAGTATGTAGTGCGTCTATCAACTTTAGAAATAGTGTGATTTGGTAACTCTTTGGCCGTTTTTGACATTTCCTCTTGGGTTTCAGGTATTTTTATGTAGTGCGGAGCTAACATAGCAATGAAATTAAATACGCAAAAGATAATTTTTGATAGATAAGAATCTATATCTTCAGCATTAAGAATTAATATAACACCACAAAAGTCTATTAATGATTTTTGTACAGTATATCCTATTGCACAAAATCGAAAGGTTAAAATTAATTGAATTACAGGTTGAATGTATCCAGTTTTACATAAAATCCAAATTTATTTGTTTATTCACTTTTTTCAAAATTTACAATATGAATTACAAATAAATAAGATAGGTATCTTCTCGTCCTAGGTTAAAAACGATGTTAAATTTATTTAATTTTGATTTTGTTTGGATTATTCGAAATTTGAATTTAGAAAACACTAAATTAAGTTTCTTTTGTTAAACGAAACCGTTTAAAAAAAATCTAAATCGTCCAAAATTTCTACATAATTGTGTCTTCTCCTGTACCATATTTAATTCATCTTCTAAAGAAGAAAAACTAGAACTATTATCTAACAAAATTTTTATTGTAATTCACAAAAATTAGCAGTATTGCACGCAAGACTTCAACTAAATATTTGTAGCTTGAGTTTAACAAAACTTTTATTTATTATTATATTATTATAAATATTAACAAGCGATAAAACAGTTTAGAAAATTAATTTTTGTTTTAAGTCTCCTTTTAAATCTTAATGCCATTTTAACTGTTACTATGAAGTCGGCCATTAAAAAATAGAAATAAACTTTCCTTACCAAATAACTGAAATGGTTATTATTTATAACAGAAAAGTGCGCCTGTACATCCTATATTTAACTTAATACTTATCTAAAGTGTAGTAAAATAGAGTATAGAATATAAAAAATAAACAAATACCTCCGTTTATAGGTCCTTGATAACCTTTACGAAGACGAAGTAGTCCTTCACGAATATCTCTTAAAATCTGCAATAAGTTAATATTTTAATATTTTTCATTAATTTTAAAGCTGGACAACTAGTGAACGCTTTACAAGACAATAAAAAAGCACTACCTACTGAATTACTACAAAAATATGTTTAGTTGCAATTTGAGACTTTTTTCAAAATATTTTTGGAAGTGGTTAACTAAAAATGCACTTTTCTCGCGATATTTTATTTGTTACTTATAGTAGTGTGCTCGAACCGCAATAAAACGCTTTAAAATGTTTTCTGTAAGGGTATCGGTGTTAAAAATTAAAACTTGTATAAAATCAAAGCTTATATGGCACCTATTTATAATCCCAAAGTAATTTAATAACAAATTAGAACAGACAGAAAGATGATATTACTTTTATAACATATAATTTGAAATAATTTTTGTAGGAAATGTATTTCGTTTTGTTGTTTGAAAACCGTTAATTGTTAAGTAGGTTATGAGGAATTCAATATTGATCTGCAATTATCTCGGTACAAAGTTAAATACAGATTAGTTTTAAATAAAGATTAGATATTAAATAATAGGTATATGACATTATTATTAAAAAACTGCTTCTGCAGTACTTCAATGATACCTAAAAGTTTAAAAGTGAGCCAGAACTCCCATAGCTCCTTACTGAAATTATATTCAAATCATTGATAAAGTAAAAGTTAGTCAAGTAAACGTTATAAAAAAATATGGATTGAATAATTATGACTTACCAAATAACTAAAAGCCAAATTTTTAAAGATTACATAAAAAAAAGAATATGCCCGAATGGCAATGCACAAAAACTTGAAAAACCATTTTCAAATTTTACCACGCTTTTGCACCCGAAGGCTGCACAATGTAACAGAAAAGAATTTGAAAATAAGATTTCAAGTACATTGTGTGGTATTTAGTATGTATTATAAAATTAGATTTAACAAAAACTAAACACAAAGTTAAAATAATAGAATTTTAAGTGCAAAGCGAAGAATGCATACGTAGAAAATTATTATTTAAAAAACAATAAAAAGACATTAATTTACCACATTTGACGGTTAAAATTCTCTTAATTTAATGTTGTTTAATTTTTGTTAAAAACCATGAAATCCCTATGAATTTCAACTAGACAGGATATGGTTTTCTTGAATCAGAGAGTAATGGTAATTTTGAGGAACAATTGGAAATAAGCAAAACGAGTGCTACAGTATTTTCAAGGTACTAAAATTTTGTAAAGATAATTGTGAATTAGAGAATATGTTAATTCAGTTTGGGCGGGTGACCAAAAATCTTACCCTGAGATTTTTTTTATTTTCAGGCAATGCTATCGCATAGGAAAGTTACGAGCGAGGAGTAAATAACAGGTAAATAACGAGGAATTTACAGTTTTGCCATTTATTAAATTTAAGAGATGTCAAAGTTTTTGATGGAGGCTTTAAGCGCGTTTTGGACATGATGAACGTGGCTCTTTAATTGTTAGACTTTAGATGAAATACTAATTTTTTGTTTCGTTATTTTTAATTTTTGTTTCGTTATTTTTAATTTTTCTTTTTGGTAATTTTTTACATTTTTAACTTTTTCCATTACCACATGGTTTCTCGTCCTTTTTGAAATATTTTTTAATCCGGTTAGTTACCAACTTAATTCCTGGTTTACACTTTGTTAACCTAGGAGGTGGTAACTTCATTCTCTTATTTCATTTTAAATTCATTCAGTTTTATTCCAAACATTCGTTTAGAATGTTAGTGTTTTGACAATGTCTAAAAGAAGGGATGAGATATCGTATGGGTTGTAGAAAAAGAATATGTATATTTTTTAAATATGGTGGTCTTCTTACCACCATTTATCTCTTACAAAAGTTAGTATTTCATCTAAAGTATTTTCAAATTGTTTTCATTTTTCACTTTTGTAATTTATGTAAGTTTTTAATTATTTGTATTTATTTGTAGCCTTGATAATGGGTCAATAAAGACTCGAAACATTGGACAACTTTATTGTTTATTACTGAGCCCTGTTCTATGTCTTCGAGTTCCACCGTTGGCGAGTTCATCATTCTACAGTATTATGCGTCCGGACGGTCTGTTTTAACAAACCCGACCACGACTAATCGTGAATCCACGTTAAAGTGAACATTTCCCTATCTAAAATTTTTGATTTTTAAATTCAATTTTTTCGAAAACTAATGCCTAATCCTACAACATTTTTATTCTAATATTATTATTATTATTAACAACTACAGATTAGAGCAGAGGCACAAGAGTACCTATATTGCTCAAAAGCACCAAAATACAACAAAAGACAAGTTCAATCAACTTACAGCAAACACTAATACAAAATAATACAAACATTAAAACATTCTACAATATAACACAAAGAGTAAAAAGAAAAAATAAATACGCCCATCAAGCCATCAAAAACCCATCAAGTCTGGCCTTAAAAGAATTTACAGACGGCGCGCTAACAACATCTGGCGGTAGTGAGTTCCAAATATTAAAAAATATGCTTAGAAAAGTGTAGAAAAACATGGGTGAGGTTTTCCAACAGTTCCCGAAAATCCTATATCGATTCTAAACCAATACTTAGCCGTCCAAGTGCGTTCAGTGTTAGAGAACAAACTTATATATTTTTTTAAAAATTTTGGAAAAATTAATTACTATCCGAATAATTTATTGACGCTAATAATATCATGTATGAAATCATCAAGTTGGTGTTATTTACGTTTGTAAATTTTTTCAAACTTTACTTTGTAATTTGGTGATCTTAATAAGCAATTTAACTAATAGTAAATTCACATCACTATTTTATTTTTAAATATTTAAATTACATGGTATTTAGTCCGGTACAAAAAATAAGAGTGAAGGTACAATAAATCCCAAAAAGCTGAAAATTGGTAAAATTGTTCAAAACACAATTATAAATGAAATTTAAAAAGTCCTCATCGATCCGGTACGTGAAAAAAAAGTTATTCGAGGTCAAAGATCAAAAAAATTGGTTTTTCATGATTTTCTGCGAAACGGTAAGTTTTATCATAAAATTAGTTTAGACTAAAATTGTAGATCATATAATTATCTATAAAAATTAATGAATACTTTTTTACTAAGAGCCACCGTTTCTGAGATATAACGATTGAAAAAAATGAAAAAGTTGTAATCGTCATCATATGCATAAGTACACCACGGATATACATACATCACTGAAGCTGTAATATAAGTAAAAATATTTTAATTATTATATTATATTTAATTATATTCAATATATGAGACTTGGTCTACGAAAAAAGAGGTCTTAGGTGCTAAAAACTCATTTTCCAGTTTTTTTGCCGATTCGGATTGAGTTTGAGACAGTGGCGGATTTAGGGGAGGGCTGTAGGGGCTATAGCCCAGGGTGGCAAATTTTTGCAAAAATACCAAAAGTACATGTGGGAAAAACCTAATAGATAATTATGCTTATTAGACGGATAAGTAGGTACTATTTCAATTAATTGATTAAAATAAAATAAACTATTTATAAACGTTTTTATATTATACGACTTTTCAATTTTTGTCGTTCTAATATTGTCAGTATCCGGGAGCTTCATTCTAAACTAAAGGCAAAAATTGTAAGTTCGTAAGTTAATTGTAAGTTAACTTATTTTAAGTTATAATCGGTTAATACTGATTTATTCTAATTAGAATAAACTAATAACTTAGAAAATATAATTTACAATTGAATCGAAAAAAGACAACTGACACAAATTTTGTTTCTATCAATTTAGTACTACATTACTACATCAATACTTACATCATAAACTATGAGTGACGGAATTATTTTTTGAAACCCAACACTGGAACACTCATTTGATAGCAAAACCAACGTGGAAATCCAAAAATGTGAATTAGCAAAAGACTTGCATTCATATGAATTACACCCAACTATAACACCTCTTAATGAGGTATTAATTGTAAAAAAACATTGAAATTGAAATGTCAGTCAATGAACAGCAAGAGGATGATTTTAATCATTCTAATACTGAGCGGAGGCTTAACCTTGCTGAACTTGTCGACAATGAAGTTTTTTCTAATACAATGCTTCGGCCAAGCTCAACCACTATGAAACACTATGAAATGTGTGACGATAAACATTCTAAACTTGATAGCAACGCTATGGTTTATGACCCTACTTTGTGGCTTATCAAAGATAACACTTGAGAGCATGTCCTAAAAAATAGAAGAAATCAAGACATTTCCAAAGTAGATTTTAGCCGCTCGAAAAGATCCATTGGGGGACAATATCGCTATCTAACTCAAGCTATATTTGAAACTAGCTTAATCAATGGACAGAAAATAAAACGATCTTACCTAATGTACTCAGAAAGTTGTGGAAAACTTTTTTGTATACTATGTCAACTTGTTGGAGGAATATCAAAATTAGCAAAGGCTTTGATGATTACGAGTATTTAAAAATCCACGAGAATTCCTCAGACCATAAGTCATGTGCCTTAGTAATGTGAAGCATCTAATTACATTCTTCGACTTTAAAGGTTAGAAACGGCTTTTTTCTCATTTTTATAAGGAGATCTTTTATCTCAATTTAATATATCAAGTAAAACATTGCAATCATCTGAGATCGACCTATCAACTATATCAGTATTGTACGAAGATGAAAAGAACAGGAGAAAGATACGAAAACTCCAGTCAGATGAATCCCGAGAAGAAGTACAGTTGATTGGCAGAGAAAATTTCAGAATCAATACTTAGAATATGATAATTATTGACAGATTAAATTAATATCGTAATAAAAAAAAGAAAAACTGTGTATGATGAGCTCTACTCGTTGTTTGAATTTTTTATTAGTGCTGGCAAAGAAGACCTTGATGAAGATACTTACTAAACATAGTAGGAAATTGTGTAATTTGTATGATAAAGATCTACCAACAACAAAGGTTTTTGTGAACAAGTGTGTACATTTTTTCGGATTCTTGAAAGAATTGGAAGAATATCCAAAATCAATACTTAAATATAGCCAAGTGCTGCATGACACCGAACGATAAGATATATACCCTTTTTTTTATATCGCACTGAGACTTTTTTTTGACAATCCCTATATCCAACTATTTAGCGGAAAAGTAGTTTTCCGTTTTGAAAATAATAAAAAATTATGCACGTTATGCTAGCAAATTATGAAATTATGCAGATGTAGCAATTCTGACTATCAAATCAGAGCTAACCAAAAGATTGGACTTTGATGATGTTATAAATTTGTTTTCAAAATCTAGTTCACGAAGAAAGTTCTTATAATCATTTACATTAGTATCTGTTACTATCAGAAGCAAGGAACGAAGGGCGTGGTTTAAAAAGAAATTTTAGCATCGCATTCAATTAATAATTAGAGTATTTTTTAATTTGTAACATTTAAAATTGTAAAATATATAAAACAAAATTGTAAAAAATACAAGAAAATAAATAGGAGGGGAAGGGAGCGGCAAATTGCCAGTAGCCCCTAGGCGGCAAAAGTACAAATCCGCCACTGGTTTGAGATGCTTTTTCACATGGTTAAAACCAAAGTCATAACTTGTTTAAAAGTTCACTTAAAATTAAGAGAAAAAAGAGTACAAATACGAAAAAAGACAGAATTTATTCGATGTAGTTTATCATCATCGCCATTCGAATTAACATCGTCGTCAAACCTGTCATTGTCCTGGACGTTGTCTTCGTCGTTTTTACGAGAATATTGTCTGTAGCCGGCACTGAACTTTTCATCAACACTATTTTTTAATTTTTTTTGTGATGCGAAAGACCAACAGAAACGATTGCATAAACGTGATAACATCCATAAACTCATTTCTTAGGAAAAAAAGTATTGATACATTTTTTATAGATAATTAGATGATCTACAATTTTTGTCTGAGATAATTTTATGATAAAACTTACCGTTTTGCTGAAAATCGCAAAAAATCAATTTCTTTTACCTTTGACCTCGAATAACTTTTTTTCCACGTACCGGATCGATGAGGACTTTTTAAATTTCATTTATAATTATGTTTTGAACAATTTTACCAATTTTCAGCTTTTTGGGAATTAGTGTACCTTCGAATGTCTAGATTGACCGGACTAATTATATAAAATGTTGTTCGCTGTACATATTTCTACTTAAATGTTTTGTTGGTGTAATGATCGATTTGTCAAAAAAAATAAAATAAATTTAGAAAGAGATTTAGAAATTTAGAATTCTATTATTTGTTTAATTGGCACCGGATACGGTAATTGTCCTTTGAGATCGAAGCACGTTAACTTAAGACAAATAAAACACAGTGAGTCAAGTGCAGTTGTTTCTTTTATCTTAAAAAAGACTTGCAAATGTCTTACTTAGTTATACCGATAGTATGTAGTATAAACTTAAATAGCGGTAAATAATGTGATAAATAATGTGAATAATGTGTCAAATAAAATAAACAAACACTAAACATATAATTTAACTGACAAGGAAATGGTCTCTACTGTGGGTCACGGATTTTAAAACCCTATTGGGGTAAAAAAGTAGTTTGTATTAACAAACTCTAGGCCAAGCGACAGCGGGCAACTCTCAAAAATAACAAAGTTGAAAATTAAAATTTAAAAGAAGTTTATTCATCTACTTGCACGGTTGCATTAATTTGCAAGTAACTGAGATAGTTCCGAGGTAAGTTGCGCGATTAGCAACCGGTCGGGCCAGGTTCAAATCCGCAAATGGTTTTTTTAATTAAAAAAAAAATTTTTTTTTGATTTTTTTTGCTACCCGTTAACGTCGCATGTTAATCTATAAACAATTTTGTCAATTTACCTACATAATGTTTGAATTATTACGCTATTATTTTTCGTTATTAAAAATAACACTGATTTATTACAAAATTTATTATTAGAAATATGTTCAGCAAAGCTGTATAAAAGTGCCTTTACAGATATTTAATTTTTACAATTTGTCATCATTGTTTTCTGTACAGCCTTTACATCTATTCGGATGGTAATTGTCATAAAAGCATGAAAAACATAGGTTGTCTTCACATCATGCGCATTTTATGAATGCAACGTTGTCGCACTGGCAATGTATTTTCAAAAGCGACTGAGGAAAGCACACTTCGTTCACATTCAAAAATGCAATCCTTTCGTCGATCCAGGCATATTTCAAGATATTGTGAAATACAGGATTGTTAATTTATTGTGAACCAATGACTGTATTTTTATTGCGATTTTCGCGCGATGCAATTTCTGATTGGTCTTTTAATAAGGCAGGGGCATTTTCTATGCGCTTTATTAAAAATTTTACCTGTGGTTAAAAATCAACATCACAGGGTTGACAAAGAAGCGTGCACTTCGGTTATAAATTAAATCAAAAAAAATTTTTTTTAAACATTTAAAAAAACGACTCTTGGAGGAATTGAACCTGGCCCGTCCGGTTGATCGTGCAGTTAACCTCAGAACTATCGCGGTCACTTGCCAATTAATGCAACCGTGCAAGTAGATGAATAAAATTCTTTTAAATTTGAATTTTCAACTTTGTTATTTTTGAGAGTTGCGCGCTGCCGCGTGGCCTAGAGTTTATTAATACAAAGTACTTTTTTACCCCAAAAGGGTTTTAAAATCCGTGACCCACAGTAGAGACCCTCTCCTGGTGAGTTTAACGCACATCGTGCATAATGTAGGGTCAAGTGGGGTAAATGTGAAAAAAATATTGAGATAAAAGTGAAGCAAACATGGAATTGAATAATTAACTTAGAACAAAATTTCAAAAGCTGTTATGTTTCCTATAGTTTACACGAAAAGATATAAAAATATGAAACATGACAACTTAATAATTGTACTGTAAACAACCCCTTTTCTTATATCATATCCATAAACATAAAGTTTATGGCAAGTTCAGTCGAACGCATGTCTGTTTTGTTTTGCTCTACATAAGTTTGAATTTTTCTGAGTTTAATATCGTTTTGTAATTGAGTTGAGCTCTAGGTTGTAGATTGCTGGTTGTCTGCGGTGTTTCAGTGATAGTTATCGTGGTATTGTTGCGTGTCTTGCTGTGAAGTAATTTTTGCGTGAATTTTTTAGGTTAAGCCGGGTCATTTTTGTGAATATGAACGCCTGCGTGAACTGCAACACTGTGATTAAGCCGTCGACGTCAACAATTACCTGCGACGGTTGTAATGGAATGCTGCACACCTCATGTTCTAAGCTCTCTGATGATAAGATTAGGATTACGCGAAGCGCCAAGCGTAGAGTCAAGTGGTTTTGTACCAAATGTGACTGCAATCTTGACCAGTTTGCGAAGGTTATTAATTCCATCAATGATCTGAAAGTCGAGTTCAATGCAAATGTATCTCAGCAGATAGCTTCTCTTCGTGAGGAGCTCAACCTAAGGATTGATTCCATACAGCAGCAGCTAGTTGGCGGCGCAGTAACTCGGGCGGGTGTGGATTTTGAGGAGGTGGTGAACGAAGTGAATGAGAGACAAATACGTTCCAAGAACTTGATTATCTTTGGTGTAAGCGAACAGGTGGGTGAGCTTGAAGATCGAGTAGGAGACGATGAACGTGTAGTATGTGAGATATTGCATGTGATTTCTCCAGATGCTGGTCGTGCCATTGTTAAAGTTACGAGAATTGGTAGAGTTGCAGATGAGGGTCGCCCTAGACCTATTAAGGTTGTACTCGCCGATCAATTTGTTGCTAGGAAAATACTTAGATTGAAGAAGAATTTAATAAATAGCAACTTTCCAAGAATCGTGATTAGAGATGATAAAACCCCTCGCCAGTTAGAATTTTTAAGGTCTGTGAGAGTAGCCTCAAAAGTCGAATTGATGCCGGTGAGAAGGACTTAGCCATTCGTTACATTGGGGGTGTTTCGGGTTACAAGTATCTTGCGACAAAAAAACTAGATAACGTTTTAAACCTGCCCATACTTTACACTAATATTGCTTCTTTATCCTCAAAGTTTTCCGAATTTGTGCCCGTGGTGCAACGCGTTGATCCGGCTCTTGTCTTTTTGTGTGAGACCTGGCTTTCCGACAACCCTGTCGAATTCGGTTAATAGTATTAGCGGCTTTTCATTGTATCGTGCAGACAGAGTGAGCGGCAGAGGTGATATGTTTGTGTATATTTGAATGATAGTTATTTTATTTCAGCGAAAGTAAACTGTTGTGCAATGAATATTCCTGGGTGCGAAGCGATATGTCTTAATATAAAGACTAAGAATCAACAGATAACGTCTTGTTGCGTTTACCGACCCCCATCCTCTTCGGTGCATAATGATGATGCTTTGTTTCGGGAAGTTTCTTCCGTTATACGCAACCGTAAGAACGTTATAGTCCTCGGCGACTTTAATTTTCCTGGTGTTAGCTGGCCAGACCCTGTGTATCCGGCGGTTCGTTCGGAAAGCTTATTTCATTCGTGTACGTTATTTTTATACTTTGTTTTTTCTAGTGGATTGAGACAGATTGTTGATGGCTTTACAAGATATAGAGCCGGCGCGAACCCATCTCTTTTGGATCTCATATTTGTTTCTGATCGGCGTCTGCTTACCGAGCCCGAGCACTTGCCCCCTATAGGGAAATCTGATCACGAAGTCTTACGGTGCTATTTGCAGGCAGTGGGGACGCGTGTTGGGTTTAGGGTTGAACAATTTTGCAGAATAAATTTTGAAGAAGTCGACTTCAACCTCCAGATGATTGATTGGGAACCACTTTTTGATGGCATGGAGATTAACGAACAGTGGCTCTTATTTACTAATACTGTTGAAAGTACTATCAGTGGCTGTAGCGAAATGATCTCTGTTAGATATAATCCACAGAAGCCTTGGATTAGTGGGCACTTGTTGAGCCAATTAAAATATAAAGAGACGTTGTGGAGAAGATTTAGGCGTACGGGAGGTGAACGGGAGTACGCCCTTCATAGGCAGTTTTCAAACAACTTGGCCAAGGTAATTATGCAAGCTAAAACTAAATATGAAAATGGGTTGATTGCTAGGGGTAATAAAAATAAATTGTTTAAGTATGGTATGTTAGAAATGCTATGTCTTCCAATGTGCATGCCCTCGCGTCAGAGATTGTGATGGATTGCTTTCTGATAATGATCTGAGAACAGTCCTGATTTTCTCACAATATTTTGAAACCAGTTACGTAGCTGACAATTATATGACCTCCGCATTTTTGTAATTTTTGCTATTTATTCTACTGAAAGTTTAGCCCGTCAATAAGAACTCCTCAAAGCAGTAGGGCCAGATGGCCAGAAATTTTCGAGAAAATCGACTTTGAAATATAGTCGAGAGAGTTTGAAGACAAGATGTGAAATAATTAACAAATAGTTTCGCAGCACAGGGACGAGCGAGTTCGACTAGGAACCAGTGGGTCCACGGTTCTATTCCCACCTTCGCTAGTTTTTTTTTCTCTCTAGTGCTTATTCACGCCATTTAATTATTGTAAAATTGATTAAATTTATGCTTGTAGACTAAAATGTGTCAACATTTAATTTATTAAATACATTCAATTTTTTTTTAACAAATATAAAATCGAATGTTTTAATTATCATTATTATTCAGTGGGACTAGTTTCATATGTCATCACACATATCATCTGGTGGAAATAATTTACATAATATTTTTTTATAATTTGTCATCTGATTTAATTTATTTATTTTACGATTGGTAGATATAGCAAACATGATGTGGCTAATAAAGCCATGCAACTGACTAGATTTTAATAAGAAATAAAAAGTTAATAAACCAACATATCCTAAAACTACATATTTTTATCCTAAAATACATTTTCAACAGTTTAGTTTTTATCTAGCGTAGGTACTGAAAAGTTATCATGTCTGATATTTATCTGTTAATTTGCCTGGCCCCTCGACGAGAGCTGAAGACGCCGTCGAAGATAGTATGTGCAGTGAAATCGCTAAATTACGCATGAAAGATGCTCTTGTGTATTACGAGCATTTACTTAAGGAAAATAATACGCACTAGAGAAAAAAAATTAAAAAAAAAACTAGCGAAGGTGGGAATAGAACCGTGGACCCACTGGTTCCTAGTCGAACTCGCTCGTCCCTGTGCTACGAAACTATTTGTTAATTATTTCACATCTTGTCTTCAAACTCTCTCGACTATATTTCAAAGTCGATTTTCTCGAAAATTTCTGGCCATCTGGCCCTACTGCTTTAAGTGAGCCCGGAAGCGACTTTCTTGAGCCTGGATTTCGCCCTAACGCTTTTTCTCTTGATAACATTGTGATCTCTCGTGAATTTGTTTTTGAGAAACTCTCAGTATTACCAAGATCTTCTTCCTCGATAGCAGGTGGTCTCCCTTCGATAGTTTTGAAGCAGTGTGCTTTTACCCTTAGTCTTCCTCTGTCGAAGATTATGCAGAAGTTTATGGACATGTCTGTTCTTCCTGATTGTTGGAAGTCGGCAACAGTAATAGCTATCCATAAGAAGAGTGACAAGCTTAGCCCTGAAAATTACAGACAGATCAGTTTGACTCCCGTGGAGGTTAAAGTAAGGGAAAGAATTGTTATTGACTGCATGGTGCCGTTCTTGCTTCTGTATAAAGTCATACCTGATCAGCATCACGGATTTCTTCCCGGACGGTCTACTACCACAAATCTGCTAACGTGTTTAAATAGTTGGACCAAGTCCTTGAACGAGAAATTGCCAACCGACGTGATATATCTGGATTTTTCGAAGGTCTTCGATCGGGTTCCGATTATGCGTCTGGTCAAAAAGTTGAAATGTGCCGATATACATGGACAGTTGCTGAGATGGATAGCTAGCTATCTCTCAGGCCGAAAATTTAGGGTTAGAGTGGGTACTGACTTTTCAGAATTTAGACCAGTGATAAGTGGAGTCCCCCAAAGTTCAGTGATTGGACCATTGCCTTTTTTTAGTGTACACATGCGATCTGGGGTGTTACTTGTCTTGCTGTTTCTCCCAGTATGCCGATGCCACAAAGATATACGCGAACCCCCTGACTCTGCATAGTGAACTCCAGAGTGACCTAAACACTGTGATTAGTTGGTGCCGTGATTGGTTGATTCCTCTCAATGTAAACAAGTGCGCGGTGTTGCGCATCGGTAAAAACAATCCGCGCCTTAACTATGTGATTAATAATGTTATCGTCAAAAGTGATCGATGTGGTCTGACAATATTGCGGTCAGGTGTAATAAAGCTAAATATGTATTGTATCTCTTTAAGGGCCGTTATATTCACCTCCTCGTAAAGTGTCTTGTAGTTATCTGTTCGATAACTTTAAAAGTGACTTGTAAAAAATTTGGGTATATTCAAATAAATATATCTGTCTTGTAACTACTTGCAACTTATTACGCATAGTTGATGTTTTCTTCGAGATAGTACAACATAGAGTATATAAAATCACGGATTTTTAACCTTTTCAGACCCAGGGTACACTATAGTGTACTCGCGTTTTATTAAATTATTTTGAAGTTTATGATGACAAACTTATACAGTGACTCAAAAAAGTCTCCGTACGATACTATATTAGCAATTTAAATTAAAATTACTTCGTTTTCTATTGTTTTTTATATGAAATCAAAAATGATTTAGAAATATATATACAATTGCACATAGTTTAAAAAAAAATTTAAGAAAATTCGCTTATTAACAAAAAAAATTTTAAAGAATTAAAAAAAACCACTATAATTTATCTAAAAAAAGTCTCCGTACGATGATTAAAAATAAGCCTATAAATTTTTAATGTTAATATTTAATATTTCGTACAATAGCCTTTATTAGCTTTAATTACTGCCTCTATACGTTTAGCCACTGGACTCCTCTAAATTTTTTGTTACGTCGGACCTAATTTTTCCCTATTCTTCTTGTAGTACTCTTTTAATAGTATTTTTGTTTGAAATATCGTGTTTTCGAATTCTACGACTTTATCCCACAGGTGTTCAATGAGATTTAAGTCGGGACTTTGTGGATGCGAATGCAATTGTTTGGGCACATGATAAAGTAGCCATTCTTTGACAATCATGAACGTATGCTCTGAGTCTCGGTCTTGTTGGAAAATAAAATTAGTAGGAAGTCTTAATTTGGTAACACCATCTTTTAAATTTTTTGGTATAATTTCTAAATATACCCATGTGTCCACTATTGATTCAATAAAATGTAATTTACTCACACCCGAGGCTGCCATACACCCCCAAACTAAAACATTTCCACCACTATGTTTCAATGTTGGAATAACATTTTTTATAAGGAGTACTTCATTTGGTTTTCTCCAAATTTTTTCTCCAAATTAAAATCTCAAAGATTTTACTTTTTAAGATTGAAAATTAACTAACAATATTCTATACTGTTATATCGTGGGTATTCTGCGAAAATGCATTAAGTCAATTTTTATAATTTTGACATAATTGAATTTAAAAGTTTGTTTTCTCTGAACATCTTTATGTATTTTTGACTTATGAAAGAAATTATCTTGGCTAGTTCTATAAATATGACTTTAGTGCGTTTTTGCAGCCTATACAACGTTCACCAAGCAAGAACAGAGCATGATTAACTAAACAAAAAACAACAAAATAATTTTGACTTAATGCATTTTCGCAGAATACCCACGACATATTGTATATTGTAACAATAGTAACTAAGAATAACTACAAATTAATTAACAATATTCGTTAAATAAATATCAATATAAAAAAAATTTTTCATTACCGCCACAATTTTTATAATATTGAACATGATATCCTGCTGGATCACTTACATTTTCAGGCAGAACAACATTTGTGTATTTTAATTTATGAAATATTTTAATTTTTAGAATTTCATGACACTTCACCAAAGACTTAGATATAAGATTTTTTATGAATTTTAACGCGACTACTGAAAGCATAGTATACTGAAAGTTAAAATACCATTAGTATACCTGTACAATCTACAGTACAATAGATGTATTTTCTCTTGCTAACATTGCAATCCGTATAAGTCTGTTGCGCTCGCACTCATGAGCGTCTATGTTATACTATTATATACTATTATATACTATATATATACTGTTCTGGCAGACTTCTGCAACCGCTGAAATATTAAACAATTAAAAGAACATGCCCTCAAAATTTTATCCTTGTGGGAGCAGGTTATGAATTACTATTCCGATGACAACTTTGCTATTGTCTGGCACATACTTGCAACCCTCAAAATAGGTTGTCAATTTTTTTTTACACTTAAACATATGTAAATTACAGCATATTAAAATTGTAGTCTTGTGGGAATATATCAAAAATAATGTTTTTTTACATTTTTAAAAATTTAAAGAATAATGACGCAACCGCAAGATGCCTGCCAGAACGGTCTTTTCTCAATTCACTGATAATAAAACATCATGTAAAAATTTTTTAGCTTTGTGGGAAACGGGTTAGTCAGATGGTTCACTAGCTCTTCTACTATCAGATAAATATCGTCGATAAGACACATTTTAAAAAATTATAAAATACACAAAATATACACCATTTATAAATTTTAAGTTAAAATCTCACTTGTAACGTTTTATTTGGTACTCCAAGTGACTTGTAACTTATCTTACCCGTAACTCGTATTTACGAGACGATTGCCGCTATTGGGAGGTATTGGAAGGTGAATATACGTTTACTAATAACTAAGTTCCTTGTAACGCTATTGGCTTTACGAGAAGGTGAATATATCGACCCTAAAAGAATTTTTAGCAACATAAATGTGCCCACTAGTTGCATTCTATATAAGATATATTGCTTTGGTGTTTAGTGTCCTACTTGGGCCAGAGATTTTATTCCCATTGAGTCTGTGCAGCGTGCTGCTACTAGACTCCCTTATGGCAGGCAGCGACCGTCTTACCTGAACCGTCTTAATATTAATCAATAGATAAGTGGTTTAAGTAGTGTAACTCAATATTAATCATATCAAATTTTTAGCATAAACCAAAAAATGCACAAAACACTTTTTCGAAAACTAAAATGTTTAAGTTATCACAATATATAAATACACTATATGTATATTATCGCAAACGTTTTCACCATACTATGGCATCATCAGGCGATGAACTAGCAAATCTACTACATCATCGCCTGAAGATGCCATAGTATGGTGAAAACGTTTGCGATAATATACTGCTGTGTATTATTTCGTAGAAATCTTAAACCCTTTTGTTTACCTCGGGTTAACCCTGGAGTGCGGGAGCAATTGGTAATTTTCAAGAGGTCGAAGGGTTCTTGCGTTTTCACAATCAACTAAAAAAAACTTCTCCAATGTAAAAGTATTAAATACTCCAAAATAAATCTTCTTCAAAAATAAATTATCCAATCGTATACAAATTAAATTCAATGTTAAATTTTATTCGAAGGGATCGAATTTTGCAAATTTAACTTTAATCAAATCGCCTTGTTATCTTTCACACATTCGGTCTTGCAAATGCAATTTTAATTTTTAAACTTTACAGTCCAAATCCAAATTATTCAAATTCAATTTATAATTTCACCAGCTTTTTTCAATTAGACCAAATCAATCAAATCTACCACCGTTCGGTAGCAACGTATCAAATTATCCAAATATCAAATTAATCCAAAAAGGCGCAATAATGGATTCACATAAAAATCATTTATTTAAATCAAAATCAAATTTATTACTCACAGATTCAAAATTTATATCACAAACTCAGCGTATCAAAAATCAAATTCAGCGGGCCTGCAAAATCACGCACCCGCTGTCGGCCATAGTTGGCATCAGAAGCCCCTATCTCAATCTTTTTCTTCCCACTCTGTACTTTTCCAATTTAAACGCTTAAAAATCAAATTAACAAACCTTTACTATTTAGCACAGGGTGGGTCGAAATATTTTGTTTCACGGCATCTAAAAGCCCCCGTGCGAATTGGAGTTATTGGCGCAGCCTAGAACGAAAATTCGCAATACTCATGTCGTGCTACAAAACAAAAATATCAAAAATTAAAAAAAAAACTAATTATTTACAATGTAGAGCAATTCCAATTATCAAAATTTAAACAAATTCAAAAATAAAAAAAAAAAGCTTATCTCTTCCAAACTTTATCTTGTATCTATTTTTATCCGAGTTCCTACCGTTTTCATCTATTTTTCCTTTTTTACTTTCCACAAAATTATCTTGGTACGAGGCGTCCATCTTACCGGCACCTTCTTTTGTTGCCCCCGACTCGTCCAAAACTTCCAAATTTTCTTTTTGTGTCTCTTTTTTACGTCATCCATTTTATCATATTTCCGCTTTACACTTTTGTCAATTTTTTTTAATGATTCCTCTTTCTTCTCTTCATCTTTTATCAATGATTCTTCTGTTTCCATCGATTCATTTTTTTCTTGCTCTTCTTCTTCCAATGGCTCATTCTTTTCCTCTTCCTTAGGCTTTGCTTTTTTCATCTCTTCTTTTCCCAATGGTTCATTTTTTTGTTCTTCTTTTTTCAAAAATTCTTTTACCTCTTCACTGGACTCTTTTTGTTCCAAAATTTTCTTTTCCACAAGTTCATTTTTTTCTACATCTTTTTGTTCTAGTAGCTCTTTTTTTAAAATTTCTTTTTCTTCTTTATTTGACACTTTTTCTTCTTGTTCCATTGGTTTATTTTCTTTTTGTTCGCCATCTTTCATCACTGGTTTATTTTCTTCCAAAATTTTCTTTTCCTCTCGTTCCATCGTTTTATTTTCCTTTATTCCTTCGCATCGCTTTCCAATTCTTCGCACCATTCTCTCTTCTCTCTCCTGGTCTCTTTTCTCTCTCTCCTGGTCTCTTTTCTCTCTCTCCTGGTCTCTTTTTTTTACTTCCTGGCGGATTTCTTTAAGTTCTCTTATCACCATTTCTATAAAATTTTCCCGAACTACCGTTTCCATTGTGAATAATTTATGATATAATCAAAAAACGAATAAAATTGTCCTTGTGCCTACGATAAACTAAACGTCGTATTGGTAGTTTTCGTAGAAAACTTACGAATGGTCCCTGCGCTATGGCGCCAAAAAGATCCTATGGTTTTTTTTAATTAATTGGACAACCTCTTGTTTACCTCGGGTTAACCCTGGAGTGCGGGAGCAATTGATAATTTTGTAGGGGTCGATGAGTTCTAAGCGTTCTCAAAAATAAAACAAAATTCGTCTTGTCTCAAAAAATAATAAGTGTTCCAAATTTTACTTTTATTCGATGGGAACGAAGTTTGATTTCCAGCCTTATCCAAATCGTCGGCTTATCAATTGCACCATTCGTTCGAACAAATACAATTTAATTTTCTACTTTTATGTGCAAAACGAATTTATTATTTGAAATATTCTCTTTCCAAATCACTCAATTCCAAAATCAAATTAATTATAATTCAGTAGCCACTCACAAAAATTATCCAAACCAATTCCAAAATATCAAAACAATTTCATCCAAAAAAGAAGCGCAATAATGCATTCGCATAAAAATCATTTATTTAAATCAAAATCAAATTTATTACTCACAGATTCAAAATTTATATCACAAACTCATCGTATCAAAAATCAAATTCAGCGGGCCTGTAAAATCACGCACCCGCTGTCGGCCATAGTTGGCACAAGAAGCCCCTCGATCTCGATCCTTTTCTCCCCACTCTGCACTTTTCCAATTTAAACGTTTAAAAATCAAATTACAAATTTTTACAATTTAGCACAAGGTGGGTCGAAATATTTTGTTTCACGACAATACATACAGTGTATTTATATATTGTGATAACTTAAACATTTTAGTTTTCGAAAAAGTGTTTTGTGCATTTTTTGGTTTATGCTAAAAATTTGATATGTCTTAATATTTTTGATCTTTAAAGTGAATGCGATCGATTCGTTCGTGGTGACTTAATCATTACTTATCGCTTGGCTCATAACTTGTTTTCGGTTGACCTTAGTCATCTGCTGCGGTTCAGGGATGATGAGCGTTTGCGTGGAAATGGCCTCATGAGATTTATCGTTTAAGAGCCAGGGAATACTTTATAAGCAACCGGGTTTTTAATGTTTGGAACTCACTACCGCCAGATGTTGTTAGCGCGCCGTCTGTAAATTCTTTTCAGGCCAGACTTTATGGGTTTTTGATGGCTTGATGGGCGTATTTCTTTTTTCTAAATCTTTGTTTGTAGTGTGAATGGATATTGCTCCTTGTGTTATATTGTAGAATGTTTTGATGTTTTTATTATTTTGTATGGATGTTTGCAGTAAGTTGATTGGACTTGTTTTTTATTGTATTATGGTGCTTTTTGAGCAATATAGGTACTTTTATGCCTCTGCTCTAAATTGTATTTTGATAATAATAATAATAATAATAATAATAATAAAATAAATTTCATTTTTCGTTGCACAACTATCTCTGTAAGTGCTATATAAATTAAAATTTTAGTTTTATATCAATTTTGGACCAAGCATACAACCGTATGTACGTACGTATATAGTACATACGTACCCACATGAAAAAATTGAATGGTTTTAAAGGCGCTTTTACATCTATATATTTTCACACAGGACTTCTCAAAAGAGAAAACATACGATTTCTCTCAAGGTTGGCTAAACTGTATGTTTTTCAAGATTTGCGTTCAAACCATTATGAGTGTTATGTATGAAAAATACTGAATAACTAAATGATAATTTATTCTTGATAATGGAAATATATTATAACGAATGTAACATTGTTCTTTATATGATTATTGCATGTCGAATGGCGATGGATGGCTGGCGTGGTATGCGCAGTGGTTGGAGCAGTGGCGTAGCATCAAACATAACATTATCCCCTCCCTCAACTCAAGGGTTGAGGCGTTTTCGAATTCTCTCCGATCTTCGAAGCGTTGGTGGTACGTTTGTAGCTGTGGATGGTGATCCTGTTTGAGCAGCTAAGAATACCTGTTGATGAGGAGAATCGATTTCTATTTCTAAATTGGGATCTTGCGATGGCAATGATCGCCTCAGCGTAACTGATGGAATAGAAACTACGGGGTCCAGGTTTAACGGTACATCCTCTACAGAATCTGAAACAGAATTTTGAGATTGCTGCGTTGGTATTTCACCTGAATATGGAAGTATTTGGTCTACGTGTCTTTTAAATCTTGAATGGCCATCATCAACTTCGTAATGTAAAAACCCTGTACGCCCCACTATGGTACCCCATTTCCACTTCTCGGAAGGTGATGAGTAATTTCTAACTTGGACCTTATCGCCGATTGCAAAATTTCTGTGATTCTCATTTGACGGAAGGAATTTTTCGGAAACTTCACTTGTAATATCTCTTCTAATAAGGTCGAGTCTTGTGCGGATGCTTCGACGAAACATGAGTTCCGCTGGGCTGGTGTTAGTAGTCGAATTTGGAGTCTTGCGATAGTGCATCAAAAATCTAAACAAACTCAACTTTAATTCACCACCTTCGGACAGAAGATTCCTCAGGCTTCTTTTAATTGTTTGAATGTAGCGTTCGGCTTGGCCATTGGTGGCGGGATGGTATGGTGCAGTTGTTTTGTGATTAATTCCATTAGATTTTAAAAAATGTTCAAACTCGAATGACTTGAAATTAGTGCCATTATCTGTAACTAATGTGATGGGTAATCCAAAACGGGCAAATATTTCTCTCAAAATGTTGATCGTTGTCGTTGAAGTAATTGATTTCGTAGGAATAGCTTCAATCCATTTCGTGTAGGAATCTACTAAAACTAGAATATGGGTTCCATAAAATGGTCCAGCATAATCAAGATGTACTCTTTGCCAGGGGACCGTTGCGTATTCCCACGGATGTATTCCAACTTTTGGCGGATTGTTTCTAGTCTTACTGCATGTATAGCATTCCTTGGACATCTTCTCGATATCGCTGTCAATTCCAGGCCACCAAACGTAGCTTCTAGCGAGTGATTTCATTTTAACTATGCCTGTATGCGCACTGTGCAATTCTGCCAATATTTGCTTTCGTAACGTTTTTGGAATTGCCCCTCGAATACCTCTTAATAAACATCCGTCTTGAATTGAAAATTCTGTTTCGTTTAATCCAAATGGTAGATTTCCACCAGTTTCTACTGCTAAATAAATGTTCCTTAGTTCTGGATCTTTAACTGTTTCTATCTTGATTTCTTTTCTTGTAATTGGCAAACTTTCTATTTGATTAATTTGAAAAATTTCATTTGCATCATACTCGTTTACTGTAACTGGAAGTGGTATGGTGGTGCTCTCGAAAAATAATCTGCATTAGCGTTATGAATTGCTTTTCGATACTGAATATTGTAATTAAATCCTGAAAGGTAATTTGCATAATGTAACAGTCTTACGGCTGATATAGCTGGTAAATCCTTTTCAGGATGGAAGATTCTACTGAGAGCTTGATTGTCTGTTATCAATGTAAATTTACGACCGTAGCAATATTGAAAAAATTTCTTCATACCCCATACTATTGCCGTAGCCTCTTTGTCGATTTGGCTGTAATTTTGTTCTGCCTTATTTAAGGATCGTGAAGCGAATGCGATTGGTTTTTCTATCCCGTTTGACATGATATGTGAAATTACGGCTCCCAATCCAGTAGGTGAAGCGTCGGTAGCTAGGATCAACGGCAATTTACCATCAAATGGTGTAAGAACTTGAGTACTCGTTAGTTCAGACTTAATATTCACGAAAGCTTCTTCACATTGAGATGTCCATTGATAATTTGTGCCTTTTTTTAGCAGTTTGTTAAATGGGTTTAATTTTGATGATAAATTTGGCAAAAATCGTTGGTAGTAGTGTATTAAACCCAGGAACGTGCGCAGTTCGGTCAAGTTTTTTGGTTGAGGGCTATTGCTAATTGCTTCTACTTTATCTTTGAGGGTATGTAGTCCATTGGCATCGATTCTGTGCCCTAGATATGTAATTTCCCTCTGAAAGAAATTGCATTTAGCTTTATTTAGGTGTAAATTGTACTTCCTCAATCTTTCGAATACAGCTTCTAATCGTTCCAGTAATTCTTCCTGGGTTTTACCTTGTACTGCAATATCATCAAAAAAACATCTCACTCCTTTAAGATCACGTAACGTTTGATCCATAAATCTCTGCCACGCCCCCGGAGCAGTCTTGACTCCAAACATTAAACGTTTTACTTTGTAGACTCCTTTGTGAGTAGAAATGGCTTGCATTTGGGCGCTTTCTTCGTCAACCTTCATGTGTAAATATGCGTTTTTAATATCTAGTGTACAAAAATAAACTCCTCCGTTCATTTCGTTGAATATCTCTTCAATTACTGGAATGGGATAACAATCATCTAAAATAAATTTATTAATTGTTGCATTATAAGCTGCACATAATCGAATTTGGCCATCTTTTCGTAAAACTGGGACTACAGGCGTCCCCCATTGTGAGTGAACCATTTTCTCTAGTATTCCCAAACCTTCTAAGCGATCAAGCTCTTTCTCCACCTTGGCTTTAAGAGCGTATGGTATCCTCCTTGCTTTGAGATAACATGGGACGGTATTTTGATCCTTTAATTTATAAGAATAAGTATAATTAGGGATTTCTTTGTATTTTTCTTGTAATTGAATTATCTTGTTTTCAATTGGAATTGAAGGCGCGTCAACTTTCAGTGCATTGATTTCGTTCCAGTTAATTTTTATCAATTTTAGCCATTCTCGTCCAAAAACAGGTTCCACAAAATTTGGTAAGATGTATAAACATCCTCTTGCCTCTTGATCTTTGTAATTAATTTGCACTTCTACTGTACCGTAAGGATGGATGATTTCTCCTGTGTACGTTCGCAGTTTTACTTCCGTTGCATTTAATTTCTTTCTGGGATACATTTTCTTGAATTGGTGAATTGACACGGTAGAAACGGCAGCTCCAGTATCCAATTCCATTTTGCAGTTATGGTTATTGATTTGAATTAATAACATAATCTTATCGTGATTATTAACAGAATTAATGGTTACTATTTTATGTAATTCAAGGTTTTCGTCGTCTTCTAAATTTGTTTCGTTAATTATGTCTATTTGCTTTAATTTAGAATTATGAAATTTTCGATTTGATTTCCCAGACATGCATACTGCTTGTAAGTGGCCAATTTTATTGCATTCTCTGCAGGTTAAATTTTTAGCAAAACATGTGTTGGCCCGGTGATCTAGACCTCCACATCGAAAACATTTGCCCCATAGATTTTGTACCGAGTGCGTGTTGTGCTTAGTTTTGTTATTTTTCGCATCGAGTACGCCTTTGATAGAATTTATACCCATGTTGTTCGGTCGCATTTGATTTGATTCTAATTTTGAAATCTCAATAGAACGAGCCACTTGAACAATTTCCTTAAATGGCATTCTAGCTTTTTGTTGTAGAAGTTTTTGCCTAATTTCGTCGTCTCGGATACCTCGGATGAATTGAGATCGTAAGTGTGTGTCGATTGTGGATGCTTTGCATTCCCCGCATTGAAAATCGCAGTTGATTGTAATCTGTTTTAATTCCGCTGTGTACTCGGAAATTGTTTCACCTTCAAATTGTAACCTTGACGCGAATTTGTGTTGCTCAGCGATAATACTAGCTTTAGGTGATAAGAAATCCGTTAAAAGTTTGATTAATTCGCTGTATTTCTTTGAACCAGGCAAATCAGGTGCAGTTAATTTTCGCAATGTATGATAAATTTTCGGACTAAGGCAGCCAATAAGTATTTGTACGCATATTTTATCATTTTGAACTGTTAAATCATCCAATTTTTTTAATTTAAGATGATTATCCAAACGTTGTAAGTAAGAATCAAAGGTTTCGTTATTTTCATCGTAGGGTTGTAAATGTTCACCATATATCAAAAGAGTACTCACATTTTTAGAAATCAATGTAGCTTGTGTTTGTTGTAATCTTGACAATACTTCCGCGATACCCTGCAAAACACCTTGCAACTAGACCATTATGTAATCCCTCTCGTCGCCACTTGTTAAGTATGTAAAATACTGAATAACTAAATGATAATTTATTCTTGATAATGGAAATATATTATAACGAATGTAATAATGAGTAATAAAGAAGAGTTTACATAAGAGTTTGTTTTGGTTTTGAGTCAAGTTAAGCCCGCCTGCTCTTTAAAAAGATTCGTAATTTAAATTTTGTTTTAAAAAAATTTAAGATTTAAATAATTCTTTTTGAATTAAACTTCATGAATTAATAAATTCATTATGAATATATTGTCGTGTTTCGAAATACTAAAAACGTTAATTTTATTGTTTTATAAAATAATTTTAAAGTTTGAATTTATTTTATTGTTTATTTGTGTCATATAGTGTAAAATTACGTCGCAGCAAATTTGTTTCAACAGGCGTGGCCAGCTGCAAAATACACGTGCAAGTTACAAGGCCATATAAAAGGTAACAAAGTTTAACGGAGCAACCATTTATAAAAAAAAAATTAATTAATTGAAAAAGAGCTCATAGCTATAAAAAATGAATGAATCCGAGCAAAGAGTAATTTAAAATTGAGCAAAATTTTATAAATTTGTATAGCTCGGATCATTGCAATATACACAGCACCCTTATACATATAACCCTTCTTTTTCAACTTTGACAACTAGCTTCGTGTATGTTCGCCACTTTTCGTTCGTATGTTGTGTTTTCTCATAAGAAAATAGACTCCGTTCTATTCCGACAGAGTGTCAATGTTTTGCTATGTTTTGACGTATGTTTTTTCTTATGAGTGATCAGCTTTCAGAAAACATACAGTGTAAACACAGAAATATTCCTCATATGAGAAGTCATGTGAGAAAACATAAATGTAAAGGCACTTTTATATTTTACTTGTATCTGTATGCGCAGTTAAAATGAAGTTCAGTTTACTTAATTAGTAACTTCTAATGTTTTTTCTTGTTTCTCTTTCTAGTTAATCACCTGATGTATGGCATCATCAGGTGAAAACGTTTGCGATAATATGCATACGGCGTATATTACATTTTAGTTCTAAAAAGTATTTATGCATTTTTTGGTTTATTCTAAAAATTTGATAAAATGGTAAAAGTTATTAACATGTGATAATATATTTCATAAAATTGATTTTTACATGTTAGATGAAATTGAAATATAATTCAATTTATAACTTACATAAAATTGTGCAAAAACTATTTAAATGAATTAGTTTGCGACACCCTGTTATAACTTGATGTTTCGATTTTAACAGGGTGTCGCAAACTAATTCATTTAAATAGTTTTTGCACAATTTTATGTAAGTTATGAATTTAATTATTTTTCAATTTCATCTAACATGTAAAAATCAATTTTATTAAATTTATTAAATAAAAATTTGATATTATTAATATTGAGTTACACTACCTAAACCACTTATCTAATGATTATAATTAATTATGATATAGAAAAAAAAATTTTGTTTTATTTTACGGGAAAATAATAAAAATTAGAGTTTGCAGCAAAAAATTATTACGCAATTTTTTAGCTAGTTTTATTCAGTCCCGAAAGTATCGATATAGCTTATATTATTCTTATATATTATTATGTAGCATAGAAACTGCCCACACGTTTCATATTTAACCCACACTTATTCCGACTTTTCCCAAAATGAAGGTTAAAAATGAAATATTTCTTTTCTAATTTTTAGTGTTTAATGTACAACATTTAAAAAAATGTATATTTGACAAAATCGTGTAGAATTTCTAATTTTAATTTTAAAAATTGAAAGTTTTCGTTTTACTTTATATTTTCCCCACTTGACTCTTTGTACATACATTAAATTTAAAATAAACAAACTAAACAAAATATTAAAATAATGAATTTTAACTGTTAAGTAAAGAATACATTAATAATGTATTTATATATCGTTGACCCTCCATAATTAATTAGTAAAAATATAGTTGAGTTAGGAGTCAGTATTAAAACAATAAAATTGTCCGACGTTTCGAGTCTTTATTAACCCATTATCAAGGCTACAAAATAAATACCAATAATTAATAACTTACATGGATTACAAAATTGAAAATAATAAAAATAAAAATATAAAAGTGAAAACCTTTATATGAGATAAATATCATATTAAATATCATATTCCATCGGCAGATCGGCGGGTAACTTTTCTAGTTCGTATCTTAGACTATAAGTAAAGATGAATACATGTAAAAAATATTCTTGTAAGATTTTAAATAATACAATTTAAAAAGTTGAAATAAAATTCGTCAAGTGTATGCAAAAACTTAAAAATTGAAAGTGCCTAATTATAAACTATTTAAAATGAAGTGAACGAACAAAGTGAATTATTAAAACAGTAATAAAATTATAAATTTATTCTAAGAAGTGCGTTAATTTTAAGAAATAATTTTTGTTTTTCCAACAAGGAAAAACAGGTGTATTAATAAACAATAGGTTACTTAAACAATTCTAGCAAGGCACCCACATTTAATTTTATATTTTGATGCAACCTTTTAGCAATAATTTTCACTTCTTGTATTGTTAGTCGAAACGACTTGGGTCAGCCATTTTGTTGGTAGGGGGAGATGTCACACTCAAAATATAATTATGCGGAATTGGGAATATAATTTATTAAGTTCAAACTAAAGTTCATATAAAAGTCATAACATGAACATTCCTCAGGATGTGTGACATTTCCGTACTAATAAGAATTGTTTAGGTAAGACATATAGAAATAAGGTGTAGAACCCCGGGACGATAAAGATCGATTGTAATCGTCCGGTGGTTTGATTTAAATTAAAGGAGGGGTTAAGGGAGGTTTGGCGAGAACAATAAAATAATTAGAAAATCAGTCTCGAAACGGTTTCGAAAGAGGCTCGAAGGAGTCTCGCGAGTGCAGTGATAAAGAAGATGGGCCAATCTTTTCTACCCCTCACAATAATGTGAATTAGTAATCAGTAAGAATTAGTATTAAGTCTGTACATAATTAGAACTTAAGAGTGTATCTCTTGAACAATATTAGTTAATAGAAATAATATTTAGACATATATTTGTTTTACTGATGAAGCTGACATCCCTCTGAGCTACACAACACTAGCATGAAAAGGAAACCCACGCAGGTGACATGGTGGAAGTTCCAATAAAAATTAATACATGCGACAATATCTCATCCCTTCCTTTAGAAATAAACAACCTAAACGATAGTTTGGAATAAAACTGACTGAATATAAACACAAAATAGAATGAAGTTACCACCTCCTGGGTTAACAAAGTGTAAACTAGGAATTAAGTTGGTAACTGACCGGATTAAAAAGTAATTCAAAAAGGAGGAGAAACCACGTGGTGATGGAAAAAGTTAAAACTGTAAAAAAATTACCGAAAGAAAAATTAAAAATAACAAAACAAAAATTGAAAATAACGAAACAAAAAATTAATATTCCATCTAAAGTCTAACAATTAAGGCAGTATTCTAGTCTAGAAAGTTGAAAAAATCGAAAATTTTTGTTTTCATATTTCGATAGTTAAGATATTCAAGAATATCTTCTTAAAAGGATTTTTTGAAATTCGAATTATTTTAATAATTATTGTCATTTTAGTGTCGTGGCAACTCGACCGGTTTAGATAGAACGAATCTAAGAAAAGTATTAAAAAATACTCTTTTTCGCATTTTGACTAATAATGTGCTGTTTTATTAAATTCAAAATCATTTAATAAAGTGGCACTTTAGCACATAGATATGTCACTTTACTGCATAGTAATGTCACTCTCAATAAAAAACTATTGGATAGAAGATTGATTATTTAAATATTGTAATCATTGTTATACATTTATGTATATTAAAAGTACAAAATTATTATTCAAACTAGAAAGCTTAACAATCTCACTTCTATAATTAATATTATGTAACTTACACAAAATTCGAATCAAAAAATAAAAATTAACTGTTGTTATGTAAAAAAATAAAGCCGCCGTGTCTGGTTACTAGATTACGAAAATTTTACACAAATATCTATTTAGAAACTTTTTGAATTAGCAATAACTCAAGAACGGCGCTAGATATCGAAAAACTGAGTAAAAAATTCGCCCCCCTCGCCTCGTACTCACCCCCCGTGAATTATCGGTAAGAAGGCATACGAAAAAATTTAGACCGATCGCGCGCAAAAAAAATTTACTCATAAACGTCTAAATTCATATTTTAGATTAGATTTTCACAAAATACGAAAAAATTGTATAAACAAACCTCGTAAGAAAAGTAGCTTTACTAAACTCATATAGCTTTTAGGTTACTCGCTCGCTGTGCTCGCTCATACTTAAAAGCTATATTCGTTTAGTAAAACTTTACTTTTCTAAACTTGTTGTTTAATATACTATTATTGTTATTCTGTGTTTTTTAAAATTTACTTATTTAAATATACAATTTAAATCGTTGATTGAAGAAATGTAAGTAATATGTATTGTTCTATCAGTTGGACTGCCTGAAGCTTAACTTAAATTTTTAATCGTGTTTTTTTCGAAACGGTTGACATAAAATCTCAAGTTCTAATTAACCAATTTTCTTGAAATTTTGTATGAATTTTCTTTATATATCTCCCTATGGTTGGAACCAACAAAAAATCATAATTTTCAATTTTTACTATTTTTTAAAAATTCGGAAAGTTAAAAAATAACTGAAAAAATCAAATTTTTTATCTAAGTAGCCGCTATATCGCGAGAAAAATCTTTTATTTCATTTTTCCTGGTTCCTACCATAATGACATTTGTACTGATAAAGAATCTTTTTTTTTTGTTTTTTTCAGATGACCAGAAGGGTTGGAATCGTGTCAACCAGAACACGCTCTGTTTTTTCCCCTCTCTACTTCAATAACGTGTAACTTTGTGAAATTTAGTTATTTTCTTTTGAAAATTTTTTTGTGAATTCCTAAAATATATATAAATCAATGACAAAAAAATGTATAGTTAAAATATTAATTGCTTTGCTTTTATCGACCGTCAAAAAATGTCCGAAATTCAGACTTCTAGACTAGAATACTGCCTTAAAGAGCCATGTTCATCATGGCCAAACCGCGCTTATGTCATATAGACATCTCTCTTATCATTCATTGACGATCCTTGCGTGTAGATGTGAATAGGTTCCTTTATCTTCATTTTCTTGTCTATCCTCTCCGGTTCAAAGATGTCAACGCTGTTATAGTCGATGGTATGGCCCTCATCAGTCATATGTCTGCATAGATTCGTCGGTCTTTTGGTACCCTTGTCCCCTGCCCCCCTCCCACTAACAACCTTGTCAAGAGACCGAGCATTCTTAAGATCTCTAGTATGATCTTTTATGCGGACACAGTTTCCTGCCTGTCTCATCAACATAGTACACTGCCTTGCAATCCATGCACGGGATTTTATAGACAAGTCCACTATGGTGGTCCCCTGGTACCGGATCTTTGATCCTAGAGAAAAACTTGAAGTTTTTGTTGGGACAACTTAGACCGAGTTTAATCCCTGGGGTGGATTTCAAAATAGCAATTAATTGCTCCGTGAGACCTCGAACGTATGTAAAACTATAAAATTTCGTTTCAGTATTAATTAATATACTCTCCTTATTATTATTATTATGGGATAATGGATCAATAAAGACTCGAAACGTCGGACAATTTTATTGTTTTAATACTGACCCCTAACTCAACTATATTTTTACTAAAGAATACATACTTACATAGAAAAATAATATTTAAAAAACAAAAACAATTATTATTGCTAATTATTAATACATGTAAGTATGTATTCTTTGCTTAACAATTAAAATTCATTATTTTAATAGTTTGTCTAGTTTATTTATTTTAACATTACACACTACTATCACACTATCGACTTAAAAAATACATTTTTTGGATTATTTTTCGAATACATTAAATTTACCAAAATTTATTTCTATATTAAAATACATTGTTATTTAAAACTGATTAACCGCTTTTAACATGGATTCAACAGCTGTTTTTGTTGATGTGATTTCAATTTCGGAATTAAATTTATCTGAATAAAATTGTAATTTGAAATTGGAAACTACATTATACTAGTACATATATGATAGATAATTTTATTCAATACTGAATCAACACTATAAAATTATGTATAACGAACAACCGAACAAGCAGCCATACGCAAGAGATATACAAAAGGGAATTATAAAAGAAATCTAAATGTTTATGTTAACCTTCCAAAGTAATAAAATTTTAATTAACCTATAAATCTAATGCCCAATAAATGCAAAAGTAAATTATCTTATAGATAAATGATTGTACAATATACTACAGTTATAGTTTATGAAGTGAACGATTCCCATAAATGTTAATTGTGTAAGTTTGCACACTTTCATGAAGCAGATAAATAAATTTTCCGTGTCATAAACGTCTTTAGAGAAAATGTGTCCAAATTGTGAAAAGTACTGAAATTACACGATCTGATTCACTTCATGAACTGGATAATTTACAAAAGTGGGTACGGCATATTATACAGTTCAATAATAAGGAAGAATATTAATTGGTATTTAATACACGGTAAGAAAAATCTTGTGTCTACATCTTGGTCGAGGATCGAACCAACGACTGCGGCGTAAGCAATCCAACTTGGAATTTTAAAACGAGAGTAAAATTGACCAACCAACAAAATGCTGTTACCTTAATTGTGTTAGATTTTTAGTTTTTTAAACTTTTATGCACGATGGGTACAATATTTTTACATTTCATATTTATATAGTAGTTTCAAACTTACCTCCTCATGTTCCTTCGTGATTTTCTCCCTTTTCTTTAATGCTTCTTGAAGTTTTAACTAAAATATAGAAATCATAGTTAAAAAAGTAGATTTTCAGTCATATGATCTATCTTCAAGATAGATATTCCTTTCACAATACATATCCAAAGCGTAACGTGAGGCTACTGCAGTAGAAGTTCCTTCAGGACAGAAACATAAATGCAGATGGCAAGCAAACACACATAGTGAAACTTGACTCTACTGACCGATTTCGAAATTAGTCAAAAGAAATTTTCCATCTTCAGGCACACCCGTAGTGATTTGTGCACCGACTAAAACCTCGCATTAATATAATTATCCACCGAACGCTTTAGGAAATACTTAAGTACTTCACGCCCCCTATTGGCATGTAGTATGTGAAAGGTGAAATATGGTCTCCTGGTGACCGGTCTTTTCACTTCTAGTTAAGCTAACAGTCAACTAAGAAGCTTTCGATTCCCTGGTAACATTAGTGATTTTCTCCTTTTTTTGGTTAAATAAAAGTGAAAAAACCGGCTCTTAATATTATGTTCAAGTTTAAATTTTCAACCTCGAATATTATGATTTTTCTTTAAAATATAGAAATGTCCATTATAATATAATAATAATACCTAATAAAATGGTAAAAGTTATTAACATGTGATAATATTTATATGAAAATTGATTTTTACATGTTAGATAAAATTGAAAAATAATTAAATTCATAACTAATAGTTTTTGCACAATTTTATGTAAGTTATGAATTTAATTATTTTTCAATTTTATCTAACATGTAAAAATCAATTTTCATATAAATATATAATAATAATACCTTAAATGAGAAAGAGTATTCAAAATAGTGAATCAAATTGATAATTTATTGAGTTCTTTAACTAACGGAGTAATATTGTTTTTGACCTATCAGAAGCGATAGCAAGAATCATTATCATTTTAATACATATTTTTATACATTATGATAAAAATTATTTTTCTGTTCAGTTTTTCATTACATTAAAAAAAACAAATTAAATGTTTTTAGTGGTTGTTCATCTAGCAGATATACTATACTACCTCTGTCCCATATACTTAACTATATATACTATGCGAAATACAAAATACGAAAATTAGGAAAAAAAATCAGTTCAGTATGTTCAACCGGTGTATTATGCTGTATTCAACGGGTTGTAGTTTATGACACCCACTGCACTGAAGCTGAAGCTTATTGTGCCCCTTCGTTCCAAGTTTTACTCCAATATCCGCGTCTCCTCAAGAAATTCTAGTATGCAGTCGAAAGGCGTTTGTGCTATCTCTTCAGTTGCCGGATATGGAAAACCAAGGTAAGATATCCTACACCCAGCCAAGGCCGGGCATTCACATAAAATGTAGTAAGGAGTTTCATCCTCTTCACCAATAGGAACAGAACCCATTAGGTGTTGGCTAGCGGCCTTCTGGCTAGAAAGTCAGTTTCGTCATTTCCTTTAATGCCCTGGTATCCCGGCACCCACATCAGCGTGACGCTGTTGCGGAAGGCTAGTCTTACTATGAACTGCGGTGTAGCCACACGGTGTTTCTTAATATGATTAATTACTTAATTAGGTATATCGATTTTATAGATATTAAAAATTTTTCTGTTAAAAACCAAAATTGTATTAAACTCAAAATTGAAATGAGATGAAAACCAGCAGCAGCTGATCTCCACTTTTCTAAAGCATAATTTGTATTTGTACTATTGTGACTCTAAATAAAAATGATTATTATTATTATATAGATTTCATTGTAAGTAGCCATAAATAATATTAATTTCTATAGAACCATGTTCACAACGCCGAGCTGTTCCAATTTATGATGTCAGCAATGCTTATGACCAGGGCTCGGAACTTTAGGCTTTTGCATATTTGTTTGAAAAGTGCATATTGTAATAATGGTGGTTAGTCAAAAATTCGTTTCATATTACCTACATGTCAAATATAAAAGTTTTGGTCGCATAATTTTGCATATTTCGTTACTTTTTAGACAAACTCGCATATTTTAGATTTAAGAACATATAATTGCATATTTTGTTGATTTCGGGCCACTTGTACAGTGTGAGTTTAATTTAGAATTTAGTAAAACTTGATTTAATTTATAAACAACGTTTAAAAACGTAGGTGTTTTAAATCATTTTTTCGCATTTTGACTAATAATGTGCTGTTTTATTAAATTCAAAATCATTTAATAAAGTGGCACTTTAGCACATAGATATGTCACTTTATTGTATAGTAATGTCACTGTCAATAAAAAACTATTGGATAGAAGAATGTTTATTTAAATATCGGAATTATTCTTATACAATTTATGTATATTAAAAGTACAAAATTATTATTTAAACTAGAAAACTTAACAATCTCACTTTTATAATTATTATTATATAACTTACACAAAATTCGAATCAAAAAATAAAAATTAACTGTTGTTATGTAAATAAATAAAGCCGTGTCTGGTTACTAGATTACGAAAATTTTACACAAATATCTATTTAGAAACTTTTTGAATTAGTAATAACTCAAGAACGGCGCTAGATATCGAAAAACTGAGTAAAAAATTCGCCCCCCTCGTTTCGTACTCACCCCCCGTGAATTATCGGTAGGAAGGCATACGAAAAAATTTAGACCGATCGCGCGCAAAAAAAATTTACTCATAAACGTCTAAATTCATATTTTAGATTAGATTTTCACAAAATACGAAAAAATTGTATAAACAAACCTCGTAAGAAAAGTAGTTTTACTAAACTCATATAGCTTTTAAGTTACTCGCTCGCTGTGCTCGCTCATACTTAAAAGCTATATTCGTTTAGTAAAACTTTATTTTTCTAAACTTGTTGTTTAATATACTATTTTCGCATTTTGACTAATAATGTGCTGTTTTATTAAATTCAAAATCATTTAATAAAGTGGCACTTTAGCACATAGATATGTCACTTTACTGTATAGTAATGTCACTGTCAATAAAAAACTATTGGATAGAAGATTGATTATTTAAATATTGGAATCATTGTTATACATTTATGTATATTAAAAGTACAAAATTATTATTCAAACTAGAAAACTTAACAATCTCACTTTTATAATTAATATTATGTAACTTACACAAAATTCGAATCAAAAAATAAAAATTAACTGTTGTTATGTAAATAAATAAAGCCGCCGTGTCTGGTTACTAGATTACGAAAATTTTACACAAATATCTATTTAGAAACTTTTTGAATTAGCAATAACTCAAGAACGGCGCTAGATATCGAAAAACTGAGTAAAAAATTCGGCCCCCTCGCCTCGTACTCACCCCCCGTGAATTATCGGTAGGAAGGCATACGAAAAAATTTAGACCGATCGCGCGCAGAAAAAATTTACTCATAAACGTCTAAATTCATATTTTAGATTAGATTTTCACAAAATACGAAAAAATTGTATAAACAAACCTCGTAAGAAAAGTAGTTTTACTAAACTCATATAGCTTTTAAGTTACTCGCTCGCTGTGCTCGCTCATACTTAAAAGCTATATTCGTTTAGTAAAACTTTACTTTTCTAAACTTGTTGTTTAATATACTATTAATACCAACCATACAAATTACTGTTTAATTTTACTAGTTTAGAAGTAATTTGTATGTTGGTATTAAAATAATTTAAAAACACTTACGTTTTTAAACATCGTTTATAAATTAAACCAAGTTTTACTAAACTCGTAACATGACTCCTAGAAAAAATTTGATTTAAAAAATTAAAACTTTTGCTTTAAGTTTCGTAATTGGTGGAGTTTCTACTTTACCTTTCGCAATTGCAAAAAAATAGTACATGCTCCTCGGGGATAAACTGACTTTTAAGCTGAGTGTAATTGCTGCCTTCGGCTAAAGCCTCGTGCAAACAAACCTTGACCCTCTGGTCAAAAATTGGTCACTTTATCCTCTTGTTGCATAATGTACTATTTCGATTTTCCAAAGTTTATTCTTTATTTTTAATATTGTTTTTGTTTCTTTAATAAATGTTAACAGTTACAACTTTCTTTATTTGTCATTTTAAGATTAAGAAAATTTTTTATAAATTTTGCATAATATTATCTTAATTTTTACTGCATATTATACCGCATATTTTATTATTTTTTAAAGCGTACGTATGCACATATTTCATTGTTTTTTAGCGCATAAAGTTCCGAGCCCTGCTTATGACGTGTATTGGAACGCGTGTTGTCCCAATTTACGGTACTATTATTTTAATTTATATTTTGTCAACTCAGTCTTAACTGCACATAATAGTTACCGGCAAGCGTCCCTTTGGGATTATCAGATAATTGGAAAAATCTGTGACCAATAGCAGAATTAGATAAAATAGAGCTCCTACACCTTTTGATAATATTAAAAATCACAAAAAAATAAAACAAAATTCACGCCTAACTATCTATTACACGCCTAACTATCTATTAATTAACAAGAACACGTAATTTTGATCAAACAAACAAACCTATAAAAACCAATATTCTATATAACCATCCATAATCAAAACGTTTTAATATAAATATTTAGAAAAACATGAGACAGATGTAGCAATAAAACCTATCGTTTAAAAACAAACTTTGTCTAAATAAAATAAGAGTAAAATTCTACTTTAACCTTGTATATTTAAAAAAAAAAAATTCTAAAAGTGAATAAGGTACTTTTTATATTTACCCTATAGATTGTTTCTTCAAATGTATTAGAAGTTCCTCCATTCATGTGAAAATGTCTAAGTCGGTCGAAATCTCGAGGATCGATCATAGAACGAAGTACAGCATGCTGACTTAAATCAGTTACCCCTAAGCCACTTTGAAGAACACTGTCTGGTGTATCAACCTAAAATAATTTTTTCGTTAAATCTAATGTTTTTATCATAGAGAAGGTAATATAAATGTGCATTTGAACAATATTTCTATAAAAATATAGTTTTAGTTACATATTAATTTGCGGTGTTCTTCTTTATAAAATTAAGGTAAATATTGATTTTATAAGAATTTTAAATCAAAATTGTAATTTTACTGCTACATTCAATGTAATAAATTGGAATTTGAAGTGAAGTATGTTCTATGTAACTTTCCACATCGAACCAACCGACGCCTTTATGAAAAAGTTAGATAAAGTCGAAGAAAAATACAGAAGGAAAGAGGTAATTTCTATCAATGAGAAAAAAGAGTGTAGGGGTGATACCAAGCAAATTCAATTATACGTAAGAAAAAACAAAGCATTATGAAGTACCGGACAAATAAAGTTTCCGGTACATATAAATAAGTTTCCGGTACAAATAAAGTTTCCGGTACAAATAAAGTACCGGAGATAGATGAATAATATTTAATCAATAGATAAGTAGTTTAGGTAGTGTAAAGCAGGGAATAAACATGCTACTTAGTAGCACGAAAGCATGCTACTAGGTAGCAAATGGCTTGCTATTACAGCCATACAGCCTTGCTATTAAAAAGCCTGCTACTAAAAAGCATGCTACTAAATTGCAAGGCATTTGATTTTTATCCTGCTATATCAAGACCGGGTAGGCGGGGGGGTGTAGAAAAAGCATACGCGAACGCGTACACAGATAGCATGCTAGTACGTCGCATGCTATCAGCTTTGTCAATGTGTCAAAATGTCTCGATAGAGTGACAGCAAAACTTTAAATTTTATAATTCACTACCGACAGTATGAGTGTTTGTGGAACATAGGTTCTTCTTTGTACAAGAATAAACTTGCACGTGAAAATGTCTTCAAAGAATTATTCGAGTTTATAGATGATGAAAATATAACTATAAAAATGATAAAAGCCAAAATAAAAATTCTGCGATCGGTGTATCATCACGAATTAAAAGAAATAAGACTCGATCCGTTCTGAAGCTGATGCAACTCAAATATATAAACCCACAATACCGTGGTTTGAGGAAAAACATTCCTTCTGGGTGACACTGTGGAATATAGAAAAACAATATGCATCTATCTTCATTTCTCATTTCTGTAAGCAAACAGTTTGCCTTCTACTAATCCAATTTTTCACCCAAATTTTCCGGTTTCTCTTTCTATTGCAGTCTAATTACACACTGTGTAGCCAGTAATAATAATACAATATTTATTTGATTTTGTAGTGAAACTTCCATGATCAGGTTTGTTAGCACGTAGGTACTACAAGACTAAACTTCTAGCTGACAAGTTGTGTGTATTCCTGTCAGACTTGATAGCATGCTATCTGATAGTCTGCTATGAGAAAGCATGCTATTTTATTAGCAAATGTATTTTGCAACAAGCATGCTATTAAATAGCATGCTCTTTAAGCGTGCTCTTTTAATAGCATGTGTATCTAGGCCTTAACTCGATATTAATCATATCAAATTTTTTAGAGAAACCAAAAAATGCACAAACACTTTTTAGAACTAAAAAGTTTCAGTTAACACAATATAAATACACCGTACGTATTGTCGTGAAACAAAATATTTCAACCCACCATGTGCTAAATTGTGAATTTCATTTCAGATAGTTTAAGTTTGAAAAATACAAGATGGGAAGAAAAAGGAAGAGAGAAGTGCTTTTTGCCAAAAATGGTCGCCAGAAGCGGTTGTTTAAAATTTTGGCTCTAATTTTGAAAATTGAATTGTGATATTGATTTGAAATTGTGAGTAGTAATTTAATTTGATAATAAAGTGATTTTGATGCGTGTGCATTATTGCGTATTTTTCGGAAGTTTGAATTGATTTGGAGTTTTTATTTTGTGATATTTTGCTGCTTACTAGAAAAAAGTTGATTATTTGGAAGATTTGAAGAAAGAACATTTAAAATTATTAATTCGAATTTGGTTTATAATTGGAAAGTAAAGTTGAGATTTGTAAAAAAACGCAGTGTGGCTTGATTGATAAGCGACGAGTTAATAGTAGGAAATCGCTAGTTCGATCCTTGGAAGAATTATTAAAATTTTATTTTTAAATTTAAATTATATGCAAAGTGTAAATTTAAATTATAGACGATTTCGATAGAATTATTTTGAAAAGAGACTTTTTTTAGAAACACTTGTAATTATTATTTGGACAACTATATCTTTAATTTAATAATCTTTAATTTTAAATAAATTATAAACAAATTGGATAAAATAATTTTGGAAAGCTATATTTTTTATTTAATTTTTGATTTACGGCGAAGGCGAAATCGTCACAGGAATCCGGTCCTGAGGTCGAATTTTTCCACCACGTTAAGAGCTAAGCCGAGATAATTTTTCAAACAAGGTTAATAAAAGATTTGGTTTTTTAAAATATTAATCAAAAACCACTATAGTAAATATACTTCATAATAATGTTCATAATAAAGAACTAGAACTAGTTCATCACCTGATGATGCCATAGTATGGTGAAAACGTTTACGTTTAATATTTACATGAAAAAGATAAAACGTAACCTATGACTAAAAGAAATAAACAAATATACTGTTGTACAAAATAAACTGTTCAACTAGTCGTTTTACTATCGATATATCGAATGAAATATATTACAAAAAAATAAATATGTACTTGCCGTAAGAAAGAAATTCAAAAAAGAAAGAATGAGAAATATTCCATAAACAGAAAGTATAGTTCATGTAAGAGGAGGAGTCTCCGTACTTTGTGTAAGGGAATTCCCCGAACTCACATTAATTAAATACAGAATGAGAAATATTACAAAAAAATAAAGTGGTTCAGCGAAGAGAATTTCTCGAACTCAAATTGAGTATATAAATACACAATGTTATTATTTTATAAATAAACTAATTAAAAAATTTATAACGCTAACCTAAGATCGACCGGTGTACAATCTTTATTTCAATGATCAAAATAAAAACAACATATTGTTAACAACCTAATATTGCCAATTTTAATTGTTCGTCCTCGCGTTGAAAAAAATATATCCAATTTCGGACATATTACATTTTATTTTGAACGGATCAAAAATTATTGGATAATTCTGTGGTTAACCACATCTTTCCAAAAACTTTGCCAAAATATGACACGCTGTAGCAGGAGTGAGCTGAAATTACAGTGACCACAAAAAGTATTCGTACACTTACATTTTTAACATAAAAAGCGATATTACTTTTTTATACCATAAGTAATTTAAAATATAAAAAATGCATTAACAACTTCAAACAATATATTTTAATAATATTTAAATACAATTCATAAATTCAAAAAATTAACTTAAAAAATAAAATAAAAACACAGAACATCTAAAAATTAAAAGCAAAAAGTATTCGTACACTTGCAATAAAAGTAAAAAAATAAAACCATTAAAAAAATTATTAATATTTGTTATGCCTTTAACCTTAATAATTGCCGATCATCGTCTACGCATCGAATTAACCAAATTTTGAGTAACTGAAGGCGAAATATTACTCCATTCTTCTTTAAGAGCATTTTTTAATTGGTTTTTGTTTGAAATTTTCCGTTTTTTTATATTTCTTTCAAGATAATCACAGAAATGCTCTATTGGATTAATGTCCGGACTTTGGGGAGGTGTTTCTAAATGTTTCGGGGTGTGATATAGGATCCACATCTTTGTATTCCAAGCTTTATGATTTGGGTCGTTGTCATGCATAAATATATATTTATTTTCTAGGCCCAATTTTTCAGCACCAACTGCTGAAATTTGTTGTAAGATATGAACATACATTTTATGGTCCATTATTTCATCGATAAAATGCAGATTTCCTGGACCAGACTCACTCATACACCCTCAAACTAATACAGAACCGCCGTCGTGTTTCAGTTGGACATAAGTTTTCTTTATTTAATTCACAATTTTATTTCCTCTGCACTAACTGCCTTCCAACTGAGCCAAATACATATATTAAACTTGTACTCCTCTGTGAATATAACATGATTCCAAAACTCCTGGGTTTCATTTTTATATTCTTTTGCAAAATTTAGTCTTTTAATTCTGTTTATATTATTTATGAAATACTTTTTAAGTGCTGTTTTGTCACGATAACCTGCTTTTAGAAGTACATTACGCAGTGTTTGTAGATACATTTGTCCCATTTGTATTTTTAAGTTCATTAGCAATTTTCACTGTACTTAATTTAGGATTTTTATTTATTTTAAAACAATTGCTTGTTTATCATAATTATTTAATTTTTGAGGACGGCCTGTACGAGGTTTATTTTAAAAGTTTTTGTTAGAGAATACCTGTCAATGATTGTTTGAATGAATGTAAATAGGTTGCCTAGCTAAATCACGTGCCGATGATGTTAAACAATAAAATGTATAATTCAATTTTTTTGATCAACTTCCACGATTAGTTATTTAAGAAAGTCGAGCATCAGCTGAGAGAATATACCCCAAAGAATTGAAAAAATATAGGTTGCCTACTTTTTCCTCTGCGCAACTATGAAGTTGCCAGGTATAAACAGGTAAGTAAAAGTTGTTAATATACCCTCATAGGTTATTTAATCGAATTACATATCAAATGAAAGCTTATTTTATTCTCAATCCAACCATATTAGGTTGCCTTATCCAAAAGTATGTTAAATCCATGGTTGCCTAGATTTAAAATGTTACATTTTCTGCGTGAGCATTGAGAGTAACAGAGAAGCGTTACGCGAAATTTCATTTGACAGACAAAGATGCAGCGAGTACTTTTTTAAATATTTCTCCGATTGTGTAAATATTAACAACGATATCAATTTTTGGGATCTGTCGGAATTCCTATCACACCATTTTAACTTTTTCCTATTGAATATTGGTAAAAGGACACTTTTCTAAGCATACTAGAACAAAAATTTTGTAGGATTATGCAAAAGTTTTCGAAAAAAATTGATTTTAAAAATGTAAAATTTACATGTATTTTAGATACACCTTTTAACACGGCTGCATGATTAGACATTTTTGTGTAAGGCAAAAAAAAAAAAAAGGGCCCTCCGGGCCTGTTCTATTTTTTCACCTTACGCAAAATAATTAAAAAAAATCCCTGAAGAATGACAGAACTCGCCAAGGGTGGAACTCGAAGCCATAGAACTCGTCTAGGTGTCGACCTCGACTGACAACAAAATTAAGAGTATATCAAAGCACACGTACCGTCAACAAAATGAGACCGTCACCGACGAGACCGTACCTCAACGTGAGACCGACCGTCACGCATCGGGGTATATCATATTACATCTCCCTGCCTTTCGTAGTTTTAAAATGCCGTTATTTCTATAACTATTGCATAATCTTAAAAAAATTTTGTCTTAATATACTCAGAAAATTGTCCTCTTTCTAATAGTCAATAGGAAAAAGTTAAATTCTTGTGATAGGAATTCCGACAGTAACCCAATTTTTTTCACTCGCACATTCATTTATCAACGACAGTACATAATTATAAAATAATAAATTTTTTGTTTAAAATGTACGTCTTTCAAAAAAAGAATTTCCGATCGTGTAAGCGCGGATTAAATATCGCCAGAAGTCAAATAAAATTAATGAATACATGATCGTATTTCGGCTTTTCATTCGTAGTCGTACGTGACAATTATTAATTGTTCATTACACTTTACAACAATTTCATTTGCAATGATGTTTCATTTACTATAGCATATACTGCAATGAGATTTTTATAATTATTATTTGATTTATCTACAACTTACCACGGTCTAGCTAATATCAGGAACAACCTCTTTAATCTCAGGAGCCGGTTCTATGATTGTCACACAATCAACTAACTACCAAAATTTTTGTAACTTATATTAAAATTAAATGATTAATTTGAAAGCAAATAAGACCATTTATTAAAACAAAATAAAATCTTTTGTCCACAATCCGGACCTGAACGTAGGTTGTTTTAAAGATTACAAGCATACAAATTAAATTGGCAATTATCTCAGCCTTTTTCAAATGTTGTAATCTTTAAGTTACAACTTAAATTTGAAAAATGTAAAAATTAATGTGTGTAGTTCATAATTATTAATCGTAGCGTTAAATTTAAATTTTACCACTTTGTTAAATGCAAGATCTCTCACCCAGTAATAGTTCCGTGATATCACCTAATTTTCTTTCTTCTTTTCGTGACTTTCAAACAGCTCAAACGCTCAAAACCACGTGAACTCCTGTTCCTACTTTGCCTTCTTTGTGTGGATAATTAATCGACAATGATCGATAACCTCATAACGTCAATCTTCAACAATTTCTAATTTGATTCCATATTTTGGTCGCTATCATCATAATCCAAATTCTTAATTATTCACCAAGAAAATCTGCTTATTATTACCAAAAATACTCTTTTACAATTTTCTTCCAAAATTTATTTTCAACCTTCTACTTTTATCACGAATTCTCTATCTTTTTTCTTATCCGGAAAATGTTACCAACCACTCTCTTCTAATTTTCTAAATTTCACTTTTATTTTACAAGGTGCGTTCACATTTTTAGGTCTGTATTTGATACAATTTATTGCTTACGTTCTTATTTAAATTTTTATTTTATAAATGGTCTCACAATTTCAAACTATTGACAATTTTAATTTTAAACTACTCCAGCTACTGTTCTTATAAGGCAGTTGTCCTATTATTTATTTTATTTTTATTTACTTATTTTTTTGTTGTTACGACACATGACAATACATATGACGTTGACGAAGAATTAATTGGAGGTAAATAATGTATGGCTTGAGTTTGAATTTGACTACTATCGGAACTATCGGGATGATCGGAAAAATCTTTTTTTAAAGACGTACATTTTAAACGAAAAATTTATTATTTCATAATTATGTATTGTCGCTGATAAATGAATGTGTGAGTGAAAAAAATTTGATATCGTTGTTAATATTTACACTATCGAAGAAATATTTAAAAAAGAACTCGCTGCATCTTTGTCTGTCAAATGGAATTGCGCGTAACGCTTCTCTGTTACTCTCAATGCTCACGCAGAAAATGTAACATTTTAAATCTAGGCAACCATGGATTTAACAAACTTTTTGATAAGGCAACCTAATACGGTTGGATTGGGAATAAAATAAGCTTTCATTTGATATGTAATTCGATTAAATAACCTATGAGGGTATATTAACAATTTTTATTTACCAGTTTATACCTGGCAACTTCATAGTTGCGCAGAGGAAAAAATAGGCAACCTATATTTTTTCAATTCTTTGGGGTATATTCTCTCAGCTGATGCTCGACTTTCTTAAATAACTAATCGGGGAAGTTGATCAAAAAAATTTAATTATACATTTTATTGTTTAACATCATCGGCACGTGATTTAACTAGGCAACCTATTTGCGATGTATTAATGTATACATTATCTAGCATATATTCTTTATTATCATTAAATAACAGATGAGGGTATATATTTCTTATGCCGGATCTTAGACTACGAATAGATAATATTTATTTTAGGCTCATAAATCATTTTAGGTAACAAAATAGGTATACTACATACTCATATTTGAAATTACGGTGTCTAACGGAAATATCAATAAATCAATAAAATTCATCATTTTAAAAAGATTATAACATATTTAATTTTCTTTATTTAATGAAATATGAAATTTGAAATCGGTCAAATTGACGGGTTCCTAAATCCAGTGATTAGGAAATATGGCACAGGGCAACTAACTATTTCTTAAGTGTTATACTATTCGGTCATTCAAATGGTTCCTATAACAATATATTGCTATGAAACACTGAAAAACTTTCCTATTAACTAGCGTCATTAATTATCTGACGCGAATAGTGTGAGCGGTATGACATAAACCAAAAAAATAATTTTTCTAAATTATTTTATTATAAAGTAAATAATATATTGTTGTGGGATTTTGTATAATTTACCACCCGGCACAATCTTTGTTTTACCCAGCTAGCTTTTACAGCGGAGAACAAAATGAGACGCTCAGCAGTCGGTTCCTGTTGATTTTTTGTATTTGCCCTTCTTTTAAATTGATAAATAATAATGCTTTTATCTTTAATAACGAAAATTCTATTAATTTATTGAGAGGACAATTATCTGTAGTGACAGATTTCACTATGTGACCCTGTGTGTAATTGTGTACAGCGTATGATCTCGAAATTTTATTTATGTAAAGCAAAAGAATCCTAAATTTCGCCACCATATGCCGCAGTGTAAATTGTGTAGGACATAAAATTGTAATACAATTGTTAAAAGTTTTTAATTATAAAATTTTTTCTAAACTGTTAGTTTCACTAAGAGATAACTTTCGAATTACCTTGTATATCGCCACTTCTCTTGGCTAGCAGTTTGTACCGTCATTTGACTTCCGCTCCTGAACACAGCCACATCTGCTTGACAAGACGTATAGTTTCCCTCGTTGAATTCGGTGAGCGCCCTCAAAATTTTTAATATTTCTTCGTATTGTGCTGATTAACTGCTCCCTCTTGATATTTGGTGTCTCTACACCCGATCGAAAATACGGTAAGTAAAAATCAATTTTATTGATTTCTTTGTCAATCTCCACCTATTGTAAGATGGCGTCGGTTTTTAACCTTCGAATTGTGATAACGCACGTGAACACTTTTTAATTTTCAGAACTCATCCAAATTAAACAATAAGATCACTTCTACTGTTTCCGCAATGGCCTCGAACAATAAATCGTAAGATTCGCTTTCCAAAAATGCAATTTATTTGCACAATTCGCAAATAAATTATTAGACGTAAAATACGTCTGCTTCGCTCGGGCTCGTATCGGACTAGCGCGTCCTCAAAAAAGGCCTGCCAACCTCTTCAAATTTTCCAAAATTGTAAGTTTTATCTTCCATATACCGAATGTTTCACAAGTTTCATTACATTTATTTCGTTACAGGTCCTTCCGTTCGGTAGCACTCGCGTGGCACACAGCTGTTTCTTTCTTAACTTTTACCATAAAATTATTAAGTGTAGTGTGGTGTATGTGAGTAACATTTTTAGGTCTTTATTGTAATTTTCCTTTCAACAAACTTTTAATTTTGCAGACATTAACAAAATTGAATTAAACTACCGCGCTGGGTACACAGAAATCTAACGAATCACGACAATATGAATGTGATACATATTGTGATAGTAGTGGGGTGCATCATAAACCGCTGCGGTATGTCATACCGCTAACACTACTTAAGGTTAAAAACACTCGTTCAAAGATTTTAATATAAAATTCTGCAATGTAACAAAATTTTCAAACAAACAAAGGTGCAAATAAGAAGAATAAAGTAAGTAGAATAAAGTAAGTAGAATAAAGTAAGTAGAATAAAATAAAGTAGAAGGATAGAGTAAATAAGAATAATCGGTTGTTAAAATGAGAAAAATTGGTTGACGTAAGAATAAGGAAAGATGCGCATTTCATTTACATAAGAAATCGCAAATTCTAAGTGCAAATTAAAGAAAAATAGCAGCAGCAATTGGTAAAAATTTAAGAATATTCAAAGCACAAAATTAAATCAGCGTTGAAGGTTCAAAACAAAAAGCAGATCATTGGCTCATGTAGCCAATGAGAGTTGCTTTCGCTCGCTTACAAAATTTTGATACAAATGCGATATAAAAGCATTGTGCCACATTTGTATCAAACCTTCGTTAACGAAAGTAAATTTGTTTTTTTACCATTGAAGCTTACAAACACCATCTATTTTTGACTTACTCTTTGTGGAATACTTTGTAATGTTGTCCTTGTATGGTGTGGTGAACTGCTGCCATGTCGCTCCTTTCGGTGTGATGTCTTCAGTCCACGTAGAAATTTTGAAAAACTTGGTTTCTTTTTTGTTACGTTTGAATAAATTTGGTCTAAAATAACAAAACGATGAATAGAACAATTATTTAATGAATGCTTGAAATGCAGGCGATTGCTGATCAATATTTTCCATTTAGGATGTCATTTAATATAAAGTTTACAACGTTTACAATTGTTTACTAAAGTAAATTTGGTCATTTATAAATTAATTGTTTTTCTTAAATTTAAGTTTAGAGACACGGTCATAACCACATCACTAAAAGGTGGCTGTTTATAGACGGTAATAAATTTATATGCAATAACAGCATAATCTGTGAGGTCTATTCTAAAAAGTGGCCTTATCAACTATTTATCAAAATTGAGTGATTGGTATCGCTGGATTTCTTTATTCATACTTATGGATACTTCTTCCTCAAAATCCACTAATTGGGGGCCATTTAGTAGTTGAAATCGAGTTGAAACTCAAAGATCAAGACAAGCTTTGAAAGAACACTAAAATTAAGTAAACAATTAAATTGAATGAGAAAATTACCAGCAGAACAGAAAAACTCGCATCAGCTTTGAACCTAATAAGGCAAAATGGTGGCATGTTGATAATCGGACTAGTGCCTAACCACCGATTGGTATGCTTAAATACATGTACAACTTTAAGAGTTGTGAATAATCACAAAACTTTCCATCTTCGATATTTTGTAAATCGTTGCTTAGGTATTTTAAGAAAATAGTGTTCTCTTGGGAGTGATGGAGGAGCTTCAAGGAGAATACTAATGCCGATTAGGTACTCCTATTAAATCTTGTGAAATGCTCCTGCAACTCTGCAGCTCTACCAACAATGCTATTTCAACGTTCACGTGGTGTCCCCTGACTGTAATCGTAACAAACTGTAGCTAACTGAAAAGAAGAAAATGAAAAGTTTGGACGCTGAAAAACTGAAACATATCGGCTAGGAGAGAAAACCCCAACAGAAAATCCATATCAGAAATAATTAGAATAACGACGTGGAACATTGGTTCTTGGAATAAGAAAAATCATGAAATAACTATGAATTTGAAAGAACCCAACATCGACATATGTGCAATAAGTGAGACCGTAAAGGATCATCAAAGAGGGAATTTATTCTGTTATATAGCGGTGTTAAGAAGCAAGCTACTACAACTTCAATAGTGAGAATTTTTGATCATAAGTTTCAAAATCACATTACTAACAGAATACATTAACGAAAGAATTATGATTGTGGAAATGTATTTCGAAGGTTGATATTATAATATCAGTGCACGCTCCACAAATTAATAAAGCAAAACAAGAGAGAGATATTCTATGAAAACCTTAAGAATCTCTTGAACACTATACCATGCAAGAACAAAATAATATTGTTGGGAGACTTTAATGATAGAATTGGTGATGAGATGGTAACAAGAGTAAAGCAAAAATTTAACGAACCAGTACTGAACCATAACAGAGAAATTCTCGAGGAATTTTGTAGCTGTGTAAATTAGATATACTGCTTATAATTAAGAAGACAAAATCTCTCCAAAAATAGATAAACTAAATATTGAAAACATTGAAGACCCGAGTACAAAAACTCTATACCAATCTAGATTTTAAAAAAAATTTCAGAAAACAACATGCTTAGAAAAACACCTATGTTTGGTGAAAAAATAAGGCAGCTAGCGAAAGAAAAAAGCCTTTCTGAAGGTTAAAGAAAATAAAACACCTGATCATAGATCATAGATCATGTGAAAGAGTTTGTATTGTTTGGGGATAAGGCCCAATAATTAACAATAACAATAATTAGTGTGGACTAGAGATCCGATATTTTCCAAGTTTGGAAATCATCTCAGCCACGTGTTTATCGGAGTGAGAATAGAAGTACGTAGAAGTAATAAAAGTACGAAATCCGAATACAATTATTCGTATCCAGAGGCGTTCCGCAGAAGTAGGTGCCTACAATTATTTGAAGATAAGTGAAGAAGAGATCCCGTGCAAGAGAAAGTTTATTAGTTCATCAAATCCGTGCTAGCCTACAAGTTGCGTGAATTCTGTTTGCTTATTATCGTTATTTTACCCAGGTTGCAAAATAAATACCATTTTTATATCGTTAATTGTTGTATTGTCAAAGAACGAATCGACCCATAAGAGCATGAGTGTATTAGAGTTTAAAAAAAGTGTGAGCACTACGATATATTATAACTATAATCCGACGGCGACGGAGGAAATAAATATAATAAAAAGAGAAAAATAGCAGACCGCCGAAAAAAAATTCTAAAACAAGAATTTTTAAGCTTTTTTTATTGTGGATAAAAGATAAAAGAAACCATCAATTATAAAAATATCCCGTCGGATTACAAAGACGGATTTTGCAAACAAATAGCTATTATTAGAACTAGGGCAATATGAATAGTATATTTCCCGAGGTTGGCTAGTTATAGCAAAGGGAGGTAAATTTTTTGCTCAGTTTTTCAATATCTAGCGCCGTTTTCGAGTTATTGCAAATTCAAAACCTCAAATTTTATTATTGATGAAATATTGATATATTTAATAATATCTTTTTCAATCAGAAGAAAACTATTGATTACAACACGGGAAATATACAACATTTCCCTTGGTTGTCTATACATCTCTCGGGCTTTGCCCTCCAGATGTAACTAGCCAGCCTCGGGAAATATACTATTCAAACGAGCCCATAAATAAAAATCAAAATTACGCCGATGCAGCACGCGGAAATGAACGTTATAAACAAAATTTACAAGGTGCACAACCAAACAAAGAAAATCAAAATGACAATCAATTAATAATAATGCTAACAAAAATAATGGAAAGAATGGATGAAAACATGAAAAGAATTGACAAACTAATCGATCTCCTAATTACCATCATGTCCAATAACCACTAATGGACACGTCAATTAAATTAGTAATATGGAACGCCAATGGCTTGTCTCAACATGGACAAGAGTTAACCATCTATTTACAGAATCACAACATCGACATAGCTCTTATATCAGAAACACACTTTACTAAACGTAGTTATATTAAAATTCCGCATTATTCAATTTACCACACACAACACCCTGATGAAACTGCCCATGGTGGTTCAGCAGCCATAATTAAAACAGCATTGAAGTACTACGAGAGTGAAAAATTCCAAGAAGAATATCTGCAAGCCACAAGTGTAACAGTGGAAACCTGCAACGGACCTGTAACATTCGCAGCAGTTTACTGCCCTCCAAGGTAAACGATTAAGAAAGATCAGTTTTTAAATTTTTTTAAAACCCTAGGAAACAGATTTGTTTCTGGAGGCGATTATAACGCGAAACATCAGGAATGGGGATCAAGGCTCAACAACCCTAGAGGAAGAGAACTGGTTAAAGATATTAATAACAACAACTTAGGCTACGTATCGACAGGCCAACCAACTTATTGGCCCACCGACAGAAATAAATTACCTGACGTAATCGACTTTTGTGTTACTAGGGGTATATCAAACAACTACTTACATGCGCAGTCCTGCTTGGAGTTATCATCTGACCACTCACCAATACTAATTACTCTGCAATCAAAAGTACTTCAAAAACAAAGCACACCGCATCTGTATAACAGCCAAACAGACTGGTAAAATTTTAAACTGCTGATTCATAACAACATCAACACCAACATGCCATTAAAAACTGAGCGTGATCTGATGGACGCAGTAGAGCATTTAAACAACACAATTCAAGGTGCTGCGTGGAACTCAACCCCGGTACTGAGAGGCTACGATTACCAAGACACATGCTCGATGGATATCAAGATGGCAATCGCGAAAAAGAGAAAACTTAGAAGAACCTGGCAAAATACAAGATTTCCTGAAGATAAAAATAGATTAAACCAGGCAACAAGGGCGTTGAAAAATAGTCTCACATCTACGGAGGCCACAGACTATTCGATATGGAATGCAACTAAAAAACTAAAAAAAACAGTTGCACCTGTTCCCCCCCTACGAAGACCAAATGGAAGTTGGGCTAGAAACAATCGGGAAAAAGCTAATATTTTTGGAGAGCACCTAGCGGATGTATTTCAACCATTCCCCGTGGAAGACCCAGAAATGGAAGAAAGAATTAGCCAACTAATAGAAGCGCCACTCCAATTAGATTTTCCAATAAAACCTTATAAAACCAAAGAGGTAATTTCTATTATACAGAATACAAATACCAAAAAAACACCAGGATACGACCTTATTACAGGGGAAATCCTGCAGAAGCTTCCCGAAAGTGCAGTAAAATGATAACGTATCTTTTTAACGCAGTACTCCGACTCGAAATGGTTCCCCCGCAGTGGAAAGTGGCTCAAATTATTCTTATTCATAAAGTAGGGAAACCACTAGAGGAGCCAACATCTTATCGTCCCATTAGCCTGCTTCCACTTCTTTCTAAAATATTTGAGAAATTGCTACTGAAAAGATTATATCCGTATCTGCTGAGAGAAAAGGTGATTCCAAGACATCAATTTGGCTTCAGGAAACAGCATGCCACCATCGAGCAAGTACACCGGGTCGTAAATAACATAAACCAAGACCTTGAGGAGAAAAGATTTTGTACTATTGCCTTCTTAGATATTACACAAGCATTTGATAAAGTATGGCACCTGGGTTTGCTTTATAAAATAAGACTAAGATTACCACATACATCCTATACAATCCTCAAATCGTACCTTCTCGACCGAATGTTTCAAGTCAAGTTTCAGGATGAGCTTTCTGATTTCTACCCAATCCAATCGAGAGTTCCTCAGGGCAGCGTTCTGAGCCCAATGCTCTATCTACTGTTCTCTTCGGATCAGCCAACTACCACCAGGACATCTGTTGCAACTTATGCAGATGATACAGCAATTATGGCCTCAAACCACGATCCAACACAAGCCTCAAGAAACCTTCAAAATCATCTTTTAAAAATACAGGTATGGCTAAGGACATGGCGCATTCGAGCAAACGAAACAAAATCCGTACAAGTCACATACACGATGAAGAGAGATACTTGTCCATCAGTAACTCTAAACGTCCAAATACTACCCCAAAGCAATGTAGCCAAATACCTCGGCATGCACCTCGACCAAAGGCTTACTTGGAAAGAACATATCTGGAAAAAGAGGAAATAATTGGGTCTTAAACTCAGAAATATGTATTGGCTGATTGGACCAAAGTCACAGTTAACACTTGAGAACAAGGTTCTATTATACAAAACCATATTGAGACCCATTTGGTCGTACGGAATCCAACTGTGAGGTACAGCAAGCACCTCAAACATCGAAATTCTCCAGAGATTTCAATCGAAAGTGTTGCGTATAATTTCAAATGCTCCTTGGTACATTCCAAACGATGTTATTCACAATGACCTCAACGTCAACAGTGTTAAAAGTGAAATCGCAAAATTCAGCGAAAAATATCAAACCAGACTCAGTGTTTATCCAAATAGCCTAGCGGTGAGTTTGCTAGATGCTAATAACCATACGCGAAGACTCAAAAGATTCAAACCGTTAGATTTAATCGAAAGGTTCAATACTAATAAGTGATTATTAAATATAGTTAAAATGTTTTTCACCAAAATATTCATATGTTAAAATATTATATAATGTTTATTATTAAGTAAAGGAGAGGAGGGGGTGCCAATGGGTGCTTCCTTATCATGATGATTGTCGACAAAACATTTACTGAATGTTATAATATTATGTAACAGATTGTAAATAATAAACGGAGTTAAAAAAAATAAAAAATATTAACCTAGTTGTAATAATAGCTATTTTAGTCATATTAATCGGATGGACAGTTATTTTGATTTGCTGTCAACCAGGTTACAATTTGTCGTTCCAAGATTAGTACTATTACTAGTAGGTACTATTTCTTATGCTTGCACCTGTAACCCAGCCAACTCGGCCAATTTTACAGATTTATTTCTTCCCTTAATATTTCAATATTACTAGACACTTTATTAAACTTTTATTTGAATTTTCTTATGTACATAGACATTTTCTTATACTTATGTTCATTGTGAATCCACGCAAAGTTAATTTAAATTTCTTCGTATAGGCTTCCAAAATTTAATAATATTCTTAACAATTTAACAGATGCACTTAATTTTTATTATTATTATAAAAATGGTACTAAATTTTGCAATAATTAATTTTGTAAATTTATGTAAAAATACATTCATATTTAAATACTCGTAGATAGATATAAATCGATAAAGCTAATTTGTTTCAAAACTGCATTTGGTACAAAATTGCGTCAATCCATTAATTACTCCTCTGAAGTATGGCAATACGCAAATGGCTTTGAGAGGCACGTAATAATAATCTCACAACTTCCACTAACACGTATCTTTAAATCTAATAAAATAATAACGCAAAAAAAAATTGACGCAATTAGGTGCACCTAATAACCTAATAGTTTTACACTTCCTAAATTTCACAATTTTTTTTTTTTTTGGTAACGAATAAAATGATATAATATGACTAATTTAATCATCAAAATTGAAATAGATTACCATTTGGAGGAAATTCGTAGAAATAAGCAGATCTCGGACTAAGACACCTGAAACAATATAAATTATCAATAATTCTATTAATAGCAACCAATGTTTTTTTAGATAACCTTTTTATTATTTTATTGTATTGTCATAACGTGACCCAGATATAGTAGATTTCAACCAAGTTAACTACATAATTTATATTATTATAAACATATTTATAATAATTATTATTATAAACCTAACAAACATATCCGTTTTTTCAAGTTATTTTTCATTGCTCATATAATTAATAGTTTTGGGAACTGTCACGTGTTCTATCCCACGATTTTAACTTTTTCCTATTGAAAATAGGTAAAAGGACACTTTTCTAAGCATACTAGAACAAAAATTTTGTTGGATTATAAATTAGTTCTCGAAAAAATCCAATTTGAAAAATTTAAATTTACATGTATTTTAGATACACCTTTTAACACGGCTGCATGATTAGCCGATTTTGTGTAAGGCAAAAAAAAATTAAAAATATCCCTGAAAAATGACAGAACTCGCCAAGGGTGGAACTCGAAGCCATAGAACTCGTTCGGGTGTCGACCGCAAATGACAACAACATTAAGAGTATGTTAAAGCACACGTACCGTCAACAAAATGAGACCGTCACCGACGAGACCGCACCTCAACGTGAGACCGACCGTCACACATCGAGTATATCATATTACATTTGCCTGCTTTTCGTAATTTTAAAATGCCGTTATTTCGACAACTATTGCATAACCCAAAAAAATTTTTATGTTAATAAACTCCTTTAATAAATTAATTTTTTAACTTGTGAAATATAATTAGATAATCTTGAAATGAACAAGTTCAAGTTGAGAAAGCTCAATAAAAACATTATTTTTAAACGTTTTATTAACTTGTTCATTTCAAGATTATCTAATTAGTTAATAAACTCCGAAAATTGTCCTCTTTCCAATGGTCAATAAGAAAAAGTTCAATTCTTGGGATAGAACACGTGACCATAACCATAGTTTTAAACTTAGTTTTAAACTTAGTTTTAAAAAATATTAAAGTGGGCTCCAACAGCAAATGATAGCGGATTTTAGTTTTACCTTACGGATGACTTCTGAGTGTTAGGACCGTTATATTCACCTCCTCGTAAAGTGTCTTGTACGTATCTGTTCGATAACTTTAAAAATGACTTGTAAAAAATTTAGGTAAATTCAAATAAATATATCTGTCTTGTAACTACTTGCAACTTATTACGCATAGTCGATGTTTTCTACGAGATAGTACAATATGCAGTAAGAGATAGCGCTATTATATTCTCAAGATAGGAAAAGATAGTATTTTGGCGTAATTGTGACAGCTGAAGTTTGAAAATTTTTACTGGTCTGAGTACGGTCCTGTGTGAAGTGTATAGTTTTTGAACTGGTTATTTTCGAGGATTGGAGAGAATAGAGAGTTGAATTTCAAAGCAAAACGTATTAAGAGGAGTGAGAAATAAATACAACAAAGAACTGTTGTAAAAACTGCAAACAGAAGCGTTCGTTAACAAAGAACAGCAAAAAGACAATTTTTGGAGGTTAGGTTATCAAGAATTAAATACTTATTTTAGAGTGTTGATAGTAGTGCGAGGGCTTTCGAAGGGTTGACCTGGGCTCAAGTACTGACGCTGACGATAAACATAGAAAAGTCGTTAATATATTACATAAATCGATAATTAAAATAATAGATATTTGAAAGCAACTTTGGTTGCCTAAGTGTCATCAAAAATAAACAAATGAATAATTTTGAATTCAACAAGAAAAGAGCAAATAGTATACCATCCGTCAAGGACTACATCAAAAGGGGAAGAGAGGCATTGAATACAAGTAAAGAAGAAGAGGCTTTTCGAAGAAACAAGAAAACATCCAAATCGCCAAAAAAAGTAGAGGAAGAAGAGAACAAGGAGGAAACCATGAATGAACTAAAGGAAATGATGGCAGGATTGACAAAAATGGTAACTGATGGTAACAACGTAAATAGAGAAATAAAAGAAAAACTGGATGCGATGGAAAAGAACTGGAATGCAAAGGTCCAAGAAATCAAGCAGGAGATCTAAAATTTGACAATTAAGACTAATAAACAGGATGAAAAAATAGCTCTTCTAGAGGAAAAATTGGAAAAGCACGAAAAAGAAAAACGAAGAGAAAACATAATCATAAAAAACCTAACCATGGATGGAAATGTAACCACTAAAAAAGTAGAGGAATTCTTAAATAATAAAATTCAAGTGAATGTGGAGGTGGTGGATGCTTTTAAAGTAGGAAGAATTGCCGAAAGGCAGGTAATTGTAGCAAAGTTGAAAAGCAATACACAAAAGAGACTAGTAATGGAATGTAAGAATAAGCTAAGAGGTACTAATATACGCATTGAAAACGACTTGACCAGCAACGAAAAAGATATACAAAATCAAATATGGTCTTTTGCAAAAATCGAAATGGAAAAGGGTGAAAGAGTAAGAGTCGGGTATCAGAAGATGACCACACAGAACAAAGTATATGTATGGGATAAGAGCGATAACATTCTGAAGATGAAGAATGATCAAGCCCAAACTTCAAAAAACTGACACAGTTGGAAGCAGGAGTATCTGGAACTTCCCAAACAGATGCTCCAAAAAGATACAATGGGGAAAATAGACAGATAGGGCATGAAACTGGAATAAACGAGATAAAACAAACGGTTAAGCAAATACATAGAAAAGAAAACAAACAGCATGGTAAAGAAAATAAAATAGTAAGAGTGGCGACGTGGAATGTAAGAACCCTGTTGAGACCTGGAAAAATGAAGGAAGTCGTTAGGGAGATGTCAAAATATAAAATAGATTTTGCTGCAATACAGGAAACCAGATGGAAAGAAGAGGGAGAGATAAGAAGGGAGGGCTTCGTATTTCTGTACTTTGGGGAAAGTAGACAGGGAAGTAATGGTACGGGTTTCATAGTCATGAAGAGATATATGAGCGAAATATTGCAGTTTAAGCCGATGGGGGGAAGGCTATCATACCTAAGAATTAGAACGAAACCTAACAAATTGTCAATAATAAACGCCTATGCCCCGACAGAAAAAAGCACAGATGAGGAGAAGGAGCGGTTCTATCACGAATTAGAAATGCTATATGAATTGATACCAAAACACGATACTGCGATAATAATAGGTGACTTTAATGTACAGGTAGGAAAGGAGAAACACAATGAAGATGTAGCTGGAAAATACACAATTCATGAAAAAACAATTAATAACGGAAGCAGGCTATGCTGCTTAGCAGCCTCCCTCGACATGATTATCAGTAGTACCAAATTTAAGCATAAGAAACTACACCAGATTACATGGATGTGGCCTGGATGCAATAATGATGAAGGTAACCAAATCGATCATGTGCTTGTGACAAAAAGGCGAGCCACATCAATAAAAGACGTGAGATCGTATAGAGGCGCCAATGGTGACACAGATTACATGCTGGTAATCGCAGAAGTGAAGCAGAAAACAATGGTAGCAGATATAAAGAACCAAGCAAGGAAACGGTTGGCAATAGAGAAACTTAACAATGAAATGTATAAAAAAGAATATGAGGAAATGGTAACTAAGGAAATAGAAAATAAGGAAATAAACAATGATGTAAGATGTGGGACAATATAGCTGATAGTCTAAAAAAAAGTGCAACACAAGTACTAGGCTATGAAAAAACACAAAGAAATGGAAAGCATGGTTCGACGAGGAATGTGAGAAAATGAATAGAATAAAAAAAGAGGCAAGAATTAAATGGCTGAGAAGCAATGAATAAGAACACATGGAGGAATATAAACAGAGACGAACCGAATCAAACAGATTATATAAACGTAAAAAGAATGAATGGGTAGAAGCAATAATGAGAGATATAGAGATAAGTAGTATTAACAAAAATGTAAGAAGTTTTTACAAACAAATTAAGAAAACGAAAAAGAAATATGAGATAAAAAGCAGAGGACTAAAGAACAAGGAGGGTAAACTAGAGAATAAACCGGAAACAATCAGGAAAATATGGGAGAATCATTTCAAGAGACTGTTGAATACACAACAGAATGAGGAAGTAGAACTAAACCAGACTGAAAAAGCACATAACACAGAAGAAATAGATGAACCAACAAACGACGAAATTCTGGAAGCAATGAAAAAGTTAAAAAACCGAAAAACACCGGGTACAGATGAAATTACAGCAGAGATGATTAAGAATGGAGGAGAAAAGGTACATACTGAGATTTTTAAATTAATAAAACAGATATGGATGAAAGAAGAAATGCCACAAAAATGGAAAGAAGGAGTTATTGTAACGATTAAAAAGAAAGGAAATTCAGAGGAATGCGTCAACTACAGAGGAATTACACTTCTGAACATTGCGTATAAGATACTGTCGGCAGTGATACACAACAGACTCACTAAATATGTCAATGAAATAATTGGAAACTATCAGTATGGGTTCAGAAGAGGTAGATCGACAGTTGATGCTTTACACTTGATAAAACAAATACAGGATACATGATACACATAATACATGTTATGTAAATATGAGGATTAATCCACCTCGCCAAAGGGATTTTGTAAGTCCGTAAAGGACAGCTATATTCTAATGTAGAATGTGATGCTAAAAATAATAATTTACAGCTGCGGTCATAATAGTTAAGGCACCCTATAAAATCACGGATTTTTAACCTTTTCAAACCCAGGGTACACACTACAGTGTACTAGCGTTTTATTAAATTATTTTGAAGTTTATGATGACAAACTTATATGTTAGATAGCAATTATTTTTTGAAAAAAAGAAATATTGAATTCCTCGTGGTTCTTTCATTGAAAAATGATTGCTATTTCGCATTTAAGTTTGTCACCAACTTCAAAATAATTTAATAAAAGGTACACACCCTGGATTTGAAAGGGTTAAGTAATAAACTTGACAAAAATATTTTTATTCACAATCAGTTAGTAATCGACACATCCCTGACTTTTAAAAAGTTGGGAAGCTGTTTATTATTTACTTTCACTTGACAACCAATCAGAAAGCTATTTTGTTTTACTTCCCAACCTTAGGGTGGGAAGTGATCACTCCCGACCTGCAATGCCGCATTGTCGGTAGGCAAGAAATGGAACTAACAAAAAATGTGCGTTAATAATAGTATATTACGTGCCGAGGTGGAAAATGCTTCATTACAGTCGAGCGCTAAGTTAGTTGACTAAGGCGCGAAGCGCCAAAGTCAACTCTAAGCGCGAGGCTGGAATGAAGCTTGACACCGAGGTATGTATACAATTTTATTCACAATAAGTTTGTAAATAATTAAAGATCATCAATTTTCATTTTATTAACGCATATTTTTTGTTAGTTCCATTTCTTGCCTACCGACAATGCGACATTGCAGGTCGGGAAGTGATCACTTCCCACCCTAAGGTTGGGAAGTAAAACAAAATAGCTTTCTCATTGGTTGTCAAGTGAAAGTAAATAATAAGCAGCTTCCCAACTTTTTAAAAATCAGGGATGTGTCGATTACTAACTGATTGTGAATAAAATGAAATTTAATGATCTTTAATTATTTACAAACTGATTGTGAATAAAATTGTATACATACCTCGGTGTCAAGCTTCATTCCAGTCTCGCGCTTAGAGTTGACTTCGGCGCTTCGTGCCTCAGTCAACTAACTTAGCGCTCGGCTGTAATGAAGCATTTTCCACCTCGGCACGTAATATACTATTAACAGGTAATTGTAACCTAGATGCAATTATAATGCATAACTTAAAAAACTCGGCACGATGTAAGTTAATATTTTGATCGTTATTCTGCATCTTCCGTACAAATTCGTGAAATCTATTTTTAGTATTATATGAACGGCGATATATAATATTTTCGTCAATTTCGTCTAAGATCAGATAAATATCGTCAATAAGATACATTTTAAAAAATTATAAAATACCCAAAATACACACCATTTATAAATTTTAAGTTAAAATCTCACTTGTAACGTTTTATTTGGTACTCCAAGTGACTTGTAACTTATCTTACCCGTAACTCGTATTTACGAGACGATTGCCGTTATTGGGAGGTGAATATACATTTACGTTATGAGTTCCTTGTAACGCTATTGGCCACTTTACGAGGTGAATATATCGGCCCTTAATAAGTTAATAATGTTGAATTTGCAACACAGCTTTTTATATATGTACCTATTTCTATAAAATATTATTTACGTATATTGATAATAGGTCAATAAAGACTCGAAACGCCGGACAATTTTATTGTTTTAATACTGACCCCTAACTCAACTATATTTTTACTAATACGTATATTTTCTTTGCCTTCGTCGTCGACACTTATGTTCGATAACTATGGTTAACTTTGTTAGGGTAAAGATAACAGTCTTTCCTTTGTCCTTTCTTTTTTTTAATCTTATTGCCCCTCCTTGCAACAGTAGAGACTCCCATTCAAAAATCTTATGTCTAAGTTTGGTTCAATATGATTCAGTTCTTTAAGTTCGCGTCATTTCCAACCAATCAAGAATGAAGCATTATTTATTTCTAAAAGTAATCACTTATTACATTTTTCATTAATTACGAGTTTTTATAAGCAAAACACAAATTTCTACCTAATTAATAACGACAACTAATATTTTGGTCTGTAGTTTTATCAGAAATGGTCAGTATAAATATTTAAGTATAGGTATTAAATCGAATTTTGATCAGTATAAATTATTGTTATGTTGGTCAGTATAAATATTAAAGTTCTAGTGGGCGGCCCTAAATTGAGCACTAGTAATTTCATTAAAAGCCTAACCCTACTCGATGTACCTATTTGTGGTGCCATAGATTGGGCACTAGTAATATCCAATCTAAGTTAATAATCCGGAATCTGTCAGAACCTCACCCACGATTTTAACTTTTTCCTATTGAAAATGGGTAAAAGGACACTTTTCTAAGCATACTAGAACAAAAATTTTGTAGGATAATGCAAAAGTTTTCGAAAAAAAAAATTGATTTTAAAAATGTAAAATTTACATGTATTTTAGATACACGTTTTAACACGAGTACATGATAGGTCGTTGTTGAGTAAGGCAAAAGAATAACGCTGGACGCCTTCGACGCCCTCAGGGTCTATTTTATTTTTTCACCTAACATAACAATTTAAAAATATCCCTGCAGAATGACAGAACTCGCCAAGGGTAGAACTCGAAGCCATAAAACTCATCCGGGTGTCGACCGCGACTGACATCAACATTGAGAGTATATCAAAGCACACATACCGTCAACAAAATGAAGAGCAGAGACTCAACGTTCTAGTTACCGTCACGCATCGGGGTGTATCGTATTACAATCATCTCCCTGCTTTTCGTAATTTTAAAATGACGTTATTTCGACAACCATTGCATAATCCTAAAAATTTTTTTGTGTTGATATACTCAGAAAATTGTCCTCTTTCCAATGGTCAATAGGAAAAAGTTCAAATCGTGGGTGAGGATTTCTGACAGTAACCAATAATCCTTTAGGATTATGTAATTTATTTAGGATTAAGTTAATAATAGTATAGGAATTATAACGTGTAATAAATTATAAAGTAGCAAATATCATAGCGTCGATTGCACATCGAGAGAGTTCCACTATCTTCTTAGTAACACACTTTGTCGTGTAGAACCGGGCTAGGGGCATGGTATAATAAGTTTTAAGGTAGGATATCTAAACACACTAAACACGTTCAAGTTTGCGCAGTGACGTCACACGTGACCAGATTTAAAAGCATAGTACAGAAACGTATACAAATTAATAAAATAATCGATGTTTTTAATTTTATTTTCAATAGAATATTATATAAATTTATTTAAGTAATAAATAACAATTTAAACAATAATTAAAATTGTTACTATGAAAGAATGCATCCATAATAATTGCTTTAATAGTATAACTAAATTTTATATACTTTTGATATAATAATGTTACGAAAGAACGTCTAATTATATTTGATGACTAATGTATGACGTCATGTGTGATGAGTCATGCATGATAACATCATTAGTCATTCAAATAAGACTTCGGTATCAATAGAGAAGCGCAAAGAAGTGACTAGAAATTCCTGGATGGTTATGGAATTTTCTGGAAGGTTGCATTTAAGTATAAATGCAGCGCGATTTCCTGTCACGAATGAATTCCAGTTCGAACGTACATAAATGAACAGTGAACATAAATAAATAGTGAAGTGATAAACAGTATACAGAGTGTTTAAATAAATATAGACCCAGTGTTAAATATAAATTATAGTGTAAATAAATTGTAGTGTAATTAGTGTTAGTGTTAATCTTAGTTTAGTAATTGTTATTAACCGATTCTGTAAATATTTGTATTAGCCCTTTTAGAAATAAATAAACGTTTTTAATTTTCGTTACAATAAAATAGTATAGTCTCAGTTTTCATGATTATTTCGGATTTTTGAAAATTATAACACAATTTTAGATATAATCGAAGTTTTTAATTTTATTTTCAACATAATATAAAACAAATAATAATTTAAATACAGTACAATTTTTATTATCCACCGTTAACTGAAGTTGGAAGCTGTACCTATTGGTTTGGTTACTGTTTTTATAATTTTTCTTTTTTTGTGTAAGAGAAACGTTCAATAAACTCTTATTTAATGATTTTATTTGAAAATAAAGTCTTGACCGAAAAAATATTAACTTTGCTTGTTCAGAACAAGTAGTAACGTAACAAGCTTTCTTTAGCAAATTTTTCAAAAAATTATTAGAAAATTATATTCCATTTCCATTAAATTCTTCAAAGATACGTTCCAAGTTTTGAATATCTTCCATAAACTCATCAGAAGGTATGACTAGACCCCCTTCATTTATGAATTATGTCCATTTAAATGTACTTGTACTTGGACATTCATTAGTTCCTGCCTTTCCTGAATTTCTCTAAAAATCATCATTATTAAAATGTATCTAACAAATCCTTGAATTTTCAACATTAAATTTATTAGACTGATAACACAAATGAATCCATTCAAACCTTAATTCAGGATTGTTACGAGGAAAGCAAAAAAAGACTATTTTTTTCACAAAATATTTAACTTTTGTTATCGGATTTGCAACCAAACACTGCACACCTTATTTTTCCAGTTTATAAATATAAACTGTAATGAAAAACACCCAAAAATAATTTGAAAAAAACACTAAACAAAGTCTTCGCCATAACAATTATGCACAATAAATACTCAACAGGTCACGTATGACGTCAGTAACTCCTCCTACCGTGCGCAGAACTATTTAGATATCCTACCTTAAAACTTATTATACGAACTAATTAGCGAACTAGCGAACGAATTAGCGAATATTAGCGAACTAATTAAGCATAAATGCTTATTTGGTGCTTTTGCCTAGTACATAAAATAATTGCTTATGAATTAAATAAAGAAAAAATAAAATGAAAGAATAAAAAATATTACAAATATTTTTAACACAACTTCTCTCATAAGCCGTACTTGATAAAAATTTTTCGAAAATTAGTTAGGATTGCAATTTATTGTAAAAATGTAAAATCATATAAAGTACTACATTCTAGATAAGTGTTGTACGTTTAATATTTAAAAATGTCATTTTACTGATATCTTGCCATTTTTATAATGTAGAACACCCAAAAATATTTTTCACGAGCCGCCACTGCATTATTAACATGTAAACAAACACACAGAACTAACGTAAAGCCAGCGTAAAGCAAATAAAGAACCAATATGGCGGCGATTGGGTTTCAATGAGCGAGAGAGATTACCCAAGAATGCTATCTCTCTCTGCGCAAGAACATACCTTCTCTAATAGTTCCATGTATTATACCATGGTCTAGGGGAATATTTTTAGTGAATACAGCATTTGTCAAAACGGTTCGGAGCGGAAGAAGAGAATAATCTCCTTCTAACGCAATCCTTTCATTAGCGCCGAATTTCAATAATCATCTTTTACTATAATTCCCTCATCGGAGTCTATATCGTGGGTATTCTGCGAAAATGCATTAAGTCAATAAGCATAGTTTTGACATAATTGGATTTGAAAGTTTGTTTTCTCTGAACATCTTTATGTATTTTTGACTGATAGCAGAAATTATCTTGGTTAGTTGTATAAATATGACTTTAGTTCGTTTTTGCAGTCTATACAACGTTCACCAAGCAAAAACAGAGCATGATTAGCTAACCAAAAAACAACAAAATAATTTTGACTTAATGCATTTTCGCAGAATACCCACGATATAAAGGTAGGATTAAAAACGATTGAGAGAATTAAGCGTCATTCACATCCAAGTAACGTACGTAGCGGACATACAATAACGCGAGGAAAGTTGAAATGCATGGTTTCAAACGCTACCAGTGACATTCGTACAAAACATAGCCAACATGAAGTAACGTAACAAAGACTTCGGTCAGTTCGGTCAACTTCAACTTCTCCGTTATGTTTTCTATGTTTGACCAATGAGATGCGTTCATTTTACAAGGCAACACCTCCGTTTTAAAATTTTAAATTGTAAAGTGAGGTTTACACTTTCCACATTTAAACTTTTAGGTTAAATTAGAGCGTGTCGTGCGTGTGTTTTTTATTGATATTTGGTTAATTATGGTTGACGGAAAATTTATAGATCTGATACATTCGTATCCGTTCCTCTACGATCGTAGAGAAACCGATACCGTAATCAACCGATCGGGAGAAAATACGCGTGCGCGTTCTTCACGTTTCTGTTTTCTATGTTGATGTGAATGACAAGTCATTTACTATGTTTTATACGTTATGTCTTGTATGTCCGCTACGTACGTTACTTGGATGTAAATGACGCTTTAGTGCCCAATTTATGCACGTCTGTTTAAAATGTACTGACCATTTATTTAAAATATCAACCATATTATTTAAAATACTGACCAACTAAATACAAGTCATTAATGACGAAACATTGCTATTTGCGTGTTAATTTAATAAATAATAATTTTTAATTTTTCAAGTTACTACAAAATAAAAATTTTGATTATTAAATACTGTTTTCTAGAAAACTAACGAAAATCCGCACAAATTGTTTTTAAAATGCTCAGAAAATTGTCCTCTTTCCAATGGTGTATAGGAAAATGTTCAATTCGTGAGATAGATTTCGTGACAGTTCCGTTAATAATTTTTTCCTGATTGGTATGATGTGTCTTTCGCCACTCAATAGTACTTGATGCAATTTAAGTTTGATGTTAAATAAATTAGAAACAATTTCAGACTGGCAAACCTTACTAATGAAATCCGTAATTAACAATTGTTTTATTTTTGGTCAAATCTCGCCTCATATGGAGTTAATCGTTTATTAATATCTCGCTGAAATAGGAGCATTCATTCAACATTCAGGATATTTTGTAAAAAATTAAATATTTTTTTAATCCCATATTTTAAAAATAGTGTAAAGTGAAATCGTATAAATAAGATACCGTGTAAATCGGAATATATGTGTACGTACTACTTTGGATTGTTTGTATTAAAGTACGTGTTTTTGTACTTGTGTGTTGCAACTATAATTAAATATGTACAGTTAGTCGCAAAAGAAGTGGGGCACCTAATAAAATTGCAATAATTTGTATGTAATTTAATAATTTGAAACAAAAAGAGCGGTGTTAACTTATTATTTGATAAAGCATATCTTCAGGACACCGAAAACACAAAAAAAGTTTGAAAAAATAAAACTATAAATAAAAATTTTAACGTTGCAGTAAATCAACACTGCAAATAAAGGTTGCAAAAAAAGTGGGACACTGCATAATATGATCTATTAATTCCTTGTAAAAATGACGTCAAATTATCGAAACATAATATAATGCAGTTATTGCACTTCTTCAAAGTCACAATAATTAGTATTAACATTAGTTTGTATTGTAACATTAAACAATTACAATAGAGCCCAAAAATTGTAAACATACTAGTTTTGATTTAAGGCAACTCGTGATATTTTATAACGCCAAAGGTAAATCGCAACGCGAAATTGGTAAATTGCTAAATATAAGTAAGAGTACCGTGGGGCGCATTATAAAACGTTTCAACGTAGAAGACGGAATTGATTTTAAGGAGAAAACTGGCCGTCCACGTAAATTAAATAATCGAGAAGAAAATTATATTGTGAGAAAAGTTAAAAAAAATCCTAGAATTAGTGCACCAAAATTACAAACTGAAGTGTTACATGAACTAGGAAAGAATGTTCATTCTGCTACAATCGGAAGGGTTTTAAAAAGAAAGGGTTATAACGGCCGAGTAGCTAGAAAAAAGCCGTTTATTAGTGAAGTGAATAAGTTAAAACGTATTCGATACGCCAAAGAGTTTCATAACAAGGACGTATCGTGGTGGGACAATGTTATATTTGCGGACGAGAGTAAATACAACATTTTTGGTTCTGATGGTCGAACTATGGTGTGGCGCAAACCAAATACAGAGCTAGATTTGCAAAATTTACGTGGGACAGTTAAGCACGGTGGTGGAAATGTGCTTGTTTGGGGGTGTATTTCGACCAAGGGGGTAGGAAATTTAGTGGTTATAGACGGAATTATGAATAAATATAAATATTTGGAACTTTTACAAAACAATTTGGTGCAAAGTGCTATCAGAATGGGCATTGAAAACAATTTTAAATATTACGAAGACAACGATCCTAAGCATAAATCCTATTTAGTCCAAGAATATTGATTATATAAATGTCCCAAAATTTTACATCCGCTTCCCCAATCCCCCGACCTTAATCCCATAGAAAATTTATGGAACGAATTAGACCGCAGGATAAGAACTACCCCTATAAACACAAAGCAGATGTTAATTCAAAGATTACAAGAGGAATGGGCTGCAATTGATAAAGACTATTTAAAAAAAATAATTTCTAACATGCCCAAACGCTTTAGTGATGTTTTAAAAAGAAAGGGGTACCCAACAAAATATTAAATATCGTGCCAAATTGTTTAAATTCCTTAAAGTAAGTCTTATATTTTGAAGTGCCCCACTTCTTTTGCAACGATTATTTTCAGTGTTGTTTTATTAAAACGCTATTTTTTTTCATTCCTAGTTAAATTTTTTAAACTTTTTTTGTGTTTTCGGTGTCCTGAAGAAATGTGTTAACAAATGATAAGTTAAAACCGCTGGTTTTGTTTCAAATAATTAAATTACATGCAAATTATTAAAATTTTATTAGGTGCCCCACTTCTTTTGCGACTAACTGTATATTTATTTTAAAATAAAATCGACTAAAAAGATCTACTACTCCAAATGAGTTATGAAACTAGCCTACAGAGATCGAACGCTTAGCAAAGATTGAATATTGACTAATAATATAAAATAAAAAGCCCGTTTGATGGTGTTCCTGGTAACACTGGTTTTGTAAGTGGTTGTCACGGAACTTTAGACCTCGTCATAAACTGAATGTGATAAACTAAATGTAGCACAGACAACCGTTTATTTGCATTAACAAATAGAAACGATATGTGTAACAAAGGTTTAAAATTATGACGAGGTCTAAAGTTCCGTGACGACGCGCGACGACTATATGACTGAAACCCATGATACAATAAATTTACAAGGTATGATCCAGCGCAGGTGTTGACTCAGCACGTACATGTGACCATCATGTGATTCCATGTTACTGTGACGTATCTTGGTTTGAACCCTAGCATGCTGTCTGCGTAAGTCGTGGCAAGCTTTTGGGCATCGTATTATATTTAACTTTACGTACGATAGCATTCTAGGGTTAAACAAATAGCGAGAACGACCGGAGAAGGACCGAGTATTGGCGGTCAACTACGGCGTGAATTATTCGATTCTTTATAACCTGTGTGTGTTCACCTGTGCTCTTGAATTGTGTTTTTTATATAATATTTAAAACTTATTAGGAATCATGAGGTGTGCTGTTTTTGGTTGTGAAGTTCGCTATACAAAAGACAGTAATGAGAAGTTATTTCGATTTCCGACCGATGGTGAAATTTGTAAATATTGGTTAATAGCGTGCGGTCGGGAAGACAAGATTAATGTGAAAAGTGCACGAGTGTGTTGGAAACATTTTAAAAAAGAAGATTATCAACGATATTTGAAATATGAACTTTTAAAAATCAGTGTACCAGATCGTTTTCGGCTGCTTAAGCCGGAAGCGATCCTAGTGAAAACTTACCGAACGTAACTTTTTCTTTTGTTGCTGGGTCTAGTACTTCCGAAAGGCAGGAGCAGTTGGATAAAAGAAATCGGTTTAAATTGGTCGATCGTCTTTTAAAGGAACGGATGTTGGAACGGACTATTCAAATAATGTAAGTATTTTATGATAAATAAAATTGAAAAAATGACAAAGCTGTGTAAGTGCACTAGGTACACGTAGTATTTAAAAGTTTTGTTACGTAGTTAGATTATTTTTTACACAACTTTTAGAACACAAAATTTTAAAAATATTTATCATTATTTAATGGCAAGTTGTGCATTTTTGTCTCAGTGACCAATCAAAATAGCTTACATTATAAATTCTTTAGAAATACGGATGATGGTGGTGGTAGTAGTAGTAACTCTCCGGGAGGTGAAAGTATTATTAATGTAGAAGATAACGTAGACAATGTAGAAGATAACGTAGATAATGTAGATGAATATCCTAATATTTCGACTCAAGATACAGGGTAAATTCTTAGTTATTCCTAGTATTATGAGTAGTAATGTTAACATATTTTCTAAATATTGTCTTTCAGAAGTAACACGGAAGTCGATACTCGAGATCACATTATTGCAGAATTAAATAAGAATAATGCAGAATTCCATAAGAATAATGCAGAATTAAATAAGAATAATGCAGAATTAAATAAGAATAATGCAGAATTAAATAAGAATATAGCAGAATTAAATAAGAATAATGCAGAATTAAAAAAGAACAATGCAGAATTAAAGAAGAATAATGCAGAATTAAATAAGAGTAATGCAGAATTAAATAAGAAAACCAAATTTTTGGAAAGTGAAGTTGAAGCGACGAAGAAATTATTTTCTTCAAACAACATGAAAAAGCTTAAGAATCCCAATGCACGTCCACGATGGTCAATTAAAGATGTTTCAAAAGCAATTGTCATCTATTCAGCTGGTCCTTGATCTTACAGATTGCTTCTAAAAAATGGCTATCCTTTTCCAGCTGTATCAACACTACGATCTTGGTTGAAAAATATTAAAATGTCACCAGGTATCTTGAAACCTGTATTCGATATCATAAAATTGACTGATATGAATGAGATGGACAAAGTATGCATATTGTCGTTTGATGAGATCAAGATTCGAAAGGTATATTTGTACGACAAGGCTAACGACGAAACTTTAAAGCCATACAGTTATGCACAAGTGTTTATGTTAAGGAGACTATTTTCAAATTGGAAACAACCAATCTTCTACGATTATGACTGCAAGACAACCAAAGATCTATTATTTAAAATAATAAATTATGTTGAAAATTCAGGTAAGCTTCAACAACAATCTGTTTACCTTACCACTTTTAATTGTTTTATTTTATAGGTTTCCAAATTGTAGCTATGGTTAGCGATCTTGGTGGAGGAAATAGAAGCGCACATACCGAATTGCAAGTAAACCCCGAACAACCTTGGTTTAAAAATCCTTCAAACGACCACAGAATTTACGTTTAGCTGATGTCCCCCATCTTATTAAATTGATCAGAAATCATTTTGTTGATAGTGGCTTTATAATCAACGGCAAAGAAATAAACAAAAATGTTATAGAAAAGTTTCTCGATGTCACTAGCAAGTCTGATTTAACTATTACGCATAAAATCTCTAAAGCAACTCTAAACGTCAAGAACGCTAGTAGACAAAAAGTAAAATTCGCCACAAAATTATTTTCGCACACTATTTCTTGTGCAATTACAAGATGTGGAATGAATGGTGACTTGGAAGGTCATAATTGGGTTGAATGTGCAGAATTTTTTAAATTAGTAAGTATTTACTAAACATTTTTTTTGATATTCCTCTTTCCACTTTTACTCAATTTATTTAATGTTAAAATAAACTTAATAAATATATTTACGTACTAGAGACATTTATTGAAATTATCTTTCAATATTACTCTAATTTTAAACTAGGTAAACGAGTGGTTCGATTGCTTAAATGTGCGAGTTCCACAACCAGATAGTCGGGAGAGGAAACATGCGTATGGTTTGTCGCTTGAAGTTCAGAACAACATTATAAATAATATGACCAATGTAATGAATAATTTGAGGGCTAAAGGCAAGTCTTCTCTTCTGCCATTTCAAAAAGGTACATTTTAATATTAAATTTAATAAAGTAAATATTCATAATTATAAGTTATTTATTACAGGAGTTATAATGGCAAACAGAGCGTTGCAATTGCTATTTGAAGATCTCAAGGAAAGATTTGGAACTAAATATATTTTAACATACAGACTTAATCAAGATGTGCTGGAAAACTTTTTTGGAGCTATACGAGCTAAGGGAGGCCTTCATGACCATCCAGATCCTCTGGATTTTAGATATCGGTTGCGGTCTTATATAATGGGCAGAAACGAAGGGTCACTTTCAACATATGGTAACGTAGAAGAGGATGGTACGCCCGATTTACCCACTGCAGAGCCTACTTTAGGTGCAAAATTTTTCAACACCGTTCTTAATGAAGAGGTTGAAATACGGCAAGATGAAGAGTCCGATTGGATTGAATTAAAAGACGTTGTCTATGACGGTTTGGAACATTTGGCTGGTTACATTTGCCACAAACTGAAAGAGCCAAGCAGCTCAATAACAAGTGCTAATGTGTCATCTTACTCTTGGGTTGACCATTGCAGTGAAGGTGGCTTAACTAAACCGTCATCAGATTTCATGACTAAAATGGAAGAATTGGAAGCAATTTTTGTTAATGTTAATGCCGACAGTGTTTTAATTTCAAAAAATTATCTAAAAAACTTGTTAGAAAGAAGCAGTCATGTAGAATGTTCTGAAAATGCCAAAAAATTATTTTTTAGATCGAGGATGTTTTTTAGATTGCGGCAATTAAATAAGGAGTTAACAGATTCTTTCATTAGCAAAAAAAGGAAATTGAATAAGGTTACAAAATAAAATTTTGTGTTAAATCTTTTTGTGATTATTGAAATCAAGGGTGTATATGGAGTGTTGCAAGCGAACATACAGCCTCTCACACTCAATAGTCAACCTCACCTTCACGGTACACTCGGTTTTAACTAACGAGGCTCTGACGACCGAGTATTGGCGGTATAACCATAACAACATAACAGGAACATCTACAGGAAATGGTAGATAAAATAGGATGATGATTTCAATAATGGACTCTTCCTTTTGAATTTATGTTTTATTTGAAATAAAAATAAATATTATGATTATGATTTTATACTTGCATTATGTGTTTTATTTCAATAGTTATGATTTTAAGTAAAAATATATATATATATGTATATAATTATTATATTATAGGGAATAAAAGTCAACATTCAATATTATCTCTCTTGAATTTATGATTTATTTGAATAGTTGTAATAAATTTTTTCTATTTTAGTGCATTATTTAAATATATTTTATGATTTTATACTCCTATTATGTGTTTTATTTCATTACTTGTGATTTAGTAAAAAATAATTACACGTTTTCATTATTTCGCGAACACCGCTACAATTTGAATTTGAATCAAACCAAGATACGTCATAATGACGTAGTGCGCCAAACGGACGAAAATAGGTTACAAAGATATCATACCTTGTAATTCATTGTATCATGACTGAAACCCATGATACAATGATTTACAAGATATGATATTCCGCGAACCTATTTTCGTCCGTTCCGCGCATGACGTCATGCGGAGGTGAAACACATATTAAATTCAAATAGATATTAGGCAAATAATGAAAATGTATGATTAGTTTTTACTTTAAACCATAAATATTGAAATAAAACACATAATAGGAGTATGAAATCATAATATATATTTAATAATACGAAAAAATTTATTACAGCTATTCAAATAAATCATAAATTCAAGAGAGAAATATTGGAAGTGTTGACTCGTTAAGTCTACTTTAGTAAGCACATAGATAATTATTTATGTAGAGACATACCGAATTTTCTATTCTTTGTCTTTTTAAGTTTGATATTGCCATATTCTTCAAATTTGAATTTTTTCTATGCTTTATTGGAAATTTAGTAGCGAGAAATTTTAACAATTAATAGAGCTAAGTAAATATAATCTGAAAACATGTCCAACTCATTTTTGAACAAAAGTGGACTTTAGGAAACTGGAACAAATTTTTGCAATGGACCACCTCATATAATATATTCATTTTATTTTTACTTTAAATCACAACTATTGAAATAAAACACATAAAGGAAGTATAAAATCATACAGCCTTATGCATAGTCATCTAAGTAGCTACTAAGTACATTAAGTAGCTACTAACGCGGTCAGGTAGTAGTGGAGCATGCAACTTGTATGCATAGACGAGTTAAAAGGGTACTAACCATAGTAGGACTACTAAAATCGTTGGTTTGCTACTAAATATTTAGTGAGGGTTTTGAGCATGTTTAAGACCATTTTAAGGTTACTTTTTACAAAGAACAGACAATTTTGAAAATTATATTTAGTCATAATATACCATATTATGCATAATATATTAATTTTTAACTTGTGATAAAAAACATTATCAAATATTGTTTAGTATTTATTAGTTAACTTGTTCAATTATAAATTATTGAATTTATTCTTATTATACATAAAATAAGTATTTAATGTAATATTTTTAAGTGGGAAAATGCTGAATTATAAAACTAATTAAATTAATTAAATACAAAATTCGTTTAAAAATAATGAAAGATTGTATAAATGTTGATGAAGAAATCGAAGAAATTCAAATAATTCAAGATATTATTCTAAATTTAAATAGGAGGCCAAAAGTATATGTGAATCATATAAATCCTTTGGTTTATTATAACAATGTACTTGCCAAGGGTAAATAATATTAAGCTGTTTTTAGGTACCTGTTTTAGGTAAAAATAATTATTTTTAAGTTGTCGGCTGTCAATTTGCGGTGTTGCCAATTAAATATTTCAAAAACCATACTTTAGTATTCTATCAACTAAAAGGATACTAACTTTCTTTTTAAAAGAACTATGCATAACAAAATTTTACTAGCTTCTAGAATGCTATTAACTAGTAGCTACTAATTCATTTTAAAACCATTTTAAAAGTACGACTATGCATAAGGCTGATAATATTTATTTAGTAATACTGTTCAAATAAAACATAAATTCATAAGGAAGAGCCGATTCTTCTCCTTCGATAGTAGGAGTTCTATTATTTGATCTACCATTTCCTGTAGATATGTTGTTATGGTTATGGTTATATATCTACCTGAAGCAACTTTGGTTTAGATAAGTATTTATTAACAATTTTGTTTACATTAATATAATCTCAACGTTCTTGGGAAATATTAAGTTGAAGTGTACTATTAAAAGAATTCGAATGTTGTGTTTAAAAATATATTAAAAGGGTTCTTATTCTCAGTGGCGTGACTTAAGTGTAAATATTTTGTTAGTAAATAATTTTGTAAAACTACGTTAGTCGATTAAAATAAAATGAAATTTGTCATAACATAAAATGTAATTTATCATAACTTAAGCCACCTTCACTGCAATGATCAACCCAAGAGTAAGACGACACATTAGCACTTGTTATCGAACTGTTTGTATCTTTCAGTTTGTGGCAAATGAAACAAGCCAAATTTTCCAAACCGTCATAGACCGGTCTAGGACGTTTTGGCGCAGCCGTTTTGACGCGACCGTTTTGGCGCAGCCGGTTTGGCGCAAAGACGGTTTGGCGCGAGCCGGTTTGGCGCAAGCCCGTTTTGGCGCGAGGACGTTTTGGCGCAAGCCGGTTTGGCGCGAAGACGGTTTGGCGCCAACCAGTCTGGCGCGAGCCGGTTTGGCGCGAGCCCGTTTTGGCGCGAGGACGTTTTGCCGCGAAAATTATAAAATACTTTTATAAGACGAAATCGTTATAGAAGTAGCTTAGTTTTATTAATTATGGTTAATTAATTATTAATTAATCAATGAACTTAATTAATAAAATAAATTTTCACAAAAAATAAAAATTTTCTGAATTTAATTTTTTGTTTTGTAGCTGCCTTGTTTATTATTTTCTGATTTTCTGTGAAATGTATTGGTGTTTCAAAAATTTTTACTAGAAAACAGTTGTAGTCCGTTAAAGTCTCCTATCCGGAATAGAGAGTTAAGCCTGTTTGACAGGACGTTAAATTTTACATAAAATTTACATGTAAATTTTTATAAAAATATTTAACACCGTTGCATACAGAAAATTTATCAGCAAATGCAAGCGCAAAATTAAAATTTTACTTCAGGGGCGTCAGTAAAGTATAATCCATACATTATATAAAATAGTATTTGTTAAAACCAATTATAAGTAGGTAAATCTGAGCCGTTCGTCGAATTTGGATTTCTGACCAGATGTTTGGTTTTTTTTTAATTTTGAAAGAGCTTAATTAAATACTTCTTTTGAATCTTATGAATTTTGAATTTATAAATTTCAAATTTTTACTAACGACGGCATTATTTAAGTTGTACAGGTAAATGTTTTAAATAAATTACTAAAAGCACGCATTTGTATTACAAAAATTATAATGTTTACGTTGGTACCAGTGCCGTAACTACAAAATTTGAGCCCGTGTTCAAAGTTCGTCGTGGGGACGTTAAATTACGTCGTTAAATTACGTCACTTTTTATCCATCTGAGCAATTATTAGTTATTATTAAAAACGTTCACTTTAAATTTTTGTTCATTACTTTTAATTTGAAAATGATTCTTTATCTCATCAAAAAATAATTTTTGTCTTCTCATTCTTTTTTCTGAAAAATCTGCTTTTATTTGCCACCGGTTACCCAAATTATTGCTTTAGTTGAAAAGAATTTTTGATTCCAGCACAATTAAAAGGTTACAAAGGTTTCTAAATAATTTTTTAATGATTTTGCTTTACTGATTTCATTTTTATCCAACGATGTTAATAATAAATTAGTTAACATTTTTATTACATCTAAGTAAACTATGAAAAATTCTTAAAATATATGCACAAAGGAATTTTAAAATTTGGAAAACTTCAGGTAGCTAATCTCAAAGGGATAAGCGTTGCCTAAGTTAGGTAATATCGGATACAGGGTACTTGCATTGTTGCATTCTATCGACAAATTTAATAATCTATTTAACAATTATGTCATATTGTATTATTTCATTGAAAATCATCTGTTATAATCATTTACGTTTCTACAAAAAATTATTAATATAATTATAATATAATTGCTAATAAATAAATACATAATAAGCCAGTATAGTATCAACGTAGCGATTCCTAAAGTGTACCTTACCAAAATTCAAGTTAGATTTTTAAAAATTAAATGTTTGTAATTATTATTTGCGCCAAAACGGCCTCGCGCCAAACCGGCTCGCGCCAAAACGGTCTCGCGCCAAACCGGCTTCGCGCCAAACCGGCCTCGCGCCAAACCGGCCTCGCGCCAAACAGCCTCGCACCAAAACGGTCTTGCGCCAAACCGGCCTCGCGCCAAACCGGCATCGCGCCAAACCGGTCCGCGCCAAACCGGCTGCGCCAAACCGGCTGCGCCAAAACGGTCGCGCCAAAACGTACCATCCCGTCATAGACAATGTCTTTTAGTTCAATCGAATCAGGTTCTTCGTCTTGCTGTATTTTAACCTCCTCATCAAAAACTTTGTTGATAGGCTGCACTATCAACAAAATGATTTCTAATCAATTTAATAAGATGGGGGACATCAGCGAAAACATAAATTCTATGTTCGTTTGCAGGATTTTTAAACCACGGTTGTTCAGGTTTTACTTGCGATTCAGTATACGAGCTTCTATTTCATCCACCAAGATTACTAACCACACTTACAATTTGGAAACCTATAAAATGAAACAATTAAAAGTGGTAAGGTAAACAGATTGTTGTTGAAGCTTACCTGAATTTTCAACATAATTTATTATTTTAAATCCTTGGTTATGTTGCAATTATAATCATAGAAGATTGGTTGTTTACAATTTGAAACGAGACCCTTAACATAACTACATACTTGTGCGTAACTTGATTGCTTTATTTTTGTAATATTGCAACGAAATGACCACTTTAATTTTGAATATAAAGAATAGAATGTATCGTAATTTTGTAATTGTTCTCTTGATTTGATAAGTGTATTTCACGTTAATCTGTATAAATTATTGTTTATACAGAGTTTATTATTATATCACAACAAAAAAACAGTTTTTTAAAACTTCACTGAACTTAACATACGACGTTACTATGTACCACAAACCTAACATTTGTTTGTTTGCGGGCCGTCTACGTCACAGCAAAGTTCAACATGGCGCCCAGTATGCGCAATATCATATCTTGTAAATTCATTGTATCATGACTGAAACCTATACTAAACTCATGAAACAATAAATTTACAAGGTATGATCCAGCGCAGGTGTTGACTCAGCACGTACATGTGATCATCATGTGACTCCATGTTACTGTGACGTATCTTGGTTTGGATATTAACCCTAGCATGCTACCTACGTAAGTCGTGGTAAGCGTTGGGGTATCGTATTATATTTAACTTTACGTATAATAGCATTGTAGGGTTAAACAAATAGCGAGAACGACCGAGTATTGGCGGTCAACTACGGCGGGAACCGCGGGAACTATTCGATTCGATTCTTTATAACCTGTATTCTTGATTTGTGTTTTTTTATATAATATTTAAAATTTATTAGGAATAATGCGGTGTGTTGTGTTTGGATGTGAAGTTTGGTATATAAATAAAAGTGATGTGAAGTTATTTCGATTTCCGACTGATGGTGAAATTTGTAAATATTGGATAATAGCGTGCGGCTGGGAAGACGAGTTTAACGTAGAAAGTGCACGAGTGTGTTCAAAACATTTCAAAAAAGATTACCAAAGATATTTGAGATACGAGCTTTTAAAAAGTAGTGTACCAGATCGTTTTCGGCTGCTTAAGCCGGAAGCGATTCCTAGTGGAAACTTACCGAAAGTAACTTTTTCTTTCGTTTCAGGATCTAGTAGGTATACTTCCGAAAGGCAGGAGCAGTTGGATAAAAGAAATCGGTTTAAATTGACTGATATGAATGAGATGGACAAAGTGTGCATATTGTCGTTTGATGAAATCAAGATTCGAAAGGTATATTTGTACGACAAGGCTAACTACGAAACTTTAAAGCCATACAGTTATGCACAAGTATTTATGTTAAGGGGACTATTTTCAAATTGGAAACAACCAATCTTCTACAATTATGACTGCAAGACAACCAAAGATCTATTATTTAAAATAATAAATTATGTTGAAAATTTAGGTAAGCTTCAACAACAATCTGTTTACCTTATCACTTTTAATTGTTTTATTTTATAGGTTTCCAAATTGTAGCTATGATTATCGATCTTGGTGGACGAAATAGAAGCGCACATACTGAATTGCAAGTAAACCCCGAACAACATTGGTTTAAAAATCCTTCAAACGACCACAGAATTTACGTTTTCGCTGATGTCCCTCATCTTATTAAATTGATTAGAAAGCATATTGTTGATAGTGGCTATATAATCAACGGCAAGGAAATAAACAATAATGTTATAGAAAAGCTTCTTGATGTCACTAGCTAGTCTGATTTAACTATTAGGCATAAAATCTCTAAAGCAACTCTAAACGTCAAGAACGCTAGTAGACAAAAAGTAAAATTCGCCACAAAATTATTTTCACACACTATTTCTTGTGCAATTACAAGATTTGGAATGAATGGTGATTTGGAAGGTCATAATTGGGTTGAATGTGAAGAATTTTTTAAATTAGTAAGTATTTACAAAACATTTTTTTTTATATTCCTCTTTCCACTTTTACTCAGTTTATTCAATGTTAAAGTAAACTTAATAAATATATTTACGTATTAGAGACATTTATTGAAAATATCTTTTAATGTTACTCTAATTTTAAACTAGGTAAACGACTGGTTCCATTGCTTAAATGTGCGAGTTCCACAATCAGATAGTTGGGAGAGGAAACATGCGTATGGTTTGTCGCTTGAAGTTCAGAACAGCATTATAAGTAGTATGACCAATGTAATGAATAATTTGAGGGCTAAAGGCAAGTCTTCTCTTCTGCCATTTCAAAAAGGTACATTTTAATATTAAATTTAATAAAGTAAATATTCATAATTATAAGTTATTTATTACAGGAGTTATGATGACAAACAGCGTTGCAATTGCTATTTGAAGATCTCAAGAAAAAATTTGGAACTAAATATATTTTAATGTACAGACTTAGCCAAGATGTGCTGGAAAACTTTTTTGGGGCTATAAAGCTTGTTTTAGACTACACGAAATCTTGAAGGAAATCTTGAACAAATTTTAAAACAATCTAAATTGCGTAGTATCAAACAGCAAATTGCTTCAAAAATTGTTTTGCTTTGTGAAATGGCGTGCAAAATAGAATAGAATAGAATAGAATAGAATAGAAATAGAATTTTGAAACAATTTACTAAGCAATCTGTCAATCTTCAGGCATGCGCTATACAGAAGTGTCCGTTGGTTATGTTGTGTCGTTTTATTAAATATTTATTGTAAATAACCACTAACGAGAGTACTACACTCGTCAACATTAGTTCTTGTATTTTCATGATTGTAGTGTATTATTGTATCACCATCAAACTAATAATAATAACATAACTTCCACGAAATCTATTAATTTCTAGCGAACTGCGCAGAATCGTAAAAAAAATATTGTTTCAAAGATTGTACAGTATCATACAGGTTGATATCGAAGACAAAGCAACTTCTTGTTCAATATATTGGACAATTTATTATTTCAAATCTTTTTCAATATTTAGTGTAGTCTACAAAACAAGCTTAAGAGCTAAGGGAGGCCTTCATGACCATCCAGATCCTCTGGATTTTAGATATCGGTTGCGGTCTTATATAATGGGCAGAAACGTAGGGTCACTTTCAACATATGGTAACGTTGAAGAGGATGGTACGCTCGATTTACCCACTGCAGAGCCTACTTTAGGTGCAGCATTTTTCAACACCGTTCTTAATGAAGAGGTTGAAATACGGCAAGACGAAGAGTCCGATTGGATTGAATTAAAAGACGTTGTCTATGACGGTCTCGAACATTTGGCTGGTTACATTTGCCACAAACTAAAAAGGCCAAGCAGCTCAATAACAAGTGCTAACGTGTCGTCTTACTCTTGGGTTGACCATTGCAGTGAAGGTGGCTTAACTAAACCGTCATCAGATTTTATGACTAAAATAGAAGAATTGGAAGCAATTTTTGTTAATAATAAGAAATAAATAGTTGTGAGATAGAGGTCTACTACCGATGTCCTGCTACAAATTTGTATTTTGAAATTCATCTACTTTGTAGATTATAACGACCTCTATCTCAACTATTTATTTCTTATTCTTAGTTTTTACGGTCGACAATTAGGATTTTTGAAATTTCATTTCATTTACCGTTAATTTTTGTTAATGTTAATGCCGACAGTGTTTTAATTTCAAAAAATTATCTAAAAAAGTTGTTAGAAAAAAGTAGTCATGTAGAATGTTCTGAAGATGTCAAAAAATTATTTTTTAGATCGAGGATGTTTTTTAGATTGCGGCAATTAAATAAGGAGTTAACAGATTCTTTTATTAGCAAAAAAAAGGAAGTTGAATAAGGTTACAAAATAAAATTTTGTGTTAAATCTTTTTGTGATTATTGAAATCAAGGGTGTATATAGAATGTTGCAAACGAACATACAGCCTCTCACACTCAATAGTCAACCTCGCCTTCATGGTTTACTCGGTTTTAACTAACGAGGCTCTGACGACCGAGTATTGGTATAACCATAACAGGAAATGGTAGATAAAATAGGATGATGATTTCAATAATGGACTCTTCCTTTTGAATTTATGTTTTATTTGAAATAAAAATAAATAATATGATTATGATTTATACTTGCATTATGTGTTTTATTTCAATAGTTATGATTTTAAGTAAAAATATATGTATATAATTATTATATTGAATAAAAGTCAACATTCAATATTATCTTCTTGAATTTATGATTTATTTGAATAGTTGTAATAATTTTTTTCTAATTTAGCGCATTATTTAAATATATTTTATGATTTTATATTCCTATTATGTGTTTTATTTCAATATTTGTGATTTAGTAAAACATAAATTTGAATCAAACCAAGGTACGTCATAATGACGTAGTGCGCCAAACGGACGAAAATAGGTTTCAAAGATATCATACCTTGTAATTCATTGTATCATGTACTAAACTGGTGTGATCAGAAGATGTCCAAACATAGTAGGTGTCCGTTAGCCTTATAGCAAACGGTATAAACCGATGAGTAAATATTGCAAATAAATTGTGTAAACATGGTTGGAATTCCAGCAGTGTAGAATAAGGCTTAAATCGACTGCACTGCTATGATCTAAAAGCCTAAGTTACACCTTGGGATTCTACTCGGGGAACGCATTCTCTATACTCGCCAACACACATTGGCTAGCGTGGAGTTTTAAACCCTATTAACCTCTCAAATAAGAATAAGAGAAGCCTACATTCAGAAGTGGGTAAATACATGCTAAGAAGAAGGTTGGAATTCAATGATATTTACCCCTTTATAAAAACTGCTATTAACCCACTATGTAGCGCTAGTGCCATAGGAATCGAAAAATTTTACCCACAGCGGGAATTTCGGCTAGTATTTAATGTAAGTTTAACTTTTAATAATTTTGAAGTACCCACTTACGTTTGATAATTCTGTGGCTGTGGAGTTGTACATAATAATTTATTTTGTTGCCTAGTAATTTTTGTACCGAATACTCCATATCCAAATCCATATATTTCGTCTTCTTCTTTGTCGCTTAAACAACTTGAAGGCTGAAATTAAGATATTTTATTAATAAAAAGTAGCTAGTTTAAACTAGTGAAATCTTTAAGATTTAAAGAAACAGTAAGAATGGAAAAAATAGTAGGTATATTGAAATAATTACTTGTTTTAAATAAGGTACATAGTATGTACTAGATTAGATTTGATCAAACTATTTGTTACTCAAATTTTAATTGTTATAGGCACGAACCGAAATATTAATGATAAAGGTTTTAAAAATCCACCAATAAAATGAATCCAAATATTTCAGAAAAATAAAATAAAATCTTTACATTTAATTTCGTATAAGCCAAACTTAACAAAGAAAACTTAAGTAAGATTGGTCCTGGAAGCACATTAATAGGTAGAAGTCTCTTGTTCTAATGTAAATAGACACTGGAAGATTCGGAATAATTTTTAAATTCAATAATCTTAGATTGAACAAGTTAATTAATGTTTCAAGTTAACTTATGTTTATTGTTAAATAATGATTTATTATTAAGCTTTTAACGTAGGTTAACGTTTTCATCAGAATATTTTTAATACAATGTTTATATGGAAACCGAATAATAACGTATTGTCATTTGAACAATCTATGATCTAAAATATGTGATTGTATGATAAGGAACAACCTGCAGTAAGTTTCCTTCAAAGTAGGAAAAACTTAACACCAATACGTGAGGGTAATTAGACGAGTAGATGGCTGTATATATTGCTCAAACCATCTATATCAGTTTTCCTATTCATCGAATTCTTTTCTCTTTTGATGCTTATCATTGCGCGAAGAATTCTTTCTTTATAATTAGTAACAGATTTAATAATTTTAGCGTTTTCAAAATCTGCATCGTGTCCATCGACTAATATATGTTTTACAATTGCAGTAGACTCCGGTTTATTACAACAAACAGTTGAGATATGACCACTCATTCTTTTGTGCAGCCATTGGTTCGTTTGTCCAAAATATTATTAATATTAAGTAGCGTTACATTCCGAAGAATTGAGCTGCCCCTTGGAGCTTACAAAATCCTTTTTTGAGGGGAATTGGTCCTCTTACAACTTAAAGTAATACTCTCATTTTCTAAAGGTTGTGATGTTTTTTCGCTTCATTTATTACGCCTTTCCATCTCACTCTGTCGTTTATCAGCTGTGTCCATTCGTTTATACCCATCTTCTTTAGGTCATCCACCACGCAGTCCCACCATCTCAATTTAGGTCTTCCTTTGAATCTCTTTCCATCTAGTCTCCACGTTTTCAACACTTTCATCGGTTCATCATCACTGCTTCTCATTACTTGTCCCAGCCATTTAATTCTTTGCAATTTCATGACTCTCACAATGTCCTCTCCTGTCATTTCGTCTCAAATCTCGAAATTCATTTTCGGTCTGAACTCGCCCTCTACTTCGTTTGCTCAAGATTGTTCTTAGAATTTTTCTTTCGAAGATTCTCAACATCTCTTCCTCTCTTTGCGTAATGCATATGACTTCTGATGCGTATGTGAGTACAGGTCTTATCAAAGCTTTATATATTCTAATTTTTGTGTTCTTTGCTATTCTTTTATCTTTCAAAACAGTTCTATTTACATAATAAGACTTATTCGCTGACTGTATTCTTGCCTTCACTTCTGTGCTTCTATTGTTTCTACTATTTATTTCAACTCCGAGGTAGTTATATTCTCTCGACTTTCTCGAAATTGTGTTCTCCAAACTTTATCGCGCTTCTAGTATCGTTTGATGTTCTTACGCGTTTCATATAATTCGTTTCGTTAGCGTTTACTATTAATCCCATTTCCGTTGCCGCCTTTTCAATAGTTTGGAACACCTTTGTCATACCTTTTTCTATTCTTGAAACTATTACCCCGTCGTCCGCATAAGCAATCAATTGTGTCTCCTTATTTATTATTGTTCCGTTGCAATGAGTTTGTTTAATTATACTTTCGAGTGCAATATTAAACAGATTTGCAGACAGTGCATCGCGTTGTCTTACACCACAGTTCGCATCAAAGTTATCTGTCTCTCCTTCTCACGATTACTGATGTTTGTACAAGCGTCATTCAAACCAGTCTTATCAATTTAGATGGTATTTTCCATTTCTGCATTATTTTCACCAGCTGATACCTCTTCACCCTGTCGAAGGCTAGCTTAAAATCAACAAATAGCATATGAATATCCATGTCGAATTCGTAAATTTTCTCTTTTGTGCAGCCATTGGTTCGTTTGTCCAATATATGGCAATTCTTACATTCAACCTTATAGATTAGATCTGATGTTTTCTTTGTTGAAACGGGATCTTTTAATTTAGTATACAGCTGTTTAATGTTATTGGTTGATTTAAATGTTATATTAATTTTGTGGTTTTTTAAAATTCTCTTCAGTTTTTCACTTAGTCCTTTGACATAAGGCATAACAGCAAAATTGGATGTTTCTTTATACTGTTACCATTATAAAGTTTGTTAACACGATCTTTAATAATTTTCTTTACCTAGGGTCCAGGGAATCCATTTTTAAGCGCTCTTTAGCTATTTTTAAAGTTTGCTTTCTGTAGTCTCCATGGGTTAATTTTAGCGATCTATCCACGACGCCTTTTGTGATGGTAAGGGTTAAAATTGCGATATCTTCCTGACCATGTCTGTTTTTGGGTCCACTTGTATTTCAAGACTTGTATTTCGTAACATACATTAACTGTATCTCCAGGAAAGTTATTTTATTATTTTATAAAATTAATTTTTACATATTACATGAAATTAAAAAATAATTTAATTCACAACTTACATAAAATGGTTCAAAAACTATTTAAATGAATGATATAGCTTGCTACATAACAAAACATAAAAGTTAACAGTTTATGTAGCCAGCTATATCATTCATTTAAATAGTTTTTGAACAATTTTACTTAATTCAACCTTAACCATTTTATGAAAGTTATTTTATTTTGTTCTTCTGTTTCGATAGTGTACTGGGTTACTGTCGGACAACGTTCACCTCGAATATCAAAATTTCAACTTCACTATAAGAAAGAGAACAATTTTCTGAATATAATGCAACAAAAATTTCGGAGGTCTATGCATTCGTTTTCGAAAAAACGGCAATTTAAAGTTATTAAAAGCAAGTAGTTGTAACCCGATACACCCTGTTGCAACGAGTCGCGTCGCGGTAAACTAGCACGTCGAGCCCCTGCTCTTCATTTTGTTGACGGTACGAGTGCTTTGATATACTCTTAATGTTGTTGTTAGTCGCGGTCGACACCCGAACGAGTTCTGTGGTTTCGAGTTTCACCCTTGGCAAGTCCTGTCGTTCTTCAGGGATATTTTTAAATTAATCAATAGATAAGTGGTTTAAGTAGTGTAACTCGATATTAATCATATCAAAAATTTTAGCATAAACCAAAATATGCACAAAACACTTTTTCGAAACTAAAATGTTTAAGTTATCACAATATTATAAATACACTATATGTATTGTCGTGTTTCGACAAATAAAATTTTCCAATATTTTCTAAAATAAATAATTTTTACATAAATAAAATCAAATTTTCGTATACAATAGTTAATCAAAATCAAAATAAAATTCCTTTCGTCGTCAAATAAATGTTTTCAAAACTAAATAAAATTTAAACTTTTTCAATTAAATCAAATAATGTCAAATTAATCAAATTAAATTTACCTCTACCCTGTAGTAAATTACACATAGTTACTCTATTTTTTAAAATTATCCCCTCCTCTTACCCCCTCCACTTTTTCTCTTGCAATTTGTCGAAAAATACGGAATTTTCTCGTTTCTCCTTCTAGTTCATCGCCTGATGATGCCATAATATGGTGAAAACGTTTACGATAATATACATACAGTGTATTTGAGGCCGTGAGAGCAAAAGTGGTGTAACCCCAAATATAACCATTTGAGATATTCAAACTTTTAATTTATCCACTTTATCAAATATTTCTTGTAAGCTTATTATTTTGCTTTATATGCACCAACGTCGACTTCAATTGTTATAATAATAACATTTTACATTTAAATGCTGTATATTTTGTTAAAAATAGATAAATAAAGATCGACTATCTCCAATAGTTTTATTTGGGGTTACACCACTTTTGCTCTCACGGCCTCATTTATATATTGTGATAACTTAAACATTTTAGCTTCGAAAAAGTGTTTTGTGCATTTTTTTAGTTTATGCTAAAAATTTTGATATGATATTTTTAAATTGTTTTGCCTTACACAACGGCTAATCATACAGCCGTGTTAATAGGTGTATCTAAAATACATGTAAATTTTATATTTTTAAAATCGATTTTTTCGAGAACTAATGCATAAACCTCCGAAATTTTTGTTCTAATACGCTTAGAAAAGTGTCCTCTTTCCTATAGTGCAGTTGAAATTTTGAAATTCGTTGTGAGCGTTGTCTGACAGTTCCCGTGTACTGCAGTCGTGGATGAAATGCATTGAAATGCCTGATAATTAAATCTTCGTTGTCTTCTGGGATTGCTGTTATAATATCATCTACATAGTGTTTAAAGAATGGTAGTTGAAATGGAAGTGATGATATACGGTCTTCTTTTTGTTCAATCTGAGATTATTGAATTTAATGTACATCACAAGTTAAAAGGATTAATTTATGGAATAATTTTTATTTTAAATTTTCGTCCCTACTCACTGCAATGTTGATAAAGAAAGTAAATTTTTAAAGATCTTTAAAATTAGCCTAGTAATGCACTTCCTGACCTGTAAAGTGTTTACATAGTAAGTGAATGACCAATGGTAAAACTTGTAACCTATCTAATCGCGCATAACAATATAAGAACCTTGCGTCTACTAGATAAACCACAATTACATAAATTACAAAAAATTTACATTTTCAATTGTTATTTTTTGTTTGCAACGAATTAAACTTCAATTACTTTTGCTAATGTTTATATTATTTGTGTATAATTTCGGTATGTTTTATTTCTTTCGAAAATATACAAAAAAAATAGTATAGTTAGTTCTACTCAAAAAACTCTACGTTACTAGGATCGCAGTTTTAAAAAGCACTAGCGCTTGCTGTTCGCAGTATAGCGGTGTGCCTAGTAACGAGTAATTTTCGAGTCTTAGCCTTAGAATAATCAATAGATAAGTGGTTTAGGTAGTGTAAATCGATATTAATCATATCAAATTTATAGAATAAACCAAAAAATGCACAAACACTTTTTAGAACTAAAATGTTTAAGTTAACACAATATAAATACACCGTATGTATTGTCATGTTCCGAACCAAAGTTTTGCCTACCCTATTAATTTGTTATTAATTTTGATTTTTAATTTTATAAAATATTTGAATTTGAATTATGAGTGGTAAAATTTTGAAAATTAAAGTTGCTAGAAGTGAAGTTTTATCGAGGCCTTTTGCCAAAAAATGGTCGACGTGATGGACGTGTCATTTATTAGTCCGAAAAATTAATTGAATAAGTTTATAATTTGAAAATATAAGAAGTTTTTTTTTAATGAAGAGTGTTTTATTGATAATTAAAATTGGATTGAATTTGATTTTGAAGATATTTTGGATAGTTTGAAAGTAAGATTAAAACAGCAGCTATGGTCGAATGATTACAGATGGTAATAAAAATGAATAAGGTTTAAAAATTATAATTAAAATTGGTAAAAGGTTTTCTATTTTATTTAAAAATTTACTTAAGGAACAATAAATTGTTGTTGATAAGCCGAACTGCGATACCGGTATCGAATAATTTTTAACGTGCCCAATTTTAAAATTTTATTGAAAACGAAATTAAAAACTTAAGAAAATATTTAATTGGAAAAGAAAATTAATTAAAAATAAAATGCTGGGGGCATAGCAGTATATTATCGCAAACGTTCATCGCCTGATGCCATAGTATGGTGAAAACGTTTGCGATAATATACATACGGTGTATTTATATTGTGTTAACTTAAACATTTTAATTCTAAAAAGTGTTTGTGCATTTTTTGGTTTATTCTAAAAATTTGATATACTTAACCTTAGATATTATACTATTACACCCCTTCAATTTATTATATATAAATTATCCAATCGTAACTTAACTTTTGATATTTACACTTTGAAGTCCTTATACGTATACTTCTACTTATATACAACAATATAATACTAAAATTGTAAGAAATGCCAGTCGTTGTATTTGTGTGAACGTACTTAACCATTTGTTCATAATTTGAAGTATAACAAAAAACCTTACGTTCTGACTTGGTGTCCGTGTCGTAACATGCGAGTTCTACCTTGTAAATGTAAGTATAAATTCCAAAAGTTTGTAAGCAGAAGATACAGTGGCGGCAATATGAAAAGCCCGGTCATAAAAATTTAAGTTATTGGTATTTTTTTTAGAGATGTTGTATTAACATATAACTAATACTTATATTTTTTAATTAACTAACTATAATATACATAAAAATTACAAATTCGATAATTATAATATATATTTATCCCCTAAATTCAACCCTTTAATAAGTAGTACGTTTTTCAGATATATTTCTGCAAATCAATAATGACAGAAATTTCAATTAAAAAAATTATTTTAAGTAAAAATTATATTGTATATAGTTTATTAATGAATATTTGTTTCATTAAAATTTTGTAGAACATCATCCTCCTTTTAGGATATCTTTTAAAGGGCGAGACAATCGTTACGCTAACTGTTGCAGGTAGTCGACCCTTAAATTATTGTCCCATACAAATTTCAATACATGTATTGCGTTAAGTTTACTCTTTGAAGAGTTTTGAAGCACGTACCGTTTTATTAGTGTCCACCAATTCTTAATTCTATTCAAATTTTGGCTATTACCTGGCTAATCGATTACATAAATTGCATTATTAATTAAATAATTAATTACCTGTAACAAATAAAAAAATATCAATTGGATATTTTTGCATAATTTGTTACTTAAATGTACTAAAATTATTGTGTGAGTAATAAATTTTGAAATAAAAAATTATTTACAAAAATATTTCGTACGATTTTTGCACTATACAAAACTGTGTTAATTCGTAAAATATATCACTCTTCATTTTCTGCGTATAAATTTAATACCGACGGCTGTAAACTGCTTTTCAGTATATCTAAATATTTTACAAGGTTCTATAAATGCCAAAAATTATATTAGGTATACTGAAAAGCAGTTTACAGCCGTCGGTATTAAATTTATACGCAGAAAATGAAGAGTGATATATTTTGCGAATTAACACAGTTTTGTATAGTGCAAAAATCGTACGAAATAGTTTTGTAAATAATTTTTTATTTCAAAATTTATTACTCACACAATAATTTTAGTACATTTAAGTAACAAATTATGCAAAAATATCCAATTGATATTTTTTTATTTGTTACAAGTAATTAACATTTAATTTTTAATGCAATTTATGTAATCGATTAGCCAGGTAATAGCCAAAATTTGAATAGAATTAAGAATTGGTGGACACTAATAAAACGGTACGTGCTTCAAAACTCTTCAAAGAGTAAACTTAACGCAATACATGTATTGAAATTTGTATGGGACAATAATTTAAGGGTCGACTACCTGCAACAGTTAGCGTAACGATTGTCTCGCCCTTTAAAAGATATCCTAAAAGGAGGATGATGTTCTACAAAATTTTAATGAAACAAATATTCATTAATAAACTATATACAATATAATTTTTACTTAAAATAATTTTTTTAATTGAAATTTCTGTCATTATTGATTTGCAGAAATATATCTGAAAAACGTACTACTTATTAAAGGGTTGAATTTAGGGGATAAATATATATTATAATTATCGAATTTGTAATTTTTATGTATATTATAGTTAGTTAATTAAAAAATATAAGTATTAGTTATATGTTAATACAACATCTCTAAAAAAAATACTAATAACTTAAATTTTTATGCCCGGGCTTTTCATATTGCCGCCACTGTATTTCACGATAAGAGACAGATTCATTTTGAGTTGGAGTCTGAATATGGGGGGTCTCTATAAGTTCCTTTAAGGGTCAGGGATTAATTAAATTCCTTGATATTCGTCATTCATTTAAATATACTACTATATAGCATTATACAAAAAAACAGTATAGAGGCGAAATGTATTAATTTGTTTATTTACCTTGCACATGCACCAAGATAGAATAATAAGACCAATTGTTATTTAAACTATGAAATAAGTAATTCAAAAAATATCAGTTAATATTGAAACGCTAATGTCGTCAAACTATCAAACACGAACTCATGTTCTCGGAATTATTTTAGTGACTCAGTAATGAGTTACGTCTATTATACGTTTTTTAAAATCATGACCAAAGAAACCCAAAAGGGTAATCACTAAATAAAGTCTGTGAAACGGCAAAAATATAGTTTATCCAAGTCTTTAGGAAATCTATGAAACGCAAAATTCAATGTAATTACCCCCTTGAGAAAATTACTATACAATAATTTATTAACACTTGTTACAACTGATTCCAATCTCCCTACTTTCAAGATTATTAAAAAAAAACAAAAATGTGTGAGCTACAAAATTAAATAGCTACAATTTTACAATTTAATTTATCAACTCCACGCTAAACTTGAAATTATAAACCAACTTACAGAATATTTTCCCGGTGCATAAATAGGTTGTGATTCCGATGTGGTTAAACTTGAACTATTAACAACCGGTAAATTATCGTTGTATGTATTGGATCCAAATATCGGAATTGTTAGACCTAGACTTTTTGAAGGTGATATTTCAATCCAATCTTTTCTTCTTATATCTTCTAAATGAGCTAGTACATCACCGTAATGAGTGTTGAATAAATCGGCATATCTTGAAGCTAGACCTTCCAAATATCCTCTTTCACCATCCTATTATAAAAATTATACTGTATTAATATATTAATATTAATTAAGACTTCGAAAGAAGTATGCATGCATATTCCCTTGAAATGAGAACCATTATTGTACTACTATCTACTAGGTATACGTGGTATAATCAGTTTTCAGAACTTTTTTATTTCGCGCAATATACGGTATATGCATAGCCGATAGAACCCATCTTTTTTAAATATATTTTATTTTTTTGGCTTAGACACACTCTAAACAGCCAGAAGATAATTACATACAGTGTGTGTAACGTCACATCGGGATTACGCGTGTGCTTCAAAAAGCAAAAGGATCTACGACTTAAAGTAGAATACGAACCACGATAGATATGATAGAACTCGTGGTTCTCAAGCAAGAGTCGTCCTAGGGGCTTACTAAGCTAGCTTCCTCTGTAATATTGCACAGGTGCTACACATAACTGGTTTTTGACTGGCAGCTAACTAAAATGCATTTTGGTGCATAAACTGGAAATACTTAAGCTTATCTATGATACATTCGATTACAACAAAGTTTCCACTCTCTCGGTGGAAATACACCAACAAACAAACACATTCCTACTCCCGTGTATTACAATTCTCCGAACCGAACTGCGTATTAGGTTGATGATCTGACATAGGTCATATCATCACACGACCAGCAAACCTAAAAATGTTGTATTTTTTTAGCTCCATTCACACAATGTGCATGGAAATGTAAAGCATGGGGAGGGGGACGTGATTACTTGGGGATGTACTTCCACCGAAGGATTGACTAACTTAAGTATTTTGAAGCTTTTGCAAGACCATTTAGATATTTAAATGTTAATGAGGACAACGATTAAAAACATAAATTCAAGAGTATTTGTTATACAAATGCCTTAAATATCTGCTTTCTCGGTGGTCTGACCTTAGTCCTATAAGAAAATATATTAGATGAAATGATCAGAACAATAACAAAAACCCCATAAGCAGTAAGCAAGAGTTAATTCGACACTTGCAAGAAGAATAGACTTTATTGACAGACTATCTACAAAAAATTATTAGTAATATGCATAAACGTTTGAGTAAGATATCAGACCTAAAGTGAGCCCTAAAAAATTATATAGTACTACATATTGTATTGTCCGGGTTGTTTTTTGACTGCCATTAATGTTATTAAATTATTTCAAAATTAGTTTATTGTTATCATTTTATTAATTTTTTTTATTGACTACTAAAAATTTACAATCTGTTTTACAACATTGAGTAAATATTATGGCATAATACATGAAAAATTAACATGTGAGGGTGAATCCAATGATACACCCTCGTGAAATCATAATGCTACATTTTCTTGTAGCATATTGTTTGACACATATTGTAATATAGCACATCCACGCATTCTTCAGTTTGGTTAATTTAATTTTCAAATCTTGTTTTAAGGTCGGAGGGTTTGAATCTCTGTAGTCTACGCGTTTCACTGTATTCACTTTGGTTAAGTTTCTCTGCCAGGGGGTTTGGATGATTAGTGAGCCTTGTTTGTTGTTTTTTGAATTGCCAATCAGAATTGGCTTGAATAATTGACTTATGTAGTTTGTAATGTTTATTTATAAATTTGATTATAATTGGCATGTGCCTTGCAATAACAATAATAATAAATTGATATTGATTAAATAATTTGCCTTGGCCGATGTTGACTCAAAGCTGACTCGATGTCGAATGTCTCAAATAACAGCAAGCGGAGCGCGCAACTCCCACTCTACCGCTGCCGGCATGCGCTCTGATCAACATTCAAAAAGACCAAACATCCCGGCCGCCTTGAAAAATGTGATTTTCAAAGAAAAAATTAAAAATATGTACATGTCAAATAAATATAAATTCAATGAGTTAACAATAAAAACTGAGGTATAAATTCTAAAATGTTGGTATAATTACATAAAATATTTAACTTAAAGTTCATGATTCTGAAAAATAAAACAAATTTAGTGTTCACGTTACACAAAAAATAATGTTTTTTAAACTTAAACTTCACATATGTTACACTTCATTCGTGGATTGATTGTCCACGTCGTTAAATAATTCTACAATTTTGGTAACGGAACGTTTAATTAAGCCTGTAGTTGTTCTGATGGACACCACACGTACGATTCCGTCTGGACCTGGGTAGACGTCGACGATGCGTCCCATGCGCCACAGCATTGGAGGTGTATGTGACTCACGCAGTACTACTAGAGCACCTGGTTTGACTGATGAATCAGTATTTCGTTGCCATTTTGATCGTGGTTGTAGCAGCGTTAAGTAATCATGAGACCATAGTTTCCAAAATCTTTGCTGCATTTGTTGAACCATTTCGAAACGGCTAAGTCGATTTTGTTTGACTTCAATTAGTGAAGGTTCAGGTAGTGCCAAGAGTGAGTCGCCTACAAGGAAATGAGCAGGACTCAGGAAATACAGGTCTTGTGGATTTGTAGATAAGGGAATGAGAGGTCTTGAATTTAAAATGGATTCAATCTGACAAAATAGCGTATTCAGCTCTTCAAAGGTAAATGTTGAATTTCCGGCAATTTTATATAAGTGACGTTTTGTAGACTTAACTACCGATTCCCATAAACCACCAAAGTGGGGGGACCTTGCTGGTATGAATTTCCATTGAATTGATTTTGTGCTTAAAAAGTCTGTTACAACATTGCTATGAATTTGACTACTATTTAATTTATACCAATTTTGTATTTCCTTATTGGCGCCAACAAAGTTGGTACCGTTATCTGAATGAATTTCACGGCAGAAGCCTCGTCGCGCCAAAAAACGTTTTAAGCAGGCGAGAAATGATTCTGTGCTTAAACTACCTACTACCTCTAAGTGTACTGCCTTGGTACTAAAGCATACAAATAAGCATAAATAAGCCTTGGTGACCTTTCGGCCACGTCCGTTACCGTCCCTTATCAAAAAGGGTCCGGCGAAGTCGGTGCCACACACGGAAAAAGCTCGGGAAGGTAGCACGCGACCTTCAGGAAGATCGCCCATTATTGGAGCTGTTGGTTTCGAGTTGAAACGTTTGCATATGATACATTTATGAAGTAATCGTTTGACTTCACTTTTTCCAGTTATTATCCAAAACATTTGTCGGATTGCGCTTAGCGTTGCTTGAGGTCCGGCATGAAAATGTAGCAAATGATATTGATTGATCACTAAAGTAGTGAATTGGTGTTTCTTTGGGAGAATGAACGGAAACCTTGTATTAATTGGGACGTGACTGTGTCGCAGTCGCCCGCCTACACGCATGAGCCCGTGCTCGTCTAGAAAAGGATTGAGCGATTTTAATTTACTTCGTGTAGAAATAGCTTTTTTTTCGGTTAAATTTTGAATTTCATCAGGAAATGATTGCAATTGAACGTTTTTTATGAGTAGATTTAATGAATGCTGTATCTCAGTGACAGTAAGAGAACCGTCGACTTTCGTGTTAATTTTTTGACAATTATTTATGAATCTGACACAATAGGCTAATATTCTCTGAAGTTTAATCAATTTTGAATTTTCGTTTAAAAGTTTTGATATAACTGACTGCGTTGGAATAGATACAAAGGAAGTGCTAGATGATGCTGATTGTTTAATTTCTGGAATATTTGTAAGTGATTCTAACGATGAATGTGGCCAAGTGGATGAATCTTGACCTAACCATCTTGGTCCACTCCACCATAGTTGACATGAGGCTAATTGACTTACTGATGCTCCTCGACTTACAATGTCTGCAGGATTGTCTCCTGATCGGATATGATGCCAATCAGAAACGTTTGTTAATGAAATAATATCTGAGACTCGATGTGCCACAAACGTTTTGAGTTGAATTGGTGTCTTTCGTAACCATGCAAGTACTATTGAGCTGTCGCACCAATAATGTGTTTCGTTAACATGAATGTTGGACGTTAAGATAATTTGAATTTTTGATACTGTTTTTGCAAGTAAATGTGCTGCCATTAATTCAAGTTTTGGAATGGTAATAACCTTTAAAGGAGCTACTCGACTTTTTGCAGTGAGAAGATTTACAGTATGCTGTCCTGACGTGTTAGTCGATCGTAAATAAATGCAGATACCGTAACTGACTTCGCTGGCATCACAAAACGCGTGAATTTGTGTATTAACTGAATTATCGGACAACACTTGTCTGGGAATAGATAAGTCCTGAATTTTGGGTAATTCTTCCTGACAATTCTTCCACATAGTGTGAAGTTCTATGGGAAGAGATTCGTCCCATGTAAGATTTAATTGCCAGAGACGTTGCAGAATTATTTTTGATTTGATTAAAATTGGACTTACTAAACCCAGAGGATCAAATATTGTACTGATTGTAGATAGAATAGATCGTTTAGTTATTAATGAATTGTTTTCCTTAATTTTAAAAGGATATCGGAAAAGATCTTTCTTTGAATCCCACTCGAGCCCTAAAGTTTTAATTGACCGAGATTCATCGTTGAAATGAGTTATTGTATTGATGGAATCAACATTTTCTAAAACCTGAGGATGGTTTGATGACCACTTCCTCATTGGAAAACCGTATTTTAAAAATAAATTGTTTAATTGGTTGACTAGCATTGTGGCTTGAACCACTGTTTTACAGCTGGCAATAAGATCATCAACGTAAAAGGAATTTCTAATTAAATTGCTAACTTCTTGATTAGAATGAATTGAATCTATCGCAACTTGTTCAATGCATCTGGTTGCTAAATAGGGAGCTGAAGATGTTCCGTAAGTTACAGTGTTTAATTGATAGATTTGATTGTCCCATAAAATGTTTTGAAAGATTCTATGATCTTTGCTCACCCAGATTTGTCTGTACATTTTCTCGCAATCGCTGGTGAATGCTATTTTATGTAATCTAAATCTTATGAGTATGGTGAATAATTCAGGTTGGACTACTGGACCGACCTTTAATGTGTCGTTCAATGATAGCCCTGTTGAGGTTTGACAACTGGCGTCAAAAACCACTCGTATTTTACTAGTTAATTTGTCGGGTTTGATAATCGGATGGTGAGGTAAAAAATATGCCCTTTGGATTTCAAGTTCTGAATAAGTTACCGGTGTCATGTGACCTAAAGTTGCGTACTCTTGCATGAATGCTGAGTATTGGGCTTTAAGAATTAAATTTGAATTTAAGCGTTGTTCAAGAAGTGATAATCTTTTTCTTGCAATATTGTATGACTCGCCTAGTTGATTAATGTTATCCTTGAAGGGTAACCGAACAATGAATTTTCCATCCTCTTCTCGAGAGGTGGTTTCAACGAATAACTGCTCACACTCAAGTTCTTGTTGCGACTTGGGATGTGTGACGGGACCTTCTTCAATTTGCCAAAAGGCCGCCATTTGATTTTGAATGTCGAGCTTTTTGTAGTCGGTCATTGTTAGCATGCAAGTTGAGTGATGTAATGATGTGGGATGCTGAATAATTGCACCTGAGATTACCCATCCAAATTGAGTTTTTTGCGCTATTGGTTTGTGTCGTCCTAGGGAAATCTGACCAATGCACATTAATTGCCAAAAAACTTCGGCACCTACTAAGATGTTGATTTTACTTGATTGTGTAAAGGTAGGATCTGCTAATTGAATATGTTCGGGAATGTTGAAGTCACCGAATCTTAATGTGGTTTGCGGCAAATCGTTTGTGATTTCCGGTATTGTTAAGCAATTGATTGTGCATTTAAATGCGTTGTATTGAGAGTGCAATGTAATAGTAACTTCGCTTGTGACGTGTATTTCTGTGTTGTTTATGCCTGATATAGAATGATTTATTCGCTTTGATTTTAAATTTAACTGTTGGACAATATCTTGTCGGATAAAATTGGATTGTGAACCAGTATCAAGTAGAATTCTGATTTTGTGACGATTACCTTGTCCGTCATATGTGTGAACAATGGCTGTTGGCAAAAGCACATGTGTTAACTTAAATTGTGAAAAGTTTGCAACTGTTGTTGCTTGTGTTTCTGTTTGTTCATGTGAAGCATGTGATGTATTATTAGTGATTGTGGAAATATTGTCGTTTGTGTTTACTTGATCGTTGGTTAAATGTAACAAAGTGTTGTGACGTCGATCACACTTTCTGCAGTTCGAAGATTTACAATCTTTGGTTGTATGATTTCCACGAAAGCAGCTTTTGCAAAGTTTGTGTTTAATTACCTCGCTGATGCGGTCGGGAATGCTCATTTGAAGAAACTTTCCGCAATGGTAAATGGCATGATTACCTGATGTACAAATTTTACATGCAGGTCCTTGGGCTGCAAGATGTGCAGAAAACCGTGATGATTTGTTATTAATGACACCTGTTTGCTTTGTGATGTTCAAAGCTTCTAGCTCGCGACATTTATTTTTTAGAAATTTTGACAAATCCTTCATGGTAGGAATGTCTTGTAATCCTGATCTTTCCTTCTCCCAGTCGCGCTTGGTTACTGAATCAAATTTTGTGCGCGTTAGGTAAACAAGAATTGAATCCCAATGTTCGGTTGGTTGATTAAGTGATTTGAGAGCTTGAACATGTTTAAGTGTATTGTTTAATAATGATTGCAATTGGTTGTATGACTCTCTTTGCAGTGGTTCCAGATCAAATAAATGCTTTATGTGCGTGTTGATTATTCTAGCTTTGTCCTCATAGCGTTCTTTTAATAAATTGATTGCTACTTCATAATTTGTGGAACGAATTTCAATTGATTCGAGAATGTCTTTTGCATCTCCGCTAAGCGAACCTTTTAAATATTGTAATTTTTGAACTGGCGATAAATTTTTATTGTAATGAATAACCGAATTGAACATGTCATAAAAGTTCAACCATTTATCTATCTCGCCACTGAAGGTGGGAATTGTTAATTGCGGCAATTTGATGTTATGATATGATTTTTGCATTGGCATTGAATTTGATTCTGAATTTGATTCTGAATTTGAATTACTATTTCGCGATGTGACTGATTCTGCTCGCAATTGATCTAACTCCGCTTGCGACTGATCCGACTTCGCGACGCTGCTTCCACCGTGAGCACTGTCGTTGGTTTGTAAAGCGCCACCGACATTGTTATTTTGAATAATTACTTGATAAGTTGCTAAAATTGAATAGTATGCTGTTTCAAATGAACTTCTTTCTAATTCATGCACTGTTGTTTCGATTGAGGTATCAAGTTCCTCTATTTGTGATTGTACGTATTCAAATTCATCCAACAAGGGTTCCACTTTGGTTGCTCTTAATTGGACTTCGTTAATTACCGTTTGAGATTGAGTAATTGATTTTAAATCTAATGTTTCAATAAATCGTTTGTTTCTCGTTAAATAACCTTTTAAGTTTCCGCGCTTTCTTGTGTAAGATTGTAATTCGATCATATTGACTAAATTTAATTTTAATTTGAATATTTGTCAGATTGAATATTATTGATTATGAAAGGTATAAAGGAATGTAAAAAGACTCACACTTGGTACTGCTTATCGTATTAAAGTTGCAAGAGACCGTGGCAGCTGCGTTGATAAGAACCGCTCGGCTCCAGATGGTGATGGAATGTTGAAACACGCTTCGTTTTACTGATTGTTGCTTGAAATTCGACTGTTTGATTTTCGTTTCCAGGCTTGTAGTTTTCAAAATGATTGTGATTTGCTCTCGAAGTTCCAAAATGTGATTGGAATCGGATCTTGTTCGACCAAAAAGACCTTGAGGTTGGTTGTATTTTGCTTGAAGGACTATAAAGTTGTCTAATTCTGCTCGAAGGACCATAAAGTTGTCTAATTCTGCTCGAAGGACCATAAAGTTGTCTAATTCTGCTCGAAGGACCATAAATTTGTCTAATTCTGCTCGAAGGACCATAAAGTTGTCTAATTCTGCTCGAAGGACCATAAATATGTTTGTTGTTTTTTGAATTGCCAATCAGAATTGGCTTGAATAATTGACTTATGTAGTTTGTAATGTTTATTTATAAATTTGATTATAATTGGCATGTGCCTTGCAATAACAATAATAATAAATTGATATTGATTAAATAATTTGCCTTGGCCGATGTTGACTCAAAGCTGACTCGATGTCGAATGTCTCAAATAACAGCAAGCGGAGCGCGCAACTCCCACTCTACCGCTGCCGGCATGCGCTCTGATCAACATTCAAAAAGACCAAACAAGCCTTTTATAGTATGCTTTGCTATATTTTGAAATTTTTTCCCTTATTGTGGGCATCTCTAGGTCACGCTAGATTACCTGGTTTGGAACGTACCAAGTAGCGTCGACAATCAGTCGCAGAACCTTCGATTGAAAGCGCTGCAGCATTTCTATGTTGGAGTGAGACGCAGATCCCCAGAGTGTTGAATTCCGTATGTCCACACTGGTTTCATAACCACTTTGTAAAGCAGCAACTTATTTTCAATTGTAAGCTCTGATTTTCTCCCTACCAGCCAGTACATCTTTCGAAGTTTATGACCCAATTGTTTCCTTTTAAAATGGTAAATGTTATTAACATGTGATAATATTTTTAATAAAAATGTGGTTCTGCGAAGTTAGTCGCCTATCCAAATTGATTCCCAAGTATCTAACTTCATTTGCTTGAGGGAGTTGGTTATTATTTAAAAATACTGGTGGGCACGTGTCTCTTTTAAGCGTGAACGTTACCTGCACTGATTTAGTTTCATTTACTCTAATTTTCCAATTTTCCAGCCAGTTTTGTATTTTATCGAGACTATTTTGTAAGATTTCAGATGCAATTTTCGGATGTTTATGAATGGATATTTCACCTGTATCGTCCGCGAATGTGGCCGTGGTTATAGAGTTTGATGTAGGCAAATCAGATGTGTATAGAATATATAAAACCAGTCCAATTACGCTACCTTGCGGCACACCCGATTTTATGGGTATCCATATTGTATATTCATCTAGGAAGTTTACCAGGAAATATCTGTCAGTTAGGTATGATTTTAGAATCTTATAGTAGTTGTGTCTAACAATCCCTCATGCCAGACCTTGTCAAAAGCCTGAGAGACATCAAGAAAAGTCACAGTGCAATAGCAATTGTTTTCTAATGCGTGGTTTATTTTAGTGACAATTCTGTGGACCTGCTCTACGGTACCATGCCCTTGTGTGAAGCCGAACTGGTGGTTAGGGATTAAATTTTATTCAGCTAAGATTTGCCTAAGCCTTTTCAAGAGCATTTTCTCAAACAGCTTAGAAAGGACCGGTAGCAGGCTAATCGGCCTATACGATTTGACATCTTCAGCTGGTTTTCCGGATTTTAGAATTGGAATCATTAGAGCGGCTTTCCATTGCATCGGGAAGTATTCCAGTCTCAGTATCGCATTAAACAATTGGGTTACGTAGTTAAACCCTTTTTCTGAAAGTTCTTTTATTACTTTTCCGGTCATCAAGTCGTACCCTGGAGCTTTTTTGGAATTCAAGTCATTTATAACGGCAAACTTGATGTCTGATATTTTGAATCGTTTAATTGGTAGGTCTAGTTGATCAGGCGAGTCTAGATGTTTTCTTACATGTTCTTCCTGCTGTGAGCATTTTGTTTGGAATGGTGTAAAAACGTTAGATAAGTGTTTCGCAAATAACTCAGCTTTTTCGCTATCACTTCTTGCACAGTCTCCATTCTCATTTCGGAGTGGTGGATAGCTGTTTTGAGGGTGTTTTAATTTTTTTGTTGCCTTCCATAGTGAATAATCGGTTGCCTCAGTTGCAATTAGGTTTTTTAAATAGTTTTGTATATTATCGTTTTTATAGCTGCTAAGTAGTTGTTTAAGTTCTTTTACAGCTTTGTTTAATTTATTTTTGTCATGTGGAGCTCTTGTGCGTTGCCATATTTTTCTTAATTTGCGTTTTTCCGATAGTTTTTGTTTAATGTTTGTTAGGTATTCGTCTGTTTTGAGTTTTCTTAGACATTGGTGTTGAATTCCAAGCTGCGCTTTGAATGGCTAGAGTCAAGCATTCAGTTGCTTTATTAATATGTTATTCGGTTTTCAAAGGAATTTCCAGTGGTAAGTTTTCATCCAATAGGTATCTGAACTTTTCCCAGTTTATCTTTTTGCTCGTTAGAATAGGTGGTTTCTCTTTTGTTATTATCGTGGTGCTAAGTGTTATTATTACCGGGGAGTGGTCCGACGATGTATCCAAACAGGACTCGGCTTTAAAACGGTTAATTGGTATACCCTTTACTACACAAAAATCGATGACGTCCGGGAGTTTTCTTCTGTCCGTGGGACAGTAAGTAGGTTTTTCTGTTGAAATTTGTGTAAGATTATTAGCTTCCATCGCTTTAAGTAGTTATCTTCCCTTGGTTGTAGTTATTCTCGAGCCCCATTGGATATGCTTGGCATTATAATCTCCACCGGCAATGAATCTGGAACCACGACTTTTGTAAAAATGTTCAAACTGTCCTTTCTTAATTGTATGTTTTGAAGGGCAATAAACAGAGGATATTATTATTGATCCATTCCATTCTTTTACAGAAATACTGGTGGCTTGTAGGTGTTCATGCTGGTATTTGTCGACAGAGTTGTGTTTAAAGAGTTTTTAACAATTACAGCCTTACCACCGTGAGCACAAAATCCATCAGGATGCTGTGTGTCGTATAAGGTGTAATTTGGAATTTTTAGATGACTACGTTTAGTGAAGTGAGTCTCAGATATTAAGATGATGTCTATATTGTTCTCAGCAATAAATGCTTTTATGGCTTGGCCGTGTTGCGCTAGGCCACTAGCGTTCCAGTGGGCTATTTTAATTTGTTCTATTACTTTGATTTTGAGACACGAGCATTTTTAAGGAGGTTTAACATTGTCCCCATTTGTTCCATTAGGTTCTTCATCATCTGTTTTAACTCGTGCATGTCTGCGATGGATTTACAATCTCTCGTTGGCTATTATTTATGTTAGGAATTTGTGTTTCTTGTGTTTGTTGTTGTTGTTGTTGTGGCATTTGTGTTGCGTTTGGAACAATAATTTGACGATAAGTTTCAGGTATAGGCTATAAATATTGGTGGGTTTCCTTGTTGTTGTGCGTATCTAGTTCCAAGCTGTACTTGTCTAGGTATTGGATATGTTACGGTTGGATTTTCTATTCGTTTTTGTCGCAAGAGAGGACATTTTTTTGCTGTAGGTCCTTATATACCATACAGCCCTTGAAATTTGCTGGATGTTTTCCATCACACAGAACACACTTGACTAGATCATCTCTTACTTTTCTTTGCCAGCTATTTGTGGTGTGATCCCCCGCTCATTTGACGCAACGTGGGTTTCGATGGCAGAATGCTTTCGTATGACCGTATCTTTGGCACTTAGTGCATTGCGATATTTCTTTCTTTGGGTGACGTGGTTTGAACTCTATTATACTATTATTGATTGTCTTCAACTTATAGATGTCTTTGTTGTTTTCTTGTGGCTTCAATTCTACGTAGAACATCGGGAGTTTGATCTTATTAAATCTTTTTCTAATATTACATACATTTGTGACTTTATGTCCATGTTTCTCGATTTCATTCTTGATTACTTCGATATTGGTTGTATGATGTATATATTCTTTAGAACGACTCGAAAGCTACGTTGCTGCCTGTTTTGATACGTGTGGAATTCAGTTTTTTTATCTGTTAAAGCTTTGACAATTTTGGTGTAATTTTCGGCGGTTTTTAGTTGTATTTTTATCTCTTGTCTGCCAAAAAGTTTAGTCTCGTACCCATCATTTGCTACCGTATTCAGTAGTTCATTAAGTGGAGCTATACAACCCGCTCCAATTACGAATATAGGTGGAGGCTTAGGTATTCTTTCCTTGGTTTGCTCCGTTCTTTGTTCCACATTTTCATCGTTTTCTCCCTCTTTTGGTGTTAAAACTGTAAATTGATTTGTTATTGTTGGTGCATTTAAGCAGTAGTCACTTAGTGCAGACTGTTTTGGTTTTCTTATTCTTCTCTCCGAATTGTTGTTGGTTCTTCCTCGTTTATTGTATTGAACACGTTTCCACTCATTGGGATTGGGTAATTATTGAATTAGGTTAGTTGAGGTGCTTGTTGTTGGCATCCACATATGGCTTTGCTGCTGTAAATGTGAAGGGTTTTGTGCAGTTATCTGTTGCGCGGGGTATTGAATTGAATGGTTTCCAGATTGTGTTTCCATTGGATTCGAGTTCTTATATGAAGCACTGATCTACCCAGGAGGTGTTTGGTTTATGTTATTAAATAGCTCCTCAGCATTGTTGGATGGTTTTTCACCGATCCATATAGCTATTTGTTGTGTCTGCGACCGAAACGTTCTCGGTGCCTCTTGTTGCAGTAATTGAATGCTTTGGGTATCCGATTGAGGTAATTGAGGTAATTTACCTTTATCAGGTGGTGTTCGATGCATATTTATGACTTGTTCATTATAACCTCACTTTATATTTGACCAAAAAAATTCTTAATAATTGCGTTATTTTTATAGTTTGTCTGCGATGTATACCACTCACATCACTAATTTACCAGTCACTTAGAATGGTAAGTGTTGTATCGCTGACTAAAAACTATTATATCAAATATTTTAACGAAATTCCTATAAGCAATGTATAATCACTATCACTACGTTTACACAGGCCGTACAACATTTTTGTTATTAATTTATAAAAATTAATTTATGCTTGGTAACCTTGAGGAATACTATATGAAATGGTTAGCTATATGGAATGGATATGGTTATTGTTTCATATTTAAATAATTGAATTACAAAAAAATTAGTGCAATCTTATCGCTTGTCCGGGTTATTATTCGAGTCACTGTATGTTCATGAGTAGTATACGATATAAACATTTAAAGCGATTTCAACGCTTTCGCCAAAAATTAATATCTCGAAAAAAATTCGTACACAGTATTAGAATTCAACAATTTTTAGAGAATTCCAAACATTTCTAAAAAATTCCAATCAAGTGCAATTCTAAATAATTTCATTTATTTCACGGGGTACGAACTTAGTGAAATATACAGAACAGATCTTCGTATTAATTTGTATTAATATAATATAAAAAATTAATACGTAGATCTGTCCTGTATATTTCACCAACAAGGAGAGGGCCAGGTATGCAAAATTTTGTTTTTGTTTATACCTACACTACGTAAAGATTAAGACATTACGTGAATAAAATAGTAGCGCGCCATATTCAGCCAATTTTGAAAAAATTGAATTTGAAAATTTCTTCTTATTGTACGAATTAACGTAATAAAAGATAAAATTTGCAACAAAGTTCTCATGGCAACGAGGTTAAGTGGTAGGTCTAAGAATTCGCTAGTGAACCGCCGTCGAGATAAGACGTGTTTTTGTGAGAATGCATGAGCGGCCATTTTGGAACCTTCTCGAACGATTACCACGTGGTCGATATAAGTTTTACTGTAACCTTTGATTGTTTATAAAATATAGAGTGAAAAATAATAATTAGTGATTAGTGCGACATAGACGTTTTTAATTTGTATGAGAAATTTTAATTAATTGTGATTAATTAATTAGTGCCGTAATGCAAAATGTTGGAAGACAGTAAAAACGATACCGATGGCGAGTGAACCTGCCTATCGAAAAGAAAAAGAACTGTTCCCCAAGTGGAAGACAACAATGTTAATGTGGAAACCAGCTCTGAAGAAACTACAACGAAAACGGTACAAACCAATACCGATACCAGTTTTAATGACAAATAAATATACAGCGCTGGCAAAGCTGGATAATACGCAAAACGTGGACGAAGCCGATACCAGCGACAAGCATAAAGATACCGAAAGACCTAACTGCGAAAACCCCGAACCAACCTCAAATGCAAAGAAAACGTGGAAGCCACCACCAATAATAATCAACTGCGACGTGAACAACCAACACGAGTTCAGGACCAAGGTGAGAAATTTCGCATCCAAAGGTTTTCAGCTAGCGTACCGCGCAAACACGTCCAGGTACATTTAAACGACTTGGACGAGTACCACATGCTACTGTCCGACTTAAAAAATAAATCGGTGGAATACCACACGTATACACCAAACGAAGAACGAACTCACGCATTCGTACTTAAAAGACTACCCAACGACGCCACAATCGGCGAAGTGAAATCAGAGCTGCGTGCGAAAAATATTGAATCGAAACAGGTATACAAAATGAATGGCACGCAGACAACATCATTCTTAGTGATAACAACGAATGCCATAACGGAAAATTCAATTAACGCTACAATACCGACTCTATTGGACGCCAGAGTAAATTGGGAACGACATTATAACAACAAACATATTATTCAATGCCACCGCTGCCAAGAGTGGGGGCACGCTACCGCCAACTGTAGACGGGCGGTGAAATGCCTAAAATGCGCAGAAAGTCACCAAACCAACGAATGCCAGCGCCCAAAATCCGAACAAGCGACGTGTGCGAACTGCCTGGGCCCACATCCAGCAAATAGTATAAACTGCCCCGTCTACATTAAGAAAATCAAACAAATCCAAGAAAATAGACAAAGTAAATTGACCCCGTACAACCACCACCAACCAATATATACGCCTGCCCCCCTCCCAGCGACATCGGCATGGCACAGAACGAAACCACATTCAACCCCAGCTCCAATGAACAGCCTCACATCGTTTCCACCGCTCAGACCAACAGGAAGACCCACCACAACCATTACGGTCGGCACAACATCAGCCGTACCACAATCACCGCAACCACAACCAAGCCAACCACAGCATTCGCAACCGAACACCAACATGGAAGACGCTTTTGCCGAATTCGCTCAGGTTTGCGAGGAAATTAACCAGCAAACCGACATCAACGAAATGCTGAGGGCCCTCAAGGACTACAACAACATACTCAAAAATTGTACAACGAAAACGGAGCGCCTTACAGCAACCATACAAATCTTTGGAACCATCAACTCAGATGAGTTGTAGGTACAAAGTGAATTCGTGGAACGCAAACGGGATAAGTAACAAAATTTTCGAACTAAAAATCATTTAATTAAAAAGAAAATTGACATTTGCTTAATTACAGAAACTAAATTAAACGAAAACAGAAACTTCAAAGTCCAGGGATACTCTGTCCATCGACAGGATAGAGGGGGTCATGGAGCCGGTGGCGTAGCAGCCTTAATCCAAAACGACATACCACACAGACGCATACAAATCCCACAAGGTAACAGCATGGAAGTCTTGGGGATAAAACTACCAGGTATCATAACACTCATCACCGTTTACAATAAACCCACCAATCAAATCACAGAACACGACTTATGCCCGGTTTCTGAAGATCTCTGGTTAAACAACACATAACTAAACATAGGTTAAAGTTGACCTTAGGTTAAAGTAAAATGGGTTTCTGAAACCACGAACTACTAAAGGTTAACTAACCTATTGACAACTCGCTTGATATAATTGCCGGTAGATGGGGATATAAAAATTTAGTTCAAATAAACCAAATAATTAGTAATTCTATTATTTTATGTTGGCAATGCAGCAAAGTTTTATTTGAAAGTTATTTAGTAAGCGAAAATAAAATGGATTCTAATAGTAACAAAACGCTGTAAAAATTTTACAGATTTTGACAGGGAGTTGCTATTTGAAATCGTACAAGATTTCAATATTATAGAAAACAAAAAAACGGACGCAACAAATACCAAATTAAAAACCGAAGCTTGGGTAGAAATATCCAAAAAATATAATGCAAATACGAACAGTGGCCCTCGTAGTAGCAAACAGTTGCAAAATTTATATCTCGCAATGAAAAAAAAAGCAAGAAAAAATATAAACCAAGATAAGGTAAGATCATTTTATTACATATAATTTTCATACAACTAATGATACATAATATTACATTTTAGAAAGAATTGTATAAAACAGGCGGTGGTACATATTTCCCAAAGAGCGATGAATTGGATAAAAAAATAGTTGGAGCATTAGCAACACAATTCACTCCTCTAATGAACGAATATGATTCTTCCTTCCTGGTAGTGGACGACAAAGAAATTAACAGTGATGATGATGAACACTTTCACATGGATTTTCAGTCTACTGTAGCAAGACCAATTCTAGAAGAATCAGCACCACTTGGTCCAAGTACATCTTCAACCATGACGCCAGACCGTGTTAGTGCCGTGTTAATGCAGAGAACATCTGTCTCAACCCCGCAAACAAAAACTTCTGCAAATAAAAAAATATTAAACAATAATATTGCCGAGAAGTTTACTCAAAGAAAAAATTTGAAAAATAACTGGGATGAAGAGATCTTCAAAAAAAACACAAAAATTTTAAACATAGAAGAAATGACAAAAAAGTACTGGATAAAACTGAAGTAGAATACGAAACTGCGAAAGTACAATTAGAAGCAGCTCGAGTTGAACTAGAAATAAAGAAACGACATTTGAATTTGATGAATCAAATACAATTAGAAACGGCTCAAGTTGAACTAGAAATAAAAAAACGACATTTGAATTTGATGGAAAAATAAATTGAAATGTTATTCTTTATTATTATGTTATTGAATTGTCAGCAATAAAAAAAGTAATTAATGTTATTTACCTAAGTAAAATGAGTGTTTATAATACATCTCCTTAAGGCATTTCCTGCAATATCATTTTCTAAATTGGTGATGTTATTTATTGGTTCTTCTAGTGCAACAGTTACTTCTTCATTGCATCTATCACTGTTTAGTATAGCAATGTTATTTAGAACCGCAGTTGCAATAATTATTGCTAATGTTGTGTTTATATTGGTTCTAAGTCCCATTGAAAGACAAGCAAATCGCCTCTTCCAAACCCCAAATGCACGTTCAATACAATTTCTTGTTTGAATATGTGCAGCATTGAAATTTAATTCTGCTTCTGTATTAGGGTTTAGTAGAGGCGTAAGAAGATATGTTTGGCAACTGTATGCACTATCCCCTAACAAATATCCGTTTGAAAATTTATTTTCTTCAAACGATGCACAAATTCTCGAAGCATTGAATATTGTACTATCGTGCGTCGATCCACGCCACCGGGCATCTATATCCCGAATGCTTAAATTGTGGTCACAGATGCACTGAACATTTACCGAAAAGTAACCTTTTCTGTTCCGAAATAACTCTGCGTCTTCTCCTCGTGGAGATATTATCGGAATATGGCAACCGTCAATGCACCTCACCACATTGGGAAATCTTCTGATGGCATGGAAACCAGATTTAACTTCTATTATTTCCTGTTCGGTTGTAGGCATTTTGATAAAATGTAGTCGAAGTGCTGCTATTTCTTTTGTAACTTTTTGTACAACTCTACACACCGTTGTTTTATGGACATTGCTGTCATCACCAATAAGAATTTGAAATGAATATATAAAAATATAAATAAATTTTACTGCAGCTTACGGCATTTTTGATAATACACACCTGTTGCATAAAAACGAAGGGCTATAAGAATTTCTTCTCCCACTGTTAAGGTACTAGATCTGCTATCTTTTTTTTTTCAAGTTTTTCATGTAGTAGATCAACCAGGAAGTTTACCGTTTCTTTACATAATCGGAATCTGACTTTAAATTCGGTATCATTATATATGTATGTCAAATTTATTTACTCGTTGACGGAAATTTCTAGGTCGTTCTATTTGATTCACGAAATTAAATATTTCTTCATCTGAAGTTGACGAAGAACTTGAAAAATTCATTCTAAAATAATAACAAGTTAATGACAATAAGAAAAGATTACTTTTTATACTACATACTTACATTGTAACAGTAAACAAAACAATATCAGTTATTCACAGAAAATGTTATTTATTTACATACAACTTAATATGAAGAATATAATATTATATAATATAAATATTTAAAACACAAACTTGGTACAAATTGTAAATCACTTGTAAATACTACCACGTTAATGTCATAATAAAATTCGACATTCGAATGCACTTTCTGCGCATATTCCGAAGTTGACCAGCATATAACTCGTCCCGATCGGTAGGTTAACTTTGACCAGAGATCTCAGGTTATCTTTCGCTATAGAAACCCAAAATCTGTGGTTATATTAAGGTTAAGCTTAACCTTAGTATAACTCGAGCTTCAGAAACCGGGCATTAGACACGCTATTTGGTTTGGATGGTGAAGTTCTATTGGCTGGCGATTTTAACGCCAAGCACTCCCACTGGAACTGCCACCAATCCAACCCAAATGGTAACACATTACTCAATTTTTGCTTACACAAATACATTGATATTTTATACACGGACAAACACACTCATCACCCGATGAATAATACGACCGCAACCACGATCGATCTGTTACTAAACAAAAACTTAAAAAACATTACGAAACCGACAGTAAAAAGTAAACTCACATCGGATCATAATATAATACAATTTTTTCTGAACGATATCCCGCGTAATTATTCCTTCAGAAAAATTACTAGTTTTAAAGACACGGACTGGTCCAGATTCCGTCGAAGGCTTGACGAATTAACGAAAATCGGAATCGAAAGCTTTGGCAACGCACATCTGACATACAATACAAATACATTATGATTGACTTAAACAGACAGGTACAATACAAAATTACGCAACACATAAACAAAACATGGGAGGACCTACTGGCCTCCCTATAAGTCCTTCAGACAATTCACTTTGGAAACTCACAAAACTACTACGCAAAACTTACAAGCCAATCCCAGCCCTGCAAAACAACACCCACACCGCCATGACCGACGCCCAAAAGGAAGAGCTCTTGGCAAACACATTTCAAAAAATACATACTCTAGACAACACAGACACACCCGAACAAACACAAATTAAACACGAAATACGCGACTTTTCAAGTCAATCATATGACATAACAACTGCACAATACAAAAAACTATTAACAAATCCCACCGAAATAATCAAAATCCTCAAAATCCTACCCAACAAAGCTCCAGGGCCGGACAAAATTGAGAACAAAATTCTCAAAAATTTGTCTCTGAGAGCTATTGTGCAGCTAAGCTACATTATCAATGCTATCTTGAAGCTACAATACTTTCCGAAGGACTGGAAGCAAGGTCTCACCATACCAATCCACAAACCCAACAAAGATCCTACCCAACCTCTCAGTTCCAGACCAATTACGTTGCTCAATGCAATGGCCAAAGTAACTGAGAAAATAATACTACACAGACTTACACATGAACAAACACAACTCAAAATCACGAACCCTTACCAATTCGGATTCACGGCGGGCCTTAATACCACCCTGCAGGTGACCCGGATTGTTAATGACGTGATTACACAATTCCATAACGACAAAGTAACTGCCATGGCACTACTTGACATTGAAAAGGCCTTCGACAAAACCTGGACCGATGGTCTAATACACAAAATGCTAAACTACCGGTTTAGCAAACACATAACAAAACTTACACATTCATACCTCACCGTCAGATCGATCGCCGTTAAAGTCAACGACAGAATATCAGACACTAAGCAAATACAAATTGAGGTCCCCCAAGGCTCCGTGCTAGCACCGAAATTATTTAACCTATACATCAACGACATACCTACATTTCAAAAAAACACAAGTGGCACTTTATGCCGATGACACAGCGGTCTACGCCAGCTCATTCAGCGCACAAGTTGTCACAAAACAGATACAGATACACTTAGACATAATTAAACGCTACTTTGACAAATGGGAGATCCGATTGAACGCCGGTAAGACGGAGACAAGAGTCTTCGCCAAAAAGCGCACCAATCACAGGGTCTTCCAGAACATATAATACAAACATATAATAAAAACATATAATTTTAAGGCCGGTTCTGTGTTTTTGACTAACCTTTTAAATTGCCACGAGGATTTTTCTTAGTTTGGTACATTGGTACCAACTTAGTTTTACACTATAACCAAAGATATAGAATGTAAAGATGAACAAAGCTATACGAATTTATATGTACCTTAATTCTCCCCCAAAAGTAGATGGCGACACTCCTTTCGGATAACAACTTTTAAATATTTGTTTAAATGTCGGTAACGATGTAATAATGCGAGGTTTTTCTTAGTTTGTAATAGGTGTCGCAAATGTAGTTTATAAGCAGAGACTTTTTACAGTGTTACCTTTTAAATACGTAACTTGATAACGGCGGAAAGTATACAGATTACATAAGTGTATTATGTTCAAGATAATTTACTATCGTTTCTGTTGAATTAAATAACAATAATTCTTGCATGTTTTCTTAAATAAAAGACAAACTGTTTTGAAATTACTGGATATCATTATTTTATTTCGAAATTTTTTCATTTAATAATCATTTATAACAGTGGCGGATTTAGGGTCGCCTGCGCCCTAGGCCTTGTCCGATATGGCGCCCTAATTACTTGATAGTAATTAAAAAAAAATATGATAAAAATTCCGATTTAATATTAAAAAACAAACATGATTTTCGCTATTCACTGTTTCGAGACTCGACTGTATTTCATTTTGAAGTTTATTAATCCAATTATTCTTATTGGTAAACAATAAATTTCTTAAAAAGGAACAATAAATGAATTTCTTATGACTAATCACATCAATTTTGTTTTTCTTGCTTTCAATAAAACATCCACTAACTGAAAAACCTGTAAATGGTGCTAGCTGTAATATTTGGGTGCTAGCTGCAGTGATTCATAATGAAATCCGGACGCCCCTATGTTAAAAATGCAAATTGTCTGTTTTGAAGCCGTTTTTTGGCATATAAAAATCCATTTGACAGCAAAACTTATTAGACGTTTTTTGTTAAAAATTTTATTGCCTTCAATTTTGTTTATATAAATTTTTTTATTTTGTCGCGCAGTTTCTGATTGATAGTGGCTTAAACAAGACTCGGTAAAATACAAAAAATATTGTCATCTACATCTCGGAAATAGTGCCACAAAATAAAAAAATGCATAGGCATTTTTTCTTGTAAATTTTATTCTCTACATTTTTGTTCATATAAATTTTTCTATTTGGTCGCACCGTTTCCGAGATATACATAGATGACAATATTTTTCGTATTTTACAGTCTTGTTTAAGCAGCTGTCAGTCAGAAACGGCGCCACAAACTAAAAAATTGAATATAAAAAAAATAGAAGGCAATGAAATTTGCAACAAAAAAACTCTTAAAAGTTTTGCTGTAAAATCGATTTTATATGCCATAAAAGGGCTTCAACGCTGGCAATTTTCATTGTCAACAAAGGAGCATTCGGATTTCATTATGATTTATGAGTCACTGTATATACATATATTAGGGAGCTAGCTTTTGGAGCCAAAATATTAGCCCCCACCCCAGTTTCAATGTAGATTTGTAAAAAAAACTGTAAAGATGCTAGCTTGAATATTTGGGTGCTAGCCAGTGCTAGCTCCATAGATTTGGGAGCTAGCTTTTTAACAATTATTTCAAATACTTTACTGAAATTTGTTCGTACATTCACAGCAAAGCTAAGCCGAACCAAATTTTTAATTTTAATTTTTCTTTAAATTCCATAACCTCTAAAATTTTCTTGCCTTTAAAGTTTAGGCGCTTCTAAAATTTTGCGCCCTAGGCCCGGGCCTCACGAGCCTAAGTGTAAATCCTGATGCACTGATTTATAATAAATATAATAATCTACAAACGCTAAATAAGCTAAAAACTAATCTACGAAACAAAGTATTGGAATTAAATGCAGAAGCGGGTTACCGTTTAAGCTAGCTAGGCTCGTGCCTAGGGGCGCAGGAAAAAAAGAGGCGCAATGTGTCTAGAAAAATGCATAATTTTTAATTGCCAATTCACCAATCTCTTAAACTTAAACAAATATCAAATATTTAAGTTGTGCGAAATTTTCAAAAATTAAATGTAGCAAAAAATACAATGATTATTAACCCTGAAACTGCACACTGTGGTCTCAGAAATCCCAACCACCATATAAGATGCACGTAATAAAAAGTAAGTGTGCAGTTTCAGGGTTAATTGCAGTTTTTATTTGCTGATTACAAAACATTTGCCTGTAGACCTTCGTTTTGTCTACCATACGAGACACTTGTAGACACAATAATAATATACTATACTACATAATATACATCGTACAAGATATAAATTACAAATTTACTTTTTCCGACAATGAATTATTTAATACATACCTACATAGTCAGGGCCGTAGTTAGACATTTGCCATGGGGGGGGGGGGTTTAAAAATTAAAAAAAAAGGTTGGCAAATGCTTGTATTTTAAATTAAGTTTTGTAATCAGAAAGTACCAAGCAAAAATTACAAATAAAATAATATTAATAATAAGTACCTACATAATAAAAAAATAAAATATAAAATAATACATTAAAAAAAGAAATATTTTAAAATTACAAAACCATTTTCTATTTTTAACCGACTTCAAAAAAGGAGGAGGTTATCAATTCGGTTGTATTTTTTTTATTATTGTTAATTTTTTTACTTTGTACTTGCACCTTTCCAGTTTACAGTTAAGGGATGAATTACGTATTGTAAAGTTTTGTTGGGCTTCTAACTTTACTTAAGAAACTATATTACTACAAATGTTAAAGTTTAAAAAAAGTTCATGTGAAAGTTATAAAACCATGGGGGGTTAACCTTTAAACACCCTTTGCAGTTGGTTACAAAAATGACCTGCCGCTTTTATTACTTTCTTTGTACATTTTTTTCAGTTGAAAGTTTAGAGATGAAGTTATCTGTCGTATTAATTACTGTTTATTTATTTTGCTTTCACGTGCACATTGGTAACATTTCTTAAATGTAGTAATTATTTAGAATTACTAAACCCATGGGAGGGGTTTGAACCCCCAAAACCCCCCCTTATATACGGCCCTGTACATAGTACACGCATATATCTAGTACGTAAGGTAAAAGTTGGTAATTAATTGCGTATAAATTAAATTTTTATTAAAAAAAATAACTGTTTATATATTCTATCAAGGGGGCGCACCAAAAATGTGCGCAGAGGTACTTTAATCCACCACCGATTAAATGCAATAGCTTGGAAAAGAACAATAAAAAATTATTGATTGTAAACGCAATTACGGTTATCATTTAACCCTTCGTTCCACAGATAAAGCCTATCAGGCTTCACTTACATACTATACATATAATATTATACATAATTATTATGTAACTTTACCCGTTGACCAGAGGGTTAAATGATAAACATATTAGACGATTGTAACTTGATGTCCAAATGTTCTTATATCTATCATGCAAAACATGCTCAACTAATAAATAGCATTAATTAAAAAAATTGTCCTGACGATTTTAAAAATATTTACACGTTTCTTAAGTGTTGTAGTCTTCGATGCGGTTTTGGTTTTGCGGTGCCACATGATGAAGCTTTCAAGTCATTTGAGAGCCATTTTAAACTTTTGAATAATTTCATTTTAATTAAACATTCTATGAAAAATATTCTATGATGTAAACAATTTTGGGGTACATTAAAGAATTCTGGAAATTTTTGTCGAAGAACTTCTTCACTTTTACTATTAATAGTTTGTCTAATGCCCATAGCACTTTTTATTTTTGAAAATGTTTTCTCAAATGTGGCGAGGACTGTATTTGTAACATCTAGAACTAGGTTTGTTGGATTTTTTAAATATTTTATATTCTCTTTATCATTACCATAGTCTCTTAATAATATTAATAATTCATGATCGTCGTTTAACGTACCTTCACATAGTAAATCACTTTTACATATATCACAATTAAATTTTTTAATTAATGAATGCACAATATAGCCGCCAAAATATTTTATTGAACAACTTTCAAGGTTTGCAGATTGAGTGCTTATTTTAATATATTCTTCATAATCATCATCGCTTTCCGTATAAACATCCCCAGAAAAATTGCATGCGGTCGTCTGCAGTAATTTTGTACTGTTACTAGTTGGTACCTGGTCATTTAGATTTAGATAATCATCAGTCTCGAAGACAGTATCGTCATCTTCATCTTTTTCACAATTTGCACTCTCCGATGGTTTCTCTAAATTACAAGAAATGCAATGTTGTAAAGCTATTCGAAAAGACCGCACCGTAGGATTGCTATTGTTTCCTCCAGCACGTCTAATTTTTGAAAAAAATGACTCCAATGGATCCTGATTTAACCTCCCCGTTAATAGGAATGTACAGCCCTCCTCTGAAAGTTGCCCCCTAGCCCCCTAGCCCCCCCCCCCTTGGCTGCGCCACTGCTGTATACACTTTATTTGAAAATACTTGTGTAGCCAATCTCACACGCATTCTGTCAAAGGTATTTAGTCGTACATGTTTTTCTGAAAGATTACAGCAACTTCGTGATTTATTCGATTTGTCTAATTCGTAAAAATTTACAACATCATCCCAAGACACAATAGCATCATTAACTTTAATTACGTGTTTATCACTTATTAAGTTATTACGTATACTTTTAACTAAATGTGGAACATCGTGAATTAAAAAAATTTTTGAAAGTACTGATGTTTTATGCAATTTATTAAAGAGACTCCTGTTATTACCACCTTGGTCGCAAACAAAGGCTCTAACATTAAAATTTAGTTTCTGAAGGGATTTCATTAAAATTACTAAATGATCAAATAGATCGTTAGTAGTTACGGGGCCGGAAGTAACCAAATAAGAAATAACGTGTTTCCACTTTGTCAAAAGCCCTCTTAGCATAAAAACGATACCATGATTGGCAATACCTTCTGTTCTTTTTCCCTTCCCTAAGTCTTAAAATCCTTCAATGAAATCATTTTTGTGATTATATTCTAAGCCTTTTTTTAAACTCATTTCATCAAAGAGTAAAACGCAATTTTTATCCATCTCCTGCATTCCATTGACAATGAATTTTAGTCTATCTTCTAATGTTTCGTCTAATCCTGGCATTAAATTGTTGCATTTCAACCAATGGCGGATGCTTCCAATACTAGGTAGATTAAAACGTAATGTATTACGCATGTGTTTGTATGAAATGGGAGATTTCAAATATAAACTTAGAGAGAGATTTTTTGCTTTGATATTCCAAGGCAAGCCTCGCTTTTTCAGTTGCATTGAAAAGAACGTTTTTACAGCTTCCGCACTACCTTCAAAAATGTTGGCTTTTGAATTCTTCAACAGAAAAACTTTTTTTCTTAAACGATCTCGTTGAAGCTTGAAGTTTCTCAACTTCTCTTTGTAAAACTGTAACTTAGAGGTTAAATTCCTTTCTAATGCTGTCTTTGATTTCCGTGGAATTGGCATATCTACAACAGCTTTTTCCAAAGAATCGCTACTATTAGAAATATCTGGTGAACGATCTAACAAACGTTGTCGTTTACTGGGTGGATAAATTTCCCTAGGCGAGGAACGACGTTTCGGTGGTAGTTGTAATAAAATATTTCGTTCTGCTTCAGTTGGTGTGGTAGACGTAGTCGGCAGCTCGGAAGATTCGACGGATTCATACATTTTTGGAATTGCATTAGGACACAACCTGCTTCTCGTGTAGTTGACAAAATAATTATTATCAAAGTGGATGTCACATATCAACTTATTTACTAACGACGATGTTTCAGCGTATTTAAATATTAAAGAGGAATTTCCGCATCTTTTCAACCATTCTGTCTGTCGCTGCTCGTTTTTCGAAAATTTGAAAAATGTTCCTCCATAATTGGATCTATTGTTTTGGCATCCATAGTAAACACATTTTCTATATTGAGCCATATTTAGCACCTAGAATTGTTTATTAGTTTGGGATTACCTGCATATAAATAATAATTAAACGCTGCTCGTTTTTCGAAAATTTGAAAAATGTTCCTCCATAATTGGATCTATTGTTTTGGCATCCATAGTAAACACATTTTCTATATTGAGCCATATTTAGCACCTAGAATTGTTTATTAGTTTGGGATTACCTGCATATAAATAATAATTAAACAAATAGAGAAACGGTACTTACAATTTTCGATATTTTCTAAACTTATTGTAACGAAAATTAAAACGTTTATTTAATTATTAAAGACGAAATATATATTTACAGTATAGTTAATGACAATATAGAATAATTACTACACACTAAGAATTTACACTAATACTAAAATACTACAATTAATAACAATTACTAAACAATAAATCTGAATATTTATTTATTTTCACACCACTATTTATGTACACTGTATTTCTGTTGATATTTGTTAGTCAGAATTGGAATTGATTGCCATAGCAATCATTATGCTATTTATATTTGAGCGCATAATTCTGGAAACTTCCAGAAACATCCAGAAACTTCTAGGAGAATCTAAACTGCGAGTTAGCACTTTAGTTCGCAAATTTTGCAACTAATAAGATTATCGCGTATGAATCATCATAGATGATTCATCATACGCAACTGTCCATTATTGTTTCGTAAATGCGAGTGTCGACTAGCAAGTTTTTTTCTGCAAGTGACTTCTGCAAGTTGCTTCCAGAAGTTATTGCTTGTGGAAACACAATCTGCAAGCTCACTCTACGATGGCGGTGGTGAAAATACTTCTGCAAGTACTTGCAGAAATACTTGCAACACTATTGTTACTTGCTTCGATTATTATTAGGAAAAGTTTTATTAAATATAGTTTTGTAACTAAATATAAAAATCAATTGATTTAATAAACGATCTAAACACACCCACTAAACTACTAAATAACAAACACTAGATTACATTGGAATTTAGCGTTTACAAGTCTATCTTTACTGGTAGTACCTATCAAGAAAAATGCACAACGTGAATGTAAAATACAATGTAGAAGTAAAAATGCTGAAGTGGGTAATAATAATACACACATTTTTATGTGTGTGGGTATTAGGCTTCGTCTAGTTTGTAAAGTGCAATGTAGTTTGACGTAAACTCTGGAACTTCTCACTTTTTTTTCATAACAAAGTAAAACTTTCATGATGTTTGGGGTTTCTGAGACCCCGGTGTGCAGTTCCAGGGTTAATAATGTCCTTATTAAAATTTGTATATTATTTATAAATATAAAAAGGAAACTTTGATTATACCAGAGTGCGTAAAATGTTTTTGTTTTAAACGAAAAGATTTACATATTACATATAAAGCTCATTAATGAAAATAATAACTACTATTCCGATATTATAAGAAGTATAAAAGAAAATCTTATATTTATACAAGAATTATTTTTATTTGATTTAACAGAAACGATAGTAAATTATTTTGAACATAATACACTTATGTAATCTGTATACTTTCCGCCGTTATCAAGTTACGTATTTAAAAGGTAAAACGGTAAAAAGTCCCTGCTAATAAACTACATTTGCGACACCTATTACAAACTAAGAAAAACCTCGCATTATTACATCATTACCGACATTTAAACAAATATTTAAAAGTTGTTATCCGAAAGGAGTGTCGCCATCTACTTTCGGGGGAGAATTAAGGTACATATAAATTTGTACAGCATTGTTCATCTTTACATTCTATATCTTTGCTATAACATAGCCTGGAAAGAAGTTAAATTGGATTGAATTTCATTTCAATTTAACTACTCATTTAGGTTGGTTGTGTGTTTACTTTAAGAAATCGCCTCGTGCTATTGCTGAGGTTTGCCAAAGGACGGCACCACGCTGGAAAATGGTGACATTCTAACCTCCATTTTTCTCCTCTTAGGTTAGTATCTCTTTTTAATTAGTTTTTCAATATTTTCGTTTTCTTTTACTTTCATTTAAATATTTTTCATTTTTATATAATTATTATTTTTCCTCTTTATTCCCTCATTTCATTTTGTCATTGTTAATTATCTTTATTTTTGCTTTTATATTTTGTTTCTGTATAATTCCTCTCTTTAACTTTAATGTGATCTGTATTTTAATTTTATTTTATTTTATTTTATTTTGTTTTTGTATTATAGCCTTGAAAATGGGACAATAAAAGATCCCGAAACGTCGGACAATCGTATTGTTTTATTGACCGCATATCTCGACAATTTTTTCCCAATATATATTTTCGTATTTTATTTGTATATTTAATAAGAAACGAAAAGTTACATAATTGAATAAGTATTTACATATTATATGCAGTATATTATTATTATACATATTAATTATTTTCTGATCATTTTACATTGTATAATTTTTTACACGGACGTTTCGCACGATCCCGGGTGGTATTCATCGTAAAAACAGGAAAAACAGTAAGTTTTACGGCATCTAGTAATTAATAATTAATTAAAAATTAAGAATTTCGAATAATTATTAAATATCTGTTAATTTACATATTACTTAAAAAGAAAATTAATTAAAAAAAATATTTGAAAAAAAAGTACGGATGCTAGAATCGAACCTAAAACCCTTGCTTATTAAAGCCACCACTCTACCTCGTTACCACGGAACCTTTGTTGCAAGTTTTATCTTTTATTATTTGGTTATTTCGTGGAAAAAGAAGAAATTTTCAAATTTGATTTTCTCGAAATTGGCTGAATATGGCGCTCTACTATTTCGTTCGCGTAATGTCTTAGGTGTAATCTTTACGTAATGTAAGTATAAACCAAAACAAAATTTCGCATACCTGACCTTTTCTTAGTATAAAATATAAGACAAAAAAAATGAAAAAGCAAAACAAAAATGCCAACACTATAATTTTATCATAAAAACTTTAATTTCTTAATAACCACAAGTTATTAATAATAATTTTAAATACTAATGGTAATATTGGTAAGTACTAATATTCTAATAATAATAGTGAAATAAAGTAATAAATTATGGTAACATACTTAAACGCTCTATTGTAGAATCATAACAACATTGAGTTTCTTCGTGTTTATTAAGATTTTATAATAAATGTTACTTTTTTAACACCATCACTTAGAACAATATTATTAAACGATTTGTTGTTTGCTATCAATTCTATAAAATTATATTAATTTCAATAAGCTCTGTATAAATAATTTTATTAATTATAGAAAAATTATAATTAGCCAGATTTTAAAAAAATGCAAGATACTAATCAAAATATTAATTGAGATTAAATAAATTGTAAGATTCTAATGTTACCTAAAGATTCGTACCTTTAACAAATTTGTAGGTTTGCATTAATTTTCTAACAATTGCAATAGATGTACAGTGGTGGCCAGAGAATAGGCTAGTACTATAAAGAACATGTTTATACTACTTAGAAACATTCATAATCCGTAAGGCAGTATTCTAGTGTAGAAAACTGAAAAAATCAAAAATTTTTGTTTTTATATTTTGATAGTTTAGATATTTAAAAATCTCGTCTTAAAAGGATTTTTTGAAATTCGAATTATTTTAAAAGCTATAGCCACTTTAGTGTCGTGGCAACTCGACCGGTTTAGACGAAACTATTCTAAGAAAAGTATTGAAAAATACTCTTTATTTCTTTTTTTTGTGTTTTTTAAATTTTTTTTATTTAAATATTCAATTTGTGGTAGAAGAAGGCCCGATATATGGAACCGGAATCGCTGATTGAAAAAATGTAAGCATAAAGTATCAATGTATGGCTTAGACTTCGCGTAACTTTACCTGAAATTTTAATCTCGTTTTTCTCGAAACTACATTTTTCGAAATTCTTGTCATGATTTCTCAAGTTCTACTGAACCGATTTACTTGAATTTTGGTGCGAGTCTTCTCTATACATTTCTCTATCGTATGAACTAAGATTATCACAAAATTTCAATTTTGACTATTTTTAAAAAATTTGCAAAGTAAAAAAAATTGTAAAAAAACTTTTTTTCTTTTCAAACAGCCGCAATTTTGCGAAAAAACATTTTTTTTTCAATTATTTTAGTTAGTACGATAGCAGTATTCCTCTAGATTAATAAATCTTTTTCTTTTTTAATTTAGATTACTAGGAGGGCTACAATCGTGACAAACTTCGCGCGACATTTTTTTGAGTCCTCTCACTTTATTAACCTGTAACTTTTTAAAATTTTAATTTTTTCACTTTTTTTAATATCATGTATTCTTTAAACGTTAATAAATATCTTGTAAAATAATGGATAATAAAAATAGTGCCTGTTTTTTCTTTAATGCACCTAAAAAAACACCTAAAATTCGTGCTTCTAGACTAGAATACCGCCTTAAATTAAATTTATTTTAAATATTAAATATTAACTTCTACTAATAGTAGTCAATTTATATCAAATGTTACATAAAATATTCTTGTATTCTGAAATTATGATTAAAAAACCACTAGTTTACTAAAATGAGTCGGTAAAAAAATTGAATAGCTAATTGCAGAAAGGGGACATGTCACATTTCTAAAAATGTTCATTTTACTGCAAAAAAAATGTGATATGTCCTGAACAAGTCCCGTTTATGTAGTAACTGAATTCTTTATCAGCTCACAGTATGAAGGGGAATAATATAAGATGTTACATTTTTGCAGTACATTGTGTAGATCAACAATTAGATCAATAAAATATCAAAATTTTAATTTCATTCAAAATGTGACATGTCCCCTTTCTGTAATTAGCGATTCAATTAGAGACAATATTTTTTTGCCGTTTTTTATTAATATAATTTTATTTTACATTCCAAATTTTAATATTGGATTAGGGGATGTTTAACGTTTTTAATCTTGTCGGCATTGACTCGACTAACACCTGATATCGTCTTATAGGAATAGCTGTCCTTGCACTTTTGACAAATTCCCATAATTCATCTAAATTCTTTGGTTTCAATCTTTACTACTGTGTCCACGTCATTCCATCAATTTTCAATAGGATTCAAGTCAAGGATTTTTTATCGGTAAGCCATTTTTTAACAAATCTCACAATATGCTTAGGATCATTGTCCATTTTAGAGGTAGATGATTATCTGCAAATGGCTGCATAATATTTCGGAGAATATTTTTGTACATAAACTGATCCATCCGTCCTTGAATTCTATGAATTGACCCCACTCCATGCTTCCTCCGCCATGCTTAACCGTTATGATTAGGGCTGGGAATTATATGCATAAAAAAATTGAAAATATGCTCATATAGTATATGCTCGAATTTTCATAAAAATTTTCCAGTTAAAATACAAAATATGCAGTGAAAAATTCAGAATTCAAGTTCAAAATATGCAATAAAAAGCTAATATATTTTTCACATTTTGATGCAAATGATTCTCTTAAAATGATTTAAAATTTAGATAATGATTTAAATTTTTCGCAGTTTAGAGCGAAGACAATTAGACCAAGCCAGATAATTTTTTTTTAATCTAGTATATTTCTTAATTTTACAATTGAGTTTTTAACAATCATTAAAGAATAAAATATCAAGTGTTTGGCATCTTTAGACGCGGAATAAAAATCTGTAATTTAATACCTTTTTCATTCTTATCCGTTATAATTTTTTTTTTATTAGCTCCAAGAATACAGCAATTTGCCTGATAGGCATTAGGCGTCTCATCTGACAATGTAACAGTAACATGAAAGAAAATTATTCCATTGAACAATATCTATTTATAACACTTTTAGTTTTTATGTTTTACTTGCTCTTCATTTATAGGTATCTGTTTATTAGATCCGTAGGTTGGTATCTTTTTAATCTGCGAACTTCATCCGTGTTCACCAGTAGTTTGTTTGCGTATACGTTAGAATGATGTTGCAGTCTTTCACTATATTTAGCACTAAATGTTTTAATTGTTTCCCTAACGGAAGATAATGGTATATCACGCTGTATCACTTCATTTGTCACGTATCTAGGTGCAAAAATTTAAAAAAATCAATATCCCATGTTATTTCCCTATGTTCAGTTCTTTGGCCGGTCACCCGGTATAGTAATTTTATGAGTTGCAATAAATATATTCATAAATATGCGAATTTCACTAATATATGAACCAATTGTGGAGAATATGCAAAATATGCAAAAAAAAATTGACTCAAATTACTCTAATTTATGTGTTTCGCAAAGATATTCAAATATCGACGTTCTCATATCAATAAGGTGTAAATATGCATTTGCTTATAATTCCAACCCTAGTTATGATAGTATAGCTAGGTTGGAATTCTTGATTTTTTGGACGCCTTACATATTGCTTACCATCAGATCCCATTACCCAGATCTCATAAACTTCAATTCATCGCTGCAAAAAATATTTTTCCAATAATTTATTAGTTTTCCATAATTATGTTTCAAAGCAAATGCCGTACGTTTGATACTATTTATTTTGAATACATATGGTTTATGCCTTCCTTGCAATACAGCCTCTCAGTCCAAATTCATTCAAACTTCGTTATACTGGTTCACTGACAAAACTGTGCCACAATCTTCTTTCAATTTCATGATCATTTGGCGTGTAGTTAGAAAAAAGTTCGATTATGATAAGCGAACAATTGTTCGCTGTTGTATTTGAATTTCTTACCAGCTGCATAGCATTTCTCACAATAATCATGACGAGAGTATTTTAAATTCTTTGCTATTATTAAAATTGATTTTTTATCATTCTACATTAACTTTTCTAAGTTCTGAAGTAGATTGTTTATTTTTTCCCAGTATTTGAATTTAAAATATTATATAAATTAACAAAGATATCACGAAATAATACTTTACTTAAAGTTTCACTTGATTTTCAGCATGAACATTACCTTTTTGAATAAGATTGTAAAGCGTCATTCACATCCAAGTAACGTACGTAGCGGACATACAAGACATAACGTACAAAATATAACAAATGACTTGTCATTCACATCAACATAGAAAACATAGAAACGTGAAGAACGCGCACGCGTATTTTCACCCGATCGGTTGATTACGGTATCGGTTTCTCTACGATCGTAGAGGAACGGTTACGAATGTATCAGATCTATAAATTTTCCGTCAACCATAATTAACCAAATATCAATAAAAAACACACTCACAAGAAACATGACACGCTGTAATTTAACCTAAAAGTTTAAATGTGAAAAGTGTAAACCTCACTTTACAATTTAAAATTGTGAAACGGAGGTGTTGCCTTGTAAAATGAACGCATCTAATTAGTCAAACATAGAAAACATAACGTAGAAGTTGAAGTTGACCGAACTCTTTGTTAAGCGTCATTCACATCCAAGTAACGTACGTAGCGGACATACAAGACATAACGTACAAAACATAGCAAATGACTTGTCATTCACATCAACATAGAAAACATAGAAACGTGAAGAACGCGCACGCATATTTTCACCCGATCGGTTGATTACGGTATCGGTATCTCTACGATCGTAGAGGAACGGTACGAATGTATCAGATCTATAAATTTTCCGTCAACCATAATTAACATAAAAAACACACTCACACAGTGGCGGATTTAGGGGCTATAGCCCAGGGCGGCAAATTTTTGCAAAAATACCAAAAGCACATGTGGAAAAAACCTAATGCATAATTAGGCTTATTAGACGGATAAGTAGGTACTATTTCAATTAATTGATTAAAATAAAATAAACTATTTATAAACGTTTTTATATTATACGACTTTTCCATTTTAGTCATTCTAATATTGTCAGTATCCGGGAGCTTCATTCTAAACTAAAGGCAAAAATTGTAAGTTCGTAAGTTAATTGTAAGTTAACTTATTTTAAGTTATAATCGGTTAATACTGATTTATTCTAATTAGAATAAACTAATAATTTAGAAAATATAATTTACAATTGAATCGAAAAAAGACAACTGACATAAATTTTGTTTCTATCAATTACTAGATTACTACATCAATACTTACATCATAAACTATGAGTGACGGAATTATTTTTTGAAACCCAACACTGGAACACTCATTTGATAGCAAAACCAACGTGGAAATCCAAAAATGTAAATTAGCAAAAGACTTGCCTTCAAATGAATTACACCCAACTATAACACCTCTTAATGAGGTAGAAATTGTAAAAAAAACATTGAAATTGAAATTGAAATGTCAGTCAATGAACAGCAAGAGGATGATTTTAATCATTCCAATACTGAGCGTAGGCTTAACCTTGCTGAACTTGTCGGCAATGAAGTTTTTTCTAATACAATGTCTCAGCCAAGCTCAACTACTATGAAGCACTCTGATATGTGTGACGATAAACATTTTAAACTTCATAGCAACGCTATGGTTTGATGGCCACTTTGTGGCCTATCAGAGATAACATTTCAGAGCATGTCCTAAAAAATAGAAGAAATCAAGACATTTCCAAAGTAGATTTTAGCCGCTCCAAAAGATCCATTGGGGGACAATATCGCTATCTAACTCAAACTATGTTTAAAACTAGCTTAATCAATGGACAGAAAATAAAACGATCTTACCTAATGTACTCAGAAAGTTGTGGAAAACTTTTTTGTATACTATGTCAACTTGTTGGAGGAATATCAAAATTAGCAAAGAAGGCTTTGATGATTACGAGTATTTAAAAATCGACGAGAATTCCTCAGACCATAAGTCATGTGCCTTAGTAATGGGAAGCATCTAATTACATTCTTCGACTTTAAAGGTTAGAAACGGCTTTTTTGTCATTTTTATAAGGAGATCTTTTATCTCGATTTAATATATCAAGTAAAAAATTGCAATCATCTGAGATCGACCTATCAACTATATCAGTATTGTACCGATCATTATCAGAGTATATTCAAAGTATAATAAGAGCATTTGACAATTATGAAAATCGAGCGCTAGCGAAAGCAAATGTAACTCAATATATGAAGATGAAAAGAACAGGAGAAAGATACGAAAAATCCAGTCAGATGAAACCCGAGAAGGAGAAGTACAGTTGATTGGCAGAGAAAACTTCAGAATGAATACTTACAATATGATAATTATTGACAGATTAAATTAATATCGTAATAGAAAAAAAAAACTGTGTATGATGAGCTGTATTCGTTATTTAAATTTTTTATTAGTGCTGGCAAAAAAGACCTTGATGTGAACACACTTACTGAACACAGTAGGAAATTGTGTAATTTGTATGATAAAGATCTACCAACAACGAAGGTTTTTGTGAACGAGTGTATACATTTTTTCGGATTCTTGAAAGAATTGGAAAAATATCCAAAATCAATACTTAAATGTTGCCAAGTGCTGCATGACACGGAACGACAAGATATAGTATACCCTTATGTTGATATCGCACTGAGACTTTTTTTGACAATCCCTGCATCCAACTGTTTAGCGGAAAGGTCGTTTTCCGTTTTGAAAAGAATAAAAAATTATGCCTTCGAGATGTAGCAATTCTGACTATCAAATCAGAAGCAAAGAACGAAAGCGTGGTTTAAAAAGAAATTTTAGCATCGCATTCAATTAATAATTAGAGTATTTTTTAATTTGTAACATTTAAAATTGTAAAATATATAGAATAAAATTGTAAAAAATACAAGAAAATAAATAGGAGGGGAAGGGGGCGGCAAGTTGCCAGTAGCCCGTAAGCGGCAAAAGTATAAATCCGCCACTGCACTCACAAGAAACACACGACACGCTGTAATTTAACCTAAAAGTTTAAATGTGGAAAGTGTAAACCTCACTTTACAATTTAAAATTTTAAAACGGAGGTGTTGCCTTGTAAAATGAACGCATCTCATTGGTCAAACATAGAAAACATAACGGAGAAGTTGAAGTTGACCGAACTGACCGAAGTCTTTGTTACGTTACTTCATGTCGGCTATGTTTTGTACGAATGTCACTGGTAGCGTTTGAAACCATGCATTTCAACTTTCCTCGCGTTATGTCTTGTATGTCCGCTACGTACGTTACTTGGATGTGAATGACGCTTTACACTGTCCTGTTTCTTTGTCATAGCAAATATGCAGGACTGATAAGAAATTGTAGAATAAAATTTTACGACGGAATGTAAAATAGTAAATAATATGGGTAATATTATGTACAGTAATAATATGTACCTAATTCAGTACAAATTAAAAATAATCTATTAAATGATGAAAATCTAAACGATGATTTTAATCAAAAGGGAATCCAACAAATTATTAACTAATTTTAAATTTTTGTAAAATGTTCTATTTTTTAATAATTATTATAATACATAGCTAATACGTCCGAATGTTTTTGTAACATTAAACTAGTGCATTAATTAATTTAATGTTAATTATTTCTTTTAGATTTGACTGACTAGAAGAATAATTTTATTAAGTGTAATTACAATTAATTTTTATATATTTTAATAAATAATTAAGATACAAACGCTTTATAATCAATAGATTATAATTTATTATTATCAAATTTTTTAGAAAAACCAAAAAATGCACAAACACTTTTCAGAACTATACTAAGGCCGTGTTCGATTTGGCACTTTTTTCGCTTGTAAGCGCCAACAAACACTTTTTACCCGTTCGATTTGGGACTTTTTCGTGCTTTCAAATGCTTAGGCTCCGCCCATTTTAAAAGCCTAGTTCGCTTTTTCGAGCTTTTTCATTTTAGGTGGGTCGACGAAAGCGTGGCGCTGTGGTGTCAGAATTGCGAATGAATTTGAATTTAATTTTGAATTTAAATTTGAATTTGTTTGCTTTAATTTTTATACACACGTTTGCGTTTGTTTTAATTATTTTAAACTTTTGTGGTACAACGCAACGTAACATAATATTTAGTTTATAAAGTGCATATTAATTATAATTTGTAAATTATAGTTGAGATAACTATAATTTACAAATTAAAATGGAGAGTCAACGATATAAACGTATTAATAATTTATTGTTGAATAAAAAAATCAAAATATGGAGAACACTGTTAATATGATTTTAACCCTAATGATCGATGCTACAAAAAATCGTTAATTATTATAATTAATAATTATTTCACTTACTTATTATACTAAAAAATTCAGTTAGGTTAAGTACCACCCGCAAATTTTAAATTTTCACTAAAATCATTAAAAACCCCGTTCGGTTTGGAAGCACATAGACACGCCCTTTTCCAAATCGAACGCATATTTCACATGCTTTTTTCGTAAAGCGAAAAAAGCGTTGTAAGTGCCAAATCGAACGCGGCCTAAAAAGTTTGAAGTTAACACAATATAATTACACCGTATGTATTGTCATGAAACAAAACAATTTCGACCCACTCTGTGCTGAATTGTAAATTTTTGTAAATTTTATTTTTGAAGGTTGGAGTTTAAAAATTACAAGGTGGGGAGAAAAGAGAGAATAATTGCTTTTACCAAAAATGGCTGCACGAGCGGTTGTTTAAATTTTTGACTCTGATTTAGAATAATTGAATTGTGAGATTATGAGAATATGAAATATGAAATTTTGAAATTGTGAGTAGTATTTTAATTTGATTTAAATAAAGTGACTTTGATGCGTGTACATTATTGCGTATTTTGATATTTGAATTGATTTGAAATTTTTTAATTTTGCTGCTAAATGGGAATAGATTGTTTGTTTGATTAATTTTGAGAAAGAATAATTAAAATTATAAATTCGAATTTGGATCATCGTAATTGGGAAATTAAAATTTGTAAGAACGAACGTGTGGCGTGATTGATAGCCGTCGATTTGAATAAATTAAAATCACAAGTTCGAACCTTGTAAAGAACATTTTTTTATTTTAAATAAAATAAAAGTGGAATTTATTATTTGCAAGTAATAATTGCTAGTTTAATAATAAATTTTTTTGAAGAGATTATCCTCTCAGCGGTAATTGAAGAATCCACCCCCGAAAAGAGTTTTGTTGCTTCCGAATAAAACTGAAAGCTTATAATGCTCTAGATTTTAAATATGCTTCTGTATAAGTTTTATAAATTAGTTTTACTCCAGAAAATTTGCAAAAACCTTTAATTTGTTATGCAAATGTTTCGAGTTAAAATTATTTATAAATTAAAAGTTAAATTGAATAAATTAAATGATTTGTACAAATTTAATAATAAAATAATGGTTTAATACTGTAGTATAGTCGATCCAAGATATGAATAATATAGGTGGCGCGTCGTTTGCAAAGTCTAATTTACATCGGGAAACTTCAGATAATTTAAATAGTACTTAATCTTGTAATAATATTAAACATTCACCACAAAAAGCGAAATGTTATAACCAAATAACTACGTCTATTCGATATTACATTTAACTCTGTTCACATCTATCTTATTTATGACTTTACCCGGTTCAGTTTAGCCAACACGTATAGCACTTCAATCGCAAATATTTCGTTATTGCAATAGCGTCTAACTTCAAAGCAATTTCAATGGTTTACATTTCAAGGGCGTCGCTTTAGTACAAATTCCAATACTTTTCTTAAAAAAACAGACTATAGTTGTCTTTATTTTAATAATTTAATTTTTCAGTTAGAACTGCCTATTAGCAAATTAGTGCCTATAATCTAATTTTTTGATACCTATTTGCCTGACTGTTTTGAAAGTTTTCAGTGCCTAAAAATTCGGGCCTTAGAGATAAAATAAAAAATTTTAGTTCTGAAAGGTGTGTATATATATTTAGATTTTTTAAAAGAGGAAAAGATCTAAATTAAGATCTAAATAAATTAAATCTATAAGATCTAAATTGAAAGCGGCATGTTTTTTTTCTAAATTTTGTAAAAATTGACTACAAATTGGTCAAGGTATAGACTTTGATAAATGGACGCACTTTTCGGATGCTGTGATGCTACGCCACTGAAATTATTGAAAAAAGCTTAGTTGTGTCAAAATTGAATCGAACCCCTAAAATAATAAATTGTATAATATTGTAAAAGTTAATAAAAACAATTATGAAAAATGTTGCCCGGTTACGATTGACTTCTGAATATACATATTATATGATAGGTACATAATCGCACAATTTTGGTGATAACTGCTGATAACTATCAGTGGGTGGCGCAAATTTTCTATTTGACTACGTCGCTCGATACTCTAGGTTCGGCCCTGGTTTATATAGACCTATAAGCGCAACCATAATTCTTCATTACTATAATATACAATTTACCACATAGTAAATTTTGACGTTTCTGAATTACAACGGCTACAACAGAACTGCGATAGGTTATCGGTAGGTTATCATGCGCGCAATAAAATACATGAATATGCGTTTACCTATAAATAGTAAGTTAGTAAACGGAATAGATAAGCATGAGAAATATTTTTTGTGACATCCTGTAGCATTCGGCGAACAAAACTGTCAAGTATTCCGTATACCAGTATTCACTTACCACTTGAGAATAAGGTTGGTAGCTAAGTAGTACACCGTCTTGAGTTAGTTTTTCACGCAAAAGCACCCCAAGTTGCATTCGAGGAATCTTAATCAACTCGGCCTTGCCCTCTTCGTATTCATCAACATATTTAGTAGCTTCACTAACATTGTCCACTGAACTTGTGACATTGTTACTTGCACTAGTTACACTTTCTTTTTCGGAATAAAGCCCGGATGAAGTATACGATGATTTCACACTCACATTATCACATAAACATTCATCGTGAATAGCTGTGCTTTCTTCTAATGTAAAATAAACTGAAGCAGCACCTTCTTCACGTAAAGTTCTCACCGATTCCAACACCCGATTCCGATGTACCGGATTTAATACACCAATGGCATCCAAATCAGGATCTCCTACTTGTTTGCATATTTCTAAATCGTCGTAACCGTTATCGATAAAACTTTCTGCATATTGACCTAAGTGAAGTGAAATTAACCATTCTGATACAATATTATTACTCATGACAATCATTAACTTCACATGCCAGACTAGATTATTTGCGACAATACATTTTACCGTGCGCTGCCTTTACGCGCAACAAACGAATACCCGCGTAATCTACCGACATTCATTGATGTATTTATTTCTGGCTTATCAGTTCAACTTAATATGCTGAATTATTTATAATAACTTTCAATAGGTACTAAACATTTTTATTTACCATCTACTAACTCTACTACTACTATTTAATAATATAAATGAATGCTTTTAAATAGATTGTTAAAAGAATTTATACTTGTATTGACGAATTTAATAAATTAACTTAATAATAATCAATAATTAAACTAAAATGGATGATTACTTTGTGATACCGGGTTAAACACCTTCGAAGATGTAATAAATCACAATGTCTATAGCGCCTCATAAAAAAGGTGCATCACCTTTAATAATAATACCCCGAACAGGCGATAAGATTGCATTAATTTCCTTATAATTTGATTGTTTAAATAGAAACTTACTATTTGATCAAATATTCCTTAATATTATTAAATGTATAAAAAAGTTTTTAAATTAACAAGGAATACTAACCTTTAAACAACTTAACGACTTAACCCTGGAACTGCACGCTTATTTTTCGTAACTCTTCCTGCACACTGGGGTTTTGAGATCCCTTTACTATTTTTACGATTTTTTAACGATATTCACGATATTTTAAAGTAAACAAAGAATTTAAACCAAAAATATTATCCAGTACTCTTTAACAATACTGCCATAGTAGATAGGATACATTAGATAGTAATTTTTTACTCTTTTTAGTCAAATTATTATTAAATATTTAAAAAGTAAGATTTATTTTGTGAAATAATAAATAGAAAAATGTTTAACAAATATTTTTTTCCAGATTCAAACCGTTTTTTTAAATTTCCACTTTCACATGGCCATAGCTCCAAAAATGTAGATTTTTCTGTAAAAATAGTTTAGTGATTTTTAAAAAGCGTAAAATAAACTAGAAACTAGATTCAAACCTTTTATAGTCTAATAATCAAGGTCATATCAAAATTTTTAGCATAAACCAAAAAATGCACAAAACACTTTTTCGAAACTAAAATGTTTAAGTTATCACAATATATAAATACACTGTATGTATATTATCGCAAACGTTTTCACCATACTATGGCATCATCAGGCGATGAACTAGGAAATAATCAATAGATAAGTTGTTTAACAAGGGAATTATACGACCTCCGCATTTTTGTAATTTTTGCCACTTATTATACTGATAGTTTAGCCCTTCAATAAGAACTCCTCAAAGCAGTAGGGCCAGATGGCCAGAAATTTTCGAGAAAATCGACTTTGAAATTTTGTCGACGGAGTTTGAAGACAAGATGTGATACAATTTGCAATAAGTTCCGTAGCATAGAGGCGTAAGAGTTAGACTAGGGACCAGTTTTCTCCGAGACCACGTAACCCGGATATCGGAAAGTTTCTACAATACACAAATACATAAAAGCACACTAACGACAAACATCACACAAGACAAAACACTACGCAAATACAAACTCCTTTTCCAATCCTTACCAAAATTCATCGATCCTCCGCCACATCCCGACGACGACACCTAAATAAAATAGAGCTGCTACGCCACTGAAGGTATACCTGGACATTGAAGTGACGCGAGTGAAAACCGTTAATTTTCCATAGATAGGTAGCTGCAACGTGCTACGTGATAACGAAAACTTTTCATTTCTTGTTATTGGTGTATTGTTATTTTTCTGTTTGTTTTTTTTGTTATTGTTATTTTATATTCTGTTGTTATAGAAAATTTGTAAAACGCCGAATTATCGTAAGTTGGTTTTTTCTTCTTTTCCAACAAATTAATGTGAAAATCTATATTACTCAATTGCAAAATCAAAATCAGCATAATTAAATATTGTAAAAATTTATTAAATTTATAAAAATAGTATCTGAAGTTATATTTATATGTGAGGCACTTCAATCTGTAATTCAACATATATGTAGGTCCAACCGGCTTCTGTCAGCTGCTCGGTCCATCAAAACCTGTAAGAATTAATTTAATAAAGACTTTTTAAATCTAAAATCTAAAGGGACCAGTGGGTCCACGGTTCTATTCCCACCTTCGTTAGTTTTTTTTTTTTATTTTTTTTTCTTCACTGCATATTCGCACGTTATTTAATTATTGTAAAATTGATTAAATTTATGCTTGTAGACTAAAATGTGTCAAATGTGTCAGAAATACATTCAATTTGTACTTTTTCTTAACAAATGTAATAAAATCGAATGTTTTAATGATTATTATTTAGCAGGACTAGTTTCATATGTCATCGCACATATTATTATCCGGTGGCTGGTGGAAATAATTTACCTAATATTTGTTTATAATTTATCATCTGATTTAATTTATTTATTTTACGATTGGTAGAAATAGCAAGCATGATATAGGCTAATAAAGCCATGCAACTGACTAGATTTTAAAAAAAATAAAAAGTTAATAAAGCAACATATCCTAAAACAACATATCTTAAAACAACATAAATATTTTTATCCTAAAACACATTTTCAAAAGTTTAGTTTTTATCCAGCTTATATACCGTAAAGTTATCATATCTGATATTGTATCCGTTAATTTGCCTGGCCCCTCGACAAGTGCTGAAGACACCGTCGAAGATAGTTTGTGCAGTGAAATCGCCAAATTACGAATGAAGGATGCCCTTGTGTACTACGAGCATTTACTTAAGGAAAATAATCTCGTAGCATCACAATCTTAGTTACAATAATTAGTTACACAATAATTTAGTTGTTAATTTAAAGTTAAAAGTTGTATAATTTAAGTTCTTGCTATATTTATACATTGTAATTAAAATAAACACATTAATACCCTATACTGGACGTTATTAATATTTGTACCTAAATTTAATTTATCACAAATATTGTTAGTCTACAAGCATAAATTTAATCAATTTTACAATAATTAAATAACGTGCGAATACGCAGTGAAGAAAAAAAAATAAAAAAAAAAACTAACGAAGGTGGGAATAGAACCGTGGACCCACTGGTCCCTAGTCTAACTGTTACGCCTCTATGCTACGGAACTTATTGCAAAGTGTATCATATCTTGTCTTCAAGCTCCGTCGAAAAAATTTCAAAGTCGATTTTCTCGAAAATTTCTGGCCATCTGGCCCTACTGCTTTGAGGAGTTCTTATTGAAGGGCTAAACTATCAGTATAATAAGTGGCAAAAATTACAAAAATGCGGAGGTCGTATAATTCCCTTGTAAGTAGTGTAACTCGATATTAATCATATCAAAATTTTTAGCATAAACCAAAAAATGCATAAAACACTTTTTCGAAACTAAAATGTTTAAGTTTTAATTTTAGTTTCGAAATAGTGTTTTGTGCATTATTAGCTTATAATAAATTATTAATATATTAGTAATAAATTAGCTTATTTTGAAAAATTCTAAACCGGAAAACTAAACTAACCTCAAAAAAAAACCTAAATTGAAACGTTAGTTGTAATTTAAAATTACAAAAGTTGTAGATTGCCTCAATTTCAAAATTTCATGTGTATGAACTTAGTGAAATATACAGGACAGATCTACGTATTAATTTGTTATATTGTTAATATAACGGATATGATAATTGATAAAATGGTAAATGTTATTAACATGTGAAAATATTTTTTAATAAAATTAATTTTTACATGTTAGATGAAATTGATGAAATCGCAAACTATATCATTCATTTAAATAGTTTTTGAACAATTTTATGTAAGTTATGAATTAAATTATTTTTCAATTTCATCTAACATGTAAAAATTAATTTTATTAAAAAATATTATCACATGTTAATAACATTTACCATTTTATGAAATAAATTTGTTGTGGACCTTCATTTGTGGCAATTGTAATTCCATTTTCGAACAAATCTTGCAAATCTTCAATGACCTTTTTAAATACCGAAGCATTTCCAAAAACTTTTCTATATTCCGAATAATGTAACAACGCTAAAAATATACTATCAAGTTGTGATGAGCATTCTGGTGGAAGACAAGCTAAACTAAAATATAAAGCTCCGATTTTGTTTTTACCGGCATGACTACCAAGTGGATATTTTCTTTATCTTCTTATATCATCTTATATCAATTATCAGTCAATTATTAAATTAATAATAAAAGAATGCAGTTTATTTATTTACTTAGAACCTCCGAAATTGTCGATAATGAATTTACAAAACCTTACACAAATTACATTTTGCGTAAAATATCGTAAGAAGTAATATTTCTGAAACATTAAGAACGCTTTTAAAAAAGAATGAACAAATATTATATTGTAATCTTTGGAACGGCGTTTGGAGTGGAACGTGGCACGTCGTCGCATTTACACACACAATCCTGGCCCGCGTGCTAGAATGCGTTCCAGCACGCGGGCCGGGATTGTGTGTGTAAATGCACCTAATGTGCATGTTCTCATTGTTGATAATAATTCTTGTTGAAATTAAAAATTTTTAAAGTGAATTAACATGCCACTTTTCGAATATTATTACAAAACAATTTAAATTCCATTATAGCAAAATTGAACCGTAACACCCTAGTCTCGGTGCTGAGATGTACGGGGCCGAGTTGGCCCGGTGCCGAGTTGTCCGGTGCCGAGTTGTCCGGTGCCGAGTTGTCCGGTGCCGAGTTGTCCGGTGTCGAGTTGTCCGGAGCCGAGTTGTCCGTGTCCGGTCTAATCATGCAGCCGTGTTAAAAGGTGTATCTAAAATACATGTAAATTTTACATCTTTAAAATCGATTTTTTCGAAAATTAATGCCACATCCTCCCATTTGTTTTTTTTGTATTCTACCTATAAAAGTGTTCTCTTTCCTATAGTGCAGTTGAAATTTTGAAAATCGTGATGACGGTTAAGTGACTGTTCCCGAAGCTTATTCGAACCCATTAGAAACATTAAATCAACCAATATTTATTTAACAAAAATTATATATTGAAACTACATTTTTGAATTACTTGCCACAACTAAAAATGGTTACATTCAACGAAATTTTGATTAATTCAACAAGAAAAAATTCAACATTTAATTTCGTTCAATTTACCAACTTTTTTCTCTCAGTGTACCGACGAAGCGCAAATTATAAGTGATAGTATATAATTGCAGGAATGAACACCGATGGGCAGTAAAAAATCTGCGGGTAAAACTGGAATCAAAATATCAAAGACGTTACAGCGTGAACTGTTGGTCTTGGTGTGAAATATTATCAAGGCACATTATTGGTCCTTATTGTTTTCCAGAAAACTTATGCTTAAAAGCTGATGAATACTTAATATTTTTACAAAATGAGTTTCCAGTATTAATAAATGATGTATCACTAGCAATACGTTAAAGAATGTGGTACCAATACCATGGTGCGCCGCACATTTCGGGTTTTAAGTAAAAATTTGTTTTAATAAAGTATATTTTAAAAAAAGGCATCGGAACAGGAGAAACTATTAATTGGCTTGCAAGATTCTTAGATTTAACTTTTCTTGATTGTTTTTTTAAGGGATGCTGTTAAAGCATTGACGTACAGCAACAGAAGAAAGCCCAACACCAGAGAGAAATAAATTAATGGAGAGAGTAACGAATGCTATAGTGGCTCCAGTGGCGGCTCGTGGGGAAAAATTTTGGGTAGGCCAGCAATATTTTATAAATAGATAAAATCTGCGGAAGATGTGAATATTTTCTTGAGTTATAATAATATGCTCTATTAAGTCATTTTATTTAAATAATAGAATTACTTACAGTTACTCGAAAAAGAATTCGGACGCTCCTATGTTAGCAATGTAAATTGTACTTTTTGAAAACTCTTTTTAGCATATAAAAATCGCTTTTACAAAAATACTTTTCAGACATTTTTTGTAGATAATTTCGTTCCCTTCATTTTTGTTTTCAAACATGTTTTTATTCGTCGCCTCGTTTTCGATCGAGAGTGACTTAAAGCAGTTTCGGTAAAAATTCCATGAGAATCCCTCGAGAAAACCATTGTGCTTTTTTAATTTTATGAAAAAGTTTTACCGAGTGTGCTTTAAGTCACTCAGTCGAAAACGAAGCGACAAAATAAAAAAATGTATAGGAACAAAAATGAAGACAATGAAATTTGCGACAAAAAATGTCTAATAAGTATTGCTGTAAAAACAATTTTTATATAATAAAAACAATGTCTAAAAAGAGCAATTTACATTGCTAACACAGGAATGTTCGAATACTTTTTCGAGTAACTGTACATTATGTTATAGTATTTATAAACAATGATTGATTCTCTTATTTTTGCTCTTCGCAAATCTATCTATGACATTGTCGTGAAATGTGTTCGTTTTCAATAATTCATCAAGAATGTCTTTTTGTATTGATAACAGTGCAAGTGAAGATAGGCGACAATACCTACCGCTTAAACTATTTTGCAATAATAAAAATACACTACAAATTTATTTCATTGTCATTTCAGTATTAGGAGACAATCTTGGTATTCATTCTTTAATGGGTTTCAATGAAAGTTTTGTAAGTAACAATTATTGCCAGTTTTGTTTATCCGAGAAAAACAGTTGCCGTGTTCAAGTTACAGAAGATTTAAATTTATTAAGAAATATTGACAATTACCAAAGAGATTAGGTAAATTTTAATAATGGCATTAAAGAGGAATGTATATGGAATAATCTTCCACGTTTTCATATAACAAATAATTTATCTTGCGATGTTATGCACGACATTCACGAGGGTGTATCGCGTTACGATTTAGGCGAAATACTCTATCAATTTGTTTTTATCAAAAAATACTTTACATTAGATATTTTAAATAATAGAATAAAATATTTTAATTTTAATTTAAACGACAATAAGCCACCCCCCTCACAAAACAACGTTTAAGCAATGAATACATAATTATGTCGACTTCGGAGATGAAAACTTTAACGTCTTATTTAGGATTAATTATCGGAGATTTAGTTCCTCAAAACTGTGAATATTGGCAGTTGTATTTACTACTTTGTAAAATAATAGAAATAGTTGATAGTAAAATCGTCACCTTTCAAGAATTTTATTTACTACATAACATTATAAGTGAACATCATGAATTATACATTGAAAAATTCGGATATCTAAAACCTAAACATCATTTCCTGTTACATTATACAAGATTAATGAGAATGTTAGGTCCTTTATCAAACACTTCTTCTATAACATATGAAGCTCGACATAGACAATTTAAATCAGCTGCTAATGTTATTTCATCAAGAAAAAATATTCCTTATTCATTGGCGGTTAAAAATCAGCTTTCGTTTTGTAATCTAGTTTTATCAAATAAAGGACTATTTAAAACAATAGATTATGGACCACAAATTGTGACACTTGTAGAAGAAAATTTATGCTTTTCCTTTTTTAAAAATAAATTTCCTCAAAAGGCAGAGAATTGCTTTTTAACAGACTGGGTAGAAATTAATGGTGTAAAATATACACATAATTTAGTTTTACTTTTAAAAATTTCCAATTTTTTACCATGCTTCGGAAACATTTCTTTAATTGTACTATCGGAAGAAAACGTTTATTTTATATGTAAAACTTTGTCAACGATAAAACTCGATGTTTATTATAATGCATATGAAGCGAATGATGATGATAACAATGACATAGTTTGTGTAGATTATAATGAACTTCAAGTTTTTAAAACACATCTTATACATCTTAGCCAAATGGCTTAAAATATGTAAACGTATTGTAATTATTTGTATAATTAAAATTTTTATGTTTTTATTAATAAACTGGTATTGACGTACAATATTATTTGTTCTTTAATTAAACCATATTATACTCTCATAATATTATTTTTGTATACTAATAATATGTACTGCAGAAACTCTTAAGGCTAGGATTTTGCAAGTTGTTTCACTAGGGAAGGTTTAGTTCAAAAACGGCTTAACGGATTAATTTAAAATTTTGAGGGTACACACAGAAAAATTTTGCATGCTCACAAATCAAGCAACCGCTGTCTAATTTAAGTTCGTAAAAATAAAGTTAATTTAAGTATATGCACAACTATATATAAGCATATATACTATACTTGATTTTAAAATTCTCAAAATAAGCATACGAAATGTTCGAGTTACTCTCAGGTGTCAAGTTTTGCTATTACTTCAATTAAGTATGATCATACTCAAACAATTTTAAAATACTTATTCGTACACCCTTGCAGATTAAATTGACTTTGTTAAAATGTTCAATATAAGTATGCAAATGTTTTAAAATGAGCATGATATATTTGATTTAACATCATGATATATTAAATTCACACATTATCGTGTATAAATGTTAGTTTGTAAAGCAATGTTAAATGAAGCAAAGTTAATTTAAATTTGTTGAAGTTTCGAACAATTTATAAAAAAATTATTTTATATTTAAAAATGTAAGTTTTTGTTTACTATTTTGTTTAACTTTCTTTAAATAATTCAATGACAACTTAAAAAGTTAAATAACAATATTATTATCTTATTAATTTAAATCTAACTTGATCGTTTATTTAAAATTAAAATATTAATTGTATAAAAATAATCTTCTTCTCGATGCTTCTCTGAAATTATATATTTTTCAGATTTGCAGAACTATACTGATCAATTATGTACGTCTGTTGTGTATGCAATGCGAGCTTAACCTCAATTGAAAATTTATTCCATCATTTTAAGTATATTCATAGTGCTACCTCAATTATCGACTCTTACGAATGTAAACAAAATAATTGTCCTCAAACATTTTCATCTTTAGCAAGTTTTAAAAAGCATTTAAAATTAAAACATACCAATGACATAGCATCAGGAACATCATCAAAAATAGCAGGAATTAATTCTCAAGAATTATGCCATTATCAAGAAGAGCTTGCAAGAGGACAAGAATCACAAAATTTGAATTGTGATGATGATTTAAATGGTTCTGACGATGCAGATGTTTATACATCAGATATTTATTTAAATTTCAAAAAAGCGATTTGTAAATTTTCCCTGGAACTCCATAGCAACACAAATTTTAATAGAAAAGATGTGCTTGACATTCAAAATACTTTAAAAAACACTATTTTTCACGAATTGTCGTTACTACTAAAGAAAATTGTAAAAGAACAATCACCTTCAAATTCTATAAATCAACTCATTAGTGAAATCGAAAATCCTTTCGCACATATTAATACAGAATATAAATTTTTTAAACATATGGAAGAAGAAAATATAATACGTTTCCCAAAATTATTTACAATAAACAATCAAATCAGCGAAATTACTTCTAGTGGTTATCCGGTTCTTGCAGAAGAAAATATTACAGGCGCCATAATGCCAATTCAATATCAACTTCAAAAATATTTGGAAAGTTCTAATGTTTTTCAAGATATTATGAAAAATATGTTGGAATTAAATGAGAGCAACGAAATAAAAAATTATATTAATGGCACATTATGGATGCAAAAAACAAAAGATTTTGATGGAAAGATTGCTTTTCCTTTGTTTTTATTTTTCGACGATTTTGGTGTAAATAATCCTTTAGGACCACATTCGACCTCAATTTGTGGTGTATATTATATGATTCCCACAGTTCCATACTTTTATTTTTCAAAGCTAGACCATATATTTTTAGCAGCGCTTGTTGATTCAAAAGATTTGAAGAACTTTGGTAATTCGGCTTGTTTTAATAGTTTAATTTCTGAATTTATTAAAATGGAAACCGAAGGAGTTAAAATAAATATTGAGGGAGAAGAGAAAATTATTTATTTTATTTTATCCCTAATTATCGGAGATAATCTTGGATTAAATGGAGTGCTCGGTTTTACCAAATCGTTTAATTCAAGATTTTATTACCGATTTTGTAAAAGGGCAATTACAGAAATGAAGAAGGATGGAGAAGAATATTCCAATTCTCTTAGAAATAAGCATAATTATGAATCTGACTGCAATATTGCTGATCCCGTTGTAAGAATGCAACAAACTGGAGTCAAAGAACACTCTATTTTTAATAAAATTCCTTCGTTTCATGTAACAGAAAATTATGCAGTGGATATAATGCACGATATTTTAGAAGGTATTGTGCATTATGGATTATCTCACGTGTTAGAAACTTTTATTTATAAAGAAAAATTATTCAGTTTAGAAGTTTTTAATTATAGGAAACAAATGTTTCCTTACGGCGAACTAGAGATTAAAAAAAAAGGTGTTGCAGTTCAAGAAGACAATATTAAAAAAAGTAGACATTTTAAAAGTACGGCAAGTGAAATGTCAACTTTTATTCACTTAATTCCTCTTATGTTGCAAGATTTAGTTCCTAAAAACAACAAGACATGGAAATATTTATGTATCCTCGTAGAAATTTGTGATATTGTGATGCTTCCATCATAGTATAACGCATTTAGAATTTTTGATAAAAAAACATAATTCTTTATATCAAAAACTTTTTAATGATACTCTTAAACCTAAACATCATTTTCTTGTCCACTATGCTACTGTTATTAAAAAATCGGGACCTTTGAAAGGATTGTGGGATATGCGATTTGAAGCAAAACATCAAGAATTAAAATCAATAGCAAAGAATACGAACTCGAGAGTAAATTTACCCCTTACGTTGGCAATTAAAACTGCAATAAAATTTGGAGCATTTATTCAAAATAGAGACCTTAATCATATCAATGAAATCATGTTACCTTCCAAACATATAAATCCAGAAAACTGTCCCATTAATCAAAAAACTTATTTCAAATTGGAATCCCTTAAATACAATGATTTACATAAAGATCTGATAGGTTACTATTTTAATTTCACAAATGAATTTAAATTTCGCGGTAGACTCTACAAAAAAAACTTTTTTATTTTTCAATCTTATAAAACAGAAACGGAATCTCTATTAGAAATCGTTGATTGTTTTTATAAAAATTTTTCTTCCGACAACACTTACGTTGTTGTTCAACATCATGAAGTACTTTCATACGACCAACACTCTTGTTCATACATTGTTGGAAATAAAATAAATTCTTATTCGATTTTAAATATCTCGTTTTTAACTTCTCCACCAATTCTTTGCTATAAACTTCCAGATGGGAAAAAAGTTTTCAGAAAAAAACATTTTTAACTAAAGTTTTTGAATTATTTCCTAATATTAAGACATGGACGCTCCTATATGTTATCAATGTAAATTGTACTTTTTGAAAATTCTTTTTAACATATAAAAATCGCTTTTACAAAAATACTTTTCAGACGTTTTTTGTAGATAACTTCATTCCCTTCATTTTTGTTTCCATACATTTTTTTATTCGTCGCCTCGTTTTCGACTGAGAGTGACTTAAAGCAGTCTCGGTAAAAATCTCATGGGAATCCTCTGAGAATCCCATAAGATTTCCATTGTGCATTTTTAATTTTATTAAAAAGTTTTACCGAGTCTGTTTTAAGTCACTCTCAGTCAAAAACGAGCCGACAAAATAGAAAAATGTATTTGAACAAAAATGAAGACAATGAAATTTGCGACAAAAAATGTTTAATAAGTAATCCTGTAAAAACGATTTTTATATGATAAAAACAGTGTTCAAAAAGTACAATTTATATTGCTAACATAGGAGTGTCCGAATACTTTTACGAATAACTGTATATCAATTCCACTGTATGTACAGCCACTAATAATTAATAATAATTTTTAATAATTATTATTTCTTTCACAGGTTATAATGTAGTTAATTTTTTATTTAATCTCAGAATTGTATTTTGTCAAATATAGACCATGTTTTACCAAAATTTTGCGTATAATTTCTTTTTTCTTATGATTCTAGAATATTAATTAGGTAGGTACTAATAATTATCAATATAAGACATATTTATTACTACAAATAAGTTTTCATAACAAAATTCTTACGTAATGCTTAGGTACAGATTTTCAAGTATCCTTGCTTACCAGATAACATGGTAAGTTTGAAAAAAGCTTGCCGCTGCTTATAGTAAGCTTTTCTTAAGCTTGTCTTAAGCATACATGTTATTTGGGTTAGATATGCTTTATGCTTAGATGTAAAAAAAATGCATATTATAATAATTGCATGCTTGTTTCGAGCATTTAAATACTCAAATAAGTCAACTAAATGCTGCTTGCTTTGTAATTTTTCCAACTTAATTTTTTGCAAGTTTCCAGACAACATAAATCGTTTAAGTGCAACGGGCATAAGTGTATCAGTTCTGTTAATTCAATGACAAGTAGTACAATACTCAAGAAAGAGGTAAGAAAATTTTAATCATTTTATTTATTATTTGTAGATGTTAATTTATTATTATTATGGTAGTTCTTACAATCTCACTTTTGAACTAAATCAGTTTTACCAAATTTAATCTAGAACGAAGGTAGAATCAGCTGAAGTTTGTTACGGTTACATAATATTGAGAATAAAATTAGATTATAAATTTTAGAAATTCAAGACTTTTAAAATAATTTTCTTAAAAATCAATTCGATAAAAAATAGTTGAACCACATTTTGTCATATTCCCACATCATAAATAATTTTAAAATAAACACTGGACTCGTAATTGAATGACCATGTTCGGAGCAATAAGATGTTAATGAGCTTCACGCGCGAGTCAAAGAAAGGAACAGCCAAATATGCAACTTTAGGCTTAAGTAAACAAAAATATTAAATCCAAAAAAATAATTTTTATGGGCCACACGTGCCATTTTTTTTGAGACTTGTGGGGGAAAGATTTCACATAGAAACAAAGAAAAATAAAATTATAAAAACGCGTTGTTAACGTCGAAGACGGAGATTATATTGTGACACGTTATCGAACTCAGATGGGACCGGGATTTCGAATTTCAACAAAATTTGTGTCGATTTTTTTTTATAAATCCAATAGCGGTTCAAGTTCGGTAATTTAGGTAATTAGTTACAAGTCAAGTTTTTGTCAGTTCGGAAGTGTCAAGTGACCAGTTTTGTTACGGTGGCGCTATTGAGAAAAGGTTAGATTTATTTTAATTTTTTGATATTTTTTATTTTGGAAGCTGCAACCCAGGAGCTAGCTATCTTGATTTTATTTATGTTATTAGTTTTAGGAGTTATTTGTTTGTTGTTTTTATTGTTTGTTTTGGTTAATGTTAGTGTTTAGATTATTAAGAAGTTCTATTTTAATCATTTTTGTGAAAATCAGATGAAACGATATATTTGAATTTGTATTTTATTGAATTTACCCTTTTGTTAGTTAAAATATTGCAAGTAGTAGGAGTAGTTTCTTTGCACCCGGAGCAAGCCTGGCGAAATGCCCTTTTTTGGGTAGGTAACAAGTTTAAAGACATTAAGGCACATTTTATAAGTTTGTAGGGATTTTCGTCGAATTAATTGTTTTTTTTTCAATTTTTGAATGGTCCAAACTTAGAAATTAAATTTATTTTTGAATTAAATTAGTCGCATTTTAATTTTCATAGTACAATTATTTCCTAAATTCTTCAGTGCATTTTATTTTATATTTCATTAATAGATTGTAGTTTATTTTTTATTTATTCAGACATGAAGAGCCCACGAAAAGAACGTTTAAATCTTTTTTTTTTATAAATTGAGATTTTAGTGGTAAATATTAAGAACCACATTCCAATTCAACTTTCACGAAAATAAAGTGTTTAGTTCAGGAAATATTTTGATTTTATTAGCTAAAATTTAGCTAATCATTTTATTTATTATTTGTAGATGTTAATTTTACCTAAAACTTAGCTAATAAAATTGATTTTTGTGCTTGCGTAATTTTTTTTTTAAATATCAAATAAAAATTATAATAATTAAAAATAAATTTAAATAATTCATCAAAATTCAAATTCAGAAAATTAAATATGCTTTTCAGATTATGCGTAATTTTGATGTTCTTTGGGAATTTCTTCAAACATATAAAGTCACAAAATCTGCTTGTCGAAAATTAGTTGAAAACAATATTACGATTTATGATCTACCTTCAATTTTTGAAAATGATCTAAAACAATTGTTTCCAATAAAAGAAATTGCGGATCGAATATCTGTGAGATTTGCAATAAATCGTATTAACAACAAACAAATCAAAGTTGAACTGTGGTTAACGAAACATAAAAAATATTTTTCGCTACGACCTCATACATTTCAGCAAAATGGAATATCATAATTTATTACCATTGGGACCGTTTGTAACAGAACAAGAAAGCTATGACAACCTTATCGATCATAACCATCAAGTTCTTCAAACATTACTAGATAATCCCGGACCATCGGAAGAAATCGATGCAGTCCACCAAGAAAATATGTCTACGTTGGATGATTTGGATCAGTTTCGGGATACTCTCAAAAATTACAGTTTGAGAGATTCCATAATAGAAACATTGATCGGTACATCGATACATTTAAATATATAATTATTATTGTTTATAATTGACATTATATATTTACAGAAAATAAACTTTCCGGTTGGCATTTACAACATATAAACGAATCTGATGTCAACGAATTGTTTCCATTAAGCAGAATGGCTGAAAGAATTGAGTTTAAGGTTTTTTTACAACAATTTAAATCGACTGAAAATCATGTTAGTAAAATAATTACAAATTTAATAAATATGTTCCAATTAATTCTATTTTTAGTCATCGGAGTCTACATTTTTCAAAGACGATGGATCATCTTCTTTCTTTGAAACCAATAAAGAAAATAAAAGAAATGATTCGGTACACGAAGTAAGAGTTATTTGTTCTAAAATGAAATGTTTTACATTCAATGTTTTTTTTTAGAATATGACCGAAATATTATCAAACAACGCTCGGGGGCGATTAATAATCGATTATTTTGAAAAAAATCAGGAGCTCCCAGAAGATCATAAGATTGCATTAGTTGACATAATAACTGAGTATAAATTAATGCACTCAGGTGTAATGTCCCTGAGAGATATGGAAGAATTTTCAAGAGAAATAAAAAAAATATTTCCTTGTGAAAACCCAATTTCATATTATAAACCGAGGCAGTTAAAAAGAAATCCCGAAGGTTTATTATACAACAAATGGAGAAATAAATTAAGACGATTGAGAATGAAAGGTTTACTTCCAGCACCAACCACCACTCAAAGTATTAAGAATATTTCAAAAAATATAAGCCAAACTTTTCCTGGTAAAATAAAATATTTTTTTTATAAACTAGAATCTACTTAATCTGTAAATCTTTTTATTTGATAGGTAATGATCTCACCAGTTCACTCACCACCAGTGATAATACGGAAACATACAATAGTATTAAAGAGACCTTAAAATATGAATATAATGACAAACCATGGGAAATAATTAAAGAAAATTATATATCGTGTCGTGTAAAAAGAATAGAAGAATTCCAAAATTTGCCATTTGCACAAATTCTTCAAGAATGGCCATTATTAAAATGTGCAAACGCAAAAGCTTATGTAAGATTATGAATACTTTTATTATAATAAATGAATAAATTAATTTTTTAACTTGTGATATATAATTAAATTCAATAATCTTAGATTGAACAAGTTAATTAAACAATTTTTAATAATGTTTTTATTATTAAGCTTTCAACGTAGGTTAACGTTTTCTTCAGAATATTTTTAATACAATAATTGTTTAATTAACTTGTTCAATCTAAGATTATTGAATTGAATACTTTTATATGTACAATATACATGTAAGTACAAAATAATAATTATTATACCGACTTCTTTTTTACACAGATTGACATCGATTTCGAGTATCTGCATGGAAACAAAAACCATAATTTAATAAGTGGTTGGAATAAATTTTTTTTAAAGATGTGCATATTGTGCCAAAAGAAGGCACCATTAACTAAAAGTGGAGATTGGACATTTCTTCATTTATTATATGATAGCAATACACCAGAAAGTACTAAATTATTTATATAACATAAAAATTACAATTTAATATTATTATTTATATTTTGCAGATTCAAAACATTATCTCATGATTAAATTATTCCACCATATATTAAAACCATCAGGAAGAATTCCTTTACAAAATTTAGAAATATCACCATCAACGTTGTCGGTTATAGAAAAAAGAAACGATTCGCGGAATTTACGGGTACAATCAGCATCCCAATGGAAAATATCTATTACTGATAGCATCGAAAGTCAAATAGTACTATTAAAAAGTATCAACGACTTGCCAAATCTTTTGTTAAAAAAAAAAAAAAATTTGTATTCAAAAACGTACCACTTTGCAACCATTTATTATAATTGTTGGAAATTCTATTTTAGAATTAGAGACGTTTTATGTGTATTTCAATGATATTTATTTAAAATTTTCTAACTTAATATCATGTTTGGATTTTACGTTCAAAATTTTTCAAATTTTTAATCTGAAATATCCGGAGGAATGCCAACAAATTTGGACGTTTATACAATTTTATTTTTTTAATATTCGAACTGCTTTCGATGCAAATGTCTCGCGAATCGAAAATTTTATATCACAATTGGAAACAATTAAGGACTAAAATTTCTACGTGTTTGATATTATTTTGTATATATATTTTTTATATTATTATATTTTTTATATTATTTTATTTTCTTTCATTTAATGTTAAATGTATAATAATTTTTTTAATAAAAAGTAAATTTGTTCTTTGTATTTTACAGTTTTATTAATACTTTAACCCCAAGGTACGTTACCTTAACGTAAGTTTATCAGTAAGGTGCAATTTTGTGAGTATAAAGTTTATTTTCATAAAGTGTGGCTTATTTTTATATAATTAATATAATTAATTTTTATTCCAAAAAAAGTTATTTCTAGTACGGAAAACCTACTTTATATTCGTATGTATAAGTTTTTGAAATGCATAATGGTGCTCATTCAGGTGCAGTTTTTCTTCAGTTCGCGAACTGACGATCAATGCTATAGTATATAAATATTATATATGTATTTATATGTTATATAATTATATTATATAGATATAATATACATTGATCTTCAGTGCGCGTCTGCAGATCAAAACTGTCCGTGAATGAGCACCTGAAGTATATAACACAAACTTAAATAAAGTATTCATTTCCACGCTTGAATTAAGTTTTCACGGAACTTACTATAAGTATGTACCTACAGTGGCGCAGCCAAGGGGGGGGCTAGGGGGCTATAGCCCCCCCCCAGACACTCTTCCTTTTTTTAATGACCATAGCCGCTGTTTTACCGGTGCAATGAAAAAATAACCCAAAAAGCCAAGCCAGTTAATTTAAGTCTGGCATCATCGGGCCCTCAAGGGCGGATTTATCAAATTGTCGCCTATGGGCACTACTTTGAGATATTGCCCCTGTTATACTTAAGAGCTAACAAGGATGGACCGGCGCAAAGAGAGGGGAGCCGCAGGTAGGGACGTGGTCAACAGATTTTTAGTGTGTACGGAATTTTCAAATACAAAATAACTTTACTATGGATATAATTAGCAATCAGTTTCAATTCTTAACTTTAACGCTGTTATTTATTGAAAAAAAAATATAAAATGTGGTGTCGTGGGACACCAGATAGGAACGAAGTACCTTATTACATAAATATTAATTTCGAGTTCTAGTCGAGGTAAAAAATAAATAATTATTCGGATATAAATATTTTATTATGATTTTTTTATTGATAAAAATCAAAAACTACTTTACAAAATTTCCAAAATAGCGATTTCGGCATGATGTGTCAAAGTCGATGTAAATCCGCAATCATCGCGATCATCTTTGAAGTTTTTGAAATTTTTTTTGCACATTCGGCTTTAGATAATTTTTTGCATCTGAGTGGAATTTTTCAAAATCGATTTTTTTTTTAAATTTTGGAGGTTTTATTTTCGGCTGAAAATTTTTAAAATTAATTTTAAAAATTATTAAATTATATTTTTTTAAATTATTTGTCGGTTTAATAATTTTAACGCGTTCTTAATTCGCAATACGCAAGGAGTAGCTTATATAGCGATTCACTATTAATTTTAACGATACCCATTGTGGCGTAGAGCAAAGAGCTCCGCCTACACATTTTAGCCGAATTTTAAGTTGGTTTTTGCTTAATTTTCCAACAAATATTACTAAAAAATACAAACTACTCAAATTAAAAATTAAAATATTGTATATTCATTTTTGTAAAAATTTTTTTGTAAATTTAAATGTAATGTTAACTGAAGGTATATGTATAAACATGAGGTACTTCTAAATGTAATCCAATACAAATGTAGGTCCAACCGGCTTCTATCAGCTGCTCGGTCCATCAAAACCTGTAAGAATTAATTTAATAAAGACTTTTTAAAACCAAAAAATCATTTTAGCCGAGGGATTGAATCCCGGTGAAGACAACTTTTTTTCTAGAGAAATTTGCAAACCTATGACTCGTGGGTTCCGATTAGGGTACCTACCCCCTTCGCATCCTCCCATAAGGAACTTCGTTTCAATAAGGATAGGTATATTACAATAAAAAGATTGGCAACAAAAATCAATGATAAATCTTTCGCCCTGAGTTATTTCCGAAATGCCGTACTTTAATTCTCACTTTAATTTAAGGTAGGTAATAGTGGTAACACAATAATTATACTCGAAAATTAGATGACCACGCCCCTTTTTTCAAAAAATTTTTGCCTGCGGCGCTCGCCTTCGGCACAGCTCGCATCTTTTAGCCCCCCCCATAACAAAATCCTGGCTGCGCCACTGTGTACCTACATGCTAAAATGTACCTACACTATACTAAATTTAAGTGTTTATATAAGGTCAAGCCAACCGTTTTATATGTGCTAATTTTGAGCATCTAGAAACTTAAGGCTAGGATTTTGCGGCGCGCTCTTACATCTACAAGAACAATTCAAAAACGGCTGAATAGATATTTTTCAAATTTGGGAATTATATTTACGATGAATTAAGGATTGCTTAGCCATAATTTTTTTTGGCAAATTTTGAAATTTAGAATTCAAATTCTTTAAATACTATAATTGTAATTTATTTAACAAAAATTACAGTAGAGGAAATGATTACTAACGAAGAATTATTAATAAAAAGGAAAAAAAAATTGACCAGGTGCAAAATTAAATCACATCTACAACTCTATTTAAAAAACGACTGGACGGATTGGTTCAAAATTTTGAGATAATATTTGTGACTTTATAAGGATTGCTTAGCGGGGTTTTTGAACTCAAAAATTGTATTTATAACAATAATATTTGTTGTAAAACATGAAAATAATTATCAATTAATAAAATTTTACTTATTTAAAGAATGTACATCTATAAATGAATTCGTAAAAAAATTTTCAACAATTTATGTTACCTATAACGTATTAAAAATGAAATTGAAAATAATTGATGAATTCAAATAATTTTAGATAAAATGGAACATTATAGTTCAGTCAATAGCCCACAGATGGTTATTATATTGTATGCACTTTTGAGCGCACAGTTTTCTGTTTTGTGCAATCGTATAAATTCTTGCGTGCATATCATCTACAATTATTTTTAGGTGGGGGATGTTTACTTTTTGGATGCTTACAAAACATTTCATAAAAATTATAATTCGCATAATTTTAATGGCGGTAGAAATAATTTCAATTCTATTTAAAAAACATACAATAAAGTGTAAATGCAAAAATAAATATTTTTTATAATAATTTTCTTGTGCAATCGAAAGAAAATAAGTGATTCAAATGTTTATTTTTTATTTCTTCCGTAATGAATCGGTTTTGTTATCGTTTTATACATTTTCATCTTTGTATCTTTTTCTAGGTTTCCATTTTTCAAGAGTACTTTGTTTCGTGTTTAATTATTTAATGCTTTCTTTAATTATACAAATAAAATAGTTTTCATATCAATATTGCCACAAAAAAATGTTTTCTCTTTGGATTGCAAAAGACTAATTGAAGAAAATCAAAAAACATTCATTATTTCCGCGTGGTGTTTAGATTATAATAGCACAAGTAGGACCGGCGCTGGAATATTTGACGCTCTAGGCAAAATTTTATCAGTGCCCCCCCTCATTTATATAGCAGTGCTGAGCTGAGAAACAAAAATTCGCGATATTTAAAAAAATACTGATTTACATATTTTTATTAAAAAAAACCTTTTCTAACAAAAATAAAACTAAAAAAAATCAAATTTTAACTTTTCTAGTTTTTTTTGCTGCAAAAGTTGTTAAAAGTTTTTTCAAATTTAATGTTGAGGTTTCTTTCTGTTCTATAGAAATAATAATTTTATTTGCGCTGGAATTGAATTGAATTGAGGATCAGGATTATCGACGTCCGGATTATCGAAGTACTACTGTATAATCGCAAAACGCATTAATTAGATAAATAAATTCTATTATTATACCACGAATACTTTACATTTTTTGAAGTAAGTTTTGTAGATCCTCTTTTTGTTTGTACCGTAAAGTGGGGCGACTTTGATATTACGGTGCGGCTTTGATAACTGCCTTCTCTGCAAACTGCAGCCGCACTGGTACATTTTAAAATTACCGCTAATTGCATTAATTACGTCCACGCCTACAGATCTTAAAATCATTGTAAAAATAGTTTTTTTTATTAAGTAACGTGCAATAAATTGATCAAAAACGCCGGTCATCGGCCTAAGAAAATTTTTTTAGTCGTTATAGCTTCAAATGTGCAAAGGTTGGTAATATTTTATGATACATCTTAAGATGGTCCGAGTCTATAAGAGGAAATCCGGAACTAAGGATTATAAGCATTACTCACAAGGCTAACTGGATGAAGCTATTCAGAGAATTTCATTTAAGTTTTTAATAAATACTGCAAAATTATATTTAGGTATAAACGTACAAACACTTATTTATTTTTTTTATACAAGAATATGTATTTTTTATGAAAATAAACACCTAATACAATAAAAAGACTTTGATCAAAGTCGCCCCCAAAACAATATCTGTTATAACTCAAAAACTACAACACCGATTTTAACATGAAGCGAAAGTAATCACTCTAGGCAGGTTCTCTGCAGTTTAAACGTATTTTCAGAGGGGGCGAGTTCAAAGTGGCCCTACTCGAGGTGTAAAGTTGATCAGCAAGTTTTTATTTTTTTACTGCGCGTATTACAAAAAATTAATTTCTCTTTAGCATAAAGTCGTCTCTGCATGCCATCACCAATCGTTTGGTATTTTTTAACTTTAAAGTTAAAATCAATCAAATCTAATACTATATGCGAAATACAAATTAAATTGAACAAAGTCACCCCATTTTACGGTAGTGAATTAAACCATAATATAATTTCGAAAATCTTTTAGTTCTGCTAGGGAGCATCTGGGAAATCCTTCCGCCCCTTGGTTCCGTCTTTGGGTACTTTTTTTTATAAAAAATAATCATAGTAAAATCAAATTCATATAATGGTAATAGAAGAATTAAATCGATTGTGAAAATTTAATATTCATCTTAGAATAAATAATGCTTTCGTCGATTTTTTTAATAGAAAATTCAGTTTTTACTTTGGCTTATTAGTTTTTGCAGCAATAGTGATAAAAGACGAATGTGCAATTCCTTCATCAGATTTAAATAAATATTTTTAATTTATCCACAAAACTGTCGGATATTTAGACACTTATGGTTGATTGCCCAATGATTTCAAATGCCATTCAGTATTATAAGAGTTATCAAATAATATTATGTGTTCTGTATAACAATGCATTTAAATTTTTGTAATTATAGTAAAATTTTAATTTTTGCATTTTTAAATATAACATTTTGTAACAATATAATCCAAATCATTTTGAACAGTGATCTCAAGACATAGTAATTATTGTCGGATAACTGCAAAAGTAAAGTGAGATCGAGTTTTATGCATATCTCTCCTTGCAAGGTTAAATTCCAGTTGCATTGGGCTTAGTTTTATACGATTACGAAAAATATTATTAATGTTATATAGTCGAACAAGTGCGAAATTATAATATTAATTATATCAAATTTATATGCATTTATACTTATTTTAGTGTTAATAATTTTTTATCTTATGTGATCTTAAATTTATCTTAAACATTTTATAATTTCATATAAAAATGGTGTTATTTTTAAAATCATTTAAATCACCAACAGCTTTGTATACGTTTAGTTCTAGGAAACTAAAAATTTGTATAAAATTACCATCATAAAATATGTACGAGTATAAAAATACTAAGTAAACCTTTGAAAATTCTCCCCGCTCTTACAATTGATAAAATTTTTAAACTACATAACAGAGAGGGTAATTTTCGTATTTTAAAAGGAGGAGCTTATCGATCGTATGTTAGAAATAGCGACGCGTATCGGTAAAACAATAATAAGTTAGATGACTTAAAAATTTGTTAAACGTGTTGTCTACCCGCGAATTATAAAATACAACGAGCTTATAAGCCCCCTCGCGTTCGTGAATCAAAGTTAGCTGCGTATATCTTATCCTTAACTCAATCTTGTATTATCTATTTAATTGTAAGTATACATGATTATTTTAACTCTGGCAAGCTTAAGTTGCCCGTTTCATTATCTGAGCGTGTACGCTTAGTGTAAGCATTCCCAAGTTCAATATAACTATTTATTGCTTAATGTGACTATTCGATTACGTTACTATGAATGTTAATTTAAAACACCCGTAAGCTCTATTTGAGATGTTCTAAATAAAAATACTCACTTTAACATTTATAAGTTTAAACTAATCTTTTAAATATTTGAGCTTACATGATCAATGTAAGCATTCATAGTTCAATTTACCTTTATAAATAAGCTAGATTTAAACGTTCTCATTCTTAAAGCAAATAGTTTATGGTATTGCTAGAACTAACATCGGCAAACTTCTTGCGACATCAACCTAAGTTTGGCTGAAACTAGACTTCGTGCATGCTTGAAATGACACCCGTTTCTTTTTGAAAATAGCATTTATTTTTCTGTGTGTACATGCGGAACACATGAGGGCACAATAAGACATATTTTATATTATGGTATTTAAAAAAAAATCTGCTTTTAGTCAAAAAAGCTACTTTAAAATTTTTTTTTTTAAATTAAACTAAAAATAGTTTATAAAGATTACTATAATAAAAGAAAATCGTAAAAAAAAATTTAATTTTTTATTCATTAAAAAGTTGAAAATTTCGGGAAGGTTTGGACTTAAAACGGCTGAACCGATTAATTTAAAATTTGAATATGATATTTATGACATAAAGGCCTACAATAAGACATATTTTTAAAATTAAAATTTTTTGAAATAACCTATTATTTTTATTTTTATATTTATAAAAAATTGTGTTTTTTTAATATATTCTATATATTAGTGATATATGTACCATAGGGAACATGTTTAGCAAATTTCAATTTTTTCTGATGCATATTACCAAAATTTTTCATTTTTGAAATAATCAAGCTAGAAACAAACCTCAAGATTGAACAGCAGATTTATAGTCTGACGTTCGGAATTTAGATGGCGTCCAGAAACATAGCATGACTCATGTTCTTATGTTTAATAATAATGCAATTATATCAAGTTTCGATATCATATAATTTAAAACCAAAACAGACTTGTAATAGGTATTACTTGTAAAGGAGTACAATTTATTCAATAAATAATGATTATGAGATGCTACACGTAACTTTGTTAAAAATATGGACGAAATAAAAAGGTTCATGGAAACTATAAGCTCGGATATAAAACAGATGAGAGAAGAAAACTCTGAAATTAAACATGAGATAAGGGAAAATAACAAAAAAATGCAGAAACAAATAGAGACCCAGACAGAAGAACTGAAAATAATGAGAGAAGAATTGAACCAGGTAAAAACTAGATGGAACCAAGAAAAGATATCTAGCGAGAAGGAAATAGATGAACTCAAAAATAAGTTGGAGACGGTTAATTTCAAAATAGAGCTACAAGAGAGAGAAAAGAGAAGAAACAAACTATTGGTGACAGGACTGAAGATAGAGGAAATGGGAAAATCCACAATCGAGGAAAAAATTGAAGGTTTTTTAAGGCAGACGTTGGATGTGGAAGTAACGATAAGGACGGCATATAAGATAGGAGAAGAGAAATGTGTGATAGAAGTGGAAAGCTGGGAAAAGAAATTGGAGATAATGAGAAATAAATTTAAATTGAACCGATTAACGAGTGAGAGGGTATACATCGACCATGATTTGACCGTTATGGAAAGAGGAATCCAAGCAAAAATTAGAGAGCAGGCGGGAGAGATGAGGAAAAGCGGGAAAAGGGTAAAAGTGGGATACCAGAAGTTGATATGCGACAGTAAGTTATTAAAGTGGAAAAGAGAAGATGGGTGCCTGCAGGAGGTACCAAAAAACTGATGAAGCATAGCAATCACGGGAATCTTAAGACGGACCGGCGAGTAAATGGACTAAGAATTGGTGGTGGTAATGAAGTATTGATTTTGGGAACATGGAATGTTAGGGGTACTTATGTTGAAGGGGCATTAAAGCAATTAATAAAGATTTTGAAAATGTACAGAGTTGATATTTTGGCAATACAAGAAACAAAACAGAGTGACAATGACATAGTGGACATAGACGGATATACCTTTTTCAAAAGTAGTGGGAAGGACAGAAGATTGGGTACGGGTTTCATGGTGGCAGAGAAAATGAAACCAAAAGTTATTGGTTTTAAACCTATATCTGATCGAATGTGCACCTTGAGACTGAGAGGAGGACATAGAAAGATAACAATAGTAAATGTACATGCGCCTACAGAAGAAAAGGATCTAGAGATTAAGGAAAGCTATTACGAGATATTAGACAAAATATTTGAGGAAATCCCAAAACATGACTGTACACTAGTAATGGGGGATTGGAATGCTAAAGTGGGGCGGGAGGAGGTATATCAGCCCACAATTGGTAAATTTAGCATACATGAGGAAAGCAATGAAAATGGAAGATTTTTGATAGATTTTGCAATGGGAAAAGATATGCGAATAAAAAGTACATGCTACGAACATAAGAACATACACAAGGGGACATGGATGAGCCCAGACGGTCGAAATGTTAACCAGATAGACCACATACTAGTGGGTAGAAGAGACGAATATTACATAAACGATATAAGATCATACCGAGGGGCCGATGTAGACTCTGACCATTTCATGGTTAGAATGAAAATGAAACAGACAAACCTAATAACGGTCGAAAAAAAGAGGCAAAATACCAAAACTAAAAGTATGAAAATACAACTGGGAAACATACAGAAACAGATAAAATATGAAGAAGAGATGGAAAATACACTAACAGCGACAAGTACACATCTTGGGGCAGATGCAATATTGACGGTGATACAAGAGAGCATAAACAAAGTAGTAAACAACCAGAGAAAGGAAAGAGGAAAAAGAAGAAAAGAATGGTATGATGAACGGTGTGAGAATGAAATAAAGAAACGTGGAGCAGCAAGAGAGAATATGCTAAGAGAGAATTCCGAAGAAAACAGAAAGAAATATGAAGAACAGCGCAAAAGATGTAAGAAAATAATAAGAGAAAAGAAAAGAGAATATAATATGCAGAAACTAGTAGAAATAGAAGAAAACTACAGAAACAGAGAAATAAGAAATTTTTACCAGGGGGTTAAAAAAGTTAAAAAAGGTTATCAACCAAGAACAACCTTCTGTAGAGATAAAGAAGGTAATTTGGTGGGAGCAAAAGAGAAAATTACTGAAAGATGGGCAGAATATTTCCAAGAACTCCTAAGTAGTACTCGACTAATAAATAGTAAAGATCGAAGTGTGGAGCAAATAAACAGAGAAGAGGAAAATTTAAGAAATGAGGTACCAAAGGAGGAAGAGATTGTGGAAGTAATACAAAGTCTGAAAAATAACCGAAGTGCAGGCGAGGATGGAAATCAGGCAGAAATGATTAAATACGGAGGAAAAAAACTGCATCAACTGATTGTGAAACTGATCCAAGAGATTTGGAAAAATGAAGATATGCCCAAGTCATGGAGGGTGGCGTTAATATGTCCAATACACAAGAAGGGTGACAAAACGGAATGTGGGAACTATCGTGGTATAGCACTACTAAACGTTATGTATAAGATCCTGGCCACCTGCATAAAGAATAAACTTAGAATATATGCCGAAGATATAATAGGTGAATACCAAAGTGGGTTTAGAAAAGACAGATCGGTGACGGACCAGATATTTGTATTGAAGGAAATACAAGCAACAAGCTATGAATATAGATTGAACACTTATGCACTGTTCCTGGATTTTAGACAAGCTTATGATACAATAGTAAGAGAAGAACTTTATAAGGCTATGTACGAATTAGAAATACCAGCAAAGCTGATCCGTCTGACAAGAATGATACTAGATGAAACGCAAAATAAAGTTAGAGTAAACGGAGAAATATCTAGTGGATTTATTGCAGATGTGGGATTGAGACAGGGCGATCCTTTGTCACCAGTTTTGTTCAATCTAGCTCTTGAAAGAGTAATAAGAAGAGCTAACCTAAATAGAGGTAGTACTATATACGGACGAAGACACCAGTGTTTGGCTTTTGCGGATGATGTAACAGTGTTGACAAGAACAAAAACTGAATTGAGTGAGACATTGCAAAGACTATTGATTGAGGCTAAGAAGATAGGACTCGAGGCGAATGAGAGAAAAACAAAGTACATGATATGGGAGGATAAACTTTTCAGACCAAAACAAACTTTGAATGTCAAATTGAGTGCATTGCAAACTTTACAATTTGAGGAAGTAGAAACTTTTAATTATTTGGGAACTGTTATAACAAGAAAACCGAGCAATGAACAAGAACTAAAAGCTAGAGTGGCAGCTGGAACACGAAGCTCGTACTCAATGAAAACGATGCTGAATAGCAAAATCTTCTCGCGAACCCTAAAACTAAGGCTATATAAGACAATAATAAGACCAACAGTAACATACGGATGTGAGATATGGAACTTGAGAAAACAGGATGCAACAATGCTGGAGGTTTGGGAAAGAAAGATTCTCAGGAAGGTTTTTGGAGGAAAGGAAGTAAATGGAGTGTGGATTAGAAGAACAAATGATGAATTGAAAGAACTATATGGTGAACAGAGTATAGTGGGGTACGTCAAGGTGCAGAGATTGAAGTGGTTGGGACACCTGACAAGAATGATTGAGACAAGAGTGCCGAAGAAAATATGGGAAATGGACTTTGGAGGTACTAGGAGAAGGGGGAGACCAAAGAGTAGATGGTGGGGAGAAGTGCATGAGGATCTCAATAGTATGGGAGTGAGAGATTGGGAGCGGAAAGCAAGAGATAGGAAGCAGTGGAACCACGTGCTCAAACAAGCCATGGGCCTACTAGGCCTCTAGTGCTATTTATATATATATATATATATAGATTTAAACGTTCTCATTCTTAAAGCAAATAGTTTATGGTATTGCTAGAACTAACATCGGCAAACTTCTTGCGACATCAACCTAAGTTTGGCTGAAACTAGACTTCGTGCATGCTTGAAATGACACCCGTTTCTTTTTGAAAATAGCATTTATTTTTCTGTGTGTACATGCGGAACACATGAGGGCACAATAAGACATATTTTATATTATGGTATTTAAAAAAAAATCTGCTTTTAGTCAAAAAAGCTACTTTAAAATTTTTTTTTTTAAATTAAACTAAAAATAGTTTATAAAGATTACTATAATAAAAGAAAATCGTAAAAAAAAATTTAATTTTTTATTCATTAAAAAGTTGAAAATTTCGGGAAGGTTTGGACTTAAAACGGCTGAACCGATTAATTTAAAATTTGAATATGATATTTATGACATAAAGGCCTACAATAAGACATATTTTTAAAATTAAAATTTTTTGAAATAACCTATTATTTTTATTTTTATATTTATAAAAAATTGTGTTTTTTTAATATATTCTATATATTAGTGATATATGTACCATAGGGAACATGTTTAGCAAATTTCAATTTTTTCTGATGCATATTACCAAAATTTTTCATTTTTGAAATAATCAAGCTAGAAACAAACCTCAAGATTGAACAGCAGATTTATAGTCTGACGTTCGGAATTTAGATGGCGTCCAGAAACATAGCATGACTCATGTTCTTATGTTTAATAATAATGCAATTATATCAAGTTTCGATATCATATAATTTAAAACCAAAACAGACTTGTAATAGGTATTACTTGTAAAGGAGTACAATTTATTCAATAAATAATGATTATGAGATGCTACACGTAACTTTGTTAATCTATAAAGTAATAAGTCAAATATTTTGTGGTAATTCTAAATAAAAAATATCATTTGATAGAAAAGCAGTTTTTAATGTAGATGAGTACACGTTCTTATTATACATAGTAATTATTTCCTGAATTACAATCTTTTGTATTTAGGTCAATATAATAGGTACAATGTTTTTTTAATAAAATTTTAAATTTAGAAAAAAGTTAAAAAAATTATCACAAGTTAATAATTTATAGAAAAAAAAAATTCACAAGCATGTCTGCTTGATATAATAAACAGGCGAGACAAGGCGCTATATTTCTATAATGTAGGTATTATCTTACACTTATATACATACTACGAATTTTATAACTAAAATTATATTTTTAAGTACCTTACAAAAATATAAAATTAATGATATTGTGCGTTTTTATTTTTTATGAAAATAGATATCTTAAAATGGTTCGACGGACCAAAAATCTTGAAGTCTCGCACGGCCTATATTTTTTTGAGTATCATACACTAAGCAGTGCGTAGACGATTAACTTGGCAAAAGCCAAGGGGACATACCAGGTAATTACTAACGGAATGGTTTCTCTTTTCCTTCTCCATTGCCCACATATAGATATCGGACTTTAAACACAACAGTGCAGTTGTCGAGACTGAGAAAAAAACAGCGATTTCCCGCGTCTCAGCATGTCGATTTAAGCCTTACACCACACTGCTGGTGTACACGGCCCATACTGTCAAATATTTGACATAACATGACCCAGTACATGTTAAGAAGGTCCTACACTGTCCATCCAATGCAATCATTTTACTTCTATTTTTTCTTGTTCTTCTATGATACTATGATATCATAGTAATCATTATGAACTGTTTTAGTTTAATTAAAAAAAAAATTAAAGTACATTTTTTGATTAAAAACAGATTTTTTTTAAAAATACCAAAATATAACATATGTCTTATTGTGCCTTTATGTGTTCCACATGACCACTCCAAGTTTTAAATTAATCCGTTAAGCCGTTTTTGAACTAAACCGTCCCTAATGAAACAACTTGCAAAATCCTAGCCGTAAATTGTATGGGTTTGTTCCTAAGTTAATTATATCAAATATGAAAAATGATGTAAATGCGGGTCAGAAAAATTTGAAATTTGGTAAACATGTTTCTTATGGTACATATTGTCGTGAAACAAAATATTTCGACCCACCCTGTGCTAAATTGTAAAGATTTGTTAATTTTATTTTTGAATGTTTAAATTGGAAAAGTACAGAGTGGGAAGAAAAGGGAGAGATAAGGGCTTCTTTAGCCAACTATGGCCGACAGCGGGCGCGAGATTTTGTATGCCCGCTGAGTTTTGATATATTTTGAAGAATTGTGAGTAGTATTTTAATTTGCTTTGATTTGAATAAAATGATTTTGATGCGTTCGCATTATTGCGTTATTTTTGAAATTTTGATATTTGGATTTTTGGATAATTTTTATATTGAGTGGCTACTGAGCGATAGTGAGTATATTGTATTGGTTGATTGATAAAGAAAAAGAGTATTTTGAAGTTATAAATTAATTTGGATTTGGACTGTAAAATTTAAAAATTAAAATTACATTTGCAAGAGCAAATGTGTGGAAGATAACAAGGCGATTTGATTAAAGTTAAATTTGCAAAATTCGTTCCCCTCGAATAAAATTTTACATTTGATTTAATAGTTATTTTTGGACAATTAATTTATATTTGCATTGGAAGAATTTTTATATTATTTTGGAAAACGAATTATCACAGCAACTTTTGGCTGTAGAAAACGCAAGAATCCCTCGACCCTTGAAAATTACCAACTGTTCCCGCAATCCAGAGTTAATCCGAGGTAAACATCTAACATATGTAAAAATTAATTTTATTAAAAAATATTATCACATGTTGTTTTAAAAACATGTTGTTTTTAAAAATGTTTTACCATTTTAAATATTTTATACTATTTTCTTTTATCATAGTAATCATTATAAACTATGTTTTAGTTTAATTAAAAAAAAAACTAAAGTAAATTTTTTGACTGAAAACAGATTTTTTAAAAAATACTAAAATATAAAATATGTCTTATTGTGCCCTCATGTGTTCCACATGTACCCTCCAAATTTTAAATTAATCCGTTAAGCCGTTTTTGAAGTAAACCGTCCCTAGTGAATCAACTTGAAAAATCATAGCATATTTTTTTTTATAATACCAAAATATAAAATATGTCTTATTATGCCATCATGGTATTCCGCATGTACCTTCCAAATTTTAAATTACTCCATTAAGCCGTTTTTGAGGTAAAACAGGTACAAACAGGCACAAACAGGTACTTGCAAAATTCCAACCCTTAATCATTCCAAATTTTTGTATTCGTACTGAGATTGTAAAATACAAGAAATATGTAGGGATTATTTCAGTAGAACTGAAAAATGATAAAAAATTATTGTTTAAAATCATATCATTCTTGAACCACCGCTTGAAAGACAATAATTGCGCACAAATTGCAAACGTCAGAAACGTCATTAGAATACTTTAAATAAGTTGTATTTGTAATAATTTTTAATATTTTAATATAATTGAAAATTTTGTTTAAATAATTTGTACCGTATAGTAAAATATAAATAGTAGGTATTTATAATAATTATTATAAGCGCTGTCGTATTGCGCAATTTTTTTTTAACACTTAGGAAAGAGATCCCACGAGGAACTTTGAACACAAGCCCAAATTTTCTAGTTACGGCGCTGCTCAAATACGCACCGCTTTATCAAATTTATCAAATTGATTCATGTGTAGTTGTTCGGTTTATATAATTTGAAACCTAAGAGCCACCCTGTTACGGTATTTTTAATTTTTAGTGAATAGTTGATTTATAATATAATTATGTGTAATTATAATTAATTTATAATCATTAATTAAAATAAATTTTGTAATAAAAGTTCAAAATTGTTCATTTCATTTGAAATTAAATGAGCTTCATCATTTTTGTATAGGTACTGAGAAAATTATAATCATCTTAGAAAAGCATTTTAAACAGATATGTTTCAATTACAGACGATCTCTTTGACCTTTCGTAATAGTGTAAACTAATACGTAGTTGTTACTCATTGTTTACGTTACGACTATAACATCAGGATGTCGTATAAATTTCATTGCTTCGCGTTATTAAAAAACCTATTCTCAACTGCGGGTATTCCCCTATTTACTACTTATAGAGAGACACCTATAACTTAATAGAAGAACTTCCATAAATGATCTATTCATTGCATACCCTAATATCCGCCATCTGCCAGGTGCGAATCAACTATGTGGCCTTGAATCCCCACCTTAGTATCGAATAGATTTCTTTATAGTGCGGACAGACAAAATTTACGTGAACATTTATTAAGAAGTATTTTGTTTAAAATTTACATTAAAGATAGTAGATATTTTATTGCAAATTACGTTTTAGGTTTAAAAACATAACTGTTGATATATTATGTATAGAAAGGTTTGCAATAAGATACACTATAACTGATGCAATTTTATAAATCTAATAAGTCTTAACATAAATGCATATAAACTTTATTTGTATACACTGTAGGAATCTATACGATATTCGGTTTTTGTAGTAACATAGGGGAGAGTCGGCTATTGGTGCGCACTTAAGCTAAAATTGTAATATTTCTGAAATGACAAAAGTTTGAACTGCTAGGTTTGCTATCAAGATTCTTTAAGGGTTTGGCTGTAATATATTATAATAAATTTTAAATAAAAATGCATATCGTGATTGTAAAATTCAAATTATGAAAACATGGCACTGCGTACAATTACACGACGTATGCGGCTAATGGTGCGTACTGGTAGAATAATCGTGCGCACTCAAAAGGGCAACAAAGAACACAAACTATTAAACGTAAAAACATCCTTATTTATTTAAATAGTTAAAAATACATTAATATGCATAACATGTATAATAATATATAAAGTAGAACCAAAATATCTGAAAAATTAAACTTATATGAAATATAAAAAATTAAGAAAACGAAAATAATAAAAGAGTTCATTATGTGTCACACAAATTGCAAATATATCCTTCAGGGGTATCTTCTCCCGTGCATAGTGCATGTGCCCATTTTTTACAGATTGAGCATTTGAACCACATCTCATTTTTTACACTGCTTTCACCGCAACTAATGCATCTCTCGTTTTCATCCGACTCGAGATCGTCTAACTCATCATCGTTACATAGCTGACTCTCTGCTATCTGAATCTAAATATCTTTAGATTCACTACTTTCTTCGAAGACTTTTCTTTTTGTACTTTTTTTAATTTTACTGCCTTTTATAACATTTTTGCTCTTTTTTTTGCTTTTTTTTTGTTTTTCTTCTAAGCGCCTTTGCCTTAGTGCCATCTTTGCTTCTGTGGTTTCCAATTTTTCTCTGTTTGGTGTAGATGTTAATATTTCAGACTTCTGCTTTTGCGTTTGTATGGTTTAACTATACGTGGTATTGGAAGAGGACTCAACTCTTCTAAAATAGCTGATGTACACGGTACAGGATCGTCATTATTTTCAGTATTGGGCAGTCCGTTTAAATTATTTTTCTCAATAAGATTGTTTAGTTGACAAGAAGCTGGTATACAGTGCGAAGAGGCAGTAGAAGGCATCCCGTCATCAATCACAATTGGGAGGTGGTAAGTGGCTGGTAGAAAATCTTCGTCGGTGAATTTATCTGGCTGATAAGGCCATATCCCGCATGCCTTAAATGCTGATCGGGGCTTATCCATTGTAGCAACAAGAGTGTAGGCTTTGTTAAATATTTCAGATAAATCGTATTGTGTTATTCTTTCGGCCGTTATTAGGTCACATTGCCTGTTAAATGCTGATTTCATTGGTCCATAAAAACTTACATCCAATGGCTGAAGCTTATGGGATGTATGAGGAGGTATTGTGAGAAGAATAATGCCATATTCTTTACAATAGTCAAAAATTGGTAGAGAAATGTGACTGGAATGATTATCAAGAAGCAATAGTACAGGTTCATCTTTTGTCGATTTTACGGTTTTTTTAAAGTGTTTTAGCCACTGATGAAAAAGCTCTTCATTGCTCCAGCCACTTTTTGAACAGGTATAAATTGCATTAGGAGGTTCATTCTTGGTTAAGGTATTTGTCATTCTACAGCGAGGAAATATGAACATTGGTGGCACGTAGCAAGTTCCAGAAGCATTGAAACAGCAGATAACAGTAACTGTCTTCCCTCTTTCCCCAGATGTCTTAGCGCCAAATTGCTTAACTCCCTTGAGCCCGAGTTTCTTGCATGGTTTATGTACTGTAGAAATTCCAGTTTCGTCTGCATTTAATATTGCATCCACATTGAATTTGAATTTATCATATATTTTCTTTAAATTTTGAAAGAAAGTTGAGACCTGATCTTTATTAAAAGCTGAGATTCGATTGATGCTAGTGGGTTCCGGTTTTCTTAGCGCTATCTCTGGGTTTCTCTTGATAAATCCATAGTACCAATCTTTTCCGGCTATTTTTGTTTCAACATTAAAGTTCTGTTTTATTTTGTTGGCTTCGGCAAAGAAAAACGCCAATTTTCTGAGTTGAACTCTAGTCATTCCATGATAAAGTTTTGCCAACTTAAGAATATGGTCTTTTAACTCCTTTTCTTGGACGGGTGAAAATACACAGTACTTGCCAATATGTGGTCCTACTACATCAAGTCCATAGTCAAATGCTCGTTTTTTTTTTCGAATTGAAGACTCTGGGATATTAAACTTTCTACCAGCCTGTCGTATTGATCCTCCATTTTCAATAAATTGTATTGCTTGAATCATAGTTTCTGCACCCCATTGTGCCTGTTTTGTTTTACGTTGGTATTTCGGCATCTGCAAGATGCAAAATATCATGATTGTTTATTTAAAACGAATTCTTGACAATGCTAAATACAAATACAAGATAGGTTAATCATGCGCATTGCGCACGATTAACCGACAAACGGCAGATTTACTTTAAATTGTATAAATCATTAAAAACGTTTTGTTACCTAAATTACCTATATCAGTGTTAAGAAGATTCATTAAGCAATGTATTAATGCATACAATTATAAAAAAATTCAAAAATGAAAATACTTACGGCTTGTTTTCTCCGAGATGCAAACTGGTACACCACATATATAAACAAAGAAACAACCATTGTGGTTAGTAAAGTTAGGGGAAAAACCTTATTCATATCTGATAGTACATACGTTTGTCAAGAGATGACTCCCGAATCACAATTTCGAAATTATATAGGTCAGTTATAGAAATAAAGGCATGCGCACGATTAGCCGCTGCGCATAAATACCCGACTCTCCCCTACTATTAGTAGTAAAATTTCCCATAATGTCTATTTAACACTATAAGGTGTTTAACACTACAACCTAACCTAAAGTGTTTCGGTGAAACTATTAATTGATTGATACAATGCATACAACTGTTAATACAGTACACGTATTTTGTTGGTTCAACAAACATTCAATTAACATTTCCAACGTTATGCTTTAATCTCATCGTAAGTTAAATCAAAAACCTAAAATGATTCAAACAATCGAATGCATTGATTATTTAAATGTAAAAACGTGGTGGATACAACATACCTACTTGGTTATTTTGGCAAGTAGAACTTTGAATCAAAGTTTTTGATAAGTTAGATTAACGTAACCTATAGCTTTAGTCTAGAAAATTTTGATGCAATATAAAAACGAGAATATTCAAGGAAATGCTAATCATGTTAAAATAATGCAAAAAAATTAACATTTCTTTGCACTAGTTTAATGCACGTTATGCATTCGCCACCCGTGATGCAAAAAATTTGTTGATTGAATCGTTTATCGTTTGATCATACCGTTTTTTTCTCTCAGTGTAAACAAAATGCTTGAAACAAATCTTCGCAGGTTCTCTTGTCCTCTCAACCAGTTGAAAAACTGGTTAAAAAAAAAATAAGTGTTGGTTCATTATCCCAATTCCCCAACACATGTATCAGTTATAAAAATGATATGGGTAGTATTGGTACTTATGTAAAATTTTCCGTATCTAACATGTAATCAAAGTAATATTTTTGTATTATTATATAATTTAATTCTTTGTTTCGTAGCTTCCTTGTTTATTATTTTCAGATTTTCTGTGAAATAGATAGGTTTTTTAAAAATTTTTACTAGATAAAAGTTGTAGTCCGTTAATTTTCCTATCCGGATTGTGGCATCAGATCTTTTGTTTAAATGATATATGCCCGTTTTCACCAACATTTATTTAAGAATTCCTTAGTAAAGAATTCTTAACGCTAGGTATTCCATAAAGTGAAATTTGCATTTCACCAACATAAGAGTTTCTTAACCAGCAGTTCCCTTGCTAGGTATTCTTTAAGGAGGACAAATGAACTAATGAGGGTCATAAATGTCATATTTGAATTTGTAGGTTATATTTAATGGCGGCATTACGGTTGTGTATGATTATTATGTAGTTAATTTTGTTAATTATGAAGCAGGTACTGTAAAGGATTATATAAACCGTTAATATGTGGTGTACATACATAAGATAACAATGTGAATCTTCAAGTGATGGCAACTGCACTCTTCAAAAATATAACAAGTAACGACCATGTTAAATAAATAAACCATAAATTGTTAATATTACATTTATTATTTCTTAATATAAAATAAAAATAAACTTGACAAATATGTAATTAATATATATTAATTTTTAACTTGTGATAATATATCAAGTAAATTTAAAAGTAAACAAGTTAATTAAACGTAAAATATAATTTTTATTTATATTTATTTTATAAGCTTTCGGTGAGTTGTGTCACCTTCGTCAGAATAATAATAACTGTTTTTGCTTGTTCCTCACTCACACCTTATCAACTCAACTCACTCAACTCTCCGAAAGCTTATAAAATAAATATAAATAAAAATTATATTTTACGTTTAATTAACTTGTTTACTTTTAAATTTACTTGATATGTAATTAATAAACTATAAAAACACACAGAAGTTATGGTTGATTAAAATAATTATTTACAATAATGTCTCGCGTTCCACCATATCTTGCATTATTTTGAATTTCTGCAGTCACTTGACCATTCTCGATCAAGTGATTTGGTGGAAGTGCTTCCTTCGCCTCAATGCAAATATTGTGCAATCCAGCACAAGCTATCACAACCGATATAGCTGTTTGCAATTTCAAACGTATACCTATAGCTAATACAGGAAATCTTCGTTTCCACACACCATATTGTCTTTCAACTGTATTTCTGGTATGAATGTGTGCACCGTTATAATTTTCTTCAGCTCTATTTTCTGAAGTGAAGTGATGAAGTGTACAACTTCATCATCTGATGAATCATCATATCTTTCTAATTTATCAAAAAGTCGAATAGCATCCATGGCTAGAGAAGAGTGTAGAATAATGCACGGCTATTCAAAATCAACATGCACAAACACTAATTTATAACCTATAAATAGTATAATACAACCGCTAAGGAATACCTAACACTTTAGGGGTCGGTAAATCGGATCCCTACGGTTAGGGATTTCTTAATACCACTAAGGAATTCTTAGCGCTTGGTGAAAACCAAATTTGACATAAGAGTTTCTTATCTCAAGTTAAGAAACTCTTAACGTTAGGAATTTGTTGGTGAAAACGGGCAATAGTGTTGAAAAAAAACAAAAAATGCCGAATTTTTCAACATTTTTTTATTTACTTTAATTCATAACTCGAAAACTGTTGATTTTAGACTATAAAAGTTATTAAAATATTCCAAGTCCAAACCTGTTAAATGTAAAGCAATCTCTTTTTTTATTGTTTTTTTTTAATAATATTTTTCTTCGTACCTATGTATGTATTCTTTTACTTTTCGGTTAAAATTTATTATTTTTACGTTTTGTAAATAAAAATTCTATCTGCTCTTACAGGAAGACAGTATTTTCTTCACAGTCTGAAAAAATCCAGATTTTCAAAAGAATAGTGAAGAGGCCCACGATGTTAAGCTAACCGATTTTTGCGGTGAGCGAGAGCGTGAATTGAATAACAATTCCTGCAGTACGGCTTCCCCGAAAAGAAACACAGATTAAAACAAAGCGTATTTATATTAACTCCAAATACAAAAGATCAAAAAAGTATAAAAAGGGTTGTCAATCGTTTACAAAATTATCGGCGTAGTTGGCAAAAAAGTTATGTAAAAAAATCACCCTCAAACGAATGTTCGGGTGCACTGACAAACCATTGTCGAAAAACTATGATGACACTCAAAAAAATATTATACTGTCTAATGAAAAATCAAAGCTGCTCGCCAAAGTGGCCCGTTAGGTTAGAAAAGAAAAAAACACTTACCCGGGTAATTACAAAATTTATCTATACAAAATTTTCCACCTAACGGAAACCAACAGCTTATGAAATGATGCAAATAATCGCAATAGTTGTCCAACTCTCGAACTTCGGAAAAAAATGACATTGAGCCGTTAACGCTTGGAAATCAGCGGTACTCGAAAAGAAGGAACTCTGGGATTCACAACTTCGAGACGTGATGTAAAATAAGGAAAAATAGAGAATCTTCAACTTCGTTAAAAATTTCAGTTGGTAATTAATACAAAAATGGCACAAGCCAAATTACCAGGTGTGTAAGTATGAAACCGGAATTTTTGTACAGAAAATACACGTTTATTACTTATTCAAAGTATTGTCCTTCGCTATCTATACATTTTTCCCATCTTTCTGGCAATTTGTGGATTCCGCGCCAAAAGAACTGTTGCTCTTTTAAGGCAAACCAGTCATCGAGTCATTTTTGTACATCTTCGTAAGAAGTAAAGCGCTGCTCAGCAAGTGCGTGTCCAATCGATGCAAACAAGTAGGAATCGGATCTCAAGTAACATTTTTCCCTGGCTATTTCTGCATTTGTTTGCCAGGGACCAGCCGGGTACTTATTTGGTGCTTATTCGACAGGGCTTGTAAATTTACCTAGGACAGGTACCAGGCAAGTACTTATTAGAGCTTGTTTGACAGTGTCTGTAAAGTTACCTGAAACAGGGACCAGGCAGGTACTTATTAGAGTTTGTTTGACAGAGCCTGTAAATTTACCTGTGACGGGGACATGACAGGTACTTATTAGAGAGCCTGTAAATTTACCTGGAACAGGGAACAGGCAGGTACTTATTAGAACTTGTTACCTGACAGGTACTAATTATAGCTATTTAACAGGACCTGTAAATTGCCAGTTAATTGTAAAATTTCAGTAACCTAGACGATTGGTACGACTCCCAACTAATAGAAACAAATCTTTACTTAATTTATCGCAACCAATAGGAATTATAATCAATAATTATAATAATTTTTGTTTTTATAAAAAAAACTTATTTATTTATTTATTTATTTAACAACTTATTTAGTATAGATGAGTTATTTAGATCAGATTTATTTATTTATTATTTTTTAGAAGCTATGGAAATAATAGTAAATAATAATAAATAAAGCAACATAAGTATGATATCAAATGTAAATCTAAAAAAAAACAGGCTTTTCGGAACATATTATATACTCCTCTCATAATTTTGGCAACGAAGATGTGGAAATCCTGGCTACCGAACCGAATTTTCATAAACGAACTTTTCTGGAGGCCGCTTTTATATCCACTTTGGGACCCAATGTTAACAAACAAAGTGATTTTTATCAAATAAAAGATTACTACCGCAACGTTCTCAAGTGCTTCAATGATAAAACGAAACAACCGGATTGATACCTACATTAGAAGACTTGGCAATCACACCTATTAGTTTGTAATTTTTTATTCTAATTTTACGACCACCCTCAGTTTGTTAAATCTGTTTTTAGTTTTGTTAATCTTTTTTATAACTCTAAAGCATACTCGTAGATGGCATAACACGACTTTTGGCGGTTTTACACTAAAATTTTGAAATTGATTTTTAATGTCACATCCAAAAAAATCATTAATTAATCAAATAATAATTTCACTCTACATAAATATAAATCAATGGGAATATTAATGTATAGACGCTTACTAATAAATTTATGTAGACCATAGAACGCATAAAATGATATTTCTTTATAACAATAATATACATATAGACGCTTACTAATAAATTTATGTAGACTAGAGAAGGCATAAATTGATATTTCCTGTTGAGCAAGGGGTTTACACGAAAATTGGAAAAAAGGAAATGACTTGCATTGGAATAAACTGCAAATACTTTGAACTTAACTTAAGTTCAAAAAGTTTATGTAAAAATGGTAGTGGGGAGGTTTCCAGCAGGATTCCTACAGTCAATAGCTATCGGTCGACCATTCGAAAAGATAGGAATTGACTTATTAGGTCCATTTAGGAAAAGTAAAAACGGGAAAACAATGGTTGTCGTTGCCACAGACTACGCTACCCGTTGGGTTGAAACAAAAGCGCTCGCAAATGGTCGAGCTAGACATGTAGCCCAATTCATTCTAGAGAATATTATTTGTAGACATGGTTCCCCGAAAATAATTTTAAGCGATCGGGGTAAAGTTTTCATGTCTGAAATGGTAACAGAACTTGTACAAATAATGGAAGGAGTAAATAAGTTCACTACTTCCTACCACCCCCAATGCAATGGATTGACGGAACGCTTCAATAAAACCGTAGTGGACATGATGGCTATTTTTACCAATAAAGAGCAAACCAACTGGGACAGTGCTCTTCCACACATAACTTTCGCATATAATTCATCGGTGCAAGAATCAACCAAATTCTCCCCTTTCATGTTAGTCTATGGGCGTGAGCCAATTTTACCCACAGAGGCCAACTTATTAACACCAACCAAAGATGAAATGGTAAATGAAATCCGTGATCGAACTCTAAATGCTAGAAGTGTGGCAGTAGAGAACATCAAAAATCGGCAAATGCAAGACAAAAAATACTATAATGCCAAACGTAGAAACATTGATTTTGAAATTGGAGATCAAGTAAAGGTATTCACCCCAGTTTGTAAAGTGGGTAGAACCGAAAAACTACTACTACGCTGGTTTGGCCCATATTACATTACCAAACGAATAGGCGAAGTCGACTATGAAATTAGAAAGGGTAGTTCTCCGAAATCCAAAACAGACATTGTACATGTTAGCAGAATTCTCCCCTACTATGATGAGTGGATTCCACCTATATGTAATGGGCTTGTCCCGGGTTGTTAAAAATATAATTTTAACTTATAAAAATCGATGCCCCTTGGTAAAATACTTCATATAGTTACAAATGTATAATTTTAAAACGCCACACTAATTATATAAAGTGCCTTTTTGAAACGTATACGTTTGAAAAGTTGCAATTTTGTGACGTAGATTTCACTCGAGCAATCACATTGCTCAATTAAAATTGAATTTACAACGATGTCATGTTTATATGTATACGAAAATGACATACTCGAGTTGATCCTGTCTTGTGTTTTAAAATTGTTAAAAATCTATAAATTTAAATACTTTTATAAAGTGGCAACAGTGCATTACAGTAACCACTGTCAAAAATGCAATTTGTAAATAAATACTTTAAAGAATTATAATTCGTAGCGTTCATAATCACGACAGATAATATTCATTATTTCAATAAACATGCAGACCAACATTAAGACGTGCTTTATTCCGAGATGTAGGAATACCTCAAATAAATCAGAAAAAATGTTTTTCGGCGTTCCAAGCAATCTAGTTACAAGAAAATTATGGATACAAGCGGCAAAAATACCTTCGCCTTTCCGTATTAAATCAAAATGGCATTGTTGTGAAGAACATTTTGATGTTGGTTAGATTACAAGCAATGTAATACTACCAAATTTTTAATTTCAAGTACGCCAAACGGTTTTATAAATTTCATATCGAATGGTTTTCCAGGTAGAATAAGTGACAAAGACGCTGTAGTTCATAGTTAAAGGAACTTTCAAATGGTACCCATATACTTGCAGACCAAGGTTTTAAGCATATAAATGCAGTTTTATCTGAAAAAAACTGTGTATTACTTAGGCCACCAAGTGTAGTTTCCGGACAGAAGAGTTCATCGAAAGAGTTATTCGTCGAGTAAGGGAATTTTACTTTTTGAAGCCTCATTCATGTGTTAACCATAATTTAATATATTTGTTAAACTCTATAGTTATTATAGTTTGTGGTCTTATAAATTTACAGGAACCTTTAATTGCAGTTTAGGGAGTGTTGAATTGCGTTTTTTGTAAATAATTCAATAAATATAAAAATTGTAAGAGTTAATAATATTCTTATTTATTACAGTTTAGTTTTTAAATTAACAGTAAGAAGTTTTTAGTTTAGGATATATAGCATTTTTCCAAGAATCTTCACATATTGTTAAAATGTCCTGTAATTTTTCTTGAAAATCTACATCTACTTCTTGAAGCCACAATAAAAACGCCACCCCATGTTTACATCCACCTTCAGAAGCCGGGCACCTGTGACATTGACAACTTATAACTTCATCCTTTTCATTGATCACAACATGCACATCGTAAGCTTTGCTTCTTATTTTATGTTCCGGAGTAATTTTTGCTTTCATTGTACATAGATTTCCTAACCGTTGAAGTTGTACGTATGAGATAGCGTTATCTCTATACATTTTTTTACCAGTTCGTTTGGTTTTCACGTTTCGTACTTCGGCACTCACAAAATTCGTGTTGGACGAATAAAAAACATTCGACATATCACCATCTACAGATGGTAAATTGTCAGATGACGCTTGTTCAAAATTAATTTCTAATTTGCTACCCATTTTGAAATATAAAAATAATTCTTGTTTCAATTAATTCTCGACATATAAATACTACAAACTTTTGAGGTTATACCAACTGACATTTAAAAATAATTATAATAGTAGGAGTGCTATTGGCTTCTTATTGGCCGAGTGAAATCTCCGTCATCATTTCCCGCGTTTTAATTATTTAAAAAAATTTCAATTTTTGAACTTCAACAGGACCGTTAAAATTGCCAAAAAAATTTTTTTTTTACGCAAGAGGTGTTTAATTTCACTTAAATTTTTGATTTTAATGAAAAAAAAATTTTAGGGATTACCCCATTAAGTAAATCAACAAAATTGTAATCCTTACCGTAATTTTTTTAATTATGTAACTTGTTTTATTGCGTTAGTGTAGAATAGAATTCCGACATGATTGGGTACGTAAAAATAGAAGGGTGAGTAATATACATTTGGTTTTTCAAACTCTTGTGCGATCAGTTGGTTTTTTGGTGATCTCGGATCCTCTAGACCCCGTTCTCGTGATTTGAATTCCATATATGGGAAAAACTCACTTTTCTCCAAGTACAACAATCAGTTCTGCGAATTTTTAATTATTTAACGTAATAATAACCTGTTATTTACTACGCTGTAAGAATAAAAATAAATAAAAAAAAAAAAGCGGTGAAGGTCCTACAAACAACCCTTGTTTTAGTTTTGTGAGTTAATCAGAGTAATTGTATAAATGGCAATAAGTATTAGAATAAGATAAAGTATGCTTTTATAATCTATAGCAATTATTTAAAACCCCGTTAATTAGATATAAACAGAGCCAACAAATATATATCGTAATTTATAAGATTTATAGTAATATTAATTATTTATTAACTTAGAACAATAATAATTCTTTGCGAGTCTGGAGGTATATTATGTACTTCATACAATATATATACATTTCTGTTGATCTTTTAAAAAATGATAATAAATTTATACGGTGCCATACAATTTAAAATATAAAAGGCGTAATCAGTTGATACAGTAATGTAATGTAATAATTAATGAAATAATAAGGAAATAAAATAAAAGGAAAATGTTATTTGAAATTGCTGAGTATAAGAGCATTGTTTATGTCTTTATTTGTTTATTTTTTTCTAAAGTCTGTTTAGCACAATTATGGGCAATTTAAATCCACCAACTGTAGAGATTTCTCCAGGTGTCATCTGGAAACCTCTTCCCAATGTAGTAGCCTACGAAGCTACCATCCCAATAAATTATAAAATGGAATTTTTCCAAGAAGATGTTGCTCAACAACGACCTAAAATGGATTCGGTATGTGTAAATAAAGCAACCACCGATTGTTATTTGGAGGTAGCCATCCAAAACTTAAGTGCAGCATATGAAGTGGATCTGCAAATTTTAAAAAGAAATTTGAAAAACAACATTCTGACTGACAAAGAAGAAGAACAACATATACTTAAGCGAAAAGAAAGAGCATTAGACTTCATTGGGTCAGCGTTTAATTGGTGTTGCGATGTTGCCACTATGCATAACTTGGACAGTATAACCACAAATGAACACGAACTGGAAGAACAAATTCGAAAATTAACAGAGGGGTTATCGGAAACGATAAAAGGAATAGGTAAATATTCCAATAAATTTAAAAATTACGAAGCTGAGATCACAGTTGCGTTCGAAACCATGGAGAAAAAGATGCATTTAGTTGAAAACGAAATTGCTACATCGCGTAAGGATGATGCGGATGAAGTTAGAGTAATTACTCGATTATATACTCATATGTACGAAAATTTACGAAGAATCATTTCTTTAACAAGGGTCATCCGAACCAATTCGATCATAAATTCTTGTAAGCAGCATCAGATCCCGTCCAACATCTTAGAAATCACAACTCTGCACCACGATCTGGTCAGGCTGGAGAAGGAACTAGAGACTGACAATCAGAGATTGGCCATATCGGCAAGTGAAGTTTCACGTTACTACCAACTACCGATCTGTGCGTGCACTTTTACAGAATCGAAAATATTTTGCCATCTGAAAATCCCCATAATTTCGTTAAACCAAAATTGGAAATTGTTCGAATTGGTTACAAATTCTTTTGCATGGTACAACCAGACGTGTTCGCTAAACCATGACACCTTATATGTAGCCGTTTCGAAAAATGCTAGAGGAAAACAGACTATACGAACGGTTACAGGAATGGCGCTACACCAGTGTCGAGTCTACGAAGATAAGCTGTGCTATGTTCCAGGGTTATCAACAGATGATCTACATGGACCTTTGTGTGCAATAAAAATTTTCAATGGAGACACGGTCGAAAATCTGAGAAAATATTGTTCCATGACATGCTACTCATCAACCGCAATGTTAATTCTGGAAGTCGCCAAAGAAGAATATCTAATTACCCATCCAAAACCAGAAACCAGAATTGAATGTCAAAATAATTCGAGATTACTCGTCAATGGAAGTGTAGAAAACCTCGGGGCCTTACGTCTATACCTACCCTGTTCTTGTAAATTAATCCTTTTAAACGATATCCTTATTAATACTCGTTATTCTTGTCAAAAAATTCTTCCTTCTGAAGCTGAAATTAATCAAATTATCCCAGCAACGTGGACGCCCTTAAAAACTTTTATCCTACACCCTCTTTCCGATAATAAACCTACTTATAATAATCTGTCAGAATGCATGAATCAGAATTGGACACTCCAAGTACCACATCTAAATCTTACAAATACACACGACAAAATGAACAATATCAGGAAATGGATTCAAATCCAAAAAAGAAACCCAATTAGTTTTTCCGACAAATATGGATATTTAGGTCACTCAACTCTTTTACTTTGGAACATAGCGATAACTATTGTAATAGCATATCTATTCTACAAATACCAGCAAATCAACAAGGCAATAATAGCAGCAGCATCAATCCCAAGAACAAACGCTCTAGAAGACGAAGGAAAAGAATCATTCAATCATCACGAAATTTTGATTGTGGTTACGGTCGTTTTATTTGTACTTGTAAGCAACATCGGGTGGTTTCTCTACAAATGGTTTAAGAACCGAAAGGCAGAAAATGCAATTTTACAAAAGGATACCGAAAGCGTAAATAAATATGTGTTGGAATTTAAAAAAAATGAAGACATTGTCAACCTCAAGGAAGGAAAAAGTGTTAACGTATCAATAATCAAAGCACAGGCAGATTAGAAGTTTAATGGGTAAATAAAACAAAGTGTATTAAAATAAAAGTGCAAATAACAGAGCAAATGTGAAATAAATAATAATTAATAGCGCGTGTCAAAGCAGAGCAAAGTGCGACAATAAAAAAAAAATAACGCGTAAAAGAAAATTGTGCTAAAATAAGTATAACTGGAGGCCTTCAGAAAAACATTATGGATAATTATGTATGCATATCCATAAAAATATTAGGAAAATTCACCTAAAAGGTCAGTGACCATAGCATGCAATTAATATCATATCCCACCTTTTGCGTGAATTATCCAAATATTGAAAATAATAAATTTGCTAAGCTAGCAAATTATAAAGAATGTTTTTAAGTCAAAAAATGCAATGCACTATAATAAATTAATTAATATGGGTCAGTGTAACTCATATAAAAATAAACTGAATGCACTTATGTACAAAAATTGTTTAATCGTACGAAATCAAGTCTCACATAAAGATTTTGTTTTTTAAATGTTTTGTTCTTTTTCTTGTTGAGAGAAGTACTAATTTAAAAATATAAAAGATCAACTAATGTTATTCAAAATTAGTGTCCCTTAATTACAGCACTTTATTAATAGTAAACAATCTTATCTTTATAAATGATACACCGGTAAAGCATAGTTGAAAATTGCGAACAAGAATAAAATGATGATACTAGTTTTAATTATAAGAGTTTAATTTCAAATCTACTAGTATATCAAATTAAGATCTAAACTATTATAATTTTAAAGGTCATTATATTCGATAAACACGTATAAAAGGGTAAAAAATCAAAATCAGTACGACCTAAGTGTTTAATAAGGTACACCTTTGATTAATCCCTATTGCAAAATAAGTACAATAAAATTGAAAACTCGGATTTATAATTAAAACCCGAATCTATACATAATTTTTTACAAAAAATAATAAATTAAAGTGCTCGTAATTTTCAATTTGATCGAAAATAATATAAGTAATAAATTTTTTTTATGCTGCTGTAATTCAGAGACTGAATTATAAATAAATAACTCTGGACCATAATTTAATTATGTAATTATTAATATAAATGAATATTAATTTATATAATAAATAATAATAATACAAATTAATAAATAAAATAATTTAATTGCTCTGGTTAGCAATAATAGTTAATCTTTAGTAGTATATGATGAATAATTATAATAATAAATTTTAGCTTAAGAATTCGGCATATCAATATTAATATTTAATTGAATGTTATATAACTATATCATTATTATTAGTATATGGTAAATATAAAAACCGGGATAAAACAAGTGCTTAATACAAGTGTGTGAATCTAAAGCTATGTGAGCATAATGGAACAAAGATAAAAAAAAAACAATCAAAAAGTTAAATCTCAATCTTAAATGAACAAACTAGTGCGAATTACAGACAAATCTAAAAATTCGTTTTATTTTTTGTGCAAATGTTAGTTATGTTAAAGTTGGACTATAATGAACTATAATGTGCTGAATGCATGATGTATTGTACCTATATAAACCTATAATAATAGTATATAAATATTTTTACCTTTTTTTCACTATATAATATCCACTATGTGCAATTAATGCTAGAATTTTATAAAATTTAATTTCTAATTTTTTTAAATGATATAAAAATAGGTATAGCATAGTAGTATTCCTATGCAAGCACCTGACCGGTTTTCGTGAAAAAATCTTTTGCTCGACTTTATTTTAATTTTTTTTTAATATTTTTATTTTTCTCTCTATCTGAACCTTCGACTGGGGACAGTCGTCTTCCAGACAGGGGGGGTAATGTCACATCCAAAAAAATCATTAATTAATCAAATAATAATTTCACTCTACATAAATATAAATCAATGGGAATATTAATGTATAGACGCTTACTAATAAATTTATGTAGACCATAGAACGCATAAAATGATATTTCTTTATAACAATAATATACATATAGACGCTTACTAATAAATTTATGTAGACTAGAGAAGGCATAAATTGATATTTCCTGTTGAGCAAGGGGTTTACACGAAAATTGGAAAAAAGGAAATGACTTGCATTGAAATAAACTGCAAATACTTTGAACTTAACTTAAGTTCAAAAAGTTTATGTAAAAATGGTAGTGGGGAGGTTGGAGCAATGAATCAATAATGGATAGACAATTAGAAAAAAAGAAAATTAGTCTTACGGGTAATCTAAAAGTGATAACTAGTTACTAAAGATGAAGTGCCTTACTCCAGCGTCCCCAATCCAAATCTTCCTTGTTGGAAGGTAAGTCCCATTCATTGGGTATTTAATAATTTTAATTACTTAATAATTTACTTAATAATTTGTTATCAAATATTTTTAATTGGGCTTATAAATAAATTTAATATTAACTTAATTACTGGGTTTTTAATTAAGTATGTTAAACGAGTAGGTTAAATCCTGGAACCTCAAAGTATGCCAAGCGAGTGAACCCCAGGAGGTCGTACTTAAACAATAACCTCCTAAAAAAAACCCATACGACATTATCATTGGTTGTAACTTTATCAAACGCATCACGTCAAATTGCAGTGTTTTTATAACATATTGTGATTTATTGTTAGAAAATTGTTTTAATTGTAATGTCCTCAATTTCAAACTGTATTTATTTATTTATTTATTTTGGACTGTGCATATTATTTTATTTTATTTTGACAAAGTTAACTGTTATCGTGTCTTGAGCCATTTCCATTGCTTTTAAAACAGAATTTACATCACGTTGCTGAAGTGAGAATAATTGTTAAATAATTGCTGTTTACCGACGTTCTATGTTTTGTCTCTTCTCACAGTCCTGAAGATAAAGGCATAATAAACCTTCGAAACGTCGACGAAGTAACCTAGTTGTTTCATTTGGTGTCCGCATACCTAGATCCTTTTCCATTAGCATACCATCGGACGAGAAAGTTTTGATTATATCATTCAATGGGTTTTTTCCAACTAATGGAGACAGCATATGGCTCGGAGGTGGTAGCAGCATTTAACGTTATAAAGGTGACGTTTAGGAAGCTTGCCAAGTCAATAAATAGAAGATCTTTCTTACTGCGTTGCCGCGCAAGTGGTGTTCAACCTAACTTTATAAAAAAGAAATTAGATTGTCTTACTCAACAACTAATTCCTGATAGAGAAATACTTGCACAAGCTGACAATCTGATCAGTAAATTTAAGAAAAACATCTTAGATATCCACATTAAAATCACCATTAAGAATATATCTTTCTTAAACAAGCAGCTTAGCGACAATATTGATTTTTTAAAACAAACAATTTAGAGTGTGATCGTTGACCAATTCGTTGGCATTGAAAAATGGAAATTTGAGAGTAATTTTATTAATACACGGGGAAAGATGTGTAAAAAGTTTGATGCCTTGCTACGTCATCAATGTCAAGCTGTGATTGTAGGTGATGATAATTGGGTCCTTAACCTTACAGAGACTCACCTGCTAGAAATCGTCACCAAAACTATATCTTTGGGACTCAAGTTCTCGTTAACGCCATCCCTACGTGACTTTCCTATTTACACTTTCCTATCTGAGTGTGATGATACGGTTAGGATTACCACATTGTCTGAGGAGGAGAAGGAAAAATTGAAAAGTAAAATTGTTAACATTGCCCACAATTTTATCAACAAACGAGACATAAAAAACCCTATTAACAACCAAGTATGGACTACACGGAGATTTTTAAGAGATAATCCTGAGCTCTAGTGTTAAAGGCTGATAAAGGAAACTCAACGGTCGTCATGAATAAGAGTGAATATGTGCAAAAGATGCATGATCTATTTGGAGACACCAACACCTACAAAAGATTAGACAAGAATCCAACTACATCTATTCAAAGCAAATTTAACAAAATTATAAAGGAACTACATAATAAAGGACATATTGACGATATAACTCGAAAGTCACTAACAAAATACAACTCCCAACCTCCCAGAGCTTATGGTCTCCCCAAAGTGCACAAAAGGGGCACACCGTTGAGACCAGTAGTTAGCTGCATTGAATCTCCATCAGTTCCTCGTGCTAAGTACATTAATAATATCCTAAAAAACGCAACACAATATTTACCGTTCAACATCAGGAACACAGAAGAGGCCAAGGAGAGGATCGTACAAGAGAAAATTTCCAATGATTATACGTTGGTGTCATTTGATGTTAATTCGCTGTTTACTAACATCTCGAAAGAAGCCGTGATTGAATCTATCACCAATAATTGGGATATTATCGCTCCAGCTACTACTATCCCTTTAGTTGACTTCATTAGATTAATATCTACAATTTTCGAAAATAGCTACTTTATCTTTGATAACAAAATATATAGTCAACGGATCGGCAGCGCGATGGGTGACCCTTCTTCCCCTATCTTTGCGGCTTTTGTGATGAGCGATCTCCTTTGCAACTTTTTTGGCTCCATCGATTTTAAAATTCCTTTTCTGCTTCTATATGTGGATGACGTATTAACTGCTGTTCCTAAAAATAGAGTGGATGAATGCATAGAGAACGATAGCTCACTTACTTTTACTTATGAATTGAAGTCAAACAACTCGATTCCGTTCTTGGACCTTAAGGTGATTAGAGGGGAAGACGGATCGCTTTCCACCGGTATTTATAAAAAACCTTGCTACACCAGTAGGCTACTAAACTTTAACAGCTCTCATCCAATGTGTCATAAAATGAGTGTCATAAATGCTCTAAAATACAGAATCGAAAACTGCGTGCTCTAAAAACTTAATTGACACCAGACTCCACGATTTAAAGCTACTGCTTTTGGAAAACGATTACCCTGCTAAGCTGATAGACTGTGCACTTTTCCAGGGGCCCTATTCTCGAACTCGCACGATTTAATTCTCATGCGAAACTTTTCGCATGATAAGTTTCGCACACGAATCTGTGTTCGCTTAAAATCGGTATTCTCGAATAGCACACGAATTGTGTTGCGTACTTACGTAGAGTCGTAGCTTAAATCATACAAACATATACATTTCGGCCAATAGCATCATTATAGGTTAAATAATTTCAAATGTCATTTTTGAAGTTTTAAATTGAATTAAAATTATTTACGATTAAAAATTTCGTAACGAATGCCGAAATCAAAGAAAAGCCGGGTTGGCAATGTGTCTGCGAGACAGAAGAAAGCAATGATCACGTTCATGTACGTCCACATTCAGTTCTGCATGGTGCTACTTAATTATATCAATAACTTCTCGAGCTAGATCTTTAGGTTGACGAAACAAACAAAAAAATTGCTTTTCTGATAGCTCAAAAGGATCACTTCGGAGATGAGATTGTTTGCATATTTCTTGAGCAGAAATTTCAGCCTCTTCCACCGTCTCAATAGTAGATAATATTGCCAACTTTGAACAATAAATAGGTTTGTTCCAACAAGCAGTTTTCTCCAGTTCTAAGACTGTACGCATGCTCCTTAGTTCAAATTTTAACCAAAATGATCTTTAATACCATGAAATTTGGTTAAAGAGCATACGTATAGTTCTAGAACTGAGAGAGAACTGTTTGTTGGAACAAATCTAATATTTTCACAGCTAGGACATATAGTAGTGCAGTTATAATCTCAAGTAATATAACTTTAAATATGATCTACATACTTACTTAATCTTTATAATTATAAATAAACTGCAGTAGTAGTTACCCAGGTAGCACGCAATATTGTGGCAATATTGGTCCTTCATACTGTAAATATTGGCGCAATATTGCGGTCAATATAGCACAATATACTAATGAGAACAATTTGCAATATTGCACAATATTGCAGTCAATATCGCACAATATTGATAGCAATATTAAAGCAATATAGTCTTCAATGTTGGGGTTATATCGCGTCCAATATTGGTGCAATATTGATGTCAATATAGAGCAATATAGTAATGAGAACAATTTGCAATGTTGCACAATATTGCAGTCAATATCGCACAATATTGATGTAAATATAGCGCAATATAGTAATGAGAACAATTTGCAATGTTGCACAATATTGCAGTCAATATCGCACAATATTGACGTCAATATAGCGCAATATAGTAATGAGAACAATTTGCAATGTTGCACAATATTAAAAGCAATATTGCTCAATATCGCTTCCAATATTTTACCATGATGGCAAATAAAAAAATTCTTTTTGATAATTATTATTTATTTAAAGTATATATTATTTTAATTGTCAAATTTACTTAATTAATTTTATTATTTATGTGTTGTATATATTGGGCTTACTTATTTCTTTTGGATTTTGGATATCATCAGTATCTAGTCCTGAAAATTAACTGAAATATAAATTAAATTTTTTTTAACCTACCTGGGATTCGAACCTGAACCGACCGACCTATTGGATTTGAAACCCTACCGCTCTACAGCTTACGCCACGAGGCCTTCTTGTAGAAATTCAATTTCTAGATTAAAATTATTTACAAAAAATTATATATACAAAATTATATTTATAAATTAGCACTGGAGCTAATTTATGTGTTAACATTCTGAACACAATATTTAGGAGTAAAAAATTGATATACTGTGCAGAACATAATATATCTAATAAAATAAGTAACGCTGTACAATAAAAAGAAACGAAACTCGGTAGCTTTCTATCTATGAAACAGTTTCAGCATAACTTGCTGATCTTTCAGACATAATTTTTCTAAAATTAGAAGTCTAAACTGTGATGATGTTTTAATCAAAAATCTATTAATTTTCTTATCACTCCTAAGAACACAAGATGCATTAAGTAGGTATAATTTTGTTTTTGCAAAAGCCAAAATTATTTGATTTTTAACAAGTATTGAATAAGGGCTGATATCTTCACTTTCTCGTAAAGTGGCATATACATATATTCACCTCACTTGAAGTACCAAATAAAACGTTACAAGTGAGATTTTAACTTAAAATTTATAAATGGTGTGTGTATTTTATGTATTTTATAATTTTGTAAAATTGATCTTATCGACAATATTAAACTGATCTTAGACGAAATTAACGAAAATATTCGCCGTTATATATCTCCGTTCATATAATACTAAAAACAATAATGATCAAAATAATAACTTACATTTACATCGTACTGAGTTTTTAAATTATGCATTATAATAATTGCATCTGGGTTACAACTAGATACCTGTTAAAAATACTTTTGTCAAGTTTATTACTTAATCCTTTCAGACCCAACGCACACTATAGTGTACCTTTTATTAAATTATTTTGAAGTTGGGACAAACTTAAATAATCATTTTTCATTGAAAGAACCACGAGGAATTCAATAATTCTTTCTTTCAAGAAATAATTGCTATCTAGCATATAAGTTTGTCACAAACTTCAAAATAATTTAATAAAACGCGGGTACGCTATAGTGTACCCTTTATTAAATTAAATAGTTTTTAAATTAATATTATGTAAGAATAACATAATTTTGCGGTTTCCATGTTTTTGCTTGTTATTATTCTGACGAAGGTGACACAACTCATCGAAAACTTTTTAAATTAAAATAAATAAAATTATATTTAACGTTTAATTAACTTGTTTACTTTTAAATTTACTTGATATAATTATCACAAGTTAAAAATTAATATATTTAAATATTTTCAGATTATAGGTAGTAAAATATGCCTTCATATAATGATATTATCCATCAGTATGGTATGACAGCTGTCTACGATATGAAACAATTATCGAAATGTACTAAAAGGAAGGCTGCATTAACAAACCAACGTATATTCCTAATAAGATGCAAAAATCATAATCTTACTCCGAAATTTATAAAATTTAATAACAACTTTAGATCCAACCTAGGTTCGTCTAATAAAACGGATAAAATAATCAACAATTTCTATCAAGCAATATTAATCGAAAAAATTGCTGATTGCATAAGAAACATCAATTATAACAATAAGAAGATAGAATATCTCAAACAAAAATTAGCATTCCGTTTACCTAACACCTTATATATTAATTTTCTTAATTCACAGGAAGAAAGATTTAACTACGTTTTTAATAAAATCAAAAAACGGTATACCAAAAAATTTTCTATACTTATGAATAACACCAAACCTATCAAACAGATTGACCAAATTGAAAATAATTGGATCAAAAATCTTACTAACGTAACTTTACCACAAGAAGTTAAAAGAACACTACAGCTAGGCCAAAAATATGCGGTTCCCTTCACGCAAAAGAATTTTCCAACAGACGACATCATCGTAGGAATCGAAAATGCCATTAAATATCTGGACTTCGATACTAAAAACCTACTAAGAATGGAATTCACTAACTGTATTAAAACTTTTAGCAAACTACAAGAGCAAAACAAAAAATCCACCAACCTACAAGATGCGCTTAAAATCAAGAAGTTTGTCAATGAACACCCAGAATTGTTGATAATTAGAGCTGACAAAGGAAGCACGACCGTTATAATGGAGAAGAAGGATTACGAACAAAAAATGAATGACCTAGTTAACGACAAGACAACATATAACATTCTAGCGAAAGATCCAACAAATAACTTGCAGATTAAAAACAATCTACTGATTTCAGACTGGTTAAAAAACAACTACATTGACAAATCTACATCCATCTGGCTCAAGATAAATAGCGCTATACCACCTAAAATGTATGGACTACCAAAAATACATAAAGATGGAATTCCACTAAGGCCCATTGTCGCAAGCTTAAAATCACCGACTTACAATCTATCTAAATTTCTATCTAGAATAATCTCTAACATTTTAGGTAAGTCAAAATACTACACAAAGGAATCATGGACATTTGTAGAAGAAGTCAAACAAGTAAATATACCAAATGACTATAAATTGGTATCACTGGACGTTAAATCTCTATTCACCAACATTCCTATTGATTTGGCCACTAATGCAGTTAAAGAAAAATGGGACGAAATAAAAAACTATACAAGTATTCCTAAAACGAAATTTTTGGATGCTCTCAAGTTCTGCTTAGAAACAACGTATTTTCAATACAATGGCACAATATACAAACAAATATTCGGTACTGCCATGGGAAGCCCTATATTCGCGACGATTGCCAATCTTGTAATGGAGATTCTAGAAGAAGACCGCATATCAACCCTTCCTTATAAACTACCATTTTATAAACGTTATGTGGACGACATAATTACCGCTATCCCTCAAGACAACGAAGATTTCATACTCGAGCATTTCAATGGATTTCACCCCCGTCTACAGTTCACAATCGAGCAAGAAGAAGACAATAAAATAACTTTCTTGGACATACAATTAATTCACGAAAAAAACCGTCTAAAGTATAAGTGGACCTAAAAGAAAACTTGGTCAGGAAGATACCTTAACTTTAACTCCTACCATCACAAAAGCCAATTAATTAGCACCGCCATAGGCCTTGTCGATAGATCTCTAAAATTAACACACGGCGAATACCGTAAAGAAACACTGAATATAGCTAAAGAGACACTATTTAAAAATGGATTTCCTAAAAAACTTGTGCTGAAAATCGTTAAAGACCGTGTGAACAAACTCTACAATGGTAGCAGTCTAAAGAAAGAAACATCTAACTTCACAGTTCATGCCTTACGTCAGAGGACTAAGCGAGAAACTACAACGAATATTAAAACCACATAATATTAACATGACCTTTAGATCCACTAATAACATCGGACAACTTTACACTAAATTAAAAGATCCCGTCCCTGCAGAAAAAAAAGTCAGACCTAATATATAAAGTCGAATGCACAACTTGTAAATTGGTATATATTGGGCAAACCAACCAATGGCTTCAGAAGAGAATGAGTGGACATATCTCTAGTATCCGTTGTAACAAACCCGAATCAACTGCTATACCTAAGCATATACTCGTCGACGGACATAATGCAGACTTCAAAAATGCAAAAATTTTAAAATCAGTTAGCAACTATCAAGATAGACTTCTGTACGAAATGATATGCATCAAGAAAGAAAAGAACTCCATGAATAGGAAAACCGATATAGATGGCTTGAGCAATATCTACAGCCATCTACTTGTCTAATTTCGTTCACGTATTGGGGTTAAGTTTTTCCTACTTTGACGGAAACTCAATTTAGGTTGTTCCTTAACCCACGATCATATACTCCTTGGCTTCAAGATTTCAGATCACAGATCGTTCAGATGACAATACGTTATTTTGCGGTTTCCATGTTTTTGCTTGTTATTATTCTGACGAAGGTGACACAACTCATCGAAAGCTTATAAAATATAAATAAATAAAATTATATTTAACGTTTAATTAACTTGTTTACTTTTAAATTTACTTGATATGAATAACATAATATGTATGACAGAATTCTTAAGCATATTATCAAATTTGTTCATAGAATGCAACAATGTACCGTATTGGGTTTTATGGCACCGATTATTTCTTTGAATTTACTTATACCTGAAATCTAAAAATTCTTTGTGCATTTATTTTAGGGTTTTCCATGGTTTCATAGCATTTATAGAATTTAATTTGCTTTTAATTATAAACAAAAAGTAATAAATACTTAATAAAGAAAATCAAATTATAATACAATGCTGTTCGAATATGACATCATCAAATGCTTATGACATGTATTGCTAAAAGTTTTATCTGAACCATACCGGAACTTACATTTTAGATCGTTTTTTTAATGTATTAATGTAAAACCTTTATTTCAATAAAAAGACGTTTTTTAACTAATTTATTTATACCTAAATAAAATATTTCCGTATTTTATAACTAAGATCATCGGTCTTAAAGAGAAAATTAAACTTGAGGAAATACACGTGACTGATATAATTTGAAGACGTCTATTATCACCACAATAAAAATAAAATTTCAGATTTTCACTTAATGCGAAATACGATTGTTTATTGATTTCTAGTTTAATAAGTTTGCTTAAAAATATCAATTTGAATTTACAATATGGGTAAGCTTTGCAATAATTGTGCAATATTGATACGCCATCATGGTTCAATATTGAATACCAATAAAATATGAATTAGTTAGCTGCATGTTAGCAATGCATTTTTCAATGATACAAACTCACAAATAATATAACTTAGAAGATATTTGGGAAAATATATTCAGTATTGTTTAGATATTAATGCAGTTTTTAATCATTATTGTGCCAACATGGATATACATATTGCCCAATTTGGGTAAGCAATATTGCACCCATAATGTCAGCTAATATTGCTACATTATTGCTAGACTATATTGTACCAATATAGCTTCGCAATAATTGCGCAATATTGATACGCAACCATGGCCCAATATTGAATATCAATAAAATATGAATATGTTAGCTACATGTTAGCAATGCAATGATACAAATCACTAATAATATAACTTGGAAGTTATTTGGAAGAATATATTCAGTAATGCTTAGATATTAATGCAGTTTTTAACCATTATTGCCCCCACATAAAAAAACATTATTGCCCAATGTGGGTACGCAATATTGTACCAATATTGATATACAATATTGCCGCATAAATGTTAATCAATATTGCATCAATATTGCTAGACATTATTCTACCAATATAGCTTCGCAATAATTGTGCAATATTGATACGCAATCATGGCCCAATATTGAATATCAATAAAATATGAATATGTTAGCTACATGTTAGCAATGCAATGATACAAATCACTAATAATATAACTTGGAAGTTATTTGGACGAATATATTCAGTATTGCTTAGATATTAATGCAGTTTTTAACCATTATTGCCCCCACATAAAAAAACATTATTGCCCAATGTGGGTACGCAATATTGTACCAATATTGATATACAATATTGCCGCATAAATGTTAATCAATATTGCATCAATATTGCTAGACATTATTCTACCAATATAGCTTCGCAATAATTGTGCAATATTGATATGCAATCATGGCCCAATATTAAATATCTATCAAATATGAATATGTTAGCTACATGTTAGCAATGCATTTTATAATGATACAAATCACTGATAATATAACTTAGAAGTTATTTGGGAGAATATATTCAGTATTGTTTAGATATTAATGCTTTTTGTAACCATTATTGCACGAACATGAATATACAATATTGCCCAACGTGGGTATGCAATATTGTACCAAAATTGTTATACAATATTGCCGCATAAATGTTGATCAATATTGCACCAATATTGCAAGACAATATTGTACCAATATAGTTTCGCAATAATTGCGCAATATTGGTACGCAATCATGGCCCAATATTGAATATCAATAAAATATAAATATGTTAGCTACTTGTTAGCAAATGCATTTTCCAATGATACAAATCACTGATAATATAACTTAGAAGTTATTTGGGAGAATATATTCAGTATTGCTTAGATATTAATGCTGTTTTTAACTATTATTTCACCAACATGAATATACAATATTGCCCAACGTGAGTATGCAATATTGTACCAATATTGTTATACAATATTGCCGCATAAATGTTGATCAATATTGCACCATTATTGCAAGACAATATTGTACCAATATAGTTTCGCAATAATTGCGCAATATTGGTACGCAATCATGGCCCAATATTGAATATCAATAAAATATAAATATGTTAGCTACTTGTTAGCTTATGCATTTTCCAATGATACTAATCACTGATAATATAACTTAGAAGTTATTTGGGAGAATATATTCAGTATTGTTTAGGTATGAATGCTTTTTTTAACCATTATTGCACCAACATGAATATACAATATTGCCCAACGTGGGTATGCAATATTGTACCAATATTGTTATACAATATTGCCGCATAAATGTTCATCAATATTGCAAGACAATATTGTACCAATATAGTTTCGCAATCATTGCGCAATATTGGTACGCAATCATGGCCCAATATTGAATATCAATAAAATATGAATATGTTAGCTACATGGTAGCAATGCATTTTCTAATAATACAAATCACTCATAATATAACTTAGAAGTTATTTGGGAGAATATATTCCGTATTGCTTAGATATTAATTCTATTTTTAATCATTATTGTACCAACATGAATATACAATATAGCCCAACGTGGGTAAGCAATATTGTACCAATATTGGTACACAATATTGCCGCATAAATGTTGTACAATATTGCACCAATATTGACTGGACATTGCCAATATTGCACCATTTCTCAATATTGGTACAATATTGCGCCAATATTGCGCAATATTTTTTGCTACCTGGGTAGTACCTAATCAAAATCTAAACTCTGAATAAATAAATAGAAAAGGAACTTAAAAAATAGATTTTTTAACTGGATAGTGTTAGTAGTATGTAATGTTAAAAAAAATAAATTTGAGTAAATAAAATCCAAATGAAATTAATTAGAAAATTAATCACATAGAAACTAATTATTATTACCAAAATAAACTGAAATACCTCGAAATGTCATGATGTGATCGCACACGACCAAAATTCTCATGCGTAAGTATCACACGATGTAAGTCGTGTGATTTTCATGCGAAAGCATTCGCACACGATTGCTCAAGAATACCAATTATTTATTCTCATGCGAAAGTAACGTATTTGCGAATCTAGCGTATTGGCGAGAATAGGGCCCCAGGGGCCCTATTCTCGGATTCACACGATTTGATTCGCATACGCAAATACGTTACTTTCGCATGAGAATAAATAATTGGTATTCTCGAGCAATCGTGTGTAAATGCTTTCGCATGAGAATCACACGACTTACATCGTGTGATACTTACGCATGAGAATTTTGGTCGTGTGCGATCACATCATGACATTTTGAGGTATTTTAGTTAATTTTGGTAATAATAATTAGTTTATATGTGATTAATTTTCTAATTAATTTCATTTGGATTTATTTACTCAAATTTATTTTTTTTAACATTACATACTACCACACCATCCACTTCTTTTCCTATTTTCTATTTATTTATTTAGAGTTTAGATTTTGATTAGGTACTAACTACTACTGCTGTTTATTTATAATTATAAAGATTAAGTAAGTACGTACATCGTATTTAAAGTTATATTACTTGAGATTGTAATCGTACTAGTATATGTCCTAGCTGTGAAAATATTAGGTTTGTTCCAACAAGCAGTTCTTTCTCAGTTTTAACTAATTTTTAACTAAGGAGCATGCGTACAGTCCTAAAACTGGAGAGAACTGCTTGTTGGAACAAACCTATTTATTGTTCAAAGCATGGCAAATTTTGATGAGTTGGCAATATTATCTACGATTGAGACGGTGGAAGAGGCTGAAATTTCTGCTGAAGAAATATGCAAACAATCTCATCTCTGAAGTGATCCTATTGAGCTATCATAAAAGCAATTTTTTTGTTTGTTTCGCCAGCCTAAAGATCTAGCTCGATAAGTTATTGATATGATTAAGTAGCACCATGCAGAACTGAATGTGGACGTACATGAACGTGATCATTGCTTTCTTCTGTCTCGCAGACACATTGCCAACCCGGCTTTTCTTTGATTTCGGCATTCGTTACGAAATTTATAATCGTAAATAATTTTAATTCAATTTAAAACTTCAAAACTGGCATTTGAAATTATTTAACCCATAATGATGCTGTAATGCTATTGGCCGAAATGTATATGTTCGTATGATTTAAGCTACGACTCTACGTAAGTACGCAATACAATTCGTGTGCTATTCGAGAATACCGATTTTAAGCGATCACAGATTCGTGTGCGAAACTTATCATGCGAAAAGTTTCGCATGAGAATCAAATCGTGTGAGTTCGAGAATAGGGCCCCAGAAGAGAACGCCTCGGATAACTAACCCAAAGTCGCAGGAGATTGCTGTTTGCAGCTAATTTGCATTCTTTTGTGGTATGGTTTCCGGCGCATTTTAAACACCTGTTTGCTCGTCTGCAGTTGGCAGTTGCGTGGCCCCACTGCTGGCACCGCTGACATTGGATTATAATTTTGTTGTTATAATGGCGTTTCCACCTCACTTTTGCGTCCAGGAGCTGGGTGACACTCGCGCTCAAAGTTTTTAACGTGATCGCATTGCTGGTCACCACTAAAAATGATGCGGACCACGTACCGTTCATTTTGTAAATATTAGTTGTTATTATATTTTTAGTTTTCAGTTCTTCTTTAATTTCTTCTATGGAAGCGTCGCTGGTCAATCCCTTTAGGACAAAGGCGTGAGTCCTCTCGTCCTTGGGAGTGTATGTGTGGTGCTCGAACTGGCGGTTTTGTAGTTGAGCAAGAAATAGGTTGTATTCGTCCCTGTCTTCGATGTGCACCGCCACTGAGTTTGTGCGGTGCGACAGGTAGAACCCCTTTTTGGTATAATTTCGCACCAGTTCCCGGATGTCTACACTATTGTTATCGTGCGTGTCAATAACTATTGGCGGTGGCTTAAATTTTTTTACCGCAACTGTTGGTGCGGTTTTGTCTTCAGGAGCATTAACACCTACATCGTGTTCCATTGTACTATCAATATCCAAATCTTGTGTGTCAGTTTGTTTCGCTAAGGGTGCATATTTATTGGCCATGGCAATTAGTACAGGTGTGGGGACGGGGTTATAAACCAATGTTGCACTTCTTTTAGTTGTATTGGTTATCGGTTCGTTCTCACCTTTTTTTTCGGTTATTTGTAGATTTTCACAAGGTTTTTTTAAACACTGCCATAAACTGTCAGTGTCACTTTCGGAATTAATGTCAGAATTCATTTTTAACACAAAACTATAAAAATAACAATAATAACTTTAAAAAACATCTATTTCGTATCGTATACGTAACTTATCACTTAATTATAGGGAACACAATTTAATAATAACAATAGAAAATTTTTGAAAATAAACGGTTTGGTCGTGCGCATTCGGAAACACGTCTACTCGCTATCGCTACTGAACGAGAACGCTGATCGGACAAATCGGGTTACTTACAATATGCCATAAGCGTTGCATTAATTTTTTTTCTTATGACAGAATATTTAAAGCATAATAATATAATAAAATGGTAAAAGATAACATGTAAAAATTAATTTTATTATAAAATAATAATATTATATTATACGGTTTTTTCTATTTAGTATAATAGCTAATTTTTATGTTTTTCGATAAAAAAGTATATTCACCTCGACTCGAAACATTATCTGTTACTGGGCTTGCAGCTTTTTAATATAGCTGCGCGCCCAGTAACGGATAATTTTCGATGCTCGGCCAGTAATATACTATTTCAAGTCGACCGACAGGTTGAAAACGGGTCACACTCTAAGAAACCCTTATGATTTGTATGATGCTGTATGATTTTTGAAGAAATTTTACCGATTGTAACTATTTTCGTCAGCGCAATCAATGGTAACTAATTGAATAATACAATAAATATGTATCTTTATCAAATAGCGTTCATGGTGCGAGAGGGCACTACCATAAATAAAGATTTTAATTCGCTTTCTTATTATGCAAATATATAAGGCTTATTTCTTAATATATAGAGATATTTTTAAAAAATTTTAATTTTTATAGTTTGTATATACATGGAAAGTCATTTGCAGGTTATTTGAATGTTAAATTAAAAAAATAAAAATAAATGAAAATCCTCTTTTAAAAAGTTGTCAATGACTTTTTATGAAGCTAGATTTTTTTTCGAATCATTTACTTTAAACGGCATTAAATTTCATGCATTAGTAAACAATCTACATGAATATTCGTTAAAAGTTAGGTGTGCAACAATAAAAGACTAGAATCGTTCACAAATTTGTTCTTCATACACTTGACGAAATATTACAACTAACCTTTGTTGATTTGAATAACCTTTTTTTTATAAAATTAATTTTTACATGTTACATAAAATTGAAATAAATAATCTGTAGTTTCGTCCGCTTCTATAGCTAAAAAATTTGCTGAGTTGATTTATTGCGTGATGACTTCACTTTTATAAACTGCAAATATTTCGTCTAGCAGTTCGATTTGTATCGTTTTTAAAGTTCCTTTAAATAATTTTGCTTCTTTTATATTATGTACGCCAAGAACGAAATCGAATTCAGCAGCAAAATCGAATAAACCCAAATAAATACGATAATCGATAATATTATATAATATAATCGAATATCAATAATCCCTAACACATTATAAGCAATTTCTGCATTTATATGATTAAATAACTTCACCGCTATTAACCCACGGAAATTTTTCCTTTTTTAACAACTAACAATAAAAACAAAATAGTTTATTAATAATATGTATAATATTATGTATTGCTCAAAATGTACATATATTATAAGTACTTGTTACATTTTAAACGTAAAAATATAACACAACTTGTAAACTAAGCACAAACCAAAAACATGTCATACACTACTGGTGTTATGAACTCAATTGTTAACCGATAAGGATTTCTTAGAGTGTGACCCATTTTCAGCCTGTCGGTCAACTTGAAAAATCTATTTTTAGTATATACAAGCTTGACTGTCGGGCACCATCGTTAGCTGGTGTTTGGGTGGCGATTTGCGTGACCCTATTATAATAGTTTGTTGGCATAAACTACAAAATAATGTAATATAAAATTTATTTTTTAAATAATTAATAATTAATTAAAAATTAATTAGAAAATAAATAAAAATTAAATAAAAAATAAGTAAATAATTTTAAGCTAAGCCTTGGTTTTGGTTTTGGGATGGGAGAGCACGTGCCCCTGTGCCCTTTAGGACAAGCCGCCACTGATTTACTGTAGTTATAAGCAAGAAGAACGAATGTTTGTGATTTTCCTGAGAGGTCATGTAAATTTGTCACTAGATGGCGAGTAAATCAATAATTTTTAATTTAATAAAAATGTGCACTAGAATTTTGAGAAGCTCCTGTACTATAAATATTATTCCTGTGCCAGATAAAAGAAAGTTTTAATTGTAAACATTTTATTTTACTTTTCAATAAAAAATTGAAATAAAACTGAAATTAGTGCAAGCAAATGATAAAAGTTAATAGATCATTCATTAAATGCAATGTGCCTTACCAATAACGTTATACTAAGTTGGACATTAACTAAAAGCTGATACTAACTTAAAAAGTGTACCAACAACAAATTTAGTGTAAGAATTTTAGTTACTGCCGGCTTAATTATTAGCTAGTATAAGCTACATCAAAAGCCGATACTATACCTAAAATTTCGGATTTTTAACCTCGAACTTCATAAAGTTTTTATTGTAAAATTGCAGACGTAAATAATAGTACGCGTATAATTTACAAAAAAGTTAAAATATGAATGTAGATGACAATATTCCGGAAGATTTGCAAATTTTAAATAATGCTGCAACTTATAGAAAAGTGAAAACCTAATAAGGAAAGAATAGATCCATTTAATCACTATCCAGATAAAGATTTTATAGCTTTCTATAGGTAAGTAAATGATTACCATCAATCTTTAGTATAAAAATAAAGGTTTGGCAAAGAGACAGCAACATAAATTGTAGATTTGATCAGCGATGACAAAAAAGGAAATTATGCGCAAGGTGCATCAATTCCTTCAGCTATAAAGGTAATGGCTAGATATTTGGCTAAAGAAGCTTATCAAAAAGATATTTCCGAAATGCATGGCTTTTCGCAGCAATCGATGAGAGGAGATAAGAGATGTAACAACTGCTTTGGCTCGTCGTATCATATCTTTTATAAGTTATCCCACTGATCCCATCTCTACACAATAATTGAAGCAAACGTTTTATCAAATTGCAGAATTTCCACAATGTGTTGGTTTGATTGACTGCACTCAGATTAAAAATTAAAAATCCTGGGGGAGAGTGAGAAGATCGACACAGGTGCAGAAAAGAATTTGTTGGTGATACAGATTATATTATTTAGGCTCCGTTTACGATTCAAGAATATGGCGAGAATCAGTAATAACAAGAAAGTTAGAAGGCACCAATTTAAATGAAGGTGTTATATTGGGAGAGGCTGGTTACGCCAATTCTAAAGTATTATTGACACCTTTCCGACCAACGGTTACATTTAGCGTATTCACACTCCCTTGTATATTTCGTTGTATTTCCACACTCTAGTAAATATACACAAGTTTACTAGGGTGTATATGGTTGCATAGCTATTTCCCATAAGAGCAAATACACCCTGAGTGTTGTATTTCTAAATAGCCCTCGAACGTGTTTTTTCTACCGTTGTATTTAAAAACCAATATGGCGGACAACAGCTGATCAAGTGCAAAAGTATTTTCTACGCTTACAAATACCATTTTACAATATAATACAATTTTTCTTTTTATGATTTTCTAGGCATTTTAATGTGTAAATCACTACTATTTTAAACATGTGCCGAAAGTAAGGTTAATAGAACAATAACATAAACAATAATTGTAAGGTTATGTATCACATATATCACATCAAATACAATAAAATTATTAATATCATAGGTGCGTTCACAGCTATGGTATTTGGCCGTTGTAAATATACAACGATGGTAAATATACAAGGGAGTGTGAATACCCTAATTGTCTGCTGCTGAAGAAAGATACAATAAAGCACATATAGCCACCACAAATGTTGTGAAAACAGTTTTGGGCCAAATAAAAAGCAAATTTTGCATTTGTTTTTATTTTAAAAAATATTTTTTTAAATTTTGTGCTCTCCCACTGGAAAATGTCACGAGCCGCCACTGGAAGAACAAATGTTTGTGATCTTCCTGAGATGTCATGTAAATTTAACTAACAAATTTTGTCACTAGATGGCGAGTAAATCGATAAATTTTAATGTGCACTAAAATTTTGAGAAGCTCCTGTATTATAAATATTATTCCTGTGACAGATGAAAGAATAAAGTTTTAATTGTAAAATTTTTATTTTACTTTTCAATTAAAAATTGAAATAAAACTGTAAGTAGTGCAAGCAACTGATAAAATAGTTAATAGAACATTTGTTAAATCCAATGAGAAATCAAATAGATCAATTGAAGCAAAAAGAAGTGCAAAAAAAATGTAAATACGAGTATAAAAATGACGCTCAAAACTAGTTTTTAATAAAAATTTTTCAAAAATTTGTCTCCTTAACATCATACCCAGTGATCATACCCCTTTCTTTAGTTCAAAAATTTGCTGCAAAGTAGCGTACGCTTATCTTGAAACGCGTGCTATTATTATAATATAGCAACGATTTAGAGTCAAAAAATGTTAACTAAAAAAATTTGCATTTTGAGATAATATTAATAATAATATAGTACTACACCAAGGTACGAAGTATCTATAGTCGAATTCATTTTAACTCGTGTATGACTTATCGAAATAATTGTATGAATCAAAATTTACAAAACGTATGTCTTATGCTCGGTTGCACCAACCGACCGTAGAAACAGTCGATTGAACAACCGCCCGTAGAAACAGTCGATTGAACAACCGCCGATCGGCTGATTAATCGATGATTCTCTGATTTTTCAAAACACTAGTTGCACCAGCAAAAAAAACAGTTGGTTCTTGAACCGACTCTTTATGCTAAAGTGAAGTTAGCACTGAATCTAAAAGTTAATATATGTAGTATTAATAATATTAATTAATAATATATATATTGTTAATAATGTATTGTCACCGTGGTTGTGACTTCGATGACAAAAAGTTAGCAGGTTTGTTGATAAAGAAAAGCTAAAAGTAAGTAGAAATTAATATTTTAAAATAGTTTTAAGCGTATTTCTCATTTAAATGATAAATCAACACAGCTTATGTAAATTTGTTATGTCATTTATTATTATTCCATAATTGTTATATTTCATTTTCAATTATAATAAATTTGTGAAAAATGGAAAATATTAATCACCACTTCACACAATTGGAGAAAGATTCCGTCATTGATGTGATCTTACGGTACAAAGGGATCATCGAAAATAAATAAACTGATGGAGTGACCAACAAGTAAAAAATGGAAGCATGAGAAAACGTTGTTAAAGAATATAATTCTTTCAACATTAACATGCCTCGGAGTGGTAAACAGTTGAAAAATTTATATGAAAATATAAAGAGAAAACTGTAGAAACAAGTTTGTAATGAAAAAGTATGTATCCATATTTTTTTAAATAATTGTATCGGCTCTATTTAACAACCTTTTTTTATAGGTGGAAAGATATAAAACTGGTGAAGATCCTGGACCAAGTTCGGTTATGCAACCGAGTCAAGAAAAAATTTTGGCTACTATAAAGAGACAAATTACTCTATTATCAAATATCTACGATTCCAATATGCGGTCGAGTTCATCATCAGATGAAGACGTATCCATAGCTTATGGTCTATTATTAAAATTCACATTAAAATACAATAACATTGCAACAGATTAATATAGTCCAACCTACTAATATAAACAAATGTAAAAAAGATTTTATATTAATTTAGTAGTATTTAGTTAATACAATACAAAGAATTAAAAAGATTTCAAAAAAACTTTAAACGTCACAAAAATAAATAAATAGTAATAAGCAATATAATGAGGTTACTGTTAAAAACGGTCCGTATTTGCAATTATCGCTCGAAAACGGTTGATTAATTCTGTCTGTAAAATCAATCGAATTACGGACCGATTTTAGGTGGTGCAACACGAAAGCTTCGATTTACGGTCGATCGGCCGATTTAACGGACTGTTTTTTGGCTGGTGCAACCGGGCATTAGGGTTCTTTATGTTAAACGAGTTGTCAGATGTCATAATTTTTCACGAGATTATGTCAAAAATCAAACGAGATGACAGTTAAAATTATTTTCTTCTGATTGAAACAATATAGAGCAATATCGCCTTAGTTACAATATGCCATAAAACACTAATATTTCCCAAGGGAAATATGAAACGTCATATCATATTGTCCCTAGAGAAATATGAAACGCCATTTTAAAGTATACTTTGGGCACGGTGATTGGACAATCAAACACGCAAAACAAAATACTAAAGACTTCCCTGTTAAAAAGTGACATTTAAGTGACGTTTAAAATAAAAAATGTGCCTACTTATTTTTATATTTTAAAAACCAACCAAACTTTTTCTGAATTATTTTGCGCGCATTCTGCGCGCTATTGATCTAGAATTTTGCATAAGGCTTTCTTCGACAAATTGCTAGGGAGGTTGAGAACGAGCAAAGGGGGGTAAATTTTTTGCTCAGTTTTTCGATATCTAGCGCCGTTTTCGAGTTATTGCAAATTCAAAATCTCAAATTTAATTATTGATGTAATATTAATATATTTAATAACGTATTTTTCAATCAGAAGAAAACTATTGATTACAACACGGGAAATATGAAACACATTTCCCTTGGTTGTCTATACATCTCTCGGGCTTTGCCTTCGAGATGTAACTAGCCAACCTCGGGAAATATACTATTCATATTACCCTAGTTGTAATAATAGCTATAAAATCGACGTACGTTTAATTCATTTTCATTACAAAGTGACCGCGACATATTCTTTTTTTCTGTCTCTTTTTTAATAGTAACTATTTTTAAAAGTAACTGTTACTTTTTTGTAAATATGACAAAGATAACCAAATATTTTACGTTAAATCTCGCTGTATTTAGAGATTAGTCATACGCGAGTTAAAATAAATTCTACTATAAAAACTATATCTCTATTAGTGAAATTTTCCAAATTTGGAAAATTAACATTTACAGGTAAAATGTTTTCAAGATCGGTCAAACTCAGAGTGTATAAGACGATAATACGACCAGTAGTAACGTACGCATGCGAAGTTTGGACGTTGAGAAAACAAGAACAAACAATGCTAAGTGTGTGGGAACGAAAGATATTAAGAAGAATATATGAGGGAATGTATAAAAACGGAAGATGGTTAAGGCGAAACAACCAAGAATTATATGAATTATATAATGAAGCTACAATTGTTGGAGTAGTTAAAGCACAACGCATAAGATGGTTGGGGCATTTAGTGAGAATGAATGAGGAAAGAGTGCCTAACAGGATACTAAAGATAAATATGGACGGAATGAGAAGTTCAAGAGGAAGACCAAAATCTAAATGGAAAAGAGAGGTGCAGGAAGACTTAAATTCCTTGCACATAAGAAAATGGATAGATTTACCACGAGACCGAAAGAAATGGTCCAGCGTAGTCAAACAAGCCATGGGCCTACAAGGCCTGTAGTGCTATCATATATATTGTGGTGAAAAAGAGGATTCGCACCTACCCTGTACACATTTTAATGAAAATTTTGTTTTAAATAGTTTTAAGTTGTAAGACCGCAGAATTAGACAGGTGGGGGCGAACCGACGAGGAGATTTGCTTTTGCCGGCGGGTCGCCGCGAGAGAAAGACAGCGTCGACTGTTGGCTCGTTAATTTTTGACTCGAGTGAGTTATTTTCGAGATTTTGTCTTATTATTGAGATAGAGTCGCCGAAAGCGGCCACCTCGAGCATCTTGTGCCATGTTTGCTCGAGGCAATTTTTGAGATTTTTGATATAAGTTTAAATTGTGAATGATATTTGTGAGTACTGAATTTTGATTTTGATTTAAATAAATGATTTTGATGCGAATGCATTGTTGCGTGATTTTTGGATGGTTTTAATAATTTGGAATTGGATAGTTTTGATACGTTGCTGCCGAACGGTAGTTGATTTGAGTAGTTTGGATTGATTTAAAAGTTTTGATTAATTGGTAAAATTTAGAAGGTGCAATTTGAATTAAATTGAAAATTGGTTTAAAATTCGAGGAATTAAATTTGCATTTGTACGAGCGAAGGCCAGGTGGTGATAACAAGGCGATTTGGATACGCATTAAAAGTATGAGCCCATTTTAAAGTTTTACATTAGGTAAATTAAATTTGAATTTATTTACGAGTTATTAATTATTTTGAAGAAGATTTATTTTTGGAGAAATTATTTGTTTGGATTAAAAGAATTTTTATTTTATTTTGAAAGTTATATTTTTTGCGCCCATACGTGGAGCTCGATTTAAGCATTACATCTAATTTGGCACCCAGACTAATTGGATTTCGTTTATTGGAAATCTTTTGGAAATTTGAACCCACCCCTGAGAAGTCTTAGCGAACCGACTTGGAGGCCGTAGAGATTGATGGTGTTGTTTGCAGTTTGCCACGCACTGTAGAAAAATATCATTACAATATATTGAAATGCCCTCTGTATTTCAATTTTTAAATTTTTTTTCATTTTCTTCAATTAAATATTCTCTTAAAATTCCAATTTGGTTTGCAATAAAATTTTCAAATGGGCACGTTAAAATTTATTCGATACCGGTATCGCAGTCCGGTTTATCACCAACCATTTGTTGTTCCTTGAACAAATTTTTAATTTAAATTATACAATTTTTACCGTTAACTAAATTTTCCAATTGCAAATTGCAAATTCCATCCAATTTCACCTTTATCTATCCTTTCTTAAGTAATTTGCTTCTGTTTAAATTTTATTTTCAAAACCACTCAAAAATCTTCCAAAATCAATTTAATCCAATATAATAACTTTAATAAAACATTTTATCTTCAAAAACTTTTACTAGTATACCAAAATTTATAAACTTATCAAAAATTACTCGGACATAAAAATTACACGTCCATCAATCGTGTCGATTTTTGGCCATTTTTGGCAAAAGGCCTCGATAAGATCCCCACTTCTACCAACTTTAATTTTCAAAGTCTTACCTCCCAAAATTCAAATTCAAAAATTTCATAAACTTAACATCAAAATGTATGGCAAATTAACAGAGTAGGTAAAACTTTGGTTCGAAACATGACAATATATTGCGGTGTAGGGTCGACTTTATCCGGCAGCAAACTCGCGCATGAACTCCTTAACTCGATGATCTGTACACAACTGTGACTCACCTTGATGTTGTGATAGATTTTTTTTTTATAAGTGTTGATATTTGTAGTAACCGTTTATTGTGTATAAAAATAAAAAAATTTTGATGCAAGTGGAATGATTTTAATGTGTCAAAATTGAATATTATAATAATAGAAGCTTGGTTGAAATACTGGAAAATTTTAACCACACTTCTTATTACTTTAAATAGGTAGGTTAAATTCATTTGTAATGTTTCTTTTTTACAAAATAATGATTTAAATATTTGTTATTATAGGCGTGTAAATTTGAAATGGTGTCAGGATACTTAAATTATACTTAATTACGTGAGAAATAATGTTTTAATAAATAATACTGGCCAGCTTATCCACAGGTAGACTTATAATAATTATTCAAAAGTCGCACTACGATGTCTGGAACCGCTGCGCTGCTTCAAAAATATCGGATGATTTCCAAAGTCAGGTAACAATTTTCTTTACAATTTTTAAAAATTATCTCCAATAATAAATTTGCACATTTATTTAATTTAAATAAATCGAAGTTTCAAAATTTTTCATCTACTAATGATGCCTTCGTAATTAAAATTACTCAAAAATTATTTTCTGAAGTTAGATTTGCACATGTTCACTTGGCAAATGACAAAAAGCTACTGCCAATTCATAACATAACATAAAATACTCTTTATTATTTTAATTATAATACATTTGATTATCTAACGCATAAACACGATTAGCTAATACAAATTATGTACTTGGAGTCTTTGAACCTGCTTCTAATCTTGCGATTTATCAGGTTGTATTGAGTGTATTGTGACTTGAGAACTTTTTTTGGGTTATTGTAAATTTTGCTGGGCAAAAATGAGTAGAAAAACCCAGCGCAAGGGACCTCGATGCGAGAAAGTTTTAAAGCATGATTTCGTGCAATAATTTAAATTTATGCCTGAACGACATTGTATTTTGCGTCAGTCTGGCAATGTGATTTGTCGTCGGGTTCTGTCTTATCGTATTGGTGAAAAAGTTGAAAGCGTTGCGTTGAATTTCGTAAGTTAATGTGCGTATGTCAGCTAGTTCGTGTAGGAGGTAAGTCTCAGTGTTTTTTGGCGCTCCGGTGATGATCCGGAGGCATTTGTTTTGTATGGTCTGTATGAGTGTGACATTAGTTTTTGAGGTGTTGCTCCAGATTGGGCTGGCGTAGAGTATTATGGGTCGTATCATTGTCTTATATAGTAGCTGTCTTAGTTTGGGGTCCAGTTTGTTTTTGTGGGTAAGTAAAGGGTATAGTGCGTTGAGTGCGTTGTTAGCCTTCTTGGTGGTCAGTTGTAGGTGCGTTTTGTATGTCAGTCGCTCGTCTAGCGTCAGTCCTAAGTATTTTACATCCTTTGTTCTGGTCACGGCAATGTTATTGATTTTTAAGGGAGTGGTCAGTTTGTCTCTTTTTTGTAAAAATGTGGTAAGGGTAGTCTTGTTTTCGTTTAGTTTTAGTTTCCATTTAGCAAAGTAGGTTTGTAACAAGTCAGCGTGTCTTTGTAAGTAAGTGATTGATTTGTTTTTCTTGAAGGATTCGGCAATTATTGCTGTGTCGTCGGCGAATAATGATATGTCAATGTTCTCATGTTGGGGAATGTCGTTGATGTAATAGGTAAATAGGGATGGTGCGAGAACGGAGCCTGGAGGAACTCCGACCGGGATAGGATGGGGGTCGGATAAATTGTTTTGTACTTTTACTTGAAAGGTTCTGTCGATTAGGAAGTTAGATATGATTTTGGCTAAGTAGGGAAGAAATTTGTTAGTAATTAGTTTGTAGATGAGTCCGTCGTGCCAAATAGTGTCGAAGGCTTTTTCTAAATGTAGTGTCATTACGGAGGTGGTTTTGTTAATATTAAAATTTATGGTGATTTTGTGTGTGAGCATAGCTAACTGCAGCACGGTACTGTGTTTGGCCCTGAACCCAAACTGTTCAGGGATGATGGTGTTGTGTTTTTCTTCGTGCTGTTGGAGGCGGTTGAGGATTAGTTTTTCAAGAATTTTGGATAATGTTGGCAGGAGACTGATCGGGCGGTAACTGGCAGTGTGTGTTTTAGGTTTGCCCGGCTTTGGGATGGGAATGACAACGGCTTTCTTCCAGGCGTTGGGAAAATATTGATTTTTTAGGCAAGCATTGAGGATGTAATAAATTTGAACGATGAGTTTCTTCGGAAATTTTTTGATGAGTGAAGTTCCTCTATGGTCGCAGCCGGCCGCTTTGTTTTTGAGTTTGCTGATTATGTGTTTAATTTCTTTGGGGGAAGTGAGCTCTTCTGGCGGGGTAGAGAAAAAGGTTAGTTTAAAGTTTGTTGTGATATATTTAATTGTGTTTTCAGTTTCCGTGTCGGTTGGGTGTGCAGTGAGGTTGTGGTATTATAAGTAGGTTTCGGCTAATGCATTTGCTTTGCTCTTGCATGCAGTTATTGGTCCTAGAGGGGTGTGCAATGTGGGTATGGTTGAGCTAATGCTTTTACTTTTATTTTTGAGTGCTTTTGAAATTTTCCAGACTGTTTTTAAATTTTGTGAGGTGATATTTTCAAGTGTGCTTGTCCATTTTTCGTGTTTGATATTGTTAATTTCTTTGTTGATGTTGTTTGCTAGTTTGTTTATTTGTACTTTTAATGTTGGATATTTGTGTGTTTGATAAATTTTTCTGAGCTTGTTTTTATTTTTGATTTTCTGTAGTAGTGCAGGTGGCAGCTTGAGCCTGTGTGTGGGTGGAGGCGTTTTCTTGGTGGTGGCTTGATGTGCTTTAATTATTTGTGTTGTGAATTCTGCGATTATATCATCGATGTTTTCATTTGTGGTAATGTTTGTGTTAATTTTAATGTTTAGTAGCCTTATGCCAAATTTTTCCAAGTTTGTAGTCCGTAGTGGTCTCGGTGGGTTAAAGGGAATTTTAAAGGAACTGATTTCAAATTGGACGGGAAGATGGTCGGAGCTGAGTTTATTTAAGGTTTGTGTCGTTCGTACGTTAACATTTTTCGTAAGTATTAGATCAATGGTGGAGGGATTGGACGCGGGGTTGTAGTCGTGGTGGGTATAGTCGTTTGTCGGGTGGGAGAGTTGGACGTTTGTGAGTAATAGGTAGTTGTAGAGGTCAATTCCATTATTGTTTGAATTCAAATTATTCCAGGAAATGTGCTTGGAATTGAAATCTCCGGCAATAATTACTTTGTCGGATAGTTGTAGAATTTCGTCCAGTTTGTCTTTGTCGTGCTTTTTCTGGGGGATAGGTAGTAATTAATAATTGTCAGTTTGTCAATTAGTCCGCCGTGATTTGTTCGGGGTTTGTTAATAGCAGTGTAGTTGGGTATCTTGGTCGGTTTGTGTTTGTTCAGTTTGGTTTCTTGTATTAGTAGTATGTCGGGGTTGTTTTCTTCGACAAGTAGCTGTAGTTCGTTAAATTTTGTCCTAAATCCGTTAGCGTTCCAAGTTATGATTTTTAATTGTTTTTTTGTATAATTAAACATTATATTTGGTTGCGATGTCGGCAAGTATCTGTATTTTTTCAAAAGTGTCGGTGACCCCGGCTAGTCTAACTTTTATTTCCCTTATGATTTGGATCATTTGCGGGATATCAATTGTATTTTTGAGCTCTTTAAGCTCTTTAAATAATGTAGTTAGATCGCTGGGGCAATTTTGATTGTCATCTAGTTCATGTCGCGTCAGATTTTGTGCGTATGTTTGTCGTTGGACAGTTGGGGATGAAAATTGTTGGATTTGTTGAGATGGTTTAGGTAATTGAGGAAAATTTTGGAAGTTTACGTCGAATTGATTTGTGTTGTGGTTGAGGTTACTGTTACAATTACTGTTGGTGCTAGTTTTAGTTTGAATCGTAGGTTGATTCTGTCGCTGAGTTTTACTACTTAACCTGTCACGATAGTTGATGTAAGAAGGGCAGTTCTGGTAGTTTGCGGGATGGGGCTCGCCGCAGTTGCAGCATCGAACGTTGCCGTCGTTTGACTTTCTTGGACAATCGGCTGTGAGATGGTTTTCGAGGCACTTTACGCAACGGGGCTTCATGTGGCAGTTGGATGATCCATGGCCAAAACTTTGGCACCGGTAGCATTGAGTGCGTGTGTTTCTTCTTGCGTACTACTCGAAATGAATTATGACTTGGCCAAGGCGGCGAATTTGTCTTATTTGTTGTACGGTGGTTTGTGGTGAGAAGGCGAAAAGAAACGACCCCGTGATGTCACCAAATTTGTTTTTGAGTTTACTAATTTTGTTAGTTTTTCTTCGCGCAGTTGATAACTGTAGCCTTGAAAATTTTTGTTTTGAAATACATTGTTTTTGACCGCACGGTGGTCGTCTGCGGATTCGGTGTATATCCAGGTTTGTTCTCGGATATATTGCACTAATATTTTCCCTTTTACTAATGGGTTCAGTTTGGCGAGGAAGGTATGAACTTGGGCGATTGGAGTGGTTAATGTTATCGGAGGTGGCTTACTTACGTTCGATCTTGAGTCCTTAGGAGGTGTTTTGTGAATGGGGATTCTTTGAACAGTGGTCCACGGCTGGGAGTCACTGCTGGTGGTAATTCTGTTCACTCGTTCGGGTGCGTTGATTAGAATTTCGAAACTGTTGTGGGTTGGAATCGCAGGTAAATGATCGAATTCCATGTGACTCATGGTAGATGCTGTTGAACTTTGCACTGGTTTTGGAACGTAGTTTGTGGTGTTTTTTTCACTGTAATACGTAGTTTCACTATCACTATCACTTGACAGGATGCTGATTTTTTGGCGCTTGGGTAAGCGCGACGTAGTATTTTTATTGGGTGCGGCTACTCTCGTTTGAATCTTTGAATTTGTAAATTCGGTGGTCACATTTTGTGAGATTATGTTGTTTATAGCACTATGATGAATTTTGATAAAACAAGTAGATATTAATTTTCTTTTTAAGTAGCGGGGTTTCAGTAATTGCAATTTATCCCCTAGAGGGGTTGTTGTAATTTCGATTTATCTAAGCAGTAATAGTGAGCGTTGCTAATACTTCACAGGGAATTTAGGAGCTAACGTCTTTACACTGCAAAGGTTGGACCGCAACTGACTGAAAATTCATTGTTTTTGAACGGCCTTTTATAGTTTTTGGAAATAAATCGATAAATCAAATTTGCCTTGAAATACATTTTTACTAAATCTCTTCAGATCTTCTTGAAACTTTGCAAAAAGTTCAATCACATATTCAGATAACTACTGAAAAACTCTTACTTCATTATTTTCAGCCGTTCTTCCGCAATTTGCAAAAATAATCTTCTTCAAAACCATGTGATTTGATAAACATCGTTTTCCTTAAATTTCATTTTTAATTTTATCTTAGGATCCTAGTTTTTTACATCGAAAATTCGAGCTTTTGAATGCGCATCTTTTGATACATGCTAGGGCTCTGCACCTTTATTTTTCATTCTTTAATCTTGCAAAAACCAATCCGACAGTTGTCAACCGAAAATCCATTTTGAGTTTTTAATGTTGTTTCTTAAAATTAACACTTGATTTAAATTTAAATTATACAAACATGTCACTGAAAGTGTCTTTCATACTAATCCTATAACATTTTATAGTTAAAACTACTGTTAACAAAATTATCTTTTCTAGATTCCGATGCATCATCGTTACACAAGAAAAACAAAAATCATTTGAGGCAAGTCCCAAATTGTGAAAATCATTTGATGTAAATTTGATCCAACCTGTCTATTCAAGATGTATGTGAAATATGCAAGCTTTATTTCGAAAAATGAAGATTCTGTGTTAATTTATGTTTTATTTATATGCTTCCGAAGCTGATTAAAGTTGATTTTGATTAATTTTTAAATAAGCGATGTATGATTTTTGTATGTTGTGGTTACTTTGTTGTCCGAATGATCATTTTTAAGAAGTAATACACAAGTTTAACTATTCATATTAATTACAACTGTTAGTATTTTGAAATGTGTGTGTAAATTTCATTCGTATGGTTACGTGCATGGCGTTCTTAAACTCGAATCGTTTTTTATTTGTTAATTATTGCATTTGCTGCCGTCTTACATAGCATAATTACCCCTAAATTAAAATTAAAAATTTTGAGTATGAACCATTCTTGTTGTTGGTAGTTGGTAGTATTTGATTACATATAGGTGCATTTCATAAGTGAAAATAACGGTGTTGTAGTTTGAGAAAACCCAGAGACTACCTTCAACGGCAATCTGAACAAGAACAGAAGGTACTGTGATAAGGCTAGATTGATTTCTCATTAAAGTATTTTGTAGAGATAACCGAAGAAAATTTCGAGGTTAACAATCGGAAGTTCCCGAGGTGTCGAACCGAATGACTGCTTGAAATTGAAAATCACTCAAAGTAATAGGCAACACAACATACACTAGTGTAATAGTTGGTGTAGAGTCAATTATTAATAACAACACGGTCAAACTAAATGAGTGATAAAAGAGAACTAAGGAGAGAGAAACTGAAAAACGATAATTGTCAGAGATCAAACAGTGCAAGAAGTTTAGACGATTATATCAAAAGGAGAAGACCAGAAGAAACCAACTTCGAAGAAACCGCTGGCATATTTAAAAAAAGCAAGAAAATTATCAGATCTCCTACTAGGAACAACAAAAGTACCGATCCGACTGCGAGCGAGATGGATGAAATCAGAAAGTTTATGGAGACTATAAGTAAAGAGATAAAACAAGTGAGAACCGAAAATGCCGATGTTAAACAAGAAATACTCGAGAACATCAAGAAAATCCATGAACAAATGGAACAACAATCAGAGGAAATAATGTTACTGAGAGAGGAACTAAAGCAAACCGAACTCAAATCGAAGCGCGAGCGAGAAGCAGCCAATACAAAAATTGAGGAGCTCGAAAGTAAATTAACCGCGATTGAACTTAAAATGGAGTCACAGAAAAGAATAAAAAGAAAAAAATAAGATGGTAATCACGGGAACGAACTTACAAGCAGATAAGGATGTCACACTAGAAGAAAAGATACAAAACTTTATTAAACGAAACCTGGATGTAGAGGTAAAATTGCTAACTGCGTACAAGACAGGCGGAGAAAAAATCGTGGTTAAGGTGGATAAATGGGAATCCAAGATCGAGGTAATGAGGAATAAATTTAAGTTAAACCAGCTAACAGATAAGAAAGTTTATATAACCGTTACAGAGAGGAAGATACAGACCGAAATAAGAAAGCAAGCAGAAGAACTAAAAAGGTCTGGAAGGAGGGTGACGGTGGGCTACCAGAAAGTAATCTGTGAAGACAAAATATTGAAATGGAATAGAGAGAATGGGTGTCTGCAAGAGGTGTCAAAAAACTGATAGAACTTGCGAAACAAGAAATATATGGTACGGACCGGCGAGAAAAAGGAATAATGAATACGAAACAAAATGGAAAATGCGGGAGAAAGGCGAGTCAAAAAAGGAAGAGAGAAAATGGAATTTGGAGTGTGGGTACCTGGAATGTTAGAACGATGTCGAAGAAAGGGAAAATGTATGAAACAGCAAGAGAGTTAGCGAGTTACAAAATCAACGTTGCGGCAGTCCAGGAAGTGAGATGGAAGGATAGCGGAGAAGTAGAGGTGGGTGAATACATTTTTCTATATTCTATATTTCAACGTTGAAAGCTCAATAAAAACATTATTATTAAAACGTTTAATTAACTTATTTACTCAAAGACTATTTATTTTTCTATATTCTGGAGAAGAGAAGCAGGGTGCAAACGGGGTGGGTTTCTTTGTAAGAAACGATATAAGAAAAAACATTATACAGTTTAAGCCAATAAATGGAAGAATGGCATACTTGAGAATAAGATCGAAACCGGTAAATATGAGAATAATAAATATATACGTACCAACTGAAGAGAAAAGCGATGACATAATAATAATAATAATAATAATAGACAAAATAATTAGTGTGCTTTTAAAAAACCATACGTCAATTTATTATATTCATTTGGCATTGTACTGTGCTGCAGCAGTAATCACGGAAAAAAATGGTCAGACATTAATAACTGACATTCCTATAAATAAAAAAGTTAAGGAACCTATTTGGAAAACTCGCTTTATCAAAAAAGTGAATAATTTAAGAAAAGACATTGGAATTCTCACAGCATTTAAAAGTAGTTTTAACAATGTCGCACCTAGAAAACTCAACCAAATTTTCAGTAAATATAAATTAAACAGGCAAGATACAAGATTTCAAACTCAATTAAATGACAATTTAGATCATTTAAAACAAAAATTAAAAGTTACTGCGCATAGGCTAAAGCGCTATACTAGCTGCACCCAAAGGAAATTTGAGAATAAAATCTACTTAGAAAATTCAAATAAATTTTTTAGATATTTAGAACCTACCCCTAAAACTCAAAATTTCCCGCAGCAAGATAATATGCTACACTTTTGGACAAATCTTTGGAGCCAAAAAAGTAAATATAATAAACAAGCATCTTGGATAAAAAAACTGAAGGATGATTCAACCCCGTTAGAATGGTGTGAAAATGAGCTTATAACATTAGAAGAAATCACTAATGCTATAAAATTTTCTTCTAATTGGAAATCGCCGGGATTGGACGAAATTCAAAATTTTTGGTTAAAAAGATTTAAAGCGGTACAATTACATTTACTCTTTTGGTATAACGAAGCATTGAATGATCCTTCAGTTATTCCGGATTTCTTATGTACGGATATTACATATATGCTATACAAAAATGGAAACCCTTTAGAACCACAAAATTATAGACCCATTACATGCTTACCAACTATTTACAAAATTTTTACATCTATTTTGGCCTTCAAAATTGAAAATCACTGCAAGACAAATGACGTTATGTGTATGGAACAAAAAGGGTGTGTTAAAGGTTCACAAGGATGTCGAGAATTGCTAATCGTTGACACAGTAATCACAAAGCTAGCAAAGGACAACAAAAGAAATTTGCACATGTGCTATATTGATTACAAAAAGGCTTATGACTCTGTTCCTCACGATTGGCTTATCAATATACTAATAATTTACAAATTTAATCTTAAAATTGTAAGATTATTATCTTCGATGATGTCGAGGTGGAATACCAATATCATGAATAACGGAAAAATACTAGAATCAATTAAAATCAACCGTGGAATTTTTCAAGGAGATTCCCTGAGTGCACTTTGGTTTTGTTTAGCTATAAATCCACTTTCGACATTATTGAATGATTCTACATCAGGATTTAGGCTTAACTTTCGAAAAAATTGTACCATAACGCATTTGCTTTACATGGACGACTTAAAATTATACTCCAGGATAGAAGATCAACTTCAAAATTTAATAGAAAGTACAAAATTATTCAGTCGTGATATTTGCATGGAATTTGGTTTAGACAAATGTGCAAAAATCAACATAATATCGAGTATTCCTATCGTAAATACAGATATTCTGAACGAAATTCCTCAATTGCTACCGAATAAATTTTATAAATATTTAGGAATGCAGCAAAATTTTGTTCTAAATCAAACATTTCTAAAAAACGAATTTAAACAAAAATATATAAAAGAACTAAAAATTTTACTCAAGTCAAAATTAAACTCTCGAAATATGATATCAGCTATAAACTCGTGGGCGGCTCCAGTCTTATCATATTCTTTTGGAGCTTTAAAATGGTCGAATACCGATCTTAATGCCGTGGATACTTTAACTAGAAAAATGTTATATAAATATAGATATTTAGTGGATATTTACATCCAATATCAGCAGTTGAAAGACTGTACATCAAAAGAAAGAATGGAGGACGAGGTCTTATAAATTTATTTAATTTGTGTAAATCTATAACTAAATTATTACGTGACTATTTTTACTCGTTGAACACTCCCTTAAGTTATGAAATCATTAACACTGACAATCATTTTAGCGGTCTAAATTTAAAAAATAGAAATCTTAACTGTGGACAAAGAAAAGATTTAGATATTGTTTCATTTGTTTATTATCATTTATTAAGATACACAAGTTATTACATTATTATTAACACAACAATCGCAGCCATCTTAAGTGATGCATCGTGTATCTGTAGTCCAGTGTTGCCAATGTAACAACCACATATGTTACATCCCTCTTCCTTTAGAGATATCATCCAAATGTTCTTACAGAATACAGCAATCTTAATTAATACCAAATTCTTAATTCTAATTTGACAAATTCTTAAACAATACAAAATTCTTAATTAACACAAAATCTTATTTCTAATTTAACAAATTCTTAATTAACACAAAATCTTGTTTCTAATTTAACACGTTCTTATCTCTTTCTTTCTTTTTTTGTTTTTTTATATAACATAGTCATTTAGATATACTGGTTTCTTTCGTACTCTTTTTTCCCCTACTTCTTTTATTTCTGTTTCCTCTGTTGGTTTATTTTGTTCCGGGCTTACTTCACATTCATTTTTGTTTTCATAATAATCATCATAATTATTATCGGTTGTATCGACTGATACTGGATTATTAAAGTTGTTACCTGGTAAATTTTTTAAAAATTTTGAATTTCTTCTAAATGTTTTACCTTTAATGGTTTTAACTATGTATGATCTTGGTTCTTTACTTTTATTTATTATTTCTGCCTGTTCCCACTCTTTGTTCTCACCTAATAACATTACCTTTTGCCCTAATTTGAAATCTGACCTTACATGAACTTTTTTATCATAATTTTGTTTTACTTTTGCCTGTTTTATTTTCCTACTATTTTGAATGTCAATTATTTTTGGTTTTAGTTTATCTCTAACCATAGGTAAGGTTGTCCGTATTAATCTGTTGAATAACAGTTCAGACGGAGCTGCTTTTAACCCGATTAACGGGGTTGCTCTGTATTCGAGCAAGTATTCTTTGATATGTTGTCCCGTCTTCTTACTCTTTTTTAACATATTTTTACAGATTCCTACCGCTTTTTCTACCAACCCATTTGATTGTGAGTATCTTGGACTGATAAACAGAGTTTCGATGTTATTTTCTTTTGCAAAGTGTTTAAATTCTTGACTATTGAATGGTACATTATCAGATAGTATTTGACATGGAATGCCGTGTGTTGTCATTAAATTTTGAAGTTTTCTTATTATTTCGTTGCACGTTTTATCTTTTAGTTTTATTAATTCAATCCAATTACTGTAATCATCTACAACTACTAAATATGAGATTCCTTTAAATTCTAGTATATCAATAGCTATTTTTTCAAAAGGGTGTTCAGCATTCTCATGAAAAATTAAAGGTTCTTTAACATTAGCCCTACTAAATTTTAGACATATTCGACAAGCTGCTATAAACTCTTAGATGTCTTTTGAATAGCCAGGCCAATAGAATAATTTTCTGGCCCTATTTTTTGTTTTTTCTATGCCTACATGTGCTTTATGGAGTTGTTCCAGCATGTAGTTTCTTAATTTTTTTGGTACTTCGATTCTTTCCCCGTAAAATATTATGCCTTCTTTGTTTACTAGATCTTCCTTAATTTTGTAATATGTTTTTAATTCTCCCTCTAAATTTTGAACTTTAGGCCACCCTGTTTTGTAGTATTGCTTTATTTTTTGTAAATTGGGGCCGTTTTGCGTTTCTTTAATGATTTCGTTAATTCTTTCTTTACTAATTGGAAGTATTTTTTCAATGCAGTGTACTACACTTGTTAAATTGCACTCTTCCCTATCAGCAATTTTCAAAAAAGACCTTGATAATATATCTGCTACATACATTTCACTGCCTGGAATGTATTGAATTTTAAAGTTATTGTTTTTAATTAATTAATTAATTGTTATTTGTTGTTAATTGTTATATTAATTGTTTTTAATTTTATTCTTTGTAGGCGACTGCTTAATTTATTAATATCTTTTTCGTGTATAACTACTAATGGTTTATGATCCGATTGTACAACAAACTTTCTCCCATACAAAAATTGATGAAATTTGTTTAAACCGAATTGTATTGCCAAGTACTCTTTTTCTATTTGCGCATAGCGCTTTTCCGTGTCCGAAAGACTCCTTGAGCAAAATGCAACTGGTTTTTCTCTTTGTAGTAGACACCCACCTACTCCGTTTTGACTTGCGTCCATTTGTAACACTATTTCGTCTTTGGGATCAAAAATTTTTAAATGATCGATATTTACAATTACTTTTTTAATTTTTTCAAATGCCTCTGTGTGTTCAGTTGTCCACACAAACTCAGTTTTACTTTTTATTAACTCCCTTATGACAATTGGGAGTTGTCTCCCTAATTGTTGATGACAATTCTGACAGATTTAGAATAAATTTTATTAAATAATTTATTAACCCTAACATTCTTAAAACTTTTTTTTTACTCTTTGGTGTTTCTAATTTTATAATTGCTTCCACGTAACTGGGATCTGGACTTATACCTTTCTCTGAATATATTTGACCTATATATTTTACTTGATTTACTTTATACTGTATCTTATTTTTATTGAACTTAACATTAAACTCTCGAGCTCGTTCTAAAAACTTTTTCATTAATTCATCGTGCTCTTTTTCGTCTTTACCCGCAATAATAAAATCATCAAAATAGATTCTCACATCAAGATCACCAAAAATCTTTTCATTTACTCTTTGAAAAGCTTCGGGACTTACCGATAGTCCAAATGCTAACCTTTTAAATTTAAACTTTCCAAATGGTGTTATGAAAGTGCATAAGTCACTACTTTTTTTTTTCAAGGGAAATGTGATAAAAACCATCTTTCATGTCAAGCACGCTATAAACATTTTTCTCTTTAAAGTTTTCCGCGATATCCTCATTTGTGGGAATGGGGTATTGCTCTATTAAGATATTTTTGTTCAATTCATATGGGTCTAAACAGACCCTTACTTTGCCATTAGATTTTTCCACAATAACTATGTTGTTTACCCACTCTGATGGGCCTTCAACTGACTGGATTATACCTTTCTTTTCTAACCTTTGCAGTTCTAGTTTTAGTTTTTCTTTTACTGTATCTGGGACCCTTCTACAATTACTAACAAAAGGTTTATAATTTTCCTTTAATTTAATTTTATATTTAATAGGTACCTTACCTAAACCCGAAAACAAATCATTATTTGTTTGGATTAGTTCGTTTTTTCCCTTATCTTTTGACATAATTTCCTCTACTTTTTTGAAATTAATTTCTTTTACTCTTTTTATTAAATTCATTTTAATGCATGTTGCTAACCCTAAAATTGGACTGCTATCTGTATTAATTACCAGAAATTGAACATTGAAAGCTTGACTCTTTCTTTCACACTGCAATTTTATTTGACCTTTTACCTGTATTTTAAAACCATTATAGGTCACAACATTAATATTAGTTTCATTTACATGATCTTTTAATTTTAACTTAATAATCCAGTTCCATGTGATTACATTACACTGAGCCCCCGTATCTAACTTAAAATCTACTGTGAGCCCTTTTATTTCTAATTTTTCTGTCCACACCAACTCGTGTACCTGAAAACTTAACCTATCTATTTTATTCTTACATATTGTTAAATCTTCAATAGCATATTCGTCATCGCTTGTGTCGCTATTGCATGCTAATTCATTTACATTTTTTCTATTAGTATTTCCTTGTGACTTGTTGCCACTGTTAAATTTAGAGCTACTCGAGCTACTGTTATTACCTTTATAGCTACTTTTAAATATATTTTTAACATTTTTAGGTTTTTAATTTTACACCCTAAACTAAAATGATTCATGCCGCCACAATTGTTTCATTTTTTACCAAATGCATAACACTCACCAGCTTTATGTTGTCTTCCACATTTAAAGCACTTATACTCATCTTTCATTGGTACTTCGGTCTGCAACTTTCTTCTAGTGTTGACTTCTTCTAATTTCGTCTCGCCTTGTATGCCTTTTACCTGGGTTTTTGCTGCTTACGCCATTTTACATATTTCTTCTGTTTTTGTCAAGTTCAAGTTTTTTGTTCTTAATAACGCCTCTTGTAACCTCGAATCTTGGGTGCTTATTACTATGCGATCCCTTATTAATAATTCCTGTTGGTCTCCAAAGTTGCACAGTTTGACTAACGTTTTTAATTCTTTTAAAAAGTTCTCAAAATTTTCATTTTCTTTTCTGTTTCGTTGAAAAAATTTAAATCTATGGTAGGTTTCATTTATTAACGGTTTACAATAGTCATCAAATGCTTTTACGACAGCACTGTAATTCACTTTCTGTTCTTCGGTTAACTCAAAAGTGTTGTAAACTTCGATCGCTTCTTCTCCTGCCATGTTCAACCACAACGCAATTTTTCTTTCATCCTGCCGTTTGTAGGTTCGTTGCGTTTAGGTAGATTTGGAAACTTTGTTTGAACTTATCATAATTGACACCAATTTCATTGTCAAATTTAATTTTATTTGGGGTTTTTACTCCTAACTCCATTTTAACTGTTTTATTTTTTTAAAACACACGACGGTTGTTATTTTATACCTCGTGGTCGCAGGTTATGTTAATTAACCTTTATTATTATTAACTGTTTTAGTCTTCAATCAATGCACTTTTATGAATTTCATTGATTAACCACATCTGACACCATGTTTCATTTGTTTATTATTGTAACACGGGTAGGCTTTGATTAATTAAATAATCGCGGCCGTCGTGTGGTAACGAAACACTGCCACCAGAAATTGATTAAAAAGCCAATTTCAAACTTATAAATTGAAGATCGGAGACGTAGGATTATTAACAATTTAATCACCTTGAGGTAGCAAGAAAAGAATAAAATCAAATAAATCTATATCTATTTAATTAATATAAGGCAAAAAATAGTACACTAGAAATTCATAAACAAAAATATATAAAAGAAAGAAATTATTAAGTTGAAATTAACAACTAATATTTAATAAAACAATTTTAGTTATGTTGCGACATAAATCTGAAAAAGAACAATTCTCGATACATAGATTGTTTATATGTTACCTTTTTGTTGAATTTGGCGAACCAGGAAACACACACCCACGAGTTTAAATAAAAATAAAATGAAATTTCACTTGAATGATAAATAAAAAAAGAATTTAAACCGTTAGGTTGTTTTGCGTTGCAAAAAAAATATAATAAAAATGTAGCTATAACACTTGTAGTTTATTTAACTAAAAAAAATAAAAATGAACAGACTGCCCGTTACTGACGAAATTGAAAAATGGAATGAGTGACTATTACTAACAAAAATTGAAGATGGAATGAATTGATGGCCGTCACTGACAAAAATTGAAGATAGAATGAATCCGTTACTGACAAAATTGAAAAGTTGAATGATCTGACCGGGAGGGAACCCCTATTTATGTTAAATCCTCAGGGTTGTCGATAAGGGCTAAAATCGCTTAACCGATATCCTTTTATTCCCGAAAACTGAATAAATCGTGAAAACTCTAAAATTACAATTTTGTCATGTTGCTTATGATTAAAGAGATATGTATTCTAAATTGAATTCAAATCCAGCAAATTGATCATTAAAAGATGAAATAAAACCAGTGCGTATCAAAAGTTGATACAAAATTCATACTTTAACACATGATTTCAAAGATGGTTTTGGGTTCACTGTTCTAGTCCAGTGCCGTTATCACTGTTGTTTGGTTATCGAGAGATTTATGACCTTATTTTTCGAAATGTCGATGGAACTTCCCGGAGCTTGTATCTTTTTATGGCTTTACAATTTCCAGATGTCTTGCATGAAACTTCGTAATTTGATAATTACTTATCTAAATCGCAGATCCGCTAGTTCAATTTTATATACTCCCGATTGCAATTTTATTAGCTCCAAGCTCATATAAATTTCGACTCTGAATTGTCGCGGGTTTCGCATTTACTGGCAATTAGTGTGTAAATCGTTTAATGTGACCTGTCATAAAAAGTCGTAAACTTATCTATTTTATGGGCTTTTTGGTAATAAAAAGGTCTGACCTGCCCTAACCGATTCCAACATGTGCTCGTGTAGTGTGTATTTTCAGAATATTCCAAATTATTGTCACACAAATTCAATTGCATCATATTTAATTAAGTTTCTAGCTTGCGGAAGGTAGTTTATTTGTATTTACAAAAAAAAAGGAATTTTAATCAGTCGCTTTTAGCGATGCATATAAATGTTTGAGTTGGTTTCGCATAAATTACCTTTGTCTTAGCTTTAGATTTGGGAGTGATTTGTTACATATCCCCCCCTTTTGAAAAAGAAGGCATGTATCAAAACATGCGTTCCTTTTTAACAAAAGAAATTAGTAGAGAAATGCTTATTATAGCATGCACGATATGTAGGTACACAAATCACAAATGACTGATGGCCTTATTAGCCTTGAGTTATCGCAAAAATAACAATAGCAATGATAATAATAGTAAAAATAGAATTAATAATAATAAAAAAAAAGTTTAGTAAAAGAGAATGAGATGTGATGCCAAAACAAGCTAATTGTCGCCTTGAATTAATGAAAAAGAAAAAAAAAGTTCAATGAACTTGTTTGAGCACTCCTGGACAAAAAAAATCTAATTCATTATAAATACCTAAAAAAAATAAAATTAAGTGTGAGTAAGTACATTATTAATCGTAGCATACACTGTTTACAGGTGCTACGTGCACACACTCAATAACATAACGTTTCGTTGTCGTCTACCGATATCATAACCATTAAAAAAAAATTAGGTTGTTTTATTGACTACTTTGCCGTTTATACACTTAACTTTTCACTTTTTCTTTACTGCTTTTTGAGTTAGTTGGTCGTTCCTCGATGATTGCCAGTTCGATTGGTGGTTGGAGTTCGTTATCGGCGAGGTCAGGAATTTTGAGTAATATTATCCCGCACAGAACCACTATGATAGCGTAAATTATCCGGGATATGTGTTTTTCTACTATGGGTTTTCCGGGTTTACACAATGTCGTCCAAATTTATTCTATGTGTCGTAAGTTATGTCATCACCACATCATTTTTTTTGATTTTATCTTCTTGATCTTCCATTAAGTTTATTTCGCATAATTAAACTATGGATACTGTTATTCTGATATAATTTGTGTTACAAAAATACATTAGTTGTACTTAGCATGGTGAATTATTTGCGTTTATGCATGCTGGAACATATTATGATGTCTTAATTGGTTTTAAGGTTGGTGCGCCATTAAAGCATTCCGATGGACAGCAGTGTTGTTAATTTTCTTCTGTGATCGCCATTCGTGGTGATACTGGTACATTCATCTGGCTCGTAGCAATGATTATTTGAAAGGCGATGATAGTCATCCAATGGTAGTAATTCATCGTTGATTTTGTGATAAAAAAAAATTAAAAAAAAAAAGTTTTGACTTTAGACGCGATTATTGGTTTGATATTGTTAGATCGACATTAACATGATGTCCTAATTAATAATAGAAAAATTAAAAAATATGTTCTGCTTAATTTCTAGATCTCTATAAAAAAAATATTAATATGATTCACTTTATTAACATTAGTTAACTATTATAGTTTTTGAACTCATATGTAAGTTACGTATTAAATTTTAATTTGAATTTTATGTAATATGTAAAAATCAATAATTTCCTAAAAGAATATTATAATGGAAAAAAAATTAACTAAAATATAATTATTAGAATTGTTTCGTTCACACATATAAGTTCTAAAATATAACAATACAAAACAAAAATAAAATTAAAATGTTCTTGTGGAAAAAAAAAATTAAATTGCCCTAAAAAAAATTTGATGACAAGTTCGTTTCTTTGTACAAATAAAGTCTTGTTGCACTTTGTTGTCCTCTTTTGATTAATTTCCGCACTATACATTGTTCTAACTTTTATTTTTTTGATTAACCGATTCCCGCACTTTTTATTATTTAATTGACTTTTTCGCACTTTGAACTAATTGGCAGTCTTTCACTTAGGTTAATCGACTGTTTTTCTTAGATTAATTGACTATTCTTCACTTTACATTAATTGACTGTTTTTCACTTTAATTTGATTGACTGTTTTTCACTTTAATTTAATTGACTGTTTTTTTACTTTAGATTAATTGGCTGTTCTTCTCACTTTAAATTAATTAACTATTTTTCACTTTAGATTGATCAAGTGTTTTCTTTTTGTTTATGGTAGTAAAAGTCGGGAAAATACATCTGTTTCTTGAACTTGTAGCGTTTGATGGATTTCCCAATTTGAAAAATAATGGGGGTAGATGAAAATGTTTATCTGGTATTCAAACAATATTTTGATTTTCGTGCCATATACAATATTAATCGACTTATTGTTTTAGTCACTGTTAAAGAGTTTCTCACATAGTTTTGATGTTTGGCCATAACCTTAACTTTTTATTTATAATGTCCATACGACTGTTTCCAAATTTCTAAGTCCTTTACTTTACTATTGTCGCGATGACTGTGTAGTACTATTAATTTATTTTGAACGCACTTGCTTCTATTTTAGGTTTAACATTCACTAAACGTTAAAAATTAATCGTTTTTAGACCCATCACTTACAAAAATTTAGTATGATAAGGTTGAACATAGTAAAAAAAAATATAAAGTAACATAATTATATAATATTATGTACATAGTTATGAAAAAAAATTTTAATTTGCTTAAGTTATTTACTTACGTATACATAATTTTGAAAAAAAAATCTTCTATAAAAAAACATTTCTGAATCTAGTAACAAAATTTATTAAAATAAAGAAGAAATGTTTTTTTTTCTTCTCGGTTGATTAAGAAGTTTTAAAAAAAAATTTTACGAACTTTGTTCCAATTCTAGCAAATACAACCATACATGATTGAAACATAAAAGCAAAGAATTTTCGAAATGGAATAAAGTTTTTATATTTCGCGAGAAAAAAAAGGAAGCGCAACATCCTTATTTTAAATTACTTTGAGATTTCATAATTAATAGTATGATATATAATTTGAATTAAAAAAAATAGTTAGTATGTTCTATAGGATTTTTTTTTTTTTTTTTTAGTTAATATTAGTTGGGTTAATAATAAAAAGATAATTAATACTACTGGAATTCTAGATATAGGTTTCTTCTCGGTGCTCTTTCTGAGTGCCGTAGGAGATTCACTTCTGGGAACTGAGCTTCTTGGATTTCCAACGGTGTTTATTTAATTTTATCGTAAAGTATTGTCCCGATTTTTTTTTTTTGATTAATTCTTTCTTGTATAATTTATTTAGTTTCTTTAGCGTGTTTTGTTCATATTTGTTTAATTTATTAATCGCGTTGTTATTACGCCTGATTATTTTATTCATATCTAATCCTTCAGTATTGTTCTCTTTAAACCAATTATTTCATATTTACTGAAGTTTTCCGTTCCTAACGAGGTGCCCTGCTTGCATTTATTCAATCCTTTCTGTACCCTTAAAATTTCGTCAAAATCGACTCCTTTATTAAAATCTTCATTAATACCTTCTTTTGCTTTGGACCCTTTTACTTCCGATGGCCTAGTTATGCACTTACTTTCACTTTCCACATTCCATAAAGCCACTTGACCCACTTCGTCTTGACCATAACACCCTTCAAAACTACCTCTATTTATTTCTACCAATCCCTTAAAAATTCCGTTTTCACTTACTTTTGCTTTTTCGCAATTTAAATATTTATTCGAGCTATGTTGGCTCTTCTCTAATTCATTATTCGTGTCAAATCCTATAATTTCCATATTACTTTTCAATCCTTCTTTCTCGGTCAGTTCTTCAAGTTGGTAAGCCTTTTGCCTTGCTTTACTTTTACTTATGTTGGTGTCTTCACAAGCTGTATTGACGCCATATTTCTTTAATTCATCAGGGTTAATCGCCGGACAATAGTTCATCTCGCTGTTTTCGTCGAATCCATTAATTTCATTCGGTCGCGACCTGTTAGAATCATTTGTTCTTTGATTTCGCTGTGATATCGGATATACTGCTTCATAGCTTGCTTCGTTTTCGGATATAGATCCATATGTGCTAACTACTGCCCTCGTTTCTACGTGTTTATTACTCAGTCCACTTGCATTGCTAATTAGTTTATTATTATTATTTGTTTGCGTTTCACGTGTTAAGTCTAAAATTTCATTACGTTTGTTTATTTTGCCCTCGTTTATTGTGCTACAATCTTTTTCTTTATTGATTTGATTGTCTTCCAAATTGATTACTTCTGAATTGATTTCCGGGAATTTTCCTAAATTTGCTTCACTTTCCATACCTTTATTTCCTACTTTCTCGTCACACTTGATTACTGGGAATTCTTCTAACCTTACTTCGATTTCTCGTACCTTTGATTTGTACTGCTCTGGTACATTCGCTGCTCGCGTTATCTCTGCTGGATAATTTTCAAATTTTTCAACATTTTCCACATTTCTCATATTTTCTAAATTTTCTAAGATTTTTAAATTCTCTAAATCTTCTAGTTCTTTAAATTTTTCTAAATCTTCCGTACATTTTCTTAGTACTGTACTGTTACATTCGCTGCTCGCGTTACCTCTGCTAGGCATAACATTTTCTAAATTTCTTGAATTTCTCGTACTTTTTAGTCGTACTCCGTTGTTAGGTTCACTGCTTGAACTCATCATTACATGATGAGTCATCTGTAATGAGTCATGCATAATAACATCATTAGTCATTCAAATACTGCTTAGATTGCATTCGGGAAATGAGTAGAAATTCCTGGAAGTTTCTGGAAGGCAGTATTTACGTATAAATACCGATGCTTTCCCGTGACGAATCAATTCCAGTTCAAACGTTAAAGTGTTAACATAAATGAACAGTGAACATAAATAATGATAAACGATATACCGAGTGCTTAAATAAATCCGGACTTAGTGTAAATAAATTTATTTGTTTCTCATTTGTAAACGTCAGTTTCCAAAAACACAATATTAATCAAGAAAGTTTATTTTATCAAGTCACTAACTTGTAAAACTGACAGTTAACTTGCAAAATTTTTACAAGTTAGTAGTATTATTTACATTAGGAAATTTTGTTTTATCGTCATATATGTTGAAAATCATGGTACAATTGTTATTTCCAGTAACACAGATTTTTGATGATGAAAGAGTTGATACTGATGATGATGAACCATCTGTTGACTCAGAAACTGCTGAACTCGAGGACTGCAGAACATTTGTACTCTCCTTACTACCAAATAATTTGCTAGACATTTCGATTTTTTTGTTGACCGAATCATCGAAATAACTCATCGCAATTTTGGTGCTCTTCCACCTTCCTTCCTGCACGCTTTAGTGCTAAAATATCTCCATCCGAATCCGCAACCATAGTGGCTCCAGTTCTGCGAAAAGAGTGGCCGGTGTATAACTCTGGGTCTTTTAAACCTAAATATTTCGCTATTTGCTTTGGGACACCACCAATAGTGTGCTGGCCAACATTAAGGGAAATGCACTTTCCATGTCGGTATGTCAAAAAAAATCTTAGGCTTTCTGTTCCAGGAGGCCGAAGATTTACATATTTTCTGTATAACATGCAGGGCTTGAAGCTGCAGCCATCATCGGTTATGGTGAATCTTCTTGTTGTTAAATTTTTTGTTTGCCGCAATGTCACAATAACGTATTTTCCCATATCTTCTACATCATTCATGTTTAAGGAGAGAATTTCGTCACATCGACAACATCCAAAAATCCCAAATATTGTTACAATTTTCGCCAGCAACCACTGGTCATCAGGAGCATGTAAAAGAAATTGTTCAACCTCTTCTTTACATAATACCTTGGCCTTTTTTGGCGCATAACGCTCATTTTTTCGTTTCAGAAACGCTATTACCTTTTGAAATCTGCAAATGACAACTAAACGTTATATTTTTCAATAAATTTTTTAAGGAAAACAAACCTGCAAACAGGGGCATTTTCTTTCATTTCCAAGCAGTTTTTCAGCATAGACCATTTTGCCCATAAAGTATTAGGGCTGAATCTAGCTGATAGTTGATTCAATTATACCAACAAAACATCTTCAGTTACCCCAATCACACTATTTTTGTTTTGCCACTTTTTGAAGTCATCGTATTCTCGCTCGTACCTTGAAGCTGATTTTGCAGGTAATAAACTTGAAGCTACACTGCTGGCTGCCTCAGTAATTTCTTTTGGTACATTCATTTTCGCTTTCGCCAAAACAAATGTAAAGAAAAATAAACAGACATGTTCATGGCAACGCTTCCATAGCTTACGACATTTGCGACAAATTATTGAGATTTATTTGGAATTTATCTAACCTTTTTACAAATGAGAAACAAATAAAATATAAAACAATACACGCAAGGTAACGGGTTTTACTGGATCAAGGAGGTAACTGACTCGCCTGCGGCTCGTCAGTCATATCCTTCATTCGCCAGTAAAAACCCTCTTACCTTGCTAGTAATGTTATATACTATATATTTTTATTAAAATTGATTTTTACATGTTAGATGAAATTGAAAAATAATTAAATTCATAACTTACATAAAATTGTGCAAAAACTATTTAAATGAATTAGTCTGCGACACCCTGTTATAACTTGATGTTTCGATTTTCTGAATCTCACCAGGCAAACCTGGAAAAATGTTGAAATTATTGAAAAGTTATGCTTTTAAATTAAAAATTCAAATCTGATTTAAAGTCAAATTTATTTGACTTTTGTAAAAACAAAAATTATACCTACTTGAAGCCAAAATGAATAAATAAACTTATTTTGAAAAATTCTAAACCGGAAAACTAAACTAACCCCCAAAAAAAACCTAAATTGAAACGTTAGTTGTAATTTAAAATTACAAAAGTTGTAGATTGCCCCAATTTCAAAATTTCATGTGTATGAACTTACAGAAATATACATAATTTCATCTAACATGTAAAAATCAATTTTAATAAAAATATTATCACATGTTAATAACTTTTACCATTAAATAAACTATAGTGTAAATTAGTGTTAGTGTTAATCTTAGTATAGTAATTGTTTTATTGTTATAAACCGTATTTGTAAATATTTGTATTAGCCCTTTAGAAATAAATAAACCTTTAATTTTCGTTACAGTATTTTATATAATTGCAGTTCAATTAAATAATTTGAAAAAACGCGTTTGCAAATTTTGAAAGTTGTTATTCGTTCCAGGTTTAACTAATTAAATAACTGGCAACAGTATGTGCAATTTGCAGATTCAGCGTCGACAAAAATTTAAACGCGAGTAACAAGATACTATGTTTATATAATAAGCCCGAAGCGACACATTTTATATGCTTCTTTCGTGGTAGCGATGCTCGAAATCAAGAGTTTACTGTACATGAACTACGTTAAACATCACATTAAACATTATCATAAATGTAGCCATTCAAAAATCTATAATCTAGCGCGTAATTTTTTCTCTCGTTAAATAACGCATTTTCTCCCGTTAGACGTTAACGCAGATGTAGCCCTAGCATTAGGATTAATACGCCGTGTTGCTAGAAACCATTTATTTCGACGTTTAACATTGTTTGGCATACTTAAAAACATTTTTTCAGGTGTCTTATTGTATTATTTCTACAAAGTGGTACGAAACAGGTCCGATAATTATTCGAAAGACAGTTTTAATAAAAAGGTATAATATTTAAAGTAAGTAAAAACAGAATACACACAAATCAACAGCCTGTCAAATAAAAGCAAATTCAAACGTATTTATTTTGATGTTTATTTGTAGCTATGTGACGTCACATATGCGCTCGGGAATTGTCGATGCGTTCAAAGTTAAGTTTAAAAATTCATTTTTAATTTGATTTAACTTCTTAATTATTGTGAAAAGAAATAAAATAAAAATAGTTTACTTATAAAACTTATATGTTTCCATTTATGACAAAAAAATTTTTTGTTCAAAAACCAAATTGGTACAGCCGTTTAGAAGTAAAAAGGTACCAAAGCGTCATTCACATCCAAGTAACGTAACAAGTAACAAGAAACTGGCATAACATGTTATGCGTGTATCGTCGGTAAAAAAGGTTGTCATTTTATTGATGTTGAAACTGATAATGTCATTCATGAAAAGAGAAAAGGAATTATCGCTTTAACCGGTTTAATAATACACCAATAACTATAAATCTTATTTTATTCTCTTTATTGAGAAGCTTGATTATAAAATATAAGCAGTAACGTATAACAACATCTTAGACTAACTTATTGTTACAGTTGCGCGTTATTACTAAATATCCTAACAATTACAATCTATATTATAAACAATTAATAATGTTCCCTTTTATCGTTCTAGGCAGTCTATAAAATAGGTACCTATTGTAAAAATTTTCAATAATGTAACGTCGGGTGAATAGGGACGATCGGTACAATTTAAATACAATGCTAAAAATTGAATATTTGTAATTTAACTAACAAATTAATCTACATTAAATTTTGTATAAAAAATTTAGATGCATACACAACACCATAGTAATATTATGTTTTTTTATGAATTTGCTTGTTTGTTAGGAATTACAATAAAATATTAAATCGCCACAAAATGTCAAGCAAATTAGCACTTAAAATTAAATTATAATAATAAACATTTGTGTTTCGTACATATTATGAGCGAGGGTGGTCGCAAAGTCCAAAGGTCTGGTTCAAGTTTCTAATCCAACCTTCTAATCCATCTCAATAAAGTAATTTTACCAAGTACTTAACGTGTAATTTGCATTATTTTGGTTATTTGCCAAACATTAGATATACTATAACCGCTATAGGTTATAATTTGTTTAAATTATATACAATACATATAGATAAATATTGAACAAAGAAATTTTATTAAAATCAACAATTGTTTATAACGCCAAAAATTTTTACTGTTAATAGGTAGGTACATTATTTTTCCATAGCTCGTCAGTATAGAATAAAAATAAGAATCGCATTTGTACTATTAGTTTTATTATAAACTGTAGGAAGATGTGGTTTTACAAAAACCATGTATGTGGCTGAAGAACGGGAACTGATGTCACTTGAAACCATTTATTATACTTTTGAGAAATATACGGAAGCTAATATGGGGATAACTGACATTACGACTGTTTTGTACCAAAATTTCAAAGATGCGTTTATAGTCTCACACAATTTGATCAAACTAAAAGTTATGATAAGATTGTGCTTATTATTAAATTTATAATCAAATCTCGAATTAACTAATTTTAATTCTTAATTTAATATTAATATAATATAATAACGTACTACTGAATAACATAATTTGTAAATTATAAATTTTTATTACAGGTACAGAATTTCTATACTTAAAACTGTTATGAATGAAACACTGAACATTATTTTCATATTTGATGTAGGTGAAATTTACTAGCCGGAATTTACATTTAATTTATTCATAATCGTTCAATTACTAAATTTTAATAATTTGAAAAATAGTTTATAGTTTAAAAACTATTTACTTGTTGAAATATCTGCTCGATAAAAAAATTTAAAAAAAAGGTTTAAGAAAATTATTAATTATTAACTATTAATTATTTATTTTCTAATTGATTGTGAATAAAATAGTATGATACCTTGATGTCAAGTTTCATTATAGCCTCGTTAACTATAATGTAAATAATGTAATAATTGTGTAATAAATAATGTAAATAATTAACTGCTGCTATAAGTTCTGCATATTGAGTTGGTCCTGAGATAGAAATAATCAGTATACCTACTAGTAGTTGTTGAATAATAGTAAGAAATTATAATATAGAAACTATAATGGAATAGGTAGGTAACTTGTTTATTATAATTTAAGTAAAATGTAAAAATTAATAAGTTAAATAAACAATAAAATTAAAATTTTTTAAGTAAGTGTTAACAAAACTAATATACTCATAAGTATCATATAAGATTTGAAAAACAATAAAAGCTTAATTTTCCCTCCGTTCTCCGTTTCCCCTGACTACAAAATTAATGTTTAAATTTTGTAGCGGGGGGGGGGGGAGCGGAAGATGATAAGTTAATTTTTCGAGTAGTGTCTGAGAATTTGTTGTTGAATGAAGAAGAAAAAATTATTTTTTTCTTTTTAAAGGGAACAGTAGTTTTTAAAGTAAGGTACCTTTATTAGTAAATTTTTATTTTTAGAATTTTTTTGCAGTCAGGGGTTTTTAAAATTTTTAATTTTTATTTTATTTCACTCTTTTTCGAGTATATTTTGTCAAAATGTATAGAGAAAGTAATACATGTTTTAAACCGCTTCGTGATCCAGTCAGCCGATATGGTAGCGCGAATAGTTAGCGAATGATATGAATTTAACAGCCATAATGGTGCTGAATTTTCAGCCAAAATGGTAGTAAATTTATATTAATATTAGTTATTAGTTATTTAAGGCAGTATTCTAGTCTAGAAGCCCGAATTTCAGACATTTTTTGACGGTCGATAAAAGAAAAGCAATTAATATTTTGACTATACATTTTTTTATCATCGATTTATATATATTTTAGGAATTCACAAAAAAATTTTCAATAAAAAATAAATAAATTTCACAAAGTTACACGCTGTTGAAGTAGAAAAGAAAAAAAAAGAGCGTGTTCATGGTTGACACGATTCCAACCCTTCTAATGGTCTGGAAAAAAATAAAGATAGATTCTTAATCAGTACAAATGTCATTTTGGTTGGAACTAGGAAAAATGAAAAAAACAAATTTTCTCGCGAAAAAAGAGCTACTCAGAAAAAAAAAGTTGATTTTTTCAGTTATTTGTTAACTTTTCGAATTTTTAAAAAATAGTAAACATTGAAAATTATGATTTTTTGTTGGTTCCTACCATAAAGGGATATATAAAAAAAATTCATGCCAAATTTCAAGAAAATCGGTCAATTAGAACTTAAGATTTTATGTCAACCTATTCGAAAAAAGTAGTTTCGAGAAAAACACGATTAAAAATTTAAGTTAAGTTTAGGCAGTCTAACTGATAGAACAATACATATTATTTACATTTCTTCAATGGACGAATCCGGCTCAATATATCGGGCCTTTTTCGATCTCAAATTGAATATTTAAATAAGTAAATTTTAAAAAATACAGAAAAACAATAAAGAGTATTTTTTAATACTTTTCTTAGATTCGTTCCATCTAAACCGGTCGAGTTGCCACGACACTAAAATGGCAATAATTTTTAAAATAATTCGAATTTCAAAAAATCCTTTTAAGAAGATATTCTTGAATATCTATGTTATCGAAATATGAAAACAAAAATTTTCAATTTTTTCAACTTTCTAGACTAGAATACTGCCTTAATTCAGAGGATTGTGGAAAGGGGCGAGTGCATAAATTTGGGGTTTGGGGGGGGGGGGTGTAGAGATAGATTTCTGAGATAGAATTTCTTCTCATGGGTGAAAATTGTATTTAACCAGTCAGGAACACTCCCCTGGTCTTTGCAAACATGCTGTCAAAAATGTACGTCGCTACCTGTAACTGTTCAGGAGATATGGTGACACAAACATATTATATATTGAGATTTATTTAAAGAGGGAGCGTGAAAAAAAGGAGAGTAGTGAAGGAAGAATAATAAACTAGGTTCCAGCTGGATTTTGGAGAGAAATTGATCTCTCGAAATTTAATTAAATAAAAAAACAAAGAAAAGGAAAAGGACGATTAATTTCGAGAAGAAGCTCTCGAAAGTATAAAAAATAGAATTGTTGAAGTGGTGTGGAAGTAAAGTTTGGAAAAAGGATTGTTAGAGAAGAAATAACTGTGGCGGAGCAAAGAACGGCGGCGATAATACAAAAAGGAGTAAAAATAGTGCAAAAAAAAAGGTATTCCGTTAACGGTATATTTAAAGTTTAATTTTATTAGTTTAAGTTTCTGTTTCTGTTTATGTTCATGTTGTTTTATGTTTATAGAAAATAAAGGTATGGTGATTAACCACATTCAGTTTTCTTTTCAAAATTACAAACGTTTAGATTGGTGACCAAAACTCCAAGTACCACCAGGGGATTTATCTGGTTGAAGTGTAAAAAAAAACACGACAATATATATATATATATATATATATTTTTAATCCAAGTTGAGATCCTTATAAAACTAAGACAACCAGAGATCCCCATTAAAAATTACAAATTAGGCATATATATTCTCATTAATAATCTAGAAGCAATACTTTTGAATGTTGTCACCACAGAGGGGAAAGGATATCCCATTTTAATTTTTGATGTTAAAAATTATGACAAGTGAGATCCTTAAACTAATATGAACAAGTTGAGATCCTTTAATGTATAAGTTGTTATCTATAAAACAAGGCGAGATCATGTAATGTTGCCAAGTGTACAAGCGGTACAAGCATAAAAATATTTTGCAAAATTGCATAAAAATTATTTTTGCTTGCATTATTAGAGTGCATTATTAAAGTGCAGTGCATATAACTTTGTTTCTTTTGTGTTTTATTGTTAAAAAAAGAACTTTTTATTAATAATTTTAAATTTAAAACAAATTGCAAAATCAACATAAACCTTTGTTTAAAGACAAAAATTGGGTACAAATAAAAGTGTTTGTTTACATTATATTCAAAAAACAATAGCTATTGTAAAGCCATTTGTATTGATTGATATTTTGTTTATTTAATTATGTTATTTTGTTTATTAATTATTTTCTTACGAATAAATTTTTAACTTTTACACTTGGGTTTTCTACTATCCTAAAAATATTCATAAGGCAGGGATTACAAACAAGGAATACATATTTATTTGTGAAGTTCTGGAATGAGTAACATCTGATTGATCAAATTTTGCATTGTACCTATTTAAATTTGACCAATAATCCCGTCCTTATTATAAAAGAACCAAATTCCATTCTATTAACTAAATTTCTAAACCATTTATCAAAAAAGGTACACCTCTTGGTTAGCATTAGCATATCGGCAATCAAGACGCCAATGTTTTTTGATGATTCTAGAAATAAACCACGCCCACTAACATTGCACTGATAAAGCAATTTCTTGATAAAGTAAAGTTTATAAGATAATCCAGATTCTTAAATTTTTCATTAAACCAAAAATATCAGGTATATGCGAAACAGAAAATTTCTATAATTCATATAGGTTGTCGCATTGTCAAATTTTTTGAAGCGCGGTTTTAATGATCCTACATTTCAAAATTTAAAAGAATTTATGTAGTTTACTCATTTCTAAGCTTCGTAAATCGGGTTACTCATTTAACTTAATTAAATTGAGGATCCTATTTTTGTTCGGTAAGCTACACAATAATATATTGCTGTGCAATAATTTAGTACTATCTTTTACTGAACAAATGTTCGTTTTTCCCATACGTAACTTGCTCGGAGGTCAAAAACATTTTATACTACTTGTATGTAATTTTAAAACATAAATTTAATTAAATATTAATTTAACCCAACTATACAAGCATAGTTAATTTTTGGATTTAACGATAACCTAAACGTTTTTAATTGACGGAGTGATAAATACATAGAAGTAAACCACGGCTATTATAACACTGCACTGATAAAGCAAATTGATGATGAAGTAAAATATATATAACACAAATTCTTAAATCTTTGATTAAACCAAAAAACATGTGGTATAAACAAAACAAATATTTTCAGACATCGTCAAATTTTTTGAAGCGCGGTTTTGATGATTCTGCTATCAAGAATTTATATAATTTACTTCTTTTAAAACTTCGTAAATCGGGTTACCAATTTTACTTAATTAAATGAAGAATCTTAGTTTTGTTCAGTAAGCTACATAATAAATATATTATGCTGTGCAATAAATTATTATTTTTTGCAGAATAAATGTTAACTTTTCCCATACGTAACTTGCTCGGATGTCCAAAAATAGGAAATTTTTAATAATTAATATACGTAGGTTGCCGCAATGTCAAATTTTTGAAGCGCCGCCGGTTTGGTGATTCTACACATTTAAGAATTATTTTTCAATTTTCCAACTTGCTAATAGTATCGCATAAGTTTTTAGTAAAATTGTGCAACAAATTTAATAACTTAAATTCAATAGCCTAATTTAGTAATTTATACGAAAAGATGCATTTAAAATAAATTTACAAAAATATTTATTTATAATTTTCTTTACTATAAATAAACTTGAAAAAATATCTGCTAGCTAAAATTGCCGACTTGTTTTGAAATATGAGCTTTGCTACGTTGCCAACTTGTCGGATCTCAGCGTGGCTAAAAACAATTGCAGATATACACATATACGCTTTGCCGATAGCAGCGCTCCACCAAACTACTCGTGAACTACTACTGTATATAATTCGAAATATATCAAAAAAACGAGATCCAACATAAAATTCAAAAAAGAGATCTAGCTTGCCAACATTTAACGGAAAAATTCGATATACACGTTAAAAAAGACGAGATCCGAAAATGGATCTCGACTTTCCACAAGTGATCTCGTCTTGTTCATATTTGTCACAAAAGGATCTCACTTTTCCACTTTTTAAATCTATATATATATATATTGCAGTGTTCATAAAGGTAAGCAGTTGTAAATTTCATCCATAAAGTAAATCAAAAAATAATTCAAAGAAACTTGATATTTGAACACATAATGATTTAATTTAAAATAAAAAAAAAATTTATTGGTTAAGTAAATGATTGAAAGTCAAAGAACTTCAGATATGTTAACCAACATGGTCGTCAGTGCGGGTACATGCAATCAAATAATAATTTCAAATCACGTTATCATAAAAAAACATCGATAAAAAGAAAAATTGAATAAAAAAATAATAAAGGATCGTCTGGACAACAGGGGGAGAAAAAATAATAAGGAAGGAAAAAAAGGTTGTTGATGATTAAACGTGGACCGGTAAGGTCGTGTTGAGATTGTTCTCCGGAAATGGAGTAATCCTCAAAGAGAATCAAACAAATATTTAGTAACAAAAATAAGAAATTCAATTTGGAATAACCAAGAAGAAACATTTAGACAAGGAGAAAAGAAATTATTTGGAATTAGCTGGGAGCTGTTTTCACGTAACGTGACGAATAAGAGGAGATTCACACCCAATTTAAAGTGGACCATTGAAGGTCGAACTTAGAGGAAGATAGACAGGTTCGCATAATCAACACTATAAGTGATAACGGGGTTTACTGAATGAGAATCGTGATCGAATAATACGGAGCGCATTTGACAAAGTTATAAATCTAAATTAATTGTAATTCAATTGTTTACTAAATTTAAAAATAAATTCAAGATTCATTTAATAATTTCACAAGTTTTTTTGAAAATAAAAAGATCGCAAATAACTTGAATTCAATATTTAAATATCTGGAAGCTGAGGTTTGCATTTACTGCATAATTGATAAAGTAAGTATGCATTTTTAAAGATTCACTCCTTTAACAGTGCAATATATAAATAAACACAGATTGTACATAGTAACTTCATATAGGTACCCTGTGTTTTTGAAAAAAACAGTCAGGGGTAAAAACTATTGGAATTTGTACTAAAACGACGACCTTAACCTTAACCAAGGAAATTGCTTTAAAATAAGACGGGTTTACAATAACGAAATTGTTATGTGTGTTTCCTAAATTAAACCGGGCAAATAATAAATAAAATAAATAATAAATAAGGAAGATGTGGACAGAGTTAAATGTAATATCGAATAGACGTAGTTATTTGCTTATAACATTTCGCTTTTTTGTGGTGAATATTTAATATTACTACAAGATTAAGTACTATTTAAATTATCTGAAGTTTCCCAGTGTAAACTCGACTTTGCAAACGACGCGCCACCTATAGTATTCATATCTTGGTTTTTGTTCCGTTACGTCGATTTATAAATTAAATGATATTTTACAGTGCGTTTGTTACGCATGGAGTACGTCTACATTTACAGCCCGTCAAACTATAAATCCAACTTAACACTAAAAATTACTGTATAACTAAGAATGCTACAATAGCAATACCACTTATATAAAATAAAAAGGGTTAACTTGATGGCAATTAACCAATAAAAAGTACAAAAAAAGAAGGCAGCAGAAAATTTACGAAAATTAGAACTTCTGTCAATAAATTCATGAATTTATTGGTAATTTTATTCACTTAAAGTTTGAAGTTCGACTTCTATATTACACGATCAAATTTTGTCGGTGAAGAAACTGATGAATGGATTAGTTTGACCGTGTAATATGAGCTTAAATCTTATTTTAAATAATTGATATTAGGCTCTTCCTTTGACTCTTAATTTTTCTTCTCCCTTAATTTTGTTTAATTTCGTGTCAGAATTTTTTTTCTGTGTTTTCGCGATTTGTTTTTTTGTTTATTTAACATGTTAGTTTTTAATTTCGTTTAATATTAATTTCATAGGTAATAATTTAAATATTAAGTTATCTTGATATAAAAACCATTTTTTTCTGTTTCAGGAGCCAACTGAGAGCAAAAGCTGTAGAAAAGTTTAATAAGTATCTCTAACTGTTACAATTTGGTTAAAAAATATAAAGTTCTATAATTTATTTTGTCAGTACGTAGGTACTACCAAAGAGGATTACTATAATGAAGCAGTAGATGATAATGGATATATGTAGAAGAATTATTTGAAACCGAATTGGAGTAAAAATTAGTTTAGGCTCAGACCCAAATAAAGACCATATTAGTATTTTACTCTCTAACTTTAACTCATACATTTGTACACCCTCTTTAGTACTATCTATTTTCAGTTGTAAAAATATCTGCATAGGACAGTGATATAATATCAAATTAAAATATTTAAAATTAAATTTTAGAAGTTCCATTTTCTTTACATTTCTAAATATAACTGCAAAGTAGGAATTTTCAATAAACAACATTTTTCTGCTACAAGGTTATAGGACCTAAGAAAAACTCAAAGAGAAAACGTAATTTACTACTTGGATTAATTTTAATTCAGTGGTACCTATTTTGTATTGTCAACTGGTTAAATAATTTTTTATTTTGTTCCTATTCACCTCGCTTTATTATCATTTCTAGGGTAACGTTTTACCTCTACACTAACTGGTAGGTTAGGTAGCTACAATATTATAATAGTCGAATTTTAATATCTATTAATTTACTGCGCAACATTCATCAGCGCTGGTTGCATAAAAATGTTTTGTAAGTACCAGGTCTATCATAATAACACTTGTAATACGACAAGTCATAGATATCGCGAGTAGTATCGCGAATATTGGTGTTATTGCATTATCGTTGTTGTTGCAAAACGAATAGCATGAATAAGATAGCACGAATGCTATTCGTAAACGCAAAAATATGGTGGTATAACCTCAAAATAATCTACATCATCTTTGCCTACGAATGGTATTCAGTAATATTCGTTTAACAAATTTTATTTTTTAATTAAATAGATAAAAATAATAAATTAAGTTACTGATTTGATTTCTTTGTCAATCAGCAAACAAATTTTTGTAATTCATAAAATTTATAATATTGTGTGTTTTATAAACGATATAATGCATTGTGATTCGAAGAAATTTCGTTTTAAATCATAATTATACAGAAATCAAATCTGATATTAATAATGGCTTGTATTTATTTGGTCAGTATTTAAAAATATTTTAGGTCAGTATTTTTATTGAAATGGTCAGTAGTTTAAGTAAATGGTCAGTATTTTAAATAAATTGCCAATATTTTAAATAAAGTGGTCAGTATTTTAAATAAATGGTCAGTGATTTAAATAATACGGTTGGTACTTTAAATAATTGGTCAGTATTTAAAACATATCAGTATATACAGGATGGCGCAAAACAATCGTTATTTGAATGCTTAATAACCTTTTTATTTCAGGGTTAATTTTTAATTTTTTTTTATAATTTTGCAAAGAAGACTTGGGGAATCTGAAATAAAACAGTACCCAATAGATACTGGCAAGGGACACAATTCAAATGTTATTTGAAAGACAGCGTGTTAAACAACAACGAGCTAAAAAACAACATACGAAACTTGACGAAAAGTTATAAAAAATGTATGGAAAGAGCACGAATGTGCGAAACAGATTTGTTTTTTAAGATATCTATGGTATAATGTATATTAATATTTTTCTATAGCGAGTATTTTACATTTCATTCTGTAATGTATAGTCGTATAATGTATAGGTATAATGTATATAGTTTATATTTATTATATAACAATCAAGCCGAAAGTGTAACCATGTTCAGGACCGATAAAGAACATTCTCATGAACAATTCGATCAACAAACGATAAAACTTTCAAATGAAATGAAAAAAGAAATTCAAGATTTATTTAATTTAAAAGTGAAACCCAAAAAAATGTTCGAAATTCTAACTGAAAAGGGTTTAAAACCTAAAAACAAAATACAGCTATATAATTATTTAACCCAACTAAGAAAGACAAATTATGGACCAGCTGAAATAAGTTTAGGTGAATTAGAACAGTGGTGTTTGGATCATAATAAACAGCCTGTGTCTGATGATTTGGCTTTTGTCATATCACATCAAGTAGAATATCGTGACGAATTAGTTGACGAAGAGGACGCTGGCACTGGCTCAAGTTTCAGAATTTTAATTTCAACCAAACGTTTACTTAAAAACTGTACCAAATCTAACAAAATTCACGCCGATGCCACTTACAAACTTATATGAGAAGGTATGCCTGTTATGTTTGTTGGAACGACAGATTTTGATCGTGACTTCCATCCGATTGGCATGGCAATATGCTCAAATGAAAAAACTGAAGATTTTAAATTTATTTTTCAGTCAATTATTGCCGGTCTAAATGGAATAAACGAGAAAATTGATCCCGATTACTTAATATCCGATGCCTCAAATGCAATTAGGAATACATTCCTTCAAACATTCGGCGACAATAAGGTATATTGATCATGTGTTGGGCACATATGAGGCGGAACGTTTCGAAAAAAATTGAAGCTTTGGTGGAGAAAAGCTTGAGATACGTTACAATTGTCTCCAAATAAAGAAGTATTTGATAAAGCTTTACCTCTATTTATCAAGAAATGGCTTCAAAAAAAGCAAACAGAATTTATTGAATACATAAATCTGCAATGGTTCACATCCCATCAAAATTGGTATGAAGGTATTGCGTATCATACTCTTTCTACAAACAATGCCTTGGAGTCTTTCAATTTAGTGATAAAAAAGGAAGATACATTTCGTGAAAGGTTACCTCTGTCAAGATTTCTTGAATTAACCATTAGAACAGTAGAAAAGTGGTCAAAAGAATATTCCAGTGAAAGTCGAGGACTGCGTTAACAATTGAATTACAGCAATGGACAAATGGTTATCAATGGGCAAAAACAAACGTCAATATTTCATCAATAGCATGCGGAAATTCAATTCAATATTTTTGTCCATCCAATGAAGAACCTACTGTAACAGAGGAGGAAATTGCAACCGTATCAGAAATGCGCTGGAATAATTTTGATCAATTCAAACGAAGAGTATTCAAAGTATGGTTTGTAAATCTCTCAAAACAAACAGATAACTGGATGCATGGCCGCTGCACTTGCCCAAGTTTTTTTAAGAAATATATATGCAAGCATATAATAGGATTGGCTATACGCTTAAAATATGTCAAACCTCATCCAGCAGCTAAACAAATTTATACAGAAAATTTTTCTGTATTTAAATTTTTATAAATTAATTAAATAAAAATTTTATAATAATTATTTAGATTCCTTATTTTATATTAAAAGTGGTTACTAACAACAAAAATTAAGTAAGCAATAAAAAATATACTAACTATAAAATATACATATACTAACCAAACAAAATGTTACTGCAACTTTCTTATTTATACTGACCAAATTAACAAATTATACTGGTCAAAATAACAAATGATACTGACCAAAATTCGATTTAATACCGACACTTAAATATTTATACTGACCAATATATTATAATATACTGACCATTTAATGATAAAAATACTGACCAAAAACTTAGTTGCCATTAATAATACGTGTTACTCTTTGTGCAAGTTTCAATATTATTTCTCAGAGTGAGGCATCTTCTTGCATTACATAAAAACTCTTTTTACTTACTGGTTTCAATTTTATTAAACCATCTTCAGAGCAAATTAGTAAACATAGCAATCCATAAAAACATAATATTTATAATATTACTATATTACGTTTGTACTTCAGTCCAAACACAACCTCGAAATCCATAATTGGGATTTCAATTTTTCTTTCTAGACCCTCGTTTTAAATGTTCATTGCCTGGACTATTAAGGAAGAAAATATTAAAATAGTCAAAAAGACCAATGACAAAATAATACAACTACTTAGAAATAAACCAAACTCTGGCTCTTTACAAAGCAGTACAGAGAAGAAACCAACTGTCTGCAGATATTTCAATGTAATTTGATTGGAACCAGTCAATGCAATGTGATCGCATTAGACAAAGAAAACAAGGATATACGAATAAACAAAGTTGAATAAACAAGAATAAACACATACAAAAACAGAAATACCGCACAAGTATAATGAAGGGAATAAAACAAACCTCGTTTGAAACATAGGTATGAGTTCGAAAAGCTAAAAAAAAATGTAAATAAATAAGCTGGCTTTAGAATATAAACGGCTGTTCTACAATTTAATGTAGGGTAGGGGCGTGTAAGAGTGCGCAGCGTACAAGAGTGCGCAATGGCATTAACCGATCAGAGGACAGACATCCGCGTCCGGCTTTAATTGTCTACTGATCTAAAGCTTGTTTTAGACTACACAAAATCTTGAAGGAAATCTTGATCAAATTTTAAAACAATCTAAATTGCGTAGTATCAAACAGCAAATTGCTTCAAAAATTGTTTTGCTTTGTGAAATGGCGTGAAAAATAGAACATGTTCTATTTTGAAACAGTTTACTAAGCAATCTGTCAATCTATATGTCAATATATTTCAATATATGTCAATCAATAATATGGAATGTATAAACAGGTTTCGTAAGTGGAACAAATCTCCGTTTCTCCTGACTTCAAAATTAATGTTTAAATTTTGTAGCGGGGGGGGGGGAGGCGCGGAAGATGATAAGTTAATTTTTCGAGTAAAGTGTCTGAGAATTTGTTGCTAAATGAAGAAGAAAAAATTATTTTTTTCTTTTTAAAGGGAACAGTAGTTTTTAAAGTAAGGTGCTTTTATTATTCATTTTTATTTTTAGAATTTTTTTACAGTCAGGAATTTTTAAAATTTTTATCATGATTGTAGTGTATTATTGTATTACCATCAAACTAATAATAATAACATAACTTCGACGAATCTATTAATTTCTAGCAAACTGCGCAGAATCGTAAAAGAAATATTGTTTCAAAAATTGTACAGTATCATACAGGTTGATATTGAAGACAAAGCAACTTCTTGTTCAATATATTGCACAATTTATTGTTTCAAATCTTGTTCAATATTTAGTGTAGTCTAAAGCTTTAGACAAGTTTCATATGTGGCTATCAAAACATTTAAGTTTTTATTGAATTTTGAAAGATTTATTCAACAAAATCCGTTTTTCCTTACTTTGATGTATTTTCTGTAGATTTTCAACCGTCGATTGCAAAAAAATTTGTTAAGATAAGGCTTATTTGTGATTTTTCAAGTCATTTAGGTAGTCTTCGAAATACTTGCCGACTTACGCATTTGTCCGAAGTTTCACATAAATAGCGTGATAATCACAGAAAAATAATTAATCCGATGCGTGCAAGAGTGCTCAGTACCAATGCAAACAAGAATACGCGCGCACTCTTGCACAGTGTTTTATCTGAAGAATACATAAAGCCTTTATAATAAAATTAATTTTTACATGTTAGATGAAATTGAAAAATAATTTAATTCATAACTTACATAAAATTGTTCAAAAACTATTTAAATGTTTAAATTTGTTTTGATTTTCAGAATCTCATCAGGCAAACCTGGAAAAATTATTAAAATGATTGAAAAGTTCTGCTTTTAAATTAAAAATTCAAACTTGATTTAAAGTCAAATTTATTTGACTTTTGTAAAAACAAAAATTATACCTACTTGAAGCCAAAATGAATAAATAAATTTCATCTAACATGTAAAAATTAATTTTATTAAAAAATATTATCACATGTTAATAACATTTACCATTTCATAAAGTCTTTAGTAGAAGACTTTGATACAGTTCATTTTAAGTCAAAATTGGTGGCTTGAAAATTGCACATCCTATTTAGGCATTGGACACTTTAAGGGCCAGTTCTACAATGGAAGTATAGGGATAGTATAAGCTATACTGCGAATATTTAATAATAATATAATGTATTTACTAAATTAGAATGTTTTAGACTCGGAGCAAGGCGACGAAATTATTGAAAATGTTTTGTTACGTTGACATCTTCAATTATGTTGAATACAATAATTTGGAGATCAGAATAATCAACTACAAATTTAAATTTGAATTTTTTCAAACGACCTAAAAGAGGTGCGCAGGAACTACTTTTCAGAAATAGTAATACTAAACGTATATGAGCATTGCAGAACGCGATGACTTTTATAGTTGGAAAAAATAATGGAATAAGTTATACGGAGTACACTTATTCGGGACTTTATACTTCCATTGTAGAACTGGCCCTAAATGTGATCATTGTAAGTGACGCTTACTGCTCATTCTTGCATTCCTGCATGCGCATTCTTGTCCACTACATAACACAAGAGTGCGCAAACGAATGCCTTGCAATTTTTTTTATTTATTTCTCTACCGTCTATTGTTCGTTAATTTTTTAATAGTTTTTCTGTAGCCAGATACCTAAGAAGTTAATATATGATAGTAACTTTAACTTGATGTGTTTTACTTTATTTCTATAACATCAAATCGTGAAAGTGCACACTCCTACACACCCCTACCCTAACTTTATGAAGATAAGATTGCGTTTCTAATTTGAGATGCTCGACTTTCATCGTGAAAAGTTCACTTAAAAAATAAAATTGATTTAAATATTTATTTTAATTCCCAAAAACTTAAAATCACAAAGAAAGAGATTTATTTCATTGACTGCATGTTCTTATAAAATCTCATTTTATTTTAACTGATGGATGAGTTTGATTTATTATTTCTCTATTTATTATATTGATGATATTTATTATATTGTATGAGAAAATTGTAACTACATAAATATCTTATTAGTAATTTTTTATTCCTGAAGATAGTTTAATTAAATTTAAACCGGTAGACCAAAAAAGTATTTATTTAATGCAAGAAGATACCTCATTCCGAGAAATAAATTTGATATTGGTCATACATGCCTGAAAATACGAAAAAATCTCATGAATTGGTTTGGTGACAATTTTCGGATTTTCATACAGAAAAATTTTGCGAATTAAAGAAATTCACATCGTTTATTAAATAAAATACCATTTTAAAAAGTTGAACCTCCAATGTGAAAAAAACAAGACGGAACGGACAATAAAACAGATGCATTTATCTTTTATGAAAATACGTATACAAAAATTTACTTTTATGGCCGCAATGTTTTTGTAAAACTACCGTTTAGGTATTTAACTAACAAGGAAATCATATTGAGTATATCAACAAACCAAAACAATTATTCCGTGTCTCGGCGTTTTCTTTAATGTTTCTTAGTCGTTGAGTAATGAAATTTTGAAGATAATGAAGAGGTTTACCAATTAGTCGATTGGTTAATAAGAATCAAGAGTTAATAAGAATTTGGATTTACAAAAAGACATTATACGACATTATAAATTACAAAAATATCCAATGACATTTTAATTATCTTTAACAAAGATAAATTATTAAATTAATTCTCATTAAATTAATTTACTCATATGCATGACCGTGTGAATATTAACAAGAGAACTTCGAAAAAAAACATAATAATGATGCTGGCGTTCCTTAAAGTGCTTTCTTGTTTGCCGAATTTCCTTTGAGTGCTCTGATCCAAATTATTTCATATTTTTATCAGCGATATACTGACATTTCCTAAAATAATCATGGCCCTGTACGCAGACGATATGGCAACATACACCCGTTATTATACACATAATTAAAAAAAGGTATTTAGTAAATAAAAATAGCAGATACATATAGGAAAACACAACATAATGAAGCTCAATGGAACAAATTAGCAGATTTGAGAAATTAGCAGAGAAACGTGATTGTTATTACAATAAGAATAAGACATGGCAAAAATAGAAAGGATCATTCCAAGCATTATCTAGTAAATAATGTTCAAGGTAATGGTGAAAATAGTAAAAAAATTCATGAAAAAAATAAATTATATGTTTTAAATTTTCAGACGAAAATAATATTACAGTAGAATGATATATTATGGATTCAGAATATATAAGTCACATGACGAACAATTAATTTTTTTTTACAAATTTATTAAATATTCAAAACAAGATTCTACTTGCCGATGAAAAAAAATTGAACAAAATGGCTAAAATAATTGAAAAAGGGATGTTGCTATTAATAATAAATCATAAAATTTTAACCATTCCAATTAAAAACATTATTTATGTTCTTTTATTAGCAACCATTATTCATTATCAAACTCGAAAAACAAGACTATGAAATAAATTTCGCAAGTGCTACGTGTTAAGTCAAAAAAAATGCTAAAATTTTTGTAATCGCAAATTCTTGAAAGAAATTTATATACATTACAAACGTCGGAGATCATATAAATTTCATGTAATAAAGAATACTCATCATTCATAGATAGTTGGCATAGAAGATTTTTGAACATAGGGATTCTATAAGTTAAATAAATTACACGTAAAAGATTTTATGAGATCAATTTAAAGACAAGTAAAGAAAGAAATCTTTCTTTACATGCCACTGTTGCATTCTTATGCAATGGAAAAATGGTCAGAAACTAGGATGAATAATTTTAGCTTAACTGCATGTGGTATCAATCTTTTTGAATAAGATTGAGGAAGTTTTAATGGGATAAATCTTAGATTGTTGTTTTCTTCATTTTTCATGTTTTTCAATGGATTTATTTTACTTTAAATTATAACTTAGCGCATTAATTAAAACTTTTAATTAGCCAATATACCCAACCTCAGTTTAACTCACAAAGTTACCGTGTGACAGTTCGGACGAGATTTACCATGCCAGTACTCCGCCATTATGGCATAAGCACTTATGTAAGCATATCAATATTTTAGAAAATTCAAAAAATGCACACACTTTTTAGAATAAAATTGTTTTTAAATTATTACAAAATAACATACACAGTAAGTATATTATCGCAAAAAGTTTCACCATACCATGACATCATCAGGGGATGAAATAATATTAACTTGCGCTACTTAAACCATGCGTCCATAGATTATTTTTATAAGATAATAACAAGATAATTAATTAAATTCGTAGTGACCGTTTTGGTGCAGAGTTTATTGTAATTTAAAACTAAACAAAATTTAATATTTCTAAGAATCGTCTTGCATATCGGCTAAAAATTATTCAAACTAAATAATTTTGTTGAAAATCCAACGTCAGTTTTTTTGATTTTCAAGTAGAAGAGTTGACTCCTAATTGGGGAGTTATTAACTATGTACCGGGGACCAGTAACCAAGTTGAGAGACATTTTCACAAACTAAGTATCAAAATTACCGAGGTAAATAAAGTAAACATTCGAACCAAATAGATCAGTGGTTTCCAAAGTGGTCTATATCGACCCTCACGGATCGACGACGACCTGCAAAGAGTCTACATATGTCAGGAAAAAAGAAAATCTGGGATCCATGAGATGTAAATGGGTGTCAATGATAGTGGATCTCATTTAGTAATAGTAGTTACTTAAGTGGTAGTTATTGCAGAAAATATTATATAACCTAATACGCCCCTGGATTAAATTTACATTAATCTCCTTTCCTCATACCTATAGTAGAAAAGGAGTTTCAATGCGGTTGCCATAATCTCCTAACAACAACAAAAAACAAACTGGATATCAAACCAAGAAGATTTGAGATTAAACCTAACTAAATTGATGCAAAATATTGAAAATTTGTTAAAATAGCATCAGATTTATCCCTCCCACTAAAAAGATTAATTTTTTTGCTTCGTTCTTTTATGTAACAGATAATAAATTTTAATTTGGTTTGTTTTAATTTGAAGAAATCAATACCAGATAAGTAGGGAGTGTACCGATTTTTTAATAAACTTATTTAGAGTGAGTATTTTTGAGCAGATATACAAGACAAGTCATAGAAATGTTTAATTTTGTTTCGTTTTAAAATCCATAACTTTAAAATTAAGAAGCACTAGACAAAACGCCGAGACACAGCATAATTTTCTTGGCTGCTCAAATCAGTAAACAAAAATGAGGATTTAGACGACTGAAATAACATCTACATACAAATTTCATTGCAGAAACCAAAATAACCAATTCAATTAAAATAATAAAATAGTAAAAGATTAGATATTTTAATTTAATAATTGGTTTTTGCAATTAATAATCTGATAAGTTCCAAAGTATTAAATATGCTAACATCTATTACATCATAAACTCTAAAACTCAATTTTTTTAAAATAAACAATGTTAGTTTAAATATTAACAATTTGCTGCTACTTCTTAGACAGAGTTCTAATGGTAAATAATATGATAGTTAATAAGTCAGTTGTACCTACTTATCTATTGTTATATCATTTTGCAATTTTTTATAATTTGAATTAAAATATTATAATATGTTACCCAGTACTTATATTATTTTGTAGTAATCAAAAATTACACAATTGGTTTACATTTTTGTGCAACCTAACTTTAATTGCTTTGTTTTAATATACAGGGTGGGTTATGGCAAACAGCATATATCTTGTCTTAAACAATACATAAAAATTTGAACAAAACTGAATACTGTTTAATTTTAGATGTTTATATAGTTTACAATCTTGGTTCATTTTTATGGAATTTATATAAAACATAATTTCCAGTTTTAATTAAAAAAAAAAAAATAATAAATTGCAGACTTAAGAAGGAGATATTATGTCAGAATCATCATTAAAATAATAATATTTAGTAATTAAAAAAGTTGAATAGATGAAGGTATTATAATAATAATAATGAAATAATCAACTTTGCGGATGGCAACGAATAATATTGTATAATAAATATGGTGCGAACTCAAATAGTGTAAGGCACATAGCGCTAAATAGATTAAAATTTATTGAAACTTATAAAAACATTATGAAGTTAAAAAATCTTTATTTTCACCATCACCATTTGCAATTTTAAATTGATTATTATTAGACTTTTACAGCTAAATATTCGATGCAATTTTACTATAGATTTCAAAAATTAAAATTTTTTTCGAATTTCCTCGTTAAATTATATGGACTATATTTTTATTTGTGTTCTAATTTTACGGTCAAGTTGAAAAAATCACATAATAAAATAACCACTTTCCCTTCTTCCTGTAAAAGTTCTCTCTAAACTAATGTGAAAAACTTTTAACTTAAAGCAATTTGTAAACAAATTGGAGAAAAATTTTACTTTCTATCTTATGTGTAAATGTCTAAGAATAAATCTTCTAATCCATTGCTTTTTAAATAGAGGCAATACATATTTTGGTTTTCGCAAATCCTTTAAATTGTAACTAACATGTTAAGTTAATTATACACAAAATATTGTGATTACATTGTAATATAATTATTCGATTAGTCGATTTGCCCAACTTTCTAGCGCGTGAATAATACGAAAACTCTTCCTGTACGAGATCATTGATTGTTTAGTTTTTGTTTTTAATAAAATTTATTTTGAACAAAGTTTAAGTTTTGGTTTTTAATTTAAATTATTAAATTAAACATACATACATAATTTAAAATCGATAGCGATTGAGGTCATAATAATAAATAAATTATCGAGAAACGTTTTTTCTTTAAGTAAAAAAAAACTCACTTCTTTTCCTCCATCTATTCATTCTTCAATTTTTACGGATATAGGAATTAGTAAATATAGTAGATCATAATAATCTATTTTCTTTTTTAATTATACTTGAACTATTGTTTAAGAAAAGGTTTCTTGGATTTAATATGTGAACCATATCCAACCCTGCCATCATTACTTTATAGTTTAAGTTATTATAACTAACTATTTTTATTATTTTGATAATAACGTTTGCTGTATAAACGTTATTAATATTATTATTAAATGATAATTTTAATTCTACTTTTTATTACGAACAATAATAATTGTTAGTTTGTGAACATGACTTTTTATTAATGTTTAGTCTGGCATATTCTGTCAATATGTTTTCCTTCTTGATCTAGCATAAATAAAAAATTGTAAGAGAATTTACAGTCGAGTGCTTATTTGGTGGTGATTCAACAGTTAACATAAAATTTTTTTTTAATAAAACACATTTTATGAGCCAAAATTGAAAATCTTTATTATATTATGTGAAAGTTTGATTAATAGAAATTATAGATCAAAGTATCACTGGTATAACCGGCTTTGTTACCACACAATCCTCTGAAAAGCTAAATTTTCTGTCTTTTCATAATTAAAGTGAATCTATGGCAGCTCAAATATTATTTCCGGTGCTGAAGTAATTGTGAATTATTGGTATACATCTTATATTTTTAATAAACTCGAAGTAGGTTAATCCATAACAGATAAATCATAATGCTTATGGCAATTGTATCATTTCCACAAACGATGAAATCTACCTTTTATCACCAAGCCAAGCTGCTGGTGAACATATCAACGTTACTGTCCTCTACATAATTACATAAATATACTATGTACATCATTTCCATAAATCAAATTTTCAAGAATAGCAAAGATTTTTAAATTTGTCACATAATAACGTGTATTTAATTTATTAAAAACTTCTACGCTAATCGTTAAATTATTATTTATAATACCAATTCATAATAATTATATTTTATGAATTTCATGGATTCGCGAATATCAGCCAATTTAATATTGTATAATTAATATATGAATATATTAATTCTTAACTTGTGATAAATTATATCAATTAAGTTTAAAAGTGAACAAGTTAAATAAACGTAAAATATAAAATTTTCTTATTTTATAAGCTTTCAGCGAGTTGTATCGCCTTCGTCAGAATAATAATTACAACATAACATAACATAATCTAAGAATAAGAAATAAATGGTTGAGATAGAGGTCGTTATAATCTACAAAGTAGATGAATTTCAAAATACAAATTTGTAGCAGGACATCGGTAGTCAGGACCGTATTAGGAATCAATAACGAATGAAAAAAAAATAGAAAGAAAAAAATTATTAAATTCAAAACGCTGTAACGAACGACATGTTTCGGACTTATTCGTGGTATTACCCAACGAAATTGACCTCATCGGGCTCATATTGACAAAGAAAATATAAAATTAAACTTACCATTCTTTTCAACCGATCATGTAAACCTTCCACGTGCTCTAAACTAACCGAATGCCATACTAAGAAAATGTATTTTTAAAGTTAGTAAGCGTCCACTAGGGATATCTAAACTTACAAGTCTGTTATCTCACCAAACTAAAATAATTAACGGTAAATGAAATGAAATTTCAAAAATCCTTATTGTCGACCGTAAAAACTAAGAATAAGAAATAAATAGTTGAATCGATCGGTCGACAATAAGGATTTTTGAAATTTCATTTCATTTACCGTTAATTATTTTAGTTTGGTGAGATAACAGACTTGTAAGTTTAGATATCCCTAGTGGACGCTTACTAACTTTCAAAATACATTTTCTTAGTATGGCATTCGGTTAGTTTAGAGCACGTGGAAGGTTTACATGATCGGTTGAAAGGAATGGTAAGTTTAATTTTATATTTTCTTTGTCAATATGAGCCCGATGAGGTCAATTTCGTTGGGTAATACCACGAATAAGTCCGAAACATGTCGTTCGTTAAGGCGTTTTGAATTTAATAATTTTTTTCTTTCTATTTTTTTTTCATTCCTTATTGATTCCTAATACGGTCCTGACTACCGATGTCCTGCTACAAATTTGTATTTTGATATTCATCTACTTTGTAGATTATAACGACCTCTATCTCAACTATTTATTTCTTATTCTTAGTTTTTACGGTCGACAATAAGGATTTTTGAAATTTCATTTCATTTACCGTTAATTATTTTAACATAATCTAGTTGGCTAGTTGGGGTCTTTTCTTAATCTTTGTACTTTCAGTATTTTTTCTTTGCATAGTGATACAAAAAGTTGCACCTTTTGTGAAATTTTAACAGTAATTTTGTTTTGCTTTACTAATACTTATTTTGTGTAAAAATTCTTTAACTTGGTCGTTGACCTACCACATTTTAAGATTTACTGATTTTGTTTTAACAGGAAACAGTTTCGATTTAAAATTTAAAATATAATTTGATGATGAAGTGATCGACTTTTCACTTGTGTACATTTTCTTGGAAATAAGCAGAGTGTAAAATTTATGCCAGTTCAAAGAATATGCTTGCTTAAGAACAAATTAAAAACTAAATATTTAATATAAATCATGTCCACAGCTTTGCCATCATTTTTTTCTTTTTGTATGATAAATCTTATTACGTTTACATATCATTTGATATGAAAATAATTATTTTATTATATAAGGCAATAATGGATACTATGGTGTTGGATGTCTAGCAAGAGATGTCGCAAATTCGGAAAGTGTTTTGTCAATTGGAACACGATCATCGTAAAGAGTTGGAGCTTGCAGAATAATCCCCGCTGTTCCAACTAATACAGCCAATGCAAATATCCATAAAAATAAGCGATCTAGTACCATTGCAACATACTTCCAATCTTCCTTTACCTACGGCACAAAATTAGTATATTTAGTATATTATAATAATATAATAAACGACACAGTACACAAAAGCCCCTTACACTACACGGGCATTTACTACAACAGACATAAGCGTAAGAATTGAACGATATTAAAACGTTGACATATTATGTTACAACTTATAGGTACATAATAGCATAAAATAAGAAGTTACTCTGGCAGCGACGTCCTGCGAGCAAAAAACTTGAGAAAAAATATGAAGTTTCTACTATAAACTCGTTATAAACTTTACTGCTTTTTCTGCGAAGTCACAAGTCAAAGAGTAAAAAAAAGTTGTTACTAAATGTATTGAAAAAACCAATGATATAACACATGTTATAAAATAGTATTGATTTTTAATTTTAATCATATTCATATTTGGGTAGTTAATAAATAACATTTTGTTACAGGCTATATGTATTTATTTTATTTTTAGGCATAAGAATTAATCGTATTTTTAATCGTAACTTTTAGAAAAATTACGGTTAATGACATTGAAGATGTAAGGTTTGTATTGTTTGTAAAAGTACAAGATTCGAAACCACATTCTGAGCAAACTTTTGCTGTTTTAAATGCGCAAAAATATATTGAAATCTACCGCTTGTTTTTAACCGACTTCAAAAAAAAGGAGGTTATCAATTCGGTTGTATTTTTTTTTTATTTTTTTTTTATGTTTGTTACATCAGAACTCCGTCATTTATGAACCGATTTTCAAAATTCTTTCGGCGTTGAATCAAGTATAGTTCCAAGTTGGTCCCATTATAATTTCATTTGTATTGGACCTTGAACTTCAAAGATAAACTGGAAAAACCGTCAAAGTTCTCCTCAACTCTCCTCAAAATCGGCTTAAGTACTAAGGACCTCTACCTGTTTTATCTATATTATCTGTTCTTGCCCGGATAAGATATCGGATGAAAATATCTTATGTTAAACTAGTCAAAGCCAGAACAAATGAAGTAGCGAATATTTCACGATTCAGTTTAAGCAGCCGCAGCAGTGGGGCCTAAGTGCTGACAAGGGAATTATATGACCTCCGCATTTTTGTAATTTTTGCCACTTATTCTACTGAAAGTTTAGCCCTTCAATAAGAACTCCTCAAAGCAGTAGGGCCAGATGGCCAGAAATTTTCGAGAAAATCGACTTTGAAATATTGTCGAAGGAGTTTGAAGACAAGATGTGAAACAATTAGCAAATAGTTGCGTAGCACAGGCACGAGAGAGTTGAACTAGGAACCGATTCGCTAGTGAACCGTCGTCGAGATAAGACGTGTTTTTCTGGGAGTGCATGAGCGGCCATTTTGGAACCTTCTCGAACGATTACCACGTGGTCGATATAAGCTTTACTGTAACTTCTGATTGTTTATAAAATATAAAGTAAAAAATAATAATTAGTGATTAGTGCGACATAGACGTTTTTAATTTGTAAGTGAAATTTTAATTAATTGTGATTAATTAATTAGTGCCGGAATGCAAAATGTTGGAAGACAGTAAAAACGATACCAATGGCGAGTGTACCTGCCTATCGAAAAGAAAAAGAACTGTTCCCCAAGTGGAAGACAACAATGTGGAAGCACCAGCTCTGAAGAAACTACGACGAACACGGTACAAACCAATACCGATACCGGTTTTAATGAAAAATAAATATGCAGCGCTGGCAAAGCTGGATAATACGCAAAACCTGGACAAAGCCGATACCAGCGACAAGCATAAAGATACCGAAGGACCTAACAACTGCAAAAACCCCGAACCAACCCCAAATGCAAAGAAAACGTGGAAGCCACCACCAATAATAATCAACTGCGACGTGAACAATCAACACGAGTTCAGGACCAAGGTGAGAAATTTCGCATCCAAAGGTTTTCAGCTAGCGTACCGCGCAAACACTGTCGAGGTACATTTAAATGACTTGGACAAGTACCACATGCTACTGTCCGATTTAAAAAATAAATCAGTGAAATACCACACCAATACACCAAAAGAAGATCGAACTCACGCATTCGTACTTAAAAGACTACCCAACGACGCCACAATCGACGAAGTAAAATCAAAGCTGCGTGCGAAAAATATTGAACCAAAACAGGTATATAAAATGAATGGCACGCAGACAACATCATTCTTAGTGATAACAACAAATGCCATAACGGAAAATTCAATTAACGCTACAGTGCCGACTCTATTGGACGCCAGAGTAAAATGGGAACGGCATTATAACAATAAACATATTATTCAATGTCACCGCTGCCAAGAGTGGGGGCACGCTACCGCCAAATGTAGACGGGCGGTGAAATGCCTAAAATGCGCAGAAAGCCACCAAACCAACGAATGCCAGCGCCCAAAATCCGAACAAGCGACGTGTGCGAACTGCCTGGGCCCACATCCAGCAAATAGTATAAACTGCCCCGTCTACATTAAGAAAATCAAACAAATTCAAGAAAATAGACAAAGTAGGTTGACCCCGTACAACCACCACCAACCAATATATACGCTTGCCCCCCTCCCAGCGACATCGGCATGACACAGAACGAAACCACATTCAACCCCAGCTCCAATGAACAGCCTCACATCGTTTCTACCGCTCAGACCAACAGAAAGACCCACCACAACCATTACGGTCGGCACAACATCAGCCGTACCACAATCACCGCAACCAAGCCAACCACAGCATTTGCAATCGAACACAAACATGGGAGACATGTTAACTAGCAAACCGACATCAACGAAATGCTGAGTGCCCTCAAGGACTACAACAACATACTCAAAAATTGTACAACGAAAATGGAGCGCCTTACAGCAACCATACAATTCTTTGGAACAATCAACTCATATGGGTTGTAGGTACAAAGTGAATTTGTGGAACGCAAACGGGTAAGTAACAAAATTTTCGTACTAAAAAATCATTTAATTAAAAAGAAAATTGACATTTGCTTAATTACAGAAACTAAATTGAACGAAAACAGAAACTTCAAGGTCCAGGAATACTCTGTCCATCGACAGGATAGGGGAGGTCATAGAGCCGGTGGTGTAGCAGCCTTAATCCGAAACGACATACCGCACAGACGCATACAAATCCCACAAGGTAACAGCATGGAAGTCTTGGGGATAAAACTACCAGGTAATATAACACTCATCACCGTTTACAATAAACCCACCAATCAAATCACAGAACACGACTTAGACACGCTATTTGGTTAGTGTGTTAGTGATAGTGAAGTTAGTGATAGTGAAGGATAGTGAAGTTCTATTGGCTGGCGATTTTAACGCCAAGCACGCCCACTGGAACTGCCACCAATCCAACACAAATAGTAACACATAACTCAATTTTTGCCTACACAAATACATTGATATTTTATACACGGACAAACACACTCATCACCCGAAGAATAATACGACCGCAACCACGATCAATCTGTTACTAAACAAAAACTTAAAAAACATTACGAAACCGACAGTAAAAAGTAAACTCACATCGGATCATAATATAATACAATTTTTTCTTAACGATATCCCGCGTAATCATTCCTTCAGAAAAATTACTAGTTTTAAAGTCACGGACTGGTCCAGATTCCGTCGAAGGCTTGACGAATTAACGAAAATTAATAATAACATCACCAACACACAAACACTAGAACACGAAATTGAATTACTCACACAAAACATTAACAAAGCCAAAGCCGAAAATTCCAAAACGTTCACTCCGAAAAACAACAGGGACGTCTTCCTTGAAGATATCCAGTTGTTGATCAAGGAACGGAATCGGAATCGAAAGCTTTGGCAACGCACATCTGACATACAATACAAATACATTATGATTGACTTAAACAGACAGGTACAATACAAAATTACGCAACACAAAAACAAAACATGGGAGGACCTACTGGCCTCCCTATAAGTCCTTCAGACAATTCACTTTGGAAACTCACAAAACTACTACGCAAAACTTACAAACCAATCCCGGCCCTGCAAAACAACACCCACACCGCCATGACCGACCCCCAAAAAGCGGAGCTCTTGGCAAACACATTTAAAAAAATACACACTCTAGACAACACAGACACACCCGAACAAACACAAATTAAACACGAAATACGCGACTTTTCAAGTCAATCATATGACATAACAACTGCACAATACAAAAAACTATTAACAAATCCCACCGAAATAATCCAAATCCTCAAAATCCTACCCAAGAACAAAGCTCCAGGGCCGGACAAAATTGAGTACAAGATTCTCAAAAATTTGTCTCGGAAAGCTATTATTCAGCTAAGTTACATTATCAATGTTATCTTGAAGCTACAATACTTTCCGAAGGCCTGGAAGCAAGGTCTCACCATCCCTATCCACAAACCCAACAAAGATCCTACCCAACCTCTCAGTTACAGACTAATTACGTTGCTCAATATAATGGCCAAAGTAACTGAGAAAATAATACTACACAGACTTACACATGAACAAACACAACTCAAAATCACGAACCCTTACTAATTCGGATTCACGACGGGCCTTAATACGACCCTGCAGGTGACCCGGATTGTTAATGACGTGATTACAAAATTCAATAACAACAAAGTGACCGCCATGGCACTACTTGACATCGAAAAGGCCTTCGACAAAACCTGGACCAATGGTCTAATACACAAAATGCTAAACTACCGGTTTAGCAAACATAACAAAACTTACATATTCATACCTCACCGACAGATCGATCGCGGTTAAAGTCAACGACACAATATCAGACACTAAGCAAATACAAATTGGGGTCCCTTGAAGCTCCGTGCTGGCACCGAAATTATTTAACCTATACATCAACGACTCTGGACTAAACTTTGACGAACATCTAAAACGAAAAAAACAACTGGGGTACGCAGCAATGCGAAAGATCTACTGTCTGATGAAGGGGGGGTGGGCAGATGAGCTCTGAAAACAAGCGTACGTTATACAAAACCGTACTAAGACCGATCTTAACGTATGCTTGTCCCGTATGGGCAGGAGTGTCGAAGACGCGTCTTAGACCTTTGCAAGTATTTCAGAACCGCTGCTTCAGACCCGTCACGGGAGCCTTTCTTTTATTCTTGTATTTTTATTCTTCAATTGTTTTTTGTTATCATTGTTATTGTATATTCTACGTTTGTTATAGCTATACATAATTGTAAATAACCGCATTTTTTTAAGTTGGTTTTTTATATCATTTTTGCAACAAATTAATCATATTAACAGTATAAATACGAAAACCCAAATTTATTAATTGTACAATCCATTTCCTTAAAAACTTTCGAAGTTTTATTTAATTATATCTATCTGAAGTTATGTGTTATCACGAGGTACTTCAATAATGTATTATTAATATAAATGTAAGATTAACCGGCAATATTGAGCTGCTTGGTCTAACAAATTTGTAAGCCGAAGATTAATAAAGACTTTTTAAATCGTAAAAAAAATCGATTAGGAACCAATGTTCCCACCTTCGCTAGTTTTTTTTTCTCTCTAGGGCTTATTCCCGCCATTTAATTGTTGTAAAATTGATTAAATTTATGCTTGTAGACTAAAATGTGAATTTGTGCCGAAATCTAAGAACAAGGTAGAATTATATAAAATAAAATAACTCAAGTAAAGAGTCAGTTAATATAGTTGATAGTAGTAATAAAAGTAGTCTTTAGATTAGTTTAAGTTTTTTCAAATAAAATTTATTTAATTATTTTTTGGTTTTTTAAAATTCAATTAGAATAGTGAGTACTCCTATATAATACCATTAAGTTGTGTTTATAAAATAAATTTATTTATTAAAAAAATATAATTTCAAATCTCAAATTAAAATTTCAACCGAATAATTAAGATTTACAAAATTTTATACAATGTAGTTATACAATAACAAATCCAAACAGTTCAAATAATTATAGGGAATAATACCTTTAACGATTACCATTCTCCAAAGGTTCAATCGGCATCAATGGCTTTCAATCTACAGTTGTCCCATAAATGACATAAAATTCTAAATTAAATTTAAAATGAATTGAAAAAAATGAATTTAGCCAAAATGATTAATTTGATAATCATACTTAACACTCTAAAGTAAATTTAAATTCCAAAAATTTAAATTTTAGATTACTGATGTGAAATCAAAATGCAAAAATATAAGCAAAATACGTATAAATTGGTAAAATAAAATTTGATCTTTGCAATTAACTTTCGTTTTTGATAATCCATGCCAATAGATAAAGATAAATTGTTATCCAAAGCATGGACAAACATTAATTTGCTTCTCTCAGTTCTAATGCAGGATCTATGAGTATATCTTACTAGTAAATATTATACCAACAAGGAAACGTTTAGATGCACTATACTATACAAATCTGCAAATAATCAATTTTTGATTACTTTTGAATATTTTACAATAAATTAATAGTAATAAAAATAAATTATTAATAATATTACATAATAAACCAGAAGTGTGGTGTAAGGCTTAAATATATACATGCTGGGACGCGGAAGACCGCAGTTCCATTCTTAGTCGATGCATTATATCACTGTTGTGATCTAAAAGACACAGAACATATAAGTAGGAGAAGGGAACCTCGCATGTTAATTCATCGCAACACGGCCCTCCTGCGGCCGTAGGGCACAACCAAAATTTTTGCGCGGCGTTTGAATAGCTCTTTATAATTTCATAATTTTATTACAAGATTTAAAATTTCAAATTCTTAAAAAATTTATTTATAAATTTTCTATAATAAACAGAGGTAATTATAGAAAATATATAAATAAATTTCTTGAGAATTTCAAATAATTATCTACTAAATCTGACATCAGGAGGTTGGTTATCAATAAAAATTCAGTTAAATTAAAAATGTATATGAAATATATTAAACACAAGTTAATACAGAAATTTATAAAAAAACAATATGTATGTACAACAAACAGCAAATAATTTTTAAAAAGCAGTAACAATATAATATACATAAAACAATAATATTAAATAAGTATTAAAACGAACAAGTTATATAATCATATACAACAAAATAAATTTTCACATCACTTCACGTACACATGCGTCTTGTATAAAAACACGAACCAAAAATGAAAATATAACTGATGTAACCTAAAAATAATAATACAGTGTAAAATAAAGAAAGATAACACTGAAAGTCACTAGAAATCACTAAGAATCTCATCAGCTTTGATGCCCTTTGGCGAATATAACCGAAGAATTACGATGAGGCACCCGATGATCGTGTTGCCGTAATTTCGTATCTCAGCTTCACCCCCATGCTTCTCCCTATGGGCTATGCAATCTAGCAAAGTTAGCATTCTACTATATAATATACAAGTGCTCAAAGAACCGTAAATGCCAAGTGTAAATTTAGTACACCACACGGTTAAAAAAACAGGACGTAGTTCTAGATTAAGAAAAAAAAAGACATTAACAATGATTATAAACCAAGATGAAGATTTATGAAACGCTGATTAGGTTGGTGGTCACGTATGCGGCAGAAACTGCATGTTACTCAAAGCGTGAATCATAAACATAGAAATCGTTTAAAAAGAAAATTCTACGCATCATTATGGAACCAAAAAAATGTGGTAACGGCGTAACAAGGCCGCTACACTGTGAGATTGAGGAAGAAACAACAGGCGAGGACATCATGAAGCACATTAAATCACAAAGAGTCAGATGGCTTGGTCATGTAATGAGAAAAAGCGACAGTGACATAGTGAAGAAGATAACGTTGAGCCTGGCTGAAGATAGAACGAAGGGAAAATCAAAAAATCAGGTGGTGAACCAGGTGACGGACGACATGAAGGCGATGGGAGTAAAAGATTAGATGAACAGGATGCAAAGTAGGCAGAGCTGGAGGAAAGTCGTCAGAGCCGCCGCAACACATGAAAAACTGAACAACAAATAAAGATTTTGATATAGTTTTTAAAGAAACATGTAACATGAGAGATCCGCCTTGACAAACGGATCTGAAATCCCGATAAGAGATAGCTGTATTCTCATCGCAGCCTAGTATACTTAGGGCCAGTTCTACAATGGTAGTATAGGGATAGAATAAGCTATACTGAGAATATTTTACACAGTTTGCGTTTTACAATGGTCGTATAACCACATTCTAGGTATAAATTGAGGGATAACCTATCCATCCAAAATTGGGCAGATTATACCTGGAAAAAGTTTATTCTTTTTTTCTATTGGTCAAATCTTATGTAAACAATAATTTATTTTCAGGTAGGTATTTGAGTTTATAATTTTATTTATAAAATTTCATGAAAAGCACCAACGAATTATTTACGATTGTAAAATTAGAATACAAAGTGCTTAATACAATGTGTTCACTAAATTTGATTGTTTTCGATTCAGAGCAAGACGATGAAATTGTTGAAGATGTTTTGTTACGTCGACATCGGCAAGTGCTTAAAAATATGATCGATTATTATGATGAATACAATTATTTGGAGATCAGAATAATCAACTAAAATTCAAATTTGAATTTTTTTAAATTTAAATTATACAGAACCGGCATAGCAAACCAATTTTGTGTTTTTCAAAAACACATTTTTAAAGTAACATTTCAATTTATGGTTAAATCAATGTCAAATGATGTAAACAAAGATGTAAAACGACCTAAAAGGGGTGCACAGGAACTACTTTTCAGGAATAGTAATACTATACGTATAAAAGCATTGTAGAACGCGATGACTTTTATCCTTGGAATAAAGTTATACGAAGAATACGTATTTGGAACTTTATACTTCAATTGTAGAACTGGCCCTTACTTACTGACAAACGATCACAAATGACATCCGTATTTAAAATACCTGTATTAAGGGCTTGTGTTAACAAAATACAATACAATTACAAGTATTGGTATTACCAGTAAAATAGTATAATACCAGTATGTATACCAATAGAGTATAATTCAATCACAGTAAAAGTGGTTTAGACAGTAGGGATACTCCGTGTTGGCGTCTTTGATGTCCATGTTCCAGATTTTCAAGTCTAGGTTAAGTTTATCTGTGATAAGCTAGATGGAACTGCAAAATTGATTTGAATTTAAAATAAACCGCTTGAAATGTAATTATTTCGACATTTCATTATTATTTTTAAAAACAATAATTTGAGGGGTATATACGGGAAGAATGAGCTAAATCAAAATTTGATGTTTTTTGTTATATCGAATTAAAAGATATAATTCGTTGTAATGTACAATAAATATTTTTTAATATAATTACGTTTTGTGGTGCAAACTTAACATGTGAAATTTTCTAGAATATAGATTTATCTCTACCCATGATAACAGATTTGTATTGTTTCTGTATATTTAAGAATGATCAGCTTTATGATTTTGTTACTATAAAAAGAAACAATTGGTTTAATTAAAACTATTTTATTTCAATTTTAAAGAGGTTTTTGAGACCCATTTGTACAATTATGAGTTAAAGTAAGTTTGAGTAAGACTGCATAATCGTAAAGATTCCTACGTTTGGCAGTTTTATATAAGTTACCTTCAAAGTGTACAGCACACACTCTATGGTAAGAATTATCAAGGCCACTTTTTTCAACAATAAATTATTGTCGCAAAATTCCACCCACTGCTTACATATCGCGCTATTTTTCGGAAATTTATGCAGTACAACACCCATTCCAGATCGGTTTTTACAAAAACCTACTGCACAAGCATCGGTCCGACAAGCATTATTACTCATGATTTCCTAAGTTAATGTAACTTAATATAATAACTAATACGTATAATAATGTATAATAACTATAATAACTATATAAATATATTAATTCTTAACTTGTGATAAGTGATAAATAAAATATTTTATTTTACGTTTAATTAACTTGTTTACTTTTAAATTTACTTGATATAATAACTATAATAACTAATAATAACTAATAACTATAACTAATAACTATAATAACTATAACTAATAATAATAAACAAAATGTTCAAAAATTAATTTAAAATATTCAAAGCTCAATTTTATAACGATCTTTACCGCTTGTTAATAAGTTCGAAAGAACGTCAAATGTAAGTGCTATGTTGCCAAGTTCGAAAATAAGTAAATCAATTAGATATTGCATCAGAATTTCATTAAATTTTCAAACTTTGAAAAAAAATTAGAAAAAAAACCCAATAATGCATTATCTTACATTTAGGTGCCTGCTATTACAATTCTGTTAAAGTAATTTCGTTATTGAATTCATAAATTGTTTTTATATCACCAAAATTTGCTTTCAATCCAAACGATGAACGATGAACTTCTTGGCAATATGGAGGTACCACGTGGTAACCGTTTATCTCCTTCAACTGATGTGGGCAGCGGGCGTTGGGGTTTATTGAGGTATGGTTCCTCATTTTGGAGCGCTAGGCTTGATCGCGTTGGGGCTTTCAATCCAACAAATCTAGTGAATTTTAATAGATCTGGCAATAGTGTAGCAAGTTGTAAAATACTCGCGACATCTGTTAACTCATGTAGATACTTAACCTAGACTTTGACATGCGCATGAAAATTTGAAACCGCAAAAAAATGCGAGTGTCCCTACTGTCTTAAACTACTTATACTATGATTCAATTATACAAGGCAACCTGCTATATATGCAGAATACAAAAAATAAACAAGTTTTGTATCCAATTATACGATGTGGCAGCCCTGTGCGAGAGTCGCCCGTCGATCGCAGCGCCAGACGACGCTTTTCCTGCGTACAACCAGGGCCCGTGTAGCCAGTGATGTTTATATAAGAAGGCTAGATACCTAACTTCGGTTTTTAAAGTGAAGCCTCAATGTCACCTGGCAGCCATTTGTAGTGTTGGCATAACAAACCTATCCTGCAAACCAAAACAACGGCTAGTGTATTGTAGTTAATTTTATATATTTGATTATTAATAATTATTATTGTAACGTGATTAATAAATATCATGCCAACTTCGTGTACAGCTTTTGGTTGTTCAAATAGAGCCAAAAAAGATGACGAAGTGCAATTTTTTAGATTAGTAAACTTTGTTTTAGTTTAGTTTTATGTTAATTTTGATTAAATATTTTGTAGTTTTCCATTTAAAAATGACAAACTGTTAAAAAGATGAATTGTAGCAATGAGAAGAAAGAATTTTACCCCAACAGAATCTAGCAGAATATGTAGTGATCACTTCATAACAAGCGATTATTTGGTGAGGCCCGGAACATACATAAGGCGGTTAACTGCCAATGCTATTCCTTCAGTGTTTAAAGGTTTTTCTAAGCACTTACAAGTAAACCAAACTAACCGAAGAATTAAAAAAAAAAATTGGACAACTCTGATTTACATGAAATAGTTAATTGTATAAATGATACTGCAGGACCTTCCGTAGAATCAAACGGTCAACAATTTATTGGTGAAGAAGAACCCGTTTTAGAACCCGATCAATCTTTGAGAAGGTTACAAACAATAGTTAATGGTATAAATGATGATCAAGGACCTTCCGTAGAATCAAACGGTTAACAATTTATTGGTAAAGAAGAACCCGTTTCAGAACCCGATCAACCTTTGAAACTTTCGAACACAGTAGATCAAGGAGTCCAAACAGAAAAAGATGAAAGTAAGACAAAATTAAAACATAAAATAAAAATACTGCAACAGAAGGTTACTGATTTAAAAAATAAAGGTGGGCTCATTTGTGTTTCTGACAATGTTTTTAAGATTATAAAAGCAACGGAGACAGAAATAATTATAATTACCAACAATTTGGTAAGGAACCAGCCGTTCCTTTAGAAGCGGGATCAAGGAGATTCTGATGCTTGCGCAAAATGCGTGCTAGGGTGGAACTGAAAAGCAGCTTTGCTGATTGTTTTGCCCCTTCATCGACTCTGCTTTATGAAATGTATTTATTTTTTCATTTTATTGTAAGTAAGAGTTGATGAATAAAGCTATTATTATTATTATTATTATTATTTAAAAAAATTGTTAGTAACTAATATTGAAGGTGTTATTTTAAATAAAATATGTAATTATTTTTGTGTTGAAAAAAATTATTTTTCAAATTTAGAATGTGACCATCGACTTCAGTTAATTAAGTCGATATGTAAGTATTACATTAAAATTCGTTTGCATAGTGTGGCGAAAACTTCTAACCAAAGTGTTAGTAAAAGACACCACCTAAATAAACTTGTATTGTTTTCAAATCAATAAAATTTTCCTAGTAAATTTTTTTATATTTTAGTCTGAATTTGTCTTTAATTCATAAAAACATTATTTAAAAAAAAAATATAATAATAATAAAATCTTAGCGGCGAAGTTTCAAGTAAGCAAAATTTATAAGCGCGCCTGCGCGCTCATTAGTTTGCCTACACTACAAATGGCCGCCGCTTAAACTTAATGCTTCACTTTTATCCTATGCCAGGTATACGAAGTAGGTTATCTAGCCTTCTTACATAAACATCTCTGCGTATAGCCAGCGAGCGAGCAAGCGTTTTTGGTCTATAATGTTTTTTTTACTTTTGGTCGTTTCTTGTTATCATCAGTGTATTTTTTGCCATACTTGGCCGCCCTAGGCTCGGGCCTACCGGACCTTATAGCAAATTCGCCACTGACCATATGTACGAATAAGTGCAATAATGCAACCCGATTGGGTTAATTTATAATTATTAGTATGACACTATAATAGTAGGTATATGTGCTAAGTAGTATGGTTAAAAAAAGACCATAAAAATTTGCTATTTATGTAAATTAAAAACATTATGTAAAATCTTCATATAGGTATACAATATCTGAATGATTTGTTGAAACGATAAAAAAAATATGTAAATTCAGATAAATAATTAGGGAAGTTTTGTTATTTTGCATGATTAATAATAAAACTTAAAGCTTTGTTACTTACTTTTGTCGAGTCTTCTAACATTTTAGTATGCTCTGCTATGAAACGAACGCAAAAACATGATTTATGTATTTCTGGCGGACAATGAGAGTGTGAAAACGCAGGATTACTTAATATGGGATTTTTTAACGCTTCTTCTGTATCATCAGCCGATAACGTTAAATCTTCCGAATGAGAGTGTGGTATAGTAACGGGTCCATGTATTTGACAGCTACCTCCAAATGGTCCCCCATCAGCTAAACTACAACAAATATTTACTTAAAACACTTTATTTAAATTAGTAACATACTATATAGACTATTTTTTTATTTTTAATTGTTTAATAGCATGTTATTGGCAAGACTTGAAAATTACTCGTTACTGGAAACACAGCTAAATTGAAAAGCGAGCGCATACAAACTTTTTGAAGCTGAAAGACCAGTAACAAACATTTTTTCGAGTAGAGAAAAATACCCCATAATATAACACCCGTATTCATAAAAATTTCTTAAAGTGTCTCTCAGGAATGTTTTAGTTATAACACTAATTTAGGTTAAACAGTAGTACTTTAAATATTGTTTTATTCATAAACGCATTATAACCATATTTTAGCTATAATATCGTTATAAGACAGAATTAGATAATTTGAATCGTAATTTGTTGTAAGTGAACTATTTTTAAAGGGTTATGTAATTTTGTTGGTAGTAAGTGTAAATTAACCTATAAATTAATTTATATTTTTATGAAGTTTCAAATACGACAATATTTTTTAAAGTTCTGTATTTAACTTATAAATCGAATTAAATTAAATGAAAATAGAATGGATAAGAAAAGAAAAGAACAAGCGCATTTTTTTATTTCAAATTTTTTTATTTAACTATTTTAAATGTAATCACCTGGAAGTCAATCTTTTGCATCCACACTTATACTGTGGAGAAAGGCTAATGCCACAATAACCGTCTTTGCGTTCTGTAATGATACACGGAGACCATGGAGAAGGTATCTGAACCTTTGTTTCACCACTCTTTTTTATTTTGAGGTCATAATAAAGTCGCCAAGCAAACGGCCTCAGAATTTTCCTGATTCAAACAGTTTCTTTAAAATAGATTCGTTAAATATGCTTGAGTAGTGAGATGGCGGACGTGCGTCGACTTTTGGGCTTGAGGAGAGCATTAGTCGTCTTCCAAGAGGATTAATCTTTGAAATTCAGAGATTTGATTTTCTCTGTTCATTCTTGGTAATGGTGGACTTTGACCTCGGTTGAAACATGTTTTTTCAAACGATTGTATCTTTTTTGTTGTCCGAATGAAGAGTTCGTTGAACGAGCTTCCTAGCATGACGTTTTTCCTAGATGAGCGCCTTCAATTTCGGAGGAAGGCGATCTCTGATATTAGCAATGTCGACGATTTTCTTTGCGTGTTCGATGGATCGCGCCGGATCCAGCGCCGTCGAAGAGTGCGGTTAGGTCTTCCTGGAGGATTTCCCTGTTGGGTGGGTTGTAGATCAAAGAAATTTGGAGCCATCCGTGTTGCTTGTCTGGAACTTTGTGGTGCTCAATGGTTGTCTTTATGTAGCAGGCGGTGCCACCTCGAGCGTGTTGGTGATTGGTGCGGTATAGGTTATACCCGGGAAGCTTAATGATATTACTTACTTCTTGTCAACCTCAACATCGAAATGCAATGAGTACTTAGAGTTTAGGTGATATTCCACAACCTCTGCTATCAAGAGTCAGGTCATCTTCAACAAGCCTCACTATATATTGTGGTGGTATTTGATTGATTTTTCCTTTTTTTATTATCAATCAAACCCTTTACCAAACTCAAAAAAAATACCTCGACTAGCTCTTATCGCGGTGGAGCAATTCGACCTCAAGAGCGAATTCCTGTGACGATATTGTCTTCGTTTTCAAAATAAAATAAAAATTCTTCCAATGCAAATAAATAAATACTCCAAAATAAATCTTCTTCTAAAATAAATTATCCAAATTCAAATTATATCCAATGTAATATAAAATTTTATTGGGCTCGTACTTTTAAATTTATCCTTATCCAAAACGTCGGCTTATCTATCTGGCCACACGCTCGCTCTTACAAATAATTTTAATTTCCAATGTTATAATGCAAATTCAAATTTATAATTTGAATTTCTTCCTTTCCCAAGTAACCAAACCAATCAAATCTATCAAAACTACTACCGCTCGGTAGCAACTCATCAAAAATATATCCAAATTGTCTCCAAATATCAAAAATTCATCCAAAAACACGCAATAATGCATTCGCATCAAAATCACTTTATTTAAAGCAAAATAATTATAATATTACTCACAATTCTTAAAATGATATCACAAATCTCAAAATTCAGCGGGGATACTAAATCACGCACCCGCTGACGGCCACAGTTGGCCAAAAAGCCACGAATTTCGTCTGTTGATCCCCACCTAGCAAATCCTACAATCTTACAACTTAATTATTAAAGCTAAAATTTCACCAAGATGCATAGGGTGAGTCACAATCATTTTGAAACACCACATCAAATTATAGTTTCTTTATTGAATTGATATATTTTTTTTAATTCGATGTCACAAAGCGTGAATGGATCAAATCTATTTTTATAAATTTTTCTATGGCGCGGACGTGCACCACCAATCACATTAATAACATTAAAAGCATTAATAGCCAGTATTGCATCCATATCGCTTATATAATTTGTACCGATAAAATAATATTTTATCGCAATACATTATTTGTTTATAATTATATACAATTATAATATATATAATTATAAACAAATACTTCTAAAAAAGTTAGGTTAACTTTATAATCCTAATATATAAAATCACAGCTCACTCCTGCTACAGCGTGTCAATATTTTGGAAAAATTTTTGAAGGGCGCATGAAGGGTCGTGGTTAGCAACAGAATTATCCAATAATAATTTTTGATCCATTTAAATTTTACTATAAAAAAGAAAACCGGAATTATTCATAATCGGAAATTGAATATAATATATTTATTATAACAGAATTGTCAAATAATAATTTTTGATCCGTTCAAAATAAAATATAATAAAGAAAACCGGAATTACTTCAAAATCAAATTAATAAAATCAAAGTAAGAGAAAACCGATCGATCTTAGGTTAGCGTTATAAATTTTGTAATTAAAACCGCAAAAAAAGAGATCCACCGTCTATCTACCCGTCTGCGAATGGGCTATCCAGCTAGTACTATAGAAACGAACCGCTTATATCAGTTTTATAACCAGTGGCGGCTCGTGGGGAAAAATTTTGGGTAGGCCAGTAATATTTTATAAATAGATAAAATCTGCGGAAGATCTGAATATTTTCTTGAGTATAATAATATTCTCTTTATTATTTTATTATTTATTTATTTAAATAATAGAATTACTTATAGTTACTCGAAAAAGTATTTGAACACTCCTATGTTAGCAATGTAAATTGTACTTTTTGAAAACTCTTTTTAGCATATAAAAATCGCTTTTACAAAAAACTTTTCAGACATTTTTTGTAGATAATTTCATTCCCTTCATTTTTGTTTTCAAACATTTTTTATTCGTCGCCTCGTTTTCGATCGAGAGTGACTTAAAGCAGCCTTGGTAAAAATCCCATGGGAATCCCTCGAGAAAACCATTGTGCATTTTTAATTTTATTAAAAAGTATTACCGAGTCTGCTTTAAGTCACTTTCAGTCGAAAACGATGCGACAAAATAAAAAAATGTGTAAGAACAAAAATGAAGACAATAAAATTTGCAACAAAAAATTTATTGTTGTAAAAACAATTTTTATATAATAAAAACAGTGTCCAAAAGGAGCAATTTACATTGGTAACACAGAAACGTCCAAATACTTTTTCGAGTAACTGTACATTATGTTATAATATTTATAAACAATGATTGATTTTCTTATTTTTGCTCTTCGCAAATCTGTCTATGACATTGTCGTGAAATGTGTCCGTTTTTAATAATTCATCAAGAATGTCTTTTTGTATTGTTAACAGTGCAAGTGAAGATAGGCGATCTCGCAATAGCAATACCTACCGCTTAAACTATTTTGCAATAATAAAAATGCACTACAAAGTGCAGAATACCGCTTAATTTCTTTTTTTTGTTATTTAATTAATTTATTTAATGTGAGATAAATATTCTTTTTTGTCATCTAAACAGCTTTAAAATCCCGCTCGCATGTGTCCGATAAGAAAAACTGTTTATGGCGAGGTATCATATAACTGCACATATCTGGTAGGCACGGGCCTAAGCGCTGGCTATTGAAACTATAGTATTGCTGTATCTGGCGTCATGGTCCTACTGTTACATTGCGCTATATAGACCAAGCTAGGTCAGTGCCTACACTATAATACTTTGAAGCAGATACAAATAAAAATATAAAATACGCTAATTTTTTCAGCTGTTTTGCAATTTTAAGTGCAAATAATAAAAAATAACAAATATTAATTGTCCATAATATTAAAATATTAATTATATTGTACATAAAGAAAATGTTATTTATGTACATTTAAATTTTGGGTAGGCCGGGTCTACCTTGCCTGTTCTTTAAAACCGCTACTGCTTATAACAGTCTTATAACAGTGTTTTAGCGCTATTGAACGTTTATGAATAATGTTTTTTGACACTTTATGAATGTAAAAATATAAATATAATATAAATTATTAACTATATTAACACATTCGCGGACACCTCATAAAACCGAGGTGTATTAAAAAACGCACTCATTTAACTTCAGGTATAATTTATTAGTAAAAATGAGCGGGAAATGCCGCTTTGTCCCAGGACATGGAGCGGCATATGCCGCCTTGTCCGCGAACGTGTTAATTCTTAACTTGTGATAAATTATAACAAATAAGTTTAAAATTGAACAAGTTAAATAAACGATAAAATATAAATTTTTTATTTTATGAGCTTTCAGCGAGTTATATCGCCTTCATCAGAATAATAATAACGAGAAATATACATGGAAACCGCGAAATAATGTATTGTCATCTGAACGATCTATGATCTAAAAATTCTTGAAACCAAGGAGTATATGATTGTGGGTTAAGGAACAACCTAAAATGAGTTTCCGTCAAAGTAGGAAAAACTTAACCCCAATACGTGAACGTAATTAGATAAGTAGATGGCTGTAGATATTGCTCAAGCCATCTATATCGGTTTTTCTATTCATGGAGTTCTTTCCTTCTTGATGCATATGTATCATTTCGTGTAGAAGTCTATCTTGATAGTTGCTAACTGATTTTAAAATTTTGGCATTTTTGAAGTCTGCATTATGTCCATCGACGAGCATATGCTTAGCTATAGCAGTTGATTCGGGTTTGTTACAACGGATACTAGAGATATGTCCACTCATTCTCTTCTGAAGTCATTGGTTGGTTTGTCCAATATATACTAGCTTACAAGTTGTACATTCAACTTTATATATTAGTTCTGACTTTTTCTCTGCAGGAATGGGGTCTTTTAATTTGGTGTACAGTTGTCCGATGTTATTAGTGGATCTAAAGGTCATATTAATTTTATGTGGTTTTAATATTCGTTGTAGTTTTTCGCTTAGTCCTCTGACGTAAGGCATGACTGTGAAGTTAGATGTTTCTTTCTTAAAACTGCTACCATTGTAGAGTTTGTTAACACGATATTTAACGATTTTCATCACAAGTTTTTTAGGAAATCCATTTTTAAACATTGTCTCCTTAGCTATATTAAGTGTTTATTTCCGGTATTCGCCGTGTGTTAATTTTAAAGATCTGTCAACAAGGCCTATGGCGGTACTAATTAATTGGCTTTTGTGATGGTAAGAGTTAAAGTTAAGGTATCTTCCTGACCAAGTTTGCTTTTGGCTCCCCTTATATTTTAAACAGTTTCTTTCACGAATTAATTGTATATCCAGGAAAGTTATTTCGTTATTTTCTTCTTGCTCGATTGTGAACTGTAGGCGACTATCCTTTTTGGTACGGATACTTGCTTTTTTTATTTGCAAAATAAATAAAAACTATTCAACAATAAAACGTAATAAATAGTGTAATTTAAACTCTAATGCATGCAAAAAAATAAAAAGTTGACTGAAAACACATTCAGTAATAAAAATATTCAATAAAAATTACTTACAAATATAATTACGATGCTTGTCAAAGTTTTGCCGCGGAAGATTTTTGCACACACGGACAAAACGCGTTCGTTTATTTCGATGGATTAAACGGTACTGAGGCCTGTGGGAGAGGCACTTCTAATTATAGTAAATTTCTAACGCCACTAACATCTCTAACATTGTGTATTCAAAACTGAGACATGAATCCCACTGAGGCAACTATCCGGCTTTTACCCTACTCTTTGTTTTCAAGAATTTCATAGATCATAGATCGTTCAGATGACAATACGTTATTTCGAGGTTTCCATGTATATTTCTCGTTATTATTATTCTGATGAAGGCGATACAACTGGTTGAAAGCTCATAAAATAAAAAATTTATATTTTATTGTTTATTTAACTTGTTCACTTTTAAACTTATTTGTTATAAATTATTAACTTGTAAAATATTAAATTAGAAAGTTATTAAATTGAACAAGTTAATTAAATGATAATATTGTTTATTTTTATTGAGCTTTCAGCGAACGTTATCGCCTTCATCAGAATTTAGTTATAAATGTAATAACTTTTTAAAATAAGTATACTATTCTATAAAAAAAAAAAAATTAAAAAAAATTCCAAAATTATTCACAATTAATATTAAACATACGAAAAAAACTTTTGAAGTTCAATTAGTTGCAAAGAAAAATTAATAACTTTGCATTGTTTGTTTGTTTAATAGAATCAAGAAATAAATTCACTTCAAAATATACAATATTATTTGTACAATAACAGACCAAAGCAAAAATTAATTAGCACGCGTGTTCAAATTAAATGTATAATTTTTTAAAATGTTAAATTATTGAGATTTGACAACTAGATTCACCTAAATCTACTATTATTTTAGTCATTCCTCGTCTTTTTTCAAAATTTGTTCCATTTTATGCCTAATTAACTAATTAACTTTCACAGAATAAATATAATTATTAATATTTTTCATAAAATTAGTGCATTATTTCAATTACTTCGCATATTCGTTATTCACGTGATATCTGAATTTCCATTTCTGGTTTTATATCGGCAATCCTGGATATCTTTTAAAATTTCTTCGATTTTATGCTTTATTCAGCAGTTTACTTTCACATGGTGAATATAAAAATTAATACTTTTAAAACAAAATTTATTACGTTTTTTTGGACTTGGAAAATTTTAGCTTTAGACCGTTCCATCCTCAAGTGAGGAGGTTTTTTTACAATCTCCTTTATTTTAATTATTAAAATCGTTTTTAAAAATTTATAATTAATTTCTTGCGTACGTAATGACAAATTATTAATATTTACGTCAACAAAATTGAAAAAAATTACAATTTTTGCATTTTTCCCTTATTTTTATTACAAAAATTATTTAAAAAAATTTATCATTAATTTATTAATTCTTTCTACAATTTCGTAGAGAGGTTATATGATAATTATAAAATCGTATCTATACTGGCATACATAAGCTGTATTCTTTTTACCTATTTTATTTCCATCTCAGTTATTTTGAAGTTTGGTAATGCTAACCAAATTGTTTTTTGTATTATTGTATAATGTCAACATAAACTTCAAAAAGACAAATTAAAAATTTAAGGTGCAGTAGATATTAAAATGATTGCAATAAGTGACAAGTTTAATTCAAATCAACCAATCCGAGCCATTTCCCAATTTGTCTCAGTTGTAACACTTCAAAACGACAAGATCAGTTTGGGTATGGAAGGGGATAATTTTGTCACGTAAAACTCAGTTCGGCACGGCACAGTACTTATATCAAAACGGTAAAAAAAACAACTTTTCAACTGAGTAACTGAGTATCTCAGTACAATCTCACTTAAAATAGGTAAAAAGAATACAGCTATAATCTACATATTTTGTGACAATTAACGCAAAACCTGTGTAGCGCTAACGTCGCGTCGTTCGAAAAGTGTAAGCATATATACAAAATTCATGACATTATACAGTGTGACATGCTTTTGAGCATAGCCGCTAGACGTTACTTGCGTAGTGCCTGGGTGTTACCGGCTATTCTCGTTGGGAAGCTTGGATTTCCGCCACTATAGTATTTACGCTTGTATCAGAAGGCGGCTTTTCCCTACAATCGTTTTTGACGTTTTCAGGTCCGTTATCACGCGGAATCTTGCTCCGAGTGTTAATAATCTCACTTGATTAATGTACAAAAGCAACCTAACACCTAGTTTCGCGAGATTAGGTATGAGGTAGCTCGAAGACAGATGTTAGGTAGCTCGAAATCGACGAGACAAAACTACAATCCGGGGATCTACTTCGCCGCTGACGTCTGTTATCAGTAAAATTCGATTTCTGTATGAGTTCAGATAAAATATTTTAATGATACATTTTTTTTAACAGTGGAATTTATTTTAAAAATATTTATAAATTTAAAATGCTATAATTATTTACAACCTAATAAATTTAAAAATTTTAATAGATCAAGTTAATTAAACATTAATAACATTCAATATTATGGATTTAACTTGTTCCATTAAAAACTTTTTAATTTCTTATATTCCACAAGTTAATTAATTATTTCTTTGTATTTAGATTATCTGGCTTAATTTTTAACCGATTATTGACAAGTCTGTGAGAGATAACATAAAATTTACCACATAAATCACATCTTATCGATTGTACGTGCATATTATCATTTTGATGTTTTTTATTTCAAAAGTGTCTAAAATATAATTGATATTTTGTGTAATATTATTTGTTGAATTATCGTTGATATTTGAAGTACTTACGTCTTCATCAGTTGAGATCGCATGTGGATCATTTTTTACACTTTCTTTTACATCTTTAATCTTCCTTTATACACTTTTAACTAAATTAACTAAAAAAGAAAATACAGATAGTAAATTAAGAGTTCTTTACAAATCATTAGTTCTCCGGATTAACCGCGGACCTGCAAGAACAATTTCACAAGATACACATGTATCACTATGTTATGTAAAACTATGTTATAATTATTTGTTTAGTGAGAAAAAATAAAATATTATCCCGTAATTCAACATCTTGTTTAACAGAAAACACAAAACAGAGCACCGGGATTTAGAAAAAATCACAATTTAGTTCCATGAGAGAATCACACATCTCTCAGTGGTGATATTCACCAAAAAGAAAGAAAAATTGCTGGAAAAAGATCTAAAATTTGTTTCAAGAAATGATGGTATAAATAACCAGCAAGTATCATCGAAATAAGAAAAAAACGGAGGATATCAAAAAAAAAACAAGAAGATGCGAAGCCGTTACATTATGTTGTTCAAGAAAGAACAATAACACCTCAAAAGAAGATAAACACAAATAATCTCAGGATAGGTTGTTATAAATTTTTCTCTTTAGGAAACATTTTAGAGTGCAAAAAGTAAATCTAATGGCGTTTCTATCTCTAATTTTTGTATTACCTTCTAATTTTGAATTTTATTCGACATGCATTTATTTGATTCAACATTTATACAAATAAACATTTGCTTTTTTAATTGCAATGCCATATTACATTGTAATAATTTTAGAAAATAAAATCGTGTTTTGTTTTGTGTTTTTATGAGTACATTACATAATATGACTTGAAATTTAAAATGCTATGGAAGGTCACAACGCTAGCAAGTCTGTCGGCACTCTTTTTATATTTTCCTTTATTAGGTGGTGTAAGGCTTAAATTGACATGCTTGGTCGCGCCAACTACACTGTTTCAAAACACTTCGAATTTCACAGTGAATGATTTGGTTTAATTTGCACAAGAGAGAAAATAAAAGTAAAAAGATGGTGAACCTAAATAACCTGGTATAGTAAAGTGTAAAACCAAAAAATTGCAAATATTTGAGTGGAGGACAGTGCCCAAGTAGACTGGCGTAAACTTTTTAATTTTCCCATGAGTCGATTCTGCAGGAAGTTAGGAAGATTTGATTTATTTTATGAAAAAAAAAGGTACTCTCAATTTGTTTGCCACATGGTAATTGACTATTTTTTGTGTTATCAAGAAAGTGAATTTTTTTTACAAAATCCATTCATCACAGTTTTACAAAATTGGGAACACATTTATGTACACATTTGCCTAGAAACAAAATTGCAAATTACTTTAGAAAGTTTATTGAAGTGATAATTAAAATTCGTTAATTAAAAAAATAAAATAAGATGCAAGCAGAAGTTGTTTGTTGTTTGCGATTAAAGTGATATTATCTATCCGTCGTGCACCATAAGTGATGGATCGTAAATTTCTACGCTTCTTCGAGGGTAGAGATCTAAAAATTATTATTTTCGAAAAAAAAAAACTTATAAAAGTGCCTTCTTTCCTATAGTTTATAGGAAAAAGTTCAAATCGTGGAGTGAATTAACTGACAGTACAATTAAAAATTTAACGATACTATTTGGAGTCCATTGAAGGAAACGTGTGCCTGGAAAGCCGCACATGGTCAAAAGATCTTCAATTTTAATTTTTGTTAACGACGAACTCAACAAAGTTATAACTTAGGATATATTATTATTTTGTAAATTTGATTTTTCCTTTCTTTCTTGTAAATAGTAAAATTAGTTTTATTTTAAATTTATTAAATTTTGTTTTTCTATCTGCAAATAAGAGCCACCGTTTGATGACGAAATTATTGTAATAATTATTGTCGTTTCATATTTCATAAATTTGTGACGAATATTTATTTTAATTATATGAATTTACGAGTCGCACAATCGGAGGGCTTAATAATATTACAATACAGTTCAAGATTGGTTTAACGCTAATTTAACAGACTTTTTGTGTAAAGATTACTGATCTCCAGTTCACCTGATTTGAATCCCTTGGATTATTTTGTCTGATCATATATATGGGGCATTCCACGCCAAATTATTTTAAAACGGTATTACTAATAGATTTTCAAGTTTCAAAAATAAATAGTCATTTTTAACAATGTATGTGCAGTTTAATTTTTTTCAATTTTTTTTGTAAAAAACTGTTACCAATTTAACAAATTTTAAGCCTAGTCCCATCGTGGGTAAATGATGGGATCTATACTTTTTCAAATTTTTAATTTTAAAATATTAAAATTTTTTTAAATTAAAAAAAAAATTCAGGGAGAATCAGGGACGCAAAAATACCATTGTGTGATTCCAGACGGAAAAGAAACTTTGAGATCTCTCAACAATTCTCATCATCTATTGAATCTCATATCTGTAAAATTTTCAAACGTGTAAGAAAATAAATGCTGTTTGCTGACAATAATTTTACCGAGCATAATATATAGTACTTTATTTTGTCTATACCTTTTCCCTTAAATCAATCTGTAAAATACTTAATAACTAGGTTTCAAATAATTATTGATATGGTAGCTCTTGAGTATAAGAATTTTTAGTCAGATATTTTTCAACACGATTATAACTAAAAACATAAAAATTAAAAATGCTAGACTAGACTTAAAATTTGTTAAATTAATAACAGTTTTTACAAAAAATTTTGAAGAAAATCAATCAGTACATACACTGTTAAAAATCGTGTTTTATTTTTAAAACTTGAAAATCTAATAGTAATATCGTTTTTAAAATACTTTCGATATCTTTTTATGAAAAATTTGTTTAAAAACAAAATAATGAAAAAAATTTTTTTTTTAAATTAAAAAAAAAATTTAATATTTTAAAATTTAAAAAAAATTAAAAATTTGAAAAAATATAAATCCCATCATTTACCCACGATGGGACTAGGCTTAAAATTTGTTTAATTTGGTAACAGTTTTTTACAAAAAAATTGAAAAAAATTAAACTGCACATACATTGTTAAAAATGACTATTTCTTTTTGAAACTTAAAAATCTATTAGTAATACTGTTATAAAATAATTTTTGATATTTTTTATGAAAAGTAGATTTAAAAACAAAGGTTTTGAAAAAAAAGAAAGTGTCATTTGCCCAATTATTAACGTAGTTATGAGCATTTTAAAAAAAAAGTAATGTAATTTTCCGTAATTTTTCAAAAATTTATTTCTCTTGAATAACTGGATAAAAAAAGCTAAAAACAATAATGGAGACTAGGCTCAACTAGTACTAAAAGAAAAAAAATTTTCAATAAAATTCGAGATGCAAAAGCTAAATGGTGTCCGATTTGGCGTGGAATGCCCCATATAATTATATATATATATATATTGCGATGTATCCAGCCTCTCCAGATTTGTAAAATAATTATTTATTCCAACTTAATTTAATGTAAAATAAAATCTTCTAAAATAAAATTTTAATTTTATTTTTAAAAGGAACGAAGTTTTATTTGCCTTATCGAATCGTCGAGTTATCAATCACAACACTCGTTCGATCAAATACAAATTTAAAATTTTCCAATTTTAAACAATTCAAATTCAATTTTTAATTTCAAATGCTTTTCTTCTAATTTATTGACCATATCAATTTGCTACCGCTCAATAACCACTCATAAAAATCCAAAATCCAAATATCAAAATGATTCCAAAAAAATACGCAATCATGTGTACGCACAAAATTCACTTTATTCATTCAAAAATAATTATCAAAATCTCAAAATTAACAATTCTCAAAAAAAACTCACTTCAGTCAAAAATTAACGAGCCAAAAATCGGCCCGCTCGCTCTCTCGCGCGGCTCGTCGGCAAAAAGCCCCTATCCACGTCGATTTGCTCCCACCTGTCCAATTTTCCAATCTTACAACTTAAAATATTTAAAATAAAATCTTCATCAAATGTACAGGGTAGGTACGAATCCTTTTGAAACACCACATTAAATACCCCCGTTGCTAATGACAGTTTTGAGCGCAGCTCTAAACAAAATTAGCAAAAACTCGTGCGTGTTTCAACTAAATTTAAAAATTTTTACATGACATTACAATATTTACAAAAATAAATTTAATTTCAAAAATTTATCAACTCAAATAAAATAAAAATATAAAGGAGCTTATCTATTATCCAATTCTTTATCCATCATTTTTTTTGTTTCCATTTATTTTTCTTTTCGGACCTTCCACAAATTAATCCTTGCTTGAGGCGTCCACTTCACCGGGATCCTGATTGCTGTCTTCCACCCCCGACTCATCCAAAACTTCCAAATCCTCCTTCCTTCCTTTTTTTCTTCCTGTCTTGGGCGATCTCGTCTTTCTAATTTTGAAACCGTTTCTTTTTGTATTGTTCTCATGACTTGTTTTTTTGCTTCTATTCTTGTAGCTTCTCGTCTTTCAAATTTTAATTTTTTTGCTTTTTGTCTTGTAATTTTTTGTTTTTCGGTTATAAATAATTCTTTTTCTTCCCCATTTTGTTCAATTTTCTCTTGTTTTTCATTTAATATCTTCCTAGTGTGTTCCAATTCTTTATCAAATGTATTCTCCATATTATCAATTTTGTAATTTATTTCGTCACACTTTGTGTTTATATCGTTTATAACTTTTTTTAAATTCCCTTCCATTTTTTCCATTTTTTTGTCCATATTTGCCTCCATTTTTTCCATTTTCTTGTCCATATTTGCCTCCATTTTTTCCATATTTGCCTCCATTTTTTCCATATTTGCCTCCATTTTTGCTAATGCTTTAAGAACATCGTCCCAACTTGACTGTATTTCCGCCATAGTACGGTTTGTTAAAAGTTTTTCTTATTTTTTTTTATCTCAGGGTCTATAAGTAAGTTCCAATCTAGTTTAGCCCCACGTTAAGGGATGCCAATAAATGCGATGTATCCATCCTCACCAAAATCCAAAAATAATTATTAATTCCAACTTAATTTAAAGTAAAATAAAATCTTCTAAAATAAAATTTTAATTTTATTTTTAAAAGGAACGAAGTTTTATTTGCCTTATCGAAATCGTCGAGTTATCAATCACAACACTCGTTCGCTCAACTATTTTAACTTTTCCAATTTTCGACCAAATCAAATTTTACAATTTCAACTGCTTCCCTTCCAATTAAACCAAACCAATCAAATCCACTACCGTTCGGTAGCAACCCTCAAAAATTATATCCAATTCCAATTATCAAATATTCCAAAAATTACACAATAATGCAGTTGCACAAAAATCACTTTATTTATTCAAAATAATTATCAAAATCTCAAAATTAAGACAATTCTCAAAAATAACTCACTTGAGTCCAAACTTAACAAGCCAAAAATCGGCCCGATCGCTCTCTCGCGCGGCTCGTCGGCAAAAAGCCTATATCCACCTCGATTTTCTCCCACCTGTCCAATCTTCCAGTCTTACAACTTAAACCTATTCAATAAATTTTTCATTAATGTACAGGGTAGGTACGAATCACTTTGAAACACCACAATATATATGTATAAAAGGTACCTTGTCACCTCAAAAACGGATACGTAACATACGTTGTCATCTCATATATAACGCTTTCACCTCCGTTTTCAGAGGTGACAACGTTTTGCCTTGTTTTCTACGAAATAAAGTTGTAGGTGTCGTTACCTGCTAAATATTAAAATTAACCCCGGAGGTGACAACGTTCTTCTAGTATTCGCAAAATAATTTTGTAGTTCGGGCATATATCACTGGCGCTAATGTCGTTTTCGTGTAGTATACGAGCTGTGCGTACCGACCTCCGTTATATGAACTATACGCTGTGTCCACCGTAACTTGGCAACATTGCAAACATATTAATTCTGCATTAATACTACTTTATTCTATTCCGTTATTATAATAGTGCTAGTTATGCAAGGATAGTTTTCTTTCTTTTTTTTCACTTCTTGTTTTTTTTTTGTTTTTCCTTTCTTGAATTTAAAAAATGAATTCAAGAAGTCCGATAATATTAAATATGGCTTTGTGCAAAGGTAAGTTTATTAAAAACAGTTTTAATTCTCAAAACCGATGATAAATTTTTGTAATTGAATACTAGTAACAAAAGTTTACCTAATTACTGAAAAGGCTGACTTTTTAAATACATTTTTTTTTTTTTGACCAGCAGTGTGGCGCAATGCTTAAATCATCATGCTAGGACGCGGTAAACCGCGGTTCGCTACTCGATCATGTCCACGACACACTGCTGTGATCTAAATAAGCCCAATATCGATCTATGGGCTATGAAAAGTCCACGGTAGTGGTTTGATACGATCGCTGGTTGAGTAACGAGCGGGAGTTCCGTGTTCGAATGGCGAACCCACGGAATATCTCAGCTCGGCCTTCCTGCGAGTATCAACACTCTGTGAAGGGGTGCACAATAAGTTTAAGCTTCAGTGCAGTGGGTTTAGTACCACAGCCCGTTACAATAATAATAAAATAAATACATTTTAGAACCTGAAGAATTTGATTCTGATATAGAGCGTCGCGACATTGCGGAAACTTTTTGCAAGAGCGATAATAATTATAAATTGGACAGAGTATACGTAAGTCATAAAAATTTATTTAAAATTATATTATCCCAATTTTTATTAATATAATAATAGTAATAACGGCAACAACTATTAATTACACTGGGGAACAAAATAAAAATTTTTTCCTGCGGCCTAAGCTTTTAGAGTGAATTTAGATTCACTAATGTAATAAAGTATTCGGCTCATAGTTATTTTGTTAGAATTGACTCTAGTTCTCACGATAAACTTTAAATTGTTTAAAGCGGAATTTTGATTTCTTAAAATTTCTTTGTGCTGACATCAGCGTTATTTCCATAATAACAAATCAAAATTAGTACTATGCGCATGCAAACGTCTATGTGCAATTGTTAAATTTGTTGTTTGGTCCTTGGGGGCCTTCTTTCGGCGGTGGCCCGTGTTCCACCGAACACATAAAACACTGGTAGTTACGGCGCTGGCTTCAAATATTTTTGTTAATCATTTCCCGGCCTCAGTATGGAAAAATTAAAAGCAGGCATCTTTGATGGACCACAAATCCGTACACTTATAAAAGACAATAATTTTACAAATCATATAACTCAGATTGAATTGGAAGCACGGACAAGCTTTGTATCAGTTGTCAAATTTTTTTTGGGGAATCACAAAGTTGCAGGATATTCCGAAATAGTCGGAAAAATGCTTGAAGATTTTGAAAAATTGGTATCTAATATGAGCATCAAAATACATTTTTTGCAAAACAATCAGGGCCGTATTTACGGGGGGGGTTTTAGGGGTTACAACCCCTCCCGAAATTATTTATTAATAAATAAAGTACTAGAAGTCCGACTGAAATCGTAACAAAATCAGAAAAAAAATCTTTAAAACATAAAAAAAACATTAAACTTGAAGTGTTTAAATAAGAAATTAAAACTAAAGAGATATTTCTAATAAATTAAATCAGGTATTTTATCTTAATTCTTACTATTATGGTAAAAATTTTAAATTGCTATAAATTGTTTGAACCAAAAATTTTAAAGCAAACAAATTTTATAACCATCATGAGCAGCATAGCTTAAAATAAGACTTCCGCAATAAATTAGAGTGGTTATTGTAAACCCATAAATTATTTTATATTTTGGGGTTCGTTTTGACAACATTATTTTGCTTGAGCTCAAAACTAGATTAAAAGTTTGTAATTTTTATTCAAATTTTAAAATTAAATAATTTTATTTAAAGACGGTTTTTTACAAGAGAGTTTAAAATAAAAATATGAAAAAGGTTAAAGTTATTAAAAATATCGTAGTTAACAAAACTTTTAAAATGGCACAAACAAAATTTTATTCGCGATAACGCCCAAAAGTTAATCTGTAATCAAAATTTGTCGCTCCCTCGACAAATTATTTTAACCCTTTAAATAAAGTTCACAAAAATCGAAATTTTCTCTGAATATCGAACTCAAATAAAAAAAAATTGCTCAAAAAATATAATCACTTTAATTAAATAATCTTCTCACAAAATTTAAACTTTTTTGCGGTCACTTTCGACCAAAAGTTTGAAAGCATTCAAACAAAATTTTTCAATAACCATACTCAAAAATAAAATCTTAATTTCAAAAATACTACTTGCACAAAATTATACTCAAAAAATCGGCGGAGCAAAATCTAGGCTTTCGTCGTTTCTGTCATCTTGGCAAAAAAATCTCTTTCTACTCACCTTTCTGCAAATATTACATTTTAAAAATTAATATAACAAAATTTATATTTAAAAAAATCACCAAAGTTGAGTTGTTCAGTTGCAGGCTAAACCAAAAAATTTAGATTAACTAATAATATTTTTTTAAAAACAGCTTTTTAACGTAATATTTCATTGATTAATCCAAATTTGTTGGTTTAACTTACAACTGAACAACTGAGCCCAAAGGTTTCAAATCAATTCAAAAATTACAACCGAGGGACTGAGGCGTTCAAATCCTCCTTTCGTAACACGAGAATATATAAGCTTCTACAAATACTGTGTACTCTGCTAGTGACCACAGCCACCCCGGGAAGAAGTTTCTTTTCACTCAAAAAAGGGAAAAGCTATTTAAGAAATTCTACTGGATAAGAAAGGCTAACAAGACTAGCTCTTATTCTTATGTCCAGTCATAGAACTATGCCAATCCCCAGTGACCTGGTTTTAGGATAAATTTTCATAGTGCAAGATGATCTCAGTTGGTACTTTAATTTTTTTTTAATTGCATTTATTTTGCCGATTTTAGCATGACTGACGGTTTAAGTTGAGACTTAAACTTTTTTATTTGGGTATTTACCTATTTATTGAGTTCCTTCTATTTTTAATTTTATATTTTATGTTTGTTTTTTATTGTAGTTTTTTTTATTTTTTAAATATGTTGTACTTTATGCTTTTATTTTTTGTTTTGAATATTAGTTTCCTTTGTATTTTAATAAATTAGCTATTTATTTTTTAATTTTGTTAAAACCCCCCCCAAAAATCTAGTCTAAATACGGCCCTGAAAACAATTAGATAGATTCTTTGAAAATCTGGGTGATTAAATACAGTGAAGAATAAGGGGAAAGGTTTCACCATTAATATCAAGATAATGGAGCAAAGATATCAAGGCCGATGGGATAGTCTTAATATGATGGAGGACTACTGCTGGACTTTACAAATTCCAAATTACAAATATCCTGACCAAAAATACAATAGACAATTATTATGCAAAACGTTTTTCCTAATTTTTTTTTATGTATTTTTATTTATTTCTAAAACTAGAGTCAATTCGGCAAATCTAATATTGTTTTCGTATTCAAGAGACCAGAATTACCTAATATCGACTCCAAAATTCCACGCCGCAAATTTACTGTTCTCCTGTGTTATGCTTTCAAGTTAGTTACATATTTACTACATTTACATTAAAATGTGTAGTTGAATTACCAGACAGAGAAATCGGAGATTAATTCAAAAATTTCATGTTTATATTTCTACAAAGGGGAATTCCCCGTGGAAATTCGTTAACAAGGGAATTATATGATCTCCGCATTTTTGTAATTTGCAGATGGCCAGAAATTTTCGAGAAAATCGACTTTAAAATATTGTCGAAGGAGTTTGAAGACAAGATGTGAAACAATTTACAATAAATTTCGTGGCGTAGGCATGAACGAGTTGGACTAGGAACCAGTGGGTCCGCGGTTCTATTCCCACCTTTGCTAGTTTTCTTTTTTTAATTTTTTTTTCTAGTGCGTATTATTTTCCTTACGTAAATGCTTGTAGTGCACAAGGGCATCTTTCATGCGTAATTTAGCGATTTCACTGCACAAACTATCTTCGACGGTGTCTTCAGCCCTCTTTGAGAGGCCAGGCAAATTAACGGATAAATATCAGACATGATAACTTTTCAGTAACTACGCTAGATAAAAACTAAACTGTTGAAAATATGTTTTAGGATAAAAATATGTAGTTTTAGGATATGTTGGTTTATTAATTTTGTATTTCTTATTAAAATCTAGTCAGTTGCATGTCTTTATTAGCCACATCATGTTTGCTATTTCTACCAATCGTAAAATAAATAAATTAAATCAGATGATAAATTATAGACAAATATTAGGTAAATTATAAATGACATATGAAACTAGTCCTGCTGAATAATAATAATTAAAACATTGATGACACAAAAATGATTTTATTATATTTGTTAAAAAAAAATTGAATGTATTTAATAAATTAAAGGTTGACACATTTTAGTCTACAAGCATAAATTTAATTAATTTTACAATAATTAAATGACGTGTGAATACGTACTAGAAAAAAACAAATTAAAAAAAAAAACTAGCGAAGGTGGGAATAGAACCGTGGACCTACTCTTGTCTATGCCTACGCCACGAAATTTATTGCAAATTGTTTCACATCTTGTCTTCAAACTCCCTTGACAATATTTCAAAGTCGATTTTCTTGAAAATTTCTGGTCATCTGGCCCTACTGCTTTGAGGAGCTCTTATTGGAGAGCTAACCTTTCAGTACAATAAGTGACAAAAATTACAAAAATGCGGAGGTCATATAATTCCCTTGTAAGTTGTTTTAAGGGCGCGACTTTATTCAATCAAACAATTTTATTTGTAATGTACCACTAGTTAGTAATACTAAGAGAGTAGTACTAGTAGTAAGATAATCATTTTTTATAGTGAGTAATTATTAAATATTATTAAACAATTCTTGCAACTCTTAATATTTTTAAAAATTAGAAAACAAATTAATTAGAAGGTGTTTCTCATTATATACCACAATAAAAAAATCGTATGACGTATACATACGTAATGTGTCCAAAAACTTACAGAAAAACATCAAATTCCGGAAACAGATCGTTACGATAAATTACGTTATAGGAATGGATTCAGAACAATAGCGTTGAACCTTTAGAACTCTCTCAAATAAAATGAAATTAAATACTCCTGAAGCTATTGGTAGCAATAAGCTTAGAAAACATATTGCAACAATCATGCAAATACTTAATCTCTCAACAGATGAGGTGAAGCAGTTCTCACAGTTTATGGGACATATTGAAAAAAACCATCGAGAATTTTATGAGTAAGCATACCCACTGCAAATAAAAGTTTTTTCGCTATTCCGGTCATTAAACGTCTTTTTTCACGGTCGTTTGCAGATACGACCCGAAGTCATCGTGTAATTGTGATAATTCTTGCTTGTAATCAAAATTTTTCAGCAGTTTTTCCAGAAAGCGAAAAATATTCATAATACACGGATAGTAAAGTGGCGTTTCAAATCTAGGAGAGATTATTTATCCCAGCTGGCGCCTCGGTTTATAACCCTCTCTCCTCAATATGAAAAGTTACACTTTATTACCTTGTGATATAAACTACTATTGTTTCCTCTAAGGAACAATTTTGATTATGATTAACAGTGTTTACTTTTCTAAAACTTAATTTCAAAACGTAAGTGTACATTACTAATTTCCAAAGTTATTTTCCATGAAAAACTTAAATAATGGTAAAACGAAAATGTTTTAAAAGTTTTATACCTTTTCTTCTATGGTTACTTTTAATATTATATTTTAACGTTTTACTACTTCATTTGTACCAAAAGCTTTTTTAATATTTTTAAGTCGTGCTTAAATCCTAAAAATTCTTTGGTATAGCAATTTCTTGCACAAAACTTGATTTTACGTTCATTTTCATTAAATTAATTCCTTGTATAATACAGAAGAAACATTTTTTTTTTAAAGATTTATATTCTAAAGATCTTTAAGTGTCAAACACGACTAAAGTATTGACAAACTTTTATGCATCTGGAAAATTGAATATTTATATACCTTATATTATAGTTATAAAATGTTTATTTAAATCATAATCAAAATTATCTTCATGAACTGAGAATTAAATTTAATGTGGCATAATTCTAAAAATATGTATTGCATTTTAGACTTCCAGTGGATATATTGCAGTGATCCTTTCAAAAAAAGATAGTTTCTCACATTCACTATAAGTGCTCCAAGCTTGCTCTTAAATGCGGGAGATGAGACGGTCGTATCTCAGGTTGGGTTCTATCGTTCTCAAAAATAAAAATAAAATTCTTTTAATGCAAATAAAAAAATAAATTCTCCAAAATAAATCTTCAAAAATTAACTATCCAAATTTAATTAAATGTAAAATTTTTAATAATTTTAAAAGTTTCAATTTACTATCAATCCGTCTGCTTATCAATCTTGCACATTCGTTCCTACAAATGTAGTTTTATTTTTAATTTTTCCAATTTCCAACACAATCTAAATCTAATTTATAACTTGCAACTATTCATCTACTAAATCAATCAAATTAATCAACACACTACCGCTCGGTAGCCACTTATCAAAAAATATGCAAAATAATTCCAAATCTCAAAAATATACCTCCAAAAAAGCGCAATAATGCATTCGCATAATATTACTTTATTTAATCATAAACTACTCACAACTTCAAAAATAAATTTTACAAAGTCAAGATTAACCAGCCAAAAGTCGCACCGCTTACTCTTGCGGCGACCCGTGGCAAAAAGCCTTTAACTTGATGTCTTTTGCCCCACATCTCTAATTTCACAATCTTACAACGTAAAATTATTAAAATAAAAATTTTCATCAAAATGTACAGGGTGGATGCGAATCATTTTGAAACACCACAATATATCAGACTGCTAAAGTCTCGAAAATGTTACTGATGATGGACATCAGTAAGACATCCTTATCAATGTATCACAAATATTTGTTTTATTTATTATTATTTATTTATAAATATTATTTTTTTGTATTGTTTTTAATATATTCATATTTTAGTTTGAAATGTTTTAGAAATTTTTATGTACCTATTATAAGTGTTTAAAAAAATGGTAAAGTGTTTTAATATAGTAAATATAGTGTTAGCATAAACATTATGCTCTATCACCTCCGTAACATCGGCAACATTGCTGGAGGACACAACATGCACTGTCTCTATGTGCAGACACATATATACGGAGGACACTGCGTATCTTATATATAGACAAATTATTGAAAATATAAAAGTTTTATTAAAGTAAATATTTTACCCCTCTTTTGAAAAACGGTATCTGGGCGTTCCCTTTAGCTTATATATCTAAGTGTTATGCAATTTAGGTACTTCCTTTACCCGGAGGTCAGGTCGCCTTCTCAACATAACGGAGGTGACAGCTTAACAGTGATACATATATATATATATATATATATATATATATTGCGGTGAAATACGAGGTAAAAACCCGAGTATAAAGGGACCAGGGACTTCCACGACCCTGCAAAAAATGTGCAGAAGTCTTGGAAGTCAAGGAACAACTTGCAAGGAAATAAATAGGATAAACAACCCTTGTGTAAATAATTTTAAGTCTTTACATTTTCCTAGTTTTAAGTTTTACGATCACGATTGGATATTTTAAAATTATTTAACATTTTTACGAACTTCGGTCGGAATCTTTAAAGTTTTACCACAGAGGTCACAAGCTCTCTGCACAATTGAAGTCACACCAGGCACAGTATTCATGAAGCATGGCGGAGCCGAATTGGCGTTTTTAGTAATAAATTTGAAAACTGACTGCAGCATTGGGGCTTTTGCTATACCGGCTAAAGGAAGAAACAACTAAGAATATCCACGGTAAGAGGAAAGGTCTCTAAGTCGAGGATAATAGAGATCCTCGGGACGTGGCAATATATTGTCAAAGCTTAGAGATTATAAATTCAGCAAATTGAAACAATTTAAAAATCATCACAAAAATTTGGGATGAAATGTTTATCAATTTTGTTCCTGCAGCACGCAATTTCCTTAAAAAGAGATTGAAGCTGGTTAAAATGCCAAAGGTGGAATTATTCAAAAACATTTATTGTAGATACTACTCAATTAAGAGAGGTTCATAATATAAGATAATAAAAGTTTCTATTATAAAATAGCATCGTGTATTTAATTTTAGAATCATAATTAATACATGCTATGAATTTCTTTAACATTCTTTAATAATTAAATTCTTTATAAATATAAATAAAATTCTTTAAATGGCTTTCATAGGCCGACAACCAAAATTGTCAATACTAATACTACAGATCACAAGTCTTACTAGAATGACCAATTTTAATAAAACAACCGTAAACGTTTTTAATACAAATTAGAAACAGTCATTATTACAGTGTTTTTTATAGTATTTATAGCAAATTTTTTTGTGGAATAAAGCCTCATCCACAACCTCAAATTTAACTTAGTAATTAGTTAGAATTAAACGTAGAAGTTTGCCGCATTAAAACCTATGCAGTTTTTCACAAGCTCGAAATTAGTACTTAACACAAAATTAGTAATTAGTACGTCACGCAGAACCTTGCAAAGTCCAAGCTTTTTCATTTCATCATTTCATCGTCAAGTCGCTACTACTAATGCTTCAAAATTATTCAAGTGTCATCTGTGATTTCTAACCTAAAACCTGTTAACTTTTGTGACCTAAATTACATTTAATATTATCACCCGTATTCATAAAAATTTCTTAAAGTCTCGCTCAGGAATGTTTTAGTTATAATACTGTTATACAACAAGAGTCAAATGTGTGCTCTGTGTTATTTGATTTCCGTAGTACAGTGACTACAAAAAGTATTCGTACATTAGAAGATTTCAAATTAATAGCTGTATCGTTCCGTTTCAAAATAAAAAATGTAAAAAAAAAGTTGTAAAACCTTTAGGTCTATGTTTACATTAAAGCTTTCATTAACACAAAATTCTTTAAAATGTTATCATATTGTATTGCAAAGCAAATTTCAGAAAAACGGGGTTGAAAGTTGCGCAATAAGTATTCGTACAGGTAATGCCCCGACATTGATTATCAAGTTACAATAAACATTTGGCATTTAATTATTATACGTAACGATTGCAGTTTTATTTATAAAGCCGACTTGCATACACATATAACTTTTAGTAAATAATAATTTGAAAATGGGGCGTCAAAGTGTAGAAACTACAATTGAAGAACGGAAAATTATTGTAAACTTACATAATCAGTTAAAATCGCTAAGTGAAATTTCTAAAATTGTTAAGAGACCACGTTCCACGATACAAACAATTATTGATAGGTATTCTCTAACAAAAACTTTAAAAAGTAAACCTCGTACGGGCCGTCCTCAAAAATTAAGTAATTATGATAAACAAGCAATTGTTTTAAAAATAAAGAAAAATCCTAAATAAAATGCAGTGAAAATTGCTAATGAACTTAAAAATACAATTGGGACAAATGTATCTACAAACACTGTGCGTAATGTACTTCTAAAAGCAGGTTATCATGCCAGAACAGCACGTAAAAAGTATTTCATAAATAATATAATTAGAATGAAAAGACTAAATTTTGCAAAAGAACATAAAAACGAAACCCAGGAGTTTTGGAACCGTGTTATATTCACAGACGACTCCAAGTTTAATATATTTGGCTCGCATGGAAGGCAGTTAGAGTGGAGGAAAAAAAATTGTGAATTAAATAAAGAAAACTTATGTGCAACTGTTAAACACGGAGGCAGTTCTGTGTTAGTTTGGGGGTGTATGAGTGCGGCTGGTCCAGGAAATCTGCATTTTATCGATGGAATAATGGACCATAAAATGTATATTGATATATTACAAAAAAATTTAGCAGTTAGTGCTGAAAAATTGGGCCTAGCAAATAAATATATATTTATGGAATATATCTTGGAACATCTTGGAATTCAAAGATGTGGATCCTATATCACACCCCGAAACATATAGAAACACCTCCTCAAAGTCCGGACATTAATCCAATAGAGCATTTGTGGGATTATTTGGAAAGAAATACAAGAAAACGGAAAATTTCAAATAAAAGCCAATTAAAAAATGCTCTTAAAGAAGAATGGAGTAATATTTCGCCTTCAATTACTCAAAATTTGGTAAATTCGATGCGTAGGCGATTATTAGCTATTATTAAGGTTAAAGGTAATCCTACTAAATATTAAAAATTTTTTTAATTGTTTTTTTTTGTAACTTTTATTGCAAGTGTACGAATACTTTTTGCTTTAATTTCAAGTTGTTCTGTGTTTTTATTTTATTTTTTAAGTTAATTTTTTGAATTTATGAATTGTATTTAAATATTATTAAAATAGATTGTCTGAAGTTGTTAATGCATTTTTTATATTTTAAATTACTTACGGTATAAAAAAGTAATAATATCGCTTTTTATGTTAAAAATGTAAGTGTACGAATACTTTTTGTGGCCATTGTATTTATGTTTGGTAACGCCGCGTAAAAGAAAACGAGATAGAAAAATCAAAGTCAAAATTTAAAAATTATTAAAATTTTTCAAAATTATTAAATCATACAAGCAGGTTTAAATTTCGCGTGGATCATAAGTCATAACCTATATATTTGTGAGTAACCAAAACCAATTTTGTTCTGTTCGTTGATACTATTTTCAGTGAAATCTGAACGGTACTTTTTGTGAAATAAAATAAAATCTGTGATTTCTCATAAGAAGTTTTTTTACATACTCATATCTTTTTCCAGGTTTCTGCAGCTCTTTAAAAATTTAACTGGTTCATTATCTTATTATAATGTACTGAACGGTAATTCTATAATCGATGGTACTACCTTAAGGTAATTTCTTAAGAGTCCATAGTCTCCTCAGTAGGAGTTCACTGTGTCCCAGGTATGGAGAGAAAATAGATTATAAATGCGCGTCTTTGTATAATTAATTACATACAAACCAATATAAATCAACATTGTGGATCCATTTTATGTTCGTATCATACCCACATAACCCAACTTTGGCATGCAATACACAGTATGATTTTATAGTCATGTAAATATGGTAAATGATCTCTAGTACTTATTAGGACTGGGGTGGTCAGCCCAATAACAATGATAATTCGACAAAAGTTTTATCTTACTTAGATATTTTAAAATTTTTATAGTTTTCAAGATATTATTGTACCAAATTTCACTTTGGTACACAATAAAATATGTATTATAATGTTTTCTATCTTTTAAATCTCACGATTACAAATTAATGTTTTTAGCATCTTCACGTCAATAGTTACCATATATTTTAATCTTATTAGATAATTATTATTATTACCTTGGAGATAATTGTTCTTTCGACGGACTTCTGTTGTAATAACGTTTGTGAAAACCAGATTCGCCTACTTCTGCCGTTGTTTGATAAGGATAAAAATACGGTTTTAATTCTTGTCCTCGTATAATAAATCGCCTTGAAACATACCTAAAAAATATACATAAAATTTAAAAAAAAATTACTAAGTTGAAAGTAAAGTTTAGCATTTATTTTAACAAAATTCCTTTTTTAGATATTACTTTTGTTTTATAAAATGTGGAACTTCATAAAAAATTAATATTTTTACAATATATTTTTAAATATTGTGGTTTTTGATTTAAGTAGATCAGTGATAGATCTAACCTAAGGTGGGGCTAGTTAAATGAAAAAAATATCCAAATAATTATTTAAATTTTATAGGTAAATTAAGCATTCTTACTTTGTAAATACATTTCAAAATAAGTTAATAAGGTAAAGCTTTATAAATATGATATCCCATGTGTTCTTATCATAAACATACTATCCGTTGGGAAAAAATTGTCGAAATATGCGGTCAATAAAACAATACGATTGTCCGACGTTTTGGGATCTTTATTGTCCCATTTTCAAGGCTATAATACAAAAACAAAATAAAATAAAATAAAATAAAATTAAAATACAGATCATATTAAAATTAAAGAGAGGAATTATACAAAAACAAAATATAAAAGCAAAAATAAAGATAATTAACAATGACAAAATGAAATGAGGGAATAAAGAGGAAAAATAATAATTATATAAAAATGAAAAATATTTAAATGAAAGTAAAAGAAAAAGAAAATATTGAAAAACTAATTAAAAAGAGATACTAACCTAAGAGGAGAAAAATGGATGTTAGAATGTCACCATTTTCCAGCGTGGTGCCGTCCTTTGGCAAACCTCAGCAATAGCACGAGGCGATTTCTTAAAGTAAACACACAACCAACCTAAATGAGTAGTTAAATTGAAATGAAATTCAATCCAATTTAACTTCTTTCCAGGTTATGTTATAGTGTAAAACTAAGTTGGTACCAATGTACCAAACTAAGAAAAATCCTCGTGGCAATTTAAAAAGGTTAGTCAAAAACACAGAACCGGCCTTAGGTTAGTATTCCCTCTCAGATCCAAAAAATTATTATGCCGAATTTAGCATATCAAGGATACGTTTGTAACCCCCGTCAAAGTATTCAACATCCCTTTTGTCATTCATTGACGATCTCTGTGAGTAAATATGAATTGACTCCTTAATTTTCCTCTTCTTGTCTATCCTCTCCCGGTCTAAAATATCAATGTTGTCGTAGTCGATGTTATGGTTCTGTTCAACCATATGTCTGCAAAGAGCCGTAGGTTTTTTAATACACTTTTCACCTCCCCCTTCAAGCACAACACCAAGGTTACGGGCGTTCTTTAAATCCCTAGTGTGCTCTTTTATGCGGACACATAGCTTTCTGCCTGTTTCACCAACATATACAGCATTGCATTCCATACACGGAATTTTATAAACAAGACCACTATGGTGGTCCCCAGAAACTGGATCTTTGGTTTTGGAGAAAAACCTAGAGTTTTTGTTGGGACAACTCAACCCTAATCTAATCCCTGGAGTAGATTCTAAAATAGCAATTAATTGCTCCGTAAGTCCTCGGGCATAGGTGAGGCTAAAAAATTTTATATCAGAGCTCGTTGATGTACTTTCTTTATTATTATTGTTAACCTTCTTCTGGGTTAGGGTAGTCTTAAGAAGGGAATCAATGGACGTCATTGATTCGTCCGTCATTGATTCGCGTTACACTGTTGTGATCTAAAAAAGCCCAATTTTGATCTATGGGCTATGAAAAGTCCGCAGTAGTAGTGTGATATGAGCGCTGACTGAGTAACAAGCGAGAGTTCCGTGTTCGAATGGCGAACACACGAAATATCTCAGCTCAGCCTTCCTGCGAGTATCAACACTCTGTGAAGGAACTTAAGCTTCAGTTCAGTGGAGTCAATGCCACAGCCCGTTACGATAATGAATAATCTTCTATCTCCCTCTAATGTGTATTCCCCAATTATATCCAATCAAAATAAAATTATATATTTATTTTGGGTTTACTCGTGTATATCTTACGGAAAAAGTACGTATACCGGTAAAAGTGAACATTTTCCACTAAATTTACACTTATGACGGCGCCTATGGTAAATATACAAAAGATTTACTTTTCCCAATAGAAATAGGAATATTTGCACATATATCAAGCGATGTTGGGAAAAGTATATTTTTTATCTTTTATCATTAATTATTATTTACTATTAAGTGAAACTGGAACAAAACAACAAAATACCAACTACAAAATAATATATTTAAAACATTTACTACAAAAATTCATATTTCAAAATATTTATATTCTAAATATAAATAAAATTCAAAAAATTAACTATGGTAACATTATAATTTTAAAACCCCCTCTTTTTTTATCGTCACGCAAGTCTAACTCCCCCCCTCCTTTCACTCATTACGTAATTTATAAACTTAGTGTGCTATAATTCAATTATAACTACACAATACCCACTTAGATATTTTTTTAAATAAATTAAAATTTGAAACAAATAAATATTAATGTTTTAAATTAATTTTATTAAACTAATTAGAAACTAAAACCAGCATAATAATTAAATAAATTTTTGCGTTAAAAAAACAAAAATTGCGTTACGGATTGTTGCTGTGGCAATTAAAATTTAATAAATTATTTATTTAAAAATATTATGAAAGGTACTTAAATAGTATATTAACTTTTAACTTGCGATATAATTAAATTCAATAATCTGTAATTGAACAAGTTAACTAAACAATATTTTATATTTATATTAATGAATAATAAATTAATTAAAGAATAATAAATTAATAAATATTCTGATGAAAGCGTTAAGCATCATCCACAACCACCAAATTAACCGTAGAATTAGTAATTAGAATTAAACGTAGAAGTTTGCCGCATTTAAAAGCTATGCGGTTGTTCACAACCTCGAAATTAGTACTTAACGCAAAATTAGTACTTAGTACTTAACGCAGAACCTTGCAAGGTCCAAGCTTTTTCACGTAAATTAGTCGTCAAATCGCTACTACGCATGCCTCAAAATCATTCAAGTGTCATCTGTGATTTCTAACCTAAAACCCGTAAACTTTTGTGACCTGAATTATATTTAATATTAAAAGTACAACGCTATGGTATGGTATTAACCTGTACCCGATTTAATTAAAAAGATAGGTTATCTAGCAATAACAACAATTTACCAGACCGAAATACTTAAGTTCCAAACATTGACACTAGATGGAGTCACACTAATTTGCGCATTAATTTAAGCATTGTGAATGCTACCAAAACATTAATTTATGTTCAAATTTCAAGTATTAATTTATGTACTAATTCTACGGTTAATTTGGAGGTTGTGGATGAGGTTTGAACCTACGCAGAAAGCTTAATAATATTAAACATTGTAAAAATTGTTTAGTTAACTTGTTCAATTACAGATTATTAAATTTCATTGAAAGGTACGTTAGTTAATTTATTTATATTCACATTATCCTGTATTCGTCGATTTACTTTTGCCAAGGTACTTGTTCACATGTGTGCGTTTACCGGTAATTTAGAATACTATGTACTACTAAAACATAGAATTAAGCTCGCCTCACACGATGCTTGTTTTGCTGATGGTTTCCTTGCTTGTTTCTGTGCATGTACCTAGCATGATGGCTATTGTGCATGGTTGGCTTCACACGGGTTTTGTGCACGATGGTTTGCTAGCAAGGTTTCAAGCTTTAATGCGCACGCAGTGACAGTGACAGTCTCAAGTTTGTAAAAATGAACGCCCTTTTAATAGAAATTTAACGTAGAATATTAGCTGTTATCTCAAGTAAATTTAAAAGTAAACAAGTTAATTAAACGTAAAATAAAATTTTTTTTATATTTTATAAGCTTTCGGTGAGTTGTGTCACCTTCGTCAGAATGTTAGCTGTTAGGATATTTTTGTGCAAAATACACAAAACAATATAATTGCAATTATACACAAATCAATATACAATCAAATATGGTTAACCGAAAAAACAATAATTTCGAAAAAATTATAAAATAAAGAAAACAACAAGAAGCAATAATAATAACCAATATAATAAAAATATTTTATTATTTTTAATATTAAAATAAATTAGGTTATTTGTTTACATCATTTCGAGACTCGACATTTCTCGGTAGTACTCGCACGATGCGACTTTATCATTGGTTAGCGCTGAAAACATGCACGTAACCATCACAGAAAATACGTGCTTCAATTTTTGTAGTGATTTTTTATTAAAAATGTTATTATCATATTTAATTTTTTGATATTTTTTATTTTTATTACATTTTTAAGAAAATGGGATGAAACCGTAATAATAAACCCCACATGTTATACATAATTAAAAAGAGGATAAAAAATGCTATTTAAAAATATTACATTCAACTATGGTTTCTATTTAAAAAAACACAACTTTATATTATAACTCGGAAACTAACTTAGATATTTAAAATCTCTCTAGCCCATTTTGTTGCCCTTGAAAAAGTGCCCGAAGAAAGTGTTAGCACTTTTTTGAAAACTATAAAATAACCGAGACATAAGTACATAAGTACTGTGCCGTGCCGAACTGATTTTTACGTGACAAAATTATCCCCTTCCATACCCAAACTGATCTTGCTGTTTTGAAGTGTTACAACTGAGACAAATTAGGAAATGGCCCGGATTTGTTGATTTGAATTAAACTTGTCACTTATTGCAATCATTTTAATATCTACTGCACCTTAAATTTTTAATTCGTCTTTTTGAAGTTTATGTTGACATTATACAATAATACAAAAAACAATTTGGTTAGTACTACCAAATTTCAAAATAATTAAATTCTAAAATTTATTTCAAAATAAATTCTTGTTGTTCTTTTTACCTTATCTTTTTCTCACTTTGACTCAGTTCGTCTCAGCTTACTTCATCTCAGTTGTGCAACTGAGATGGAAATAAAATAGGTAAAAAGAATACAGCTTATGTATGTACATATGTGCCACTACTTATTCGTTAAAACGTATACTGAAATAAACGTGCAGTACAATGCCGTGTGAATCAAGCTTAAGACGAATCAAGATGAGTAGTTAGTGTGTTTCTGGTACGCTAGATGACTCTGAAATTAATTAGCTGTTTACTTAAAAACTAATTGATGAATTTTAGATTTTAATGTTCAAATGTACGTAGAAATACAATAGAATTCGCGCTAACGAAGTACATTTCCTTTTTTTATTTTTATTAAAAAAATAAACGAATTATCTTTTTAAAAAACAAAAATATCAAAAAACTGGCAGCCAGCAACGGAAGGGGCCTCCTTGAAGAAACCTTGGAAATTATAAAAAAAAAATTTTTAAATTGTAGTTCATCAAAACAGAAAAATTAATTTTTCTTTGACCATTTGTAAGCCGCCAAGTCGGTCGGGTTTCAGTTAATTTATTAAATGCCTAATGCATAAAAAATGCATTACGTCTTTTCCGACTAAGAAAGTTTGCGATAAGGTAAACTTGACTTTGAGATATTAGAAAGAACGCTGTTCGATTTGTAGCATTGACGCTGTTGTAATGATATTATGTAATAGGGCAAATACAAAAAGAAATAATATTTCCGATATTGTAACATCACATGAAATCGAAATAGTGGAAGATATCAGATTTGTATGCATGCTAACTAACTCATTAGTAGTTGGCGAATCAGAAGCATTAAAATATGCCTAAGAATGCGTAAAATCTTTAGTACGCAAAGCGCAGCAGTTAATAACTAATAGTACAAGCAATTATGCCGAGAACTTCTGTTTTTAGTTGCAAAATTTAGTGGAAGGAAGCAAGTCAATAGATGCAAGCGTGGTTCTTACTGATATCGCACCCAAGGCGCAGGCGAAAGTCCTTCTCTTATTGTGAAGCACCTTGCTCTAAAGAGAACAAAGAAACATGCTTCTACTAAAAGATCTCTGTTGAAGCAACCTAATTCAAAAACGAAAAGTTTGGTGGTATGAAGAGCTCAGAAGATTATGGCATGGAGCCGGAAGACTTGGCAAGCAAAATGAAAAATTTTAAAAACAGTCTTCAAGTCACCGCAGCAGAAGCAGAGCTTTAGAGCTCCGAACCAGAGGTCAAGCTGAAAATGAGTTGTGGTTTAAGGAAAGAAAATATCAATTAACTGCTTCCAATTTCGGCCGCATAGCCAAAAGACGAGCGACTAGTAAGTGGTCTAAACTAGTCGATACGTTTTTGTACGGCAATAAACACTTTGAAATTTCAGATACAGGATATGGAAAAATGCACAAGAAAGATGCCATAACTGCATTTACAAGTAAAACCGGAGAAAAAGTTTCAGAATGTGGTTTATTTGTAGACGTGGAGTTTAGTTGTCTAGGCGAATCACCAGATAGTCTCACATCGCCTGAAGGGATTATTGCAGTTAAATGTCCCTAAGTTGCGAGAGAATTGACTATCACGAAAGCTGTTACAAAATTAAAGGGCTTTTGTTTAGATAAGAATGGAAAATTAAAAGAAAATCACTACTATTACTATCAAGTTCAAGGCCAGCTTCATGTCGCAAATAAATCACATTGTGATTTTGTTATCTGGACTGGAAAAGAAACATCAATTGAACGGATTGAAGCAGATGAGAGTTTTTGGAAAAAAAAAGTTTTGCCAAAACTTGCATTATTTTTTGAAAAGGCTTTACTTCCCAATATTACCGATCCTAGAAAGTCGCGTATTATGCCTTATACGAAAACCTGAAAAATTCTTTCTTCATAAAATTTGATATTTTATTTTATTGATCCTTATCTACTATTTCTACTATTTAGTTTTTAAATATGTTTACCTCCGAGATCAACAAAAGCATCACTTTCTGTGCAATTTATCGAAGCAAGAACGATACTTGGCGGTGTCGTTTTAGATAAATATGTAACCCGAACCATGGGCACGGAGCCGAAAGAATTATTTTTGAATCACTTTTATTTAGGTTATATTTAAATTTTTTTATTTTGGGAAGGCGTTGCGTTGTCTTGTAGTTTGCCGAAATAATTCTTCAATCTCCTCCCGTAATTAGCTATTGTTTTATACAGCACACTGACGACGCCATGCAAGTAACTATAGTGAAAGTAAAATTGCGTATCGCGAGCGAAAGTTGAAAAACGTCAAAAGAGGTTTTTTCTGTTTACAGTGACTAAAATCCAGAAAAAAATAATAAACATAAAATTTATGGGTTTATTCAAAAATTAATTTTTTTAGTTGAAATTTGACTTTTTATTTTATTGATTCTTATCTACTTTTTAAGCCAACTTTGAAATAGTTTAATCCTAAACTTACGGAAATCTACTTTGTATGTTTATATTAGTAATTTTATACTTTTATTGAAATATCTATCGCAAACTGATAAGTAGTGTTCTTACATGTATACATTACTACTACGTGACTAGTTCACCAAGCAGAACATAAGAAACGTCAAAGAAAAGTTTATATTTCTATTTAGAGTGCCAAAAATAAAAAAATAAAATAAAATAAAATATGCATTGTATTCAGAAAATATGCTTCTTTGGCGGCTGGCTAACACTTTTTTAATTTTTTCTTCTAAAAAGATATTTTTTTCAAAATTTTTAAAATGAAAGTCAAAATTAGAAAAGTAGGTACTCCGTTAGCGTGAATTATAATATAGTTTTAAGTACTATAGCCTTTTTCAAATTAAAAATTTTTGTTTGTAAAGTGGGTTAAATAGCTAATTACTTTTCCGATATATTTGTCTCTCTTGCACACTTGTCTACAATTCGTGTCCGGTTTCGCCTTAACTATGTTTTCTAAATTACTCAACGCACTCCTACCAACTTCCATGGAATATGTACACATTTACCGGTAAATGAATACATTTCCCATCTGCGCACTTTTTCCGTAACATACACATTACAAAATCGATATAATACATCCACTGTACAAGATTTAGCTACTTTCTCAATCTCCATACCTATCGATCGTGTACTATTTCTTCAACCAGACCTCTAATCTGCATTGCCCTCATTCCACGACTTTCGGAGATGTCCTCTCTTATTCGTTTCTGGTAGTTTTATAGGAATATTTTCATTGCCCATCTTTTATCTTTCATACGCAGTACATATGTGTCAATCTACTGATATCAAAATGGTTTGAATATAAAAATAAAATTACTAAAACTAATCACTTGGTGGATTGGTAATTTACCAATTTTTAGTTGCATATATCTAATTTATTTTTATTTTTATTAATCCAAGGTAAACCAAACAAATTTTAGAAAAGTCTAGAAAAACAGAAAAATCACTTTCTGGCGACGCTGATGCTCTAGATTTTATGGACGATAACTCAGTTCTGTTCTTACGTATAGTACATGTTAAAAATTTGGCATCATTATTAATCTTTAAGCAGGCGCGCGGTCATTTGAAACGGCAGCGGTCGCGCGTAACCTTAAAGACCTATTGTAGATTTAAGGGATTCCAAGCACCTAATAACTAAATAATCATTTTTTTATAAATAATAGCTTTTATCTTTTCAAACCTAAGAAATGTTAAAATAATAAAATTTTTAACTGTTAAGTAAAGAATACATACTACACAGAAAACATAATGTTTAAAAAACACTAAAATGACAATAATTCACATTTAACAATGTTGAACCCAGAATATTTGAATAAACAAGAAAGGGAATTCTAAAAAAATTATGCTATAGAAATGATAAAAATTACTTTAAAAATAAAAAAACTCTGTAACATAATATAAAGACCCGTATTTCACGATTATTTTCGATCATCAGTCATGTATAACAGTAAAAATAACAAGAAGTGAGAGCAAATATACCAAACAAAATTGAACAAATTTAAAATTAAAAAATTTAGAAAAGCAAGATCTTGATTTTTGCTGCTTGCTGCTTCTACAGACTGGGTTTCTTCGGCATTTTCTATATCTATATCTAACAGGTAGTCTGAACCTTCTGAACGTTAGTCACTGAGCACTGATTCACTCTCTATATCTTCTTCACGTATTTGCGCAATTATGACGGAATCATTAATAGGTTTACGAGCCATTTTTTTTATAAAAAAAAATATAAAATGTGGTGTCGTGAGACACCAGATAGGAACGAAGTACCTTATTACATAAATATTAATTTCAAGTTCTAGTCGAGGTAAAACATAAATAATAATTATTCGGATATAAATATTTTATTATGATTTTTTTATCAATAAAAATCAAAAACTACTTTACAAAATTGCCAAAATAGCGATTTCGGCATGTGTCAAAGTCGATGTAAATCCGCAATCATCGCGGTCATCTTTGAAGTTTTCGACATTTTTTTTTCACATTCGGCTTTAGATAATTTTTTTGCATCTGAGTGGCATTTTTCAAAATCGTTTTTTTTTTAATTTTAGGGTTTTTTTTCGGCCGAAAATTTTTAAAATTAATTTTTAAAATTATTAAATTAAATTTTTTTAAATTATTCGTCGGTTTAACAATTTTAACGCGTTCTTAATTCGCAATACGCAAAGAGCATCTTATATAGCGTATCACTATTAATTTTCACGATCCAATTGTGGCGTAGAGCAAAAAGCTCCGTCTACACATTTTAGCCGAGTGATCGAATCCCGGTGAAAGCAACTTTTTTTCTAGAGAAACTTGCAAACCTATGACTCGTGGTTTTCGAATATGTACTAATGCTGAGCAGATGTTCCATTTTTGACCACCAGATGGTGTAATTATCGAACGATATAAAAATCTTACGCATTTACGTTACGGACGTGTTTTTCCGATTAAGGTACCCCCTTCGCATCCTCCCATAAGGAACTTCGTTCCAAAAATACCAATACAATGCGAACTTTTTCGAAAATTAAAGAAAAAATTTTTTGCAAACAGCGTCGCGCGTAACCATTTAGACGACGGGCGCGAGTAATCTTTTCCACGTTTACGGTGCTATTGAAATAAAAGGTATTTGTGCAATTATTTAAACGCGGGGCAGGAGGGCATATCAGTTTTTCTGCTTGTAGTGCACCTAGAAGAGGCTACTTGTGATAAGAAATACTTGTGACGGAAATAATCAACATTATAAACAAAACTGTATCAAGTGCGGTCGATTTGACGCCGCGCGTCTGCTTGAAGGTTAAATACGTTAATACGTAGTACATATAACAGTGGTTGAGTTGTGTCGTTCGATTTTAACAAAGCGCGCTTAAATGCGCTGACAAAATTTAAGAAAAATTGCAACCGATTTGGAAGTTGGAAGTTGGAATTTGGAAATTAAATTATTTGATATATAAATTACTAACTTGTGAAAAATTTAAATTAAAAAGTTTTTAAATTGAACAAGTTAATTAAACAATAATATTATTTAATGTTTTCATTCAGCTTTTAGCAAAAGTTTTCGATTTCATCAGAATTTATTTGATACAAAATTTACAATTTTATAAAGACGTCGAGCATTTGTGATAAGTACGAAATCGATAAAGAGCCTACTACACACTTTGATTGAAAATAATTCATTTTAGATTCCTTTAAAAATAAAATTGGAAAGTAATAATTTGGATATTGTAAATTCTTTTTGAAATGTATTGCAACCCATACTATGATTTAAGTCGCATCACAGCAAAATATATAATATAATAATATGAAACTATATTGTTGTATATTTTTATTGCATTGGAGGGGTGCAATAAGTTCGTATAATCTGATTAGTTTAGTTTTAAAATTTTTTAATAATTTGTAGTTTTCCATGAAAATATTTGCTTAATGCGAACTGCAAAGTAAAACTAGAACCAACTTATGTTAGGTAAAGATGGCAAAGCCATGAAGGTCCATTTTTGTAAGTGGGTATGAAAATCTTAAAATCAGAAAATCTTTTCTTATAATAAACAAAATTGTAAATAATAAATCAAAACTTAACCAAATCATAGCAGAAGTTTCTGAAGTTATTGCAAATTAGAAAACAAGTGAACAAATAGAAATTTCATTGATAGCCAGGCGCGGACTCTGTTCCCAAAATTTATGTAAACGTATTATGTTTAATGTTTTATTTTATTACATGTTCAATATTTTCGTGTTTTGAAAATGATTTAATAAAAAAATGTTTATATTTGTTTAATTTTGAAAATGTTAATTGCAATTGTAAATAAATTAAAATTAATAATTTATATATTGAAATTGTAAATAATTTGTTGTAAAATAATAAGGTTGGTAAGAAGATGAGAGTAGAGTTTTTTTGCCAAAAATAGCCGACGCAGCGGACGTTTAATTTTGTGAGTCTGCTGAATTTAATTATTAAAAGGTTGGGTATAAGTTTAACTAAATTAAAGAGTTAGTTTTGATAAAGTTGTTTAGGAGTGAATCAAAAAATTAATTTTTGTAGTAATTGGATAGTTAACTAGAAATTTTATAAAATGTTGAAAAATTTGTCGAGGGAACGATAAAATTATCAATAGCCAGATACTTGAAGGTATCAAATTTAATTCAATTTTCTATTTTGCGATATGAACGAAGTGAATTTTAAATAACCAACTGTCCGCGATTTACATTACGGACGTGGCAGTTTATCGCAACCTAATCGCTGTTTTAAGCGGTTTTCCCATTTGCCTTTTATGAAGGTTTTGCTTCTTCTAGCACTATCCACTCCTTTTTTCTTCTTTGGTCTATTCCACTCCAAAATTTCATATACCATCATTTGTCTTGCATTCTAAACACATATTCATACCACCCTAAAACTTTTGCCTTTATAGTATCTCTTGTATTTCCCTTTTGTTTTTTTTTTCAAATATTTCTGCTATGTGTGTACTTATGCTTTCCACAATAGTTTTTTATATACTTTAATCTTGTAATTATAATTATTATAATTTATTATTCCGTTACTTTTAGCAATTAAAAGAATCAACATATATGTTAGAAGTAATAAAAACAAGTGCTTCTTATTTTGAGACTATTGTAAATTGTAATTTATAAATTATAAGTGTAAGAAATAATATTATAAAATGGATCCCATGAGATACATACGCTTTGACCAAATGTATGAGGCACTTTATAAAGTCTTGAATATTTTGATTTAGGATAAAATTAAATGAAATACAAATGCATATTTATAGTAAATTACTTTTTTTATTTTAACTAATTAATATTTTGTTGAACCACCGTTCGTCTTGACAACAGTAGCGAGTCTTCGGCACATAAAGCTCACGAGCTTGCAGCAATGCTCCGTAGCTATTTTTCCCATTCTTTCTGCAATACATTTTTGAGCATATTTTTTTATGTAATCTAGTATTATAAAACCTTACGTTTCAAAATACTCCGTAGATGCTTAATTGGGTTAAGATCCGGAGACTGTGCCGGCCACTCAAGCAGTTTAATGTTATTTTTTCGAAGCCACTCTATTGTAAGAGCAGATTTGTGGTAGGGTGCATTGTTTTGTTGAAACAATATATTGCTCATATTCGTTTTTGCGAAAACTTGCTTTAAGCAACTTAATTTGAAGGATAGAAAACTTTTTCTATGACTTCTATATTGTCGTGTTTCGAAACACAAAAAACTACAAATTAATTTATTTTGTAAATAATTTTTAAAATTCAATTTTATTATTTATTTATTTATCATATTGTAATAAATCGTTGTTAAGTTTTGCTATGTAAAATAAGAGTGGGGCTCGAAGGTGGAAGAAAAGAGTGGGACTTGAATAGGACACCAAGACGGGCTCTGGCCTTGACGTCGGGTCGAGCAGATGAAAAACCATTTCGCAATAATTAAAATTGTTAATTGTTTATTTAAAGTTAGTAAATTAAGTTGATTTGATTTGTTGTTTTTTTTTATTTTTTGATTGACAAAGTGAAGTGCTGATAACAAATTGGAAAAGAGAAAGAGGTTATGAAATTTCAGTCGATGCAAAACTGCATAGCAACAAATTTGTGAGGCCAGCTGCTAAAATACACGTGCGCTACAATACCACACACAAAAGGTAAATTTTGAGTTTTAATTAACAATTTAAATATGAAGAGGAGTCTTAAGTTCGATAAAAATTTTCTCTACGATTGCATGGGGAGTGATTTGATATTTTATCGCATCTAAATTAAAAACAGCTACCCTTCATGACAATATATGTTTCTGAGTTCATCCTACCCTCACATACAAACATTTCCCCAACGCCGTCCGATGCCATGCACCCCCAGATCATTAGTGTTTAACAGGGAGTACCACGGGAGTACCACGCAATCTGGATGAAATTCCTCACTAGTCCTTTGCCTTACCAAAGACACACCCGGCGTTCCAAATACCTGCAACTTAAAAAAAAAAGTTAAAATTATTTTAAAATAAAAATTACCTACAAAATATTAAAATGTGTGAATGTTTTTGATTTTATGATAAAAAAAAACAACTAAAAAGAATACGTACCTGAAAATTAGATTTGATGAATCCAATTTATAACCACATAGCATTCGCTCAATCTTCTTCCGTATAATGTGAATACTTTCTTGTCCAGTTCAACCGCAACTTCTTATTTCTTTCAGACAGCCCTGGCTTTTTTTCGCCTTGTATCCTTTAAGCCCGGCTTCCCCCAATCTTCTTCTTGTAGTTCTTGCAGAAATACGTGTTCCCGCTTCGTACAGTAGTCCAGAAACCAGCTCGTTAGATGTTTTTTTCCGATTTCTTAACGAACTTCGTATTAAAAACCGATCTTCATAGAGGGTAGTTATTTTTTTCTTCCACTTTTTTACGATTATTGTGAGATCCTGTCTCTCGAAAACGTTTTAGTGCCTGCTGTACTAACCAACGTAAACATTTTATTTTTTTTGTAATTTCAACTTGGTTTTTATCTTCATCAAGCATAAACTGTATACGAACAAGTTGTAATTGGCTGAGTTCATGTTTATTCAACATTTTTAATAATAAAATAAAATTTAACAAACTAACAAACCACAAATTACACAATAAAAACATAATTAAGTACGTGTTTGTTGACTAAGAAGAACGTAGGAATTTTATAAAAAAATTCAACAAGTGCATATTTGCCAGATGAGGTTGTTTTATTGTATAATTTTAACAGTTATTAACAATTTACGCCTTCCTTTAAAGGTACAATGGGTCACAAGTCACAATCCACAAAGAAAACAATTCGGGGTTCGTACTTTACGGTACAGATAAATAAATTAAGGTGCCTCATACATTTGGCCAAGGCCGTATATCGTTAAAACAAAACTACTATGTGAATATTATATACGTACCTATGGTTTTCAAATACATATTGTGGTCGTTTCATTACTAAAAGTCGTGGTAATATATGAATGAATACTCTTTTTACCCATGGTGCCATTTTGTGCGTTTGTGGAGATCGGAAATGAACGTTTAGCACCACTACGGTTACGCATATACTGAAACAAGTTACTACATTTTATACTTGGTTAACTATATTTTGCTTTACAATTATTTACTTGAAACCAATTTTTAAACAAAAAATAGAAAATCAAGAGAGACGATTTACTTCCAAATCCAATTTTTTAATAAAAAAATAAAACTGGGAATTTTGAATATTGGAACTCCCAGTTTCAGTTGTGACTGGTAAGTTAAGTGTACATAAAGTTTACATTTATTCAAAAGTTTTGCGTAAATTTAGTATCAAACTAGAGCTTCATTTGAGCTCCAATGAGCATCTATGATAGTTATTGCAAATTATTTTTTTTCAAAGTTATGAGTAGAGTGCGAACAACGTGTAAATAAAGCATTAATTTTGTGCAACAAGGTAGTAGGAGTAGTAGGAGTTTGTAAAGGCTAATAATAGAATTGATAGTAATACTTGGTTTACACGACGTTAGAGCTTATTTATCCGCACTCTAGTTATGAGTATTCAAAATTTTGTGCACATCTGGACAAGTTGCGTGCGGAAACATGCAAATTTTGTTACATAATTTAATACAACCATAATATATTTGTAATTTTTACAAGCATAAATTCGACTTAAAATTTTGATATTAAACATTAAGAAAAATACTTTTCTAGTATTTAAGTAGATTTAAAGAATGTATCAGCGTATCAATAGAACGCAATTATCATTTTAAATAATCGATTGTTTTATTAGAGGAAAATTAAATTTTACTGACAAAATCTACAAAAATAATGATAAACAAATTTAAGGCTGTTCTCCGAGACTAGCCATCCCAACGTAAGAAAAGGAATTCCGTGTTGTGCAAAGACAGCAAATTTGACGTGTAGAAACTTTGTAATGCTTTTCAAGTGTAAACGTGTGTAGAAAAATTAATACGAATCAAGAAGAGATTGTAACCTGATAATCCTACTATCTTACTATGATTTTTACCGAAGGTATTTAATTTAAATATCCTTATTTTATAATTATGCTCTAATTATAAATGAAATAATTTTCATAATGTTTTTAAAATTATTTTTTTCGACAATTTTATGAAAGGTTACGATGACTTGGCTAAATACAGTGACTGTCGGTTATAATCGTGTAAAGTATAAATAAATCAATTTGTAATTTAAAAATAATCCCTTGTTTTTTGAATTTACACATACGGCACCGAAAAATGAGTGTCGCCTGAGGTTCGTGTTTCCTGTTACTTTCGAAATCAATTACATTTCCTGTGCAGCAAAATTCAAAATTATGTTGAAATTATTGAATTTCTTTCCGAAAACATGCTAAGCATAAATCATAAAACTGATTTTCTATTTTTGGTAACGGTGTTCGTTTGTTTTGATGATATTGAATCCTTTGATCTCAAGTGCAAATACAGGATTTCGTTTAGGGGGAATATTTTATTTGTGTGATTTTTTCAGAAAATTCGTTCCAAACAAAAAATTTGATAAAATCTTAGATGTTACCCATGTAATACTTGCATTTAAATAATTCTGTTTGCCTTAAAAAAATTTGAAATTGGTTAAATAAACTGCTTAGGTAGTCATAGCATTCGTATAATGTTACACCGTGGTTACATCATAATATAATACTATAGCATTTATCTTACTACTAAAAGTTGACAAAGCAATTTTTAATTTTATGTTGAACAGATAAAAAAATTTTATTTTAAAACATCAATATAAATAGGAGATTTTTAAATTTGAAGTTTTTATTTTTGAAATTGCATACATACGTCATATGTCAACTTGCCATATTATATGATACACCTTTAAAATTCTTAAAAAAATATATTTGTTTGTTACCGTATGTACATAGTACATACTCACCATTTTAGACAAATTAATTTAAACATACTTTCATAACACCAAACCAATAAACCTTTTATTCAAAAGAATTTTTAATTCATACCTACATTTTTAAATAGTTAAAAGTGTACATAATTTATTTATGCAGTATGTAACATTATACTATGCTTTATTTTTGCTTTAAACTGGCTTACTACTTTCGATAAGAATAATTGTGAGAGATGCAAAACATTCCTTTTCAATTTATATACTTTTTCTACACGTCAATTGTAATTACGTGGAGCAATTTGAACTTTAGGTCCTAAAAACGTTTAAACTAATTAAGAGATTTAGATTTACAAAATAACGGAAGATCTCAAATTCAATGGTTTTTTGACTTTTTTGGAAAAACCAAAAAACTAATTCAAAAAAGGATATTCGTAAAGGTTTGTAATAATCTAATACACATTCTGTCAAAATTTCAAGTTAATTGGTCCAGCCGTTTAGAACTTATAAAAAGGCACTAAAAGAACAGCCTTAACATAAAAACTTTATAATACTATACTACATACAAAACCTTGGCATTTGGCAAAACAATACTGTAATCTTTTTACAAAATTTTCATTTTGAATCTGATAAAGAATCTAGCCGGATAAAATGTTGAAAAGTGCCCTTAGACTAAATTAAATACGTTAAAATGGCAAAAAACTAAAAATGGTTAAAAATTACCATTTCAATACAAATTTAATATTTGTCCTTTATTATTGGGGTGGTAATAAATATTTATTTAATATTTATAATTATTTAAGTAATAATTTCTTTTGGCTTTTAACTCATACCTTGTTACAGTCGATAGAAAATTATAAAGGTTATGACTCATAAAATGAATTTTTGTCAATTTTTTCATAATTTTCCATTCGTAATTATAGCTTTAAAGAAATTTTAAAAATTTCATTTTTTCTTAGATATCATTTTGCACATTCTTTTAACTGATCTTCTGATCTAGAAGAGCACTCTATCTCACATAATGCAAGGAAGGATAAATTAATTCTAATTAATTTATGTCATGGAACCTACACGTAATGTTAAAAATTTGGCGGAACTCTAAAAGGACTCCGTTTTGGAGAATCTAGTGGTGCTTCTCCGGGAAAATTCTTAAGAAACAATTTAATTAAAACCTACTATATTTATTTTACCATAATAGTTAAAAAAATTTAATCCGAATATTCTAACCACTTTAGAAACCGCTGCTCTAGATTTTTTGTTCTGGAGGGAAACACATTTTTGCCATTATCTTAGGTAGCAATAATTTTATACTGTTCCAATATATTATAATAGTTATTAATTTTTAACTTGTAATATATAATTAAATTCAAGAATCTTTGATTTAACAAGTTAACTAAACAATCAGTGCTATTCTGTAACTTTAATTTTTGCAATATTGCTAACTCTAACAAAATTGCTAAGTAACAATTTTAGTAATGTCCTTAGCAATTTTGACATTTTTGCTGTTCTGTAACCCATCACCTTGGCAATATTCTTAAGTTTTCTAGCTTAGCAAAGTTGCTAATAAAATTGTCTCATTACTTCCAAAATTAGGTGTATTAAATTTTTTTAATCTAAATTTTTATTATTTATTTTTATTAACTGAACAAAGGGAAATAACATGAGATATTGATTTTTCTAAATTCCTGCTTCCTATTATAACGTATAAGAATGAAAAAAAGTAGGTATCAAATTAAAGAGATTTTTATTCCGCGTTTAAAGATACCCAATACTTGATATTTTATTATTTAATTATTATTAAAAAATCAATAGTAAAATTAAGAAATAAAAGATTTAAAAAAAATATTAGCAGGCTTAGTCGGTAATTGCTATTGTTTGAAAGCTAAATATTTATATTTTTATATTTATATTTATAAGTTGTACTTTGACAGATTACAATAATTAATTTAGTTAATAAACATCACAAACTCTGTTAAAGAAAAAGTTTTGGTTTATGTAACGACCAAGAAGAATAATAAGGGTATTTATTTCACTTCGTAAGTTCGTAGATGTACTTTGTAAACTTCGTAGAATTGTATGACATGAACACACTTCCTGAAATGTTTCATACGATGAACGATGAACTTCTTGGCAGTATGGAGGTGTCACGGGGAAACCGTATATCTCCTTCAACTTGATGTGGGCGGCGGGCGTTGGAATTTATAGAGGTGTGATTCCTCATTTGAAACGCTAAGCTTGATCGGGCTGGGTTGTGGTCCATGGGGATAATTTCCGTGATTTGCAGGATCCTAAGTATTTCGAAGAACTTTCCTGGGGGCGTAGACTTGTAGCCAGAGGGGCGGTGGAGCGATGCGCGTCTGTGATCCGTGGTTTGAGGTCTTTAGTATTCGATGAACTTGTTCCCTTGGTATCGATGGGGCGGAGCAAGTATGCGATCCGTGAATTGGGGTCCCTAGCATTTGATGAACTTGGTCCCTTGGTGTCGATGGGGCGGGGCGAGCGATTTGGTATAATTCCCGGTAAATGTTTCATAATTCTTTCGTATTTGTATTTGTATGTTATAATTATTTGAGGTTATATTCATTTGAGGTTATATTTATTTGACATTTTTGTTGTTTATGCTTTCAAAATGCTAAATAAAAGTGAAAAACAGAAATTATTTGATTTTCTTGTGGAAAAGGTTATTCTTGATTTAATAATTTTAGAGGTTAAATTATTAAATAATTTATAGCTTATGTTTACAAAACTACGACATCTACATAAAGTACGACGGTTTCTACCTGCGTAAACTTAGTAAACTAAATTTGTATTAAAAATTCTACGAAACTCAAATCTACAACGTTTACGACAAAAGTACAACGTGACATGAATACCCTTATTGTTTTAAGTTTGAATTTAAAAATTATTATAAAGGATTTTATTTTTGTAAAAGTTAAGGTTGGCAATAAAGTTTGTCGAAATGGAGTTTTTGGTCAAAAAAGGTCAACGTATAAGTCGACTATAAATGATTTTTGGATGAAAATTTGTTTGATTTATTTAATGGAAATATTAATTAATGGAATATTTAAAAATTTGTCGAAAGAACGACAAAATTGTGTGATAAGGCAGACAGCTGCATGCTGGTATTGCGTATATGTTTTAAAGTAACTATTTTTGGAAAACCTATTGCTGCGATAAGTTATACAAATTATTAAATATAATAATAATTAAATAGTTTAAAATAATTTGGAAAATAAAATTACATTAGAGAAGCACAACGTATGGCTTAAAGATATAGCATTGGATTGTTAAATTAGAATTGTAGGTTCGATCCTCAAGCAAGTATAACATTTTTGTAGTTTGAAATAATTTTAAATATATTAATTCTTAACTTGTGATAAATTATATCAATTAAGTTTAAAAGTGAACAAGTTACATAAACGTAAAATATAAAAAAATTTATTTTATAAGCTTTCAGCGAGTTGTATCGCCTTTGTCAGAATAATAATAATAATATTATTGAACATTATTTGGATTGAACAGTTAAATTTCTAGTATAATTTTATTAACAAATCAGAACTCACAAACCCTGACAAGTTTCTTTGCTCCCGCTATATAGCAAAGCGAAATCGAGACAAGCTAGAGTGGCGATTTTACACACGGGAATATGTACATAAAACCAAATTATGTAATAAAAGGTCGAATAAACCTAAACATTTAATAGATTGAAATATCTTGTTGCAAGTCTATGTGCAAAATTTCAACTCCATTGTACGTTGGGAAGAAAAGTTATACGGACCACGTACATACGGAAAAGTTAATGTTAACTTAACTTAAAAGTTAAGTTGAAGCTTTCAAAAATAGGAATATCAGTATTAAGAATGGTTTTACAATTGCGTTTTCAACTATTGGTTCAAGTGACTATTACAAGTATTTTACGTCAATTAGAAGTTGTAAGCTTTGACCAATTTTACAATTCTTTGGTAACCTGTAGTCATGTTCAGATCATACAAACTAAAATAGTTCGTTTGACAACCCTTGATCTAACGTTTCACCACCAATATTCGATTATTTGTATTCTATAAATAAGTAAAATAAATGTTATAATAATTTGCTAACTATCAAAAAGAAATTTAAAATACTAACAACAATGTAATAAAAAGAGGTTATATTTGAACTACTAGCTAGTAGCTGAAAAACTTAAATACCAGATATTAGGTTAGTGTCGACCTAGCTATTAATCACAACTTATTATTTTTTTCCACTACAGATTTTAAAACTACAAAAAATTAGGTGTCCATTGCTTGTTAATGGTTGACTACCATTTGACTATAGATGATAATTTTTTCATCATGATGTGATAATTCTTTAATAATTATTAATGATAATTAAAAAATAATTTTTTTATGTTGTCCATAAAGTAGGCCAAAATTAGTTAGTTTATTTTTTCAAATAGTTTTAAGTTAGCTTATTATTAATAAATATTATATTAAGAACATAAATATTTTTTAAAATTAAAAAAATAGATAAAACTTTTTTCGATATAAATGCAAATACAATTGAACAATTTTTTCCAAAAATTTAACGAGCATGTAAAAACAGCTTTATAAGATTACCCACACGGTTTCATCACTTACATGATCACATAATTTTAATCGTGCATATCTTCTACGCTAAGGAGTGTATTAATGCTATTGCAGTACGTTTGAATTTAACAGTTTAAAATCTTTAAAAAGTTTTAACTAAGAAAACCTTTAGAAAAAAAAAATACTTAGCTTACATCTATAATAAAAAGGAAAGCCTTAACTTTTGAAATTAAAAAGTTATAAGGTTATAATTCGTTTTAGCGTTTTATGCTGTTCTAGGTTTGCTCTATATTGTTTCAGAAAATCTAAAGTGTAAAACTGATATCATGAGAAAGAAAGCAAACTTTTTAAATTTGTATTTAAATATTTTATTTCAAGTTCTTAAATAATTCAAAATAATTTATTTATCATTGTTATTATATAAGAGAATGTCGTCAGGGTTGGCCACCCTTTTAACTATTGCCCATAACTTCCGTCTAAGAAAGAATTTTGTTGATTTAAGCACATGATCAGAAAGATCTAAGTATAAAGCTACTTTCGAGGCAATCGCAAATTGATTGGGTAAAAAATAGAGAACTTATGAAAAAATTAAAAAAAGAATGTTGTTAAGGTTGGCCCAATTCTGTCTATATTAGTCCACCGTTGAGAATTGCCAAATTCATGTAAAAAAATTAACTGGATGAAATAATAAACCAAATTCATTTTATTTTTATTCGATTAAGTGAAACTTTACAATATAATATCGCAGAGAAATTAATGGTTTAAATGACACATAATTCCGAATCACCGTTTTGGAAAATAAAATAGCTCGTTGCCATTTTGGCACATTTCAAATGCACATTTTTCTTGCATTTAATGCATGCAATTCGCGTTTTACAAAATATGAAGCGCCACGTAGTGTCCTTAGCGGTAACTAGCATAGGCAGTAATCTACGTCTTTTTCGCTTTGAGTGTTTTTAAGTAATATGGATGAAATCCTGAAAAGTAAAATTAATAATATGAATTGTAGTATTTACGGATGTCATAGCAGGGCGGGCCAAGCAAAAATTTTAAGTTTTCATACGTTTCCACCCAAAAATAGTAGGTAAGATGCTAGTAATACTGCAGAAATGTGCTTGCAGCGATCAGAATTTCCAGCTTTGCAAGTGCATAATGCACTTTTGATTTCAATTACCTCCTTTATTAAAAAAGCACATTGAATTTCATGAGGTTTTTTCATTGAAGCAGTGGTCGGCAAGCACAAAGCAAATATTTCGATATAATTTGCATCTTGGTGTTTAATTCCACATGTAATGAGGTGTTTGGTAATTAAATCTGCTTCTCCCTCATTGATATATCTAGAAGACGGCAGAGCATCTTAATAATAAAATATTTTTGCTAATGAAAGCAATAATGATGCATTTTCAGTAGCCATTTTCTCTAAAAGAAAATTTAACAGTTAGTTACCTACATTAAATAAATTATTAATTAAGTGTATTTCAATCTTTTTTTATGTTATTCTTTATATATTTACCATTAAATATCATTTAAATTATAAAATTAACCAATGTAAACCAAATTGATTTAAAAAACACGATTTCCAATACCGCATAAGTCCGACATATTGTTTTAGTACAGCGCCACCTATCGGTAGTGTAAAATGCGAATAGAGTTGTTGCGATTCAGGCGACGAAGCATTCGCTTCCAAGCAGATTATGCATTTCCCAACGTGTTTTTCTTTTGCAACGGTCCAACCTTGACAACAAGTTCCATCACTACATCGCGTCACACTACATCCAAACAGATAGTGAAATTGAATGTTTCCCTTGAATAATTTTTAAATACTATCCACATAACACATTTTAGATGCTTATCTTAACGAATTAATGTTTTTCTTCCAAGTTTTCATGCTCTATTTGCAGCTGCTAGAAAACTTTTTTTGTCTTGGTTCAGTGAATGAGTGCACAACACGTTTCAACATTACACTCCAAAATTAGTAATGGCACGAAAAGTTCGTTGTCATTGAGAGATGTTTTGCCACACTCGCACATAGGTCGTTTCAGTGATCTATACTGAAAAATTGCAGTGGGCCGACCTAGACGACGGGCCAACCTTGACAACATTCCCCTAATAATTCTTCTCGCAGGATTTTATTCTTTGGGTAACGCGTTTTAGGTTCAAACAGTCATGACGAGCGAATTTTTGTAGTTCCTATTTGTTCCGGATTTTGGCAACCAATTGACTAGGATGATCTTACTGATTGCTGTCTTGAATTATTGCACTGCATTAGTAAATTATTTAAAAAAAAATTAAATACCTATGTATCTGTTACCAACCAAGACCCACCCGGGGTTGTAGCGCTACACAAGAAGAAAATACAAAAAGTATCTGTTATGTTATTAAGATTTCATACTTGAAATTTTAATTTCAGTTTAAATTTTAAAGAGATGATCGAAATAATATAAATCTAATTATTTACCAAAGCTAGACTTCAATATTATAATAATTTATATTTAATTTTATTATTTTATTATTATATTTTATTAAACACTCCTCTTGGTACAACTAAAGAAATTTTAATTTTTCAGAAGTTCACTCTTTTCCCTCCTAAATCTATGACATCATTTTTGGATTTATGCGATTGATTTTCCGGAACAATATAAATAGAGCAAATACTGTAACATAAGACAACCGAGAACAACCAATAAATTTTATTATGTCAAAAATGGTGACTGATCTAAAAGTTTGCTCTCCTACCTACACTTCAATTTGCACTTCGAGTAAGTTCAACCTTGACAGCTTTTAAAGTACTTTTTTCAAAAAATACGGGGCCGAGTTTATGCTTGTAGCAATATAACATAGTAAGGAAATGTATTATCAGCACATTTGTTTGTGCAGATTTTGTTATAATAACTAAAATTTATTTTTAAATTAATTTATTTGTATTTCTTTCAGTTATCTTACCTTATTGATACTAATATCATCGCAAATATTAAGTATTTTCCTAATAAAGGCACTACCAAAGACGTTGGTGGAATGATTTCAACGACTAACAGGAAAAATACATGAAGACTGATAAGAATAGAAATTGACAGTGTAACCTGAAAAACAATTTTCATATTATTACATTTAAATAAAATTTACAGTAAGTTTAAAATATTTTTTAATAAGAAATACTAAGTTTGCATTTCATAAATTAAAAACATCTGAAGAATATTGGTAAATTGGATTTCACCTATTGGAAAAAAAAACATTCAATTTATACATCTACTAGTAGTTAGAATGGTTGTACATTTTAGAACAGGAACTGAATTTATGTTGATTTATAAAAATCATGTAGTGAATATTATAAAGCACCTACAGTTAAGATAAAATTTGATTAAATATATTAAGATAATGTTGAACTGATAAAAGATGTATAGTTGTATAGAAGACTTTCTCTTGGAACCAATATTCTTCTTACGATCAATTACTACGTGTTAATTTCTAGATTTATCTTTTACAAAAAAAAGGGTTACGTTACACTATTTCCAATCAGTTTGAGCAGTAATTTGCTGTACAGACATTAGCAATATTTTAAATTGCTTAACAAATAATTAATTCTTTATATTTTCTTATATTTAATAAAAATATTTTAGAAACAGTTCTAATACATAAATCAAGCATTTAAAACTGATTAAAATGATACCTTTTGACTTATGGTCATTTCTAAGAATGTTTGTGGTTATGCAGTTTTCATGACCATTACTGTATGTATTGTCGTGTTTTGAAACCATGAAAACGTTAATTTTATTTATTTTGTAAATTATGTTGACGTTTTGTTTTTGTTATTGTAAATTATTGATCTGTAAATTTGTAAATGCACTGTGCATAAAATTTTAGTTGTAAATAAGGTGGGAGAGAGTAGGTTGTAGAAGTCAGGCAGACGCGGTTTGCGTTAGTTAAAGGCGGATGATTGTTATTTCCCCAATGAAAAGTTTAATTTTTGATTGCTAAAAATAAAAATCAAATTAATTTGAAGCGAGGGTTGTTTTTGTTTTATTTTAATTAATGCAAGTGAAGATTGATAGAAATTTTTGAAGAAATGGGAAGTTTTTGGTCTTGCGTAGAAATACGTCGCAAGCATATGCCGATCGCACGTGTCGTTTAAAATTTAATATTTGATATAAAATTTACATTACAATTTGAATTCAATCATAAAAATTAATCAACCTGAAGAGTCGCAGTACTTTATAAAATAATAAATTAACCCTGGCGAAGAATATTTTTGGAAAAAAAAATTTTTACAATTTGAATAGCTGAGATCATTGCAGTATATTATAAACAAACAAAATAATGCTCCCTCAAGCAAACATTCGCAATACTATCTTCAGGTTTAGGTGAGATTTAGTCCTTACCCTCCTACCTATAATCCGGAATCCAGAAACCAATAAATACATTTTTAATGAAAATAATATCTTTCGCTGAAAGCTCAATTAATATTCCTGAATTTTTTCCTGAATTAAAGTTTGTATTCGATAAAAATATTTCATTAAAATATGGAACAGAAAAAATTTAAAAAGTGGAAAACTGTAAATCTGGAAAAGTATGAAAAATGTTTAAACTTGTTGGTTCCAAACAAAATAAAATAGAATGTGGTTTCCAGAGTAGAACGCAAAAATGTAAATTTAAAAACTTTATTTTCAGGAAATCGTTTTAAGGTTTGAATTTAGTTTGATTTTATCGGCAATATAGAAATTGAAGAAAATAACTGATTCACTCCCTAAATTCAAAAATGAAAAGTGATAATCAGCTCTTAACAGTGCATACGATGGAAATAGACATTCTTATTAAAAAATATTGGAAATTAGTTTGCATGTCAACTTTATTGTGGAAATTTGATGAATGACTAGTGTTTGTAATGTAAAGATTTGCTAAATTAGCAATTATCGAGTCAAATGAATACAAGTAGGTTATCTGATTTTCAAGTAGTAAATCTAGCATAATTTGTAAATAAATGATTAATAAGTCTATTAATCAGGTTATTATAATAAATTTAAGATTTGTAGAAAGTTTTAAATAATCTTAGTATAACATAGTAGTATAGCAACAAGAGTTGTAGTCGAATCCTTATGTAAATTAACATGGGAAAAATGCTAAGGTCGATCGTGGTCATTTTTGTTCCCTTTTTGGGGCGACTCATCAATTAGCCCCACGTGACCTTATCGACTATTAGCTTATCAACATCAATCCAAACAACCGCTAATTACAATAATATACTATTTATATTTTTTAATAAAATTAATTTTTACATGTTAAATGAAATTAAAAAATAATTTAATTCATAACTTACATAAAATTGTTTAAAAACTATTTAAATGAATGATATAGTTTGCGACACCCTGTTATAACTGATGTTTCGATTTTCAGAATCTCATCAGGCAAACCTGGAAAAATTATTGAAATGATTGAAAAGTTTTTTTTTTTTTATTTATTTATCTTCAGTTAGTATTTACAATCTGTTTACAAGTAACAATAAGTAAATATTTTGACTTTGAAAAAGACATGTAGCAGTGGATCCCATGATGCACTATTTTATTCTTAACTTAATAGTTCTAGTGAGTAATCCAATTTAACAAGTTATGTGGCGTGGTGAACTGCAACTACACTTACACTTTTGTTTACACAGCGTTGGAATCTCAGCTTTAGATCCGAGGGTCTAAACTTTTTTAGTCTATACACATTGCTATCTTTGGTTAGTTTAACTGCCAGGGTGTTAGGGTGATCACTAAGTCTATCGAAATAGTTCTTACTAAAATTTGTTATTTCATCCTGGACCGAACTTATTTGAAGATCACGTTGAATCAATTTGTTTGGTACGTACCACGGTGCATCGACGATCATCCTTAAAACCTTGGATTGAAACCTTTGCAGGATTTCTATGTTAGATGTGGAAGCTGAGCCCCAAAGTTGAATTCCGTACGTCCATATGGGTTTCAGGATAGATTTGTAGATCAACAGTTTGTTATTAAGTGAAAGTCGTGATTTTCGTCCCATCAGCCAGTGCATTTTGGTAAGTTTACATCCAAGCTGCTTTCTTTTGGCAAGTATATGTTTGTATACATATGTATACATATATATGTATACATTCCAAGATATTTGGCGTCGCTATTTTGCGGTAGTTGGTTTTTGTTTAGGAAAACTGGTGGACACGTTTCTCTACCCATTGTATACGTTACTTGGACTGACTTCGTATCATTAACTTTAATGCGCCATGTTTTAAGCCATACCTGGATTTTGTCTAGTTGACTTTGTAACATTTCTGAGGCGATAGCTGGGTTTTGGTGTACCGCTAGTAGGGTAGTATCATCCGCAAATGTAGCAGTAACTGTATTTTTCATGGTTGGTAAGTCTGCCGTATGTAGTATGTACATTGAAAAGTTAGTTTTATTATTGAAAGAATAGTTTTTGAACAATTTTATGTAAGTTATGAATTTAATTATTCTTCAATTTCATCTAACATGTAAAAATTAATTTTATTAAAAAATATTATCACATGTTAATAACAGCATCATTCCTTATGTAAAATAACATGGAGAAAATACCATGACCCAACATAATCAAACTTATTCTGTATTCGAAGGATGTGCGATAGTCCAACAGCCTCACCCAATATTTTTAGCTATTAAATTAGTAACTACAAATGAAAAAAAACGCCTTACACGGGGTTTGAACGCGGAATTTTTGCATGCTAACTTAAGCTGTAGACCATTAAACCTGGACGGTATAATGATATTAAGATAAGAAAATTTCAATGAGAGTGACTTGAGGTTCAGAGGAGGGTGCTTAGCTTCCGCACATTACTTAACCGACAGCAATACTTAGAGATAAAACATCTATCAGTGATACAACTACGAAGGTTTCAATCTCGGATTACCGATGTATCTAAGATATTTTATTATCCTTTGTAAAAGACCTAATGTAAGTATCAAACCGTCAAGGTCTAGCAAGTATGAAAATAAATCGGATGCCTCTGAACCGCTTTATTTCTATTATTATCAATGGTTACAATAAGCATCTGTGTTACCGATCCGCTCTGAAAAAAAATGTTAGTTTCGATAGAGGGGCTATTTAAAAGATAATATATCGTTTATAATATTTATTGTTATTCGATTAATACATTTTGTTAAGAATTACATAATTAATATCTAAATAATAATAAAAGTATATACTATACTATACATAGATAGTTAAATCATTAATAAAACATTTCACAACATTGAGTAGTTTATATTTTATTCGGTGCGTGATTTTTTATATCTACTAGTTATTGAATCAGAAGATGAACATTCGCGTTTTTTCGTATTCGTTGAACTTTGAGTTACATTAATTTTATAATGTCCTCAGGGCAAGGTTTCAAATGTTTCGGGTATTAGATATCGCTTATCATCATATGAACTGAGTGCAGTCTTCTGTTGCGTAATTGAATGAACGTTATGTTTATGTGATTGAATTAGATTTTGATGTACGCGTTTTTCTATATAATTTTTTAAGCATTTTACATAGTCTTCATAAGTTATTTTAGTTTGAACGACTAATTTTTTAACTCCTTTAGCTTTTTTTATCGTATTATAATTTAACCGTCCAGTCAATAACCAAACTTTCACCTTTTGTTCAATAACCGGTTACCCGGGTATCCACCTACTGCGCGCCACATGGCTAAGCGTTTAGACGACCGGTTTCATGGAATGTGAAATAACAATAGCAACCCCCAAAACACAGTCATCTGGTGCTAAGGTACCTCCCTACTGCACAGTCACGTTAGTGATAGATGCCCTTGCAAAGAACGATTGCTATTCTGCGATTCTATGACAACAAGATTTTCCTTGAATATAGTACAGCTTTTAAATTCTGGCTGCGAAATCAATGCTTCAGCGCTATATCTTCCTTCCCATTTTGTTAAAAGCTTAATATTTACTCTCTTTCTAATATTCTCCATGGTTTTCCCAAACACAGCATTATTCATCAGCTTAAATATGTTCTTTTCAAAATCGTTCTTAGCGTTTTTACGACGTTCAGTATTTAGATCGATATATTTTTTCAGCCATGTTGATTGTTTGAATTTGAGAATTCGATGTATCTTTGTTAATTTCAACCCATGTTTGAGCGCTTGTTTTAGGGCCCGATAGTGAATTATATATTTCTGTTTTGATTTAAGTGTGGCCATTAACTTAGTCATTTGGGCTGCTGTAGCTGGAGGATTTCCGGTCTTCGGGTCAATATGTCCTGGGCAGAACGGAAGGTCTTTACGAATATCGTGAAGTTGTTGTGGATATTGTAAATCTACTTCTAAAATATATCCTTCTGGCGAATCGTCTAGTATAGAAGTTACATCTATGTTAACGTCTGAAACCCAGTTAAAGCCCCCACAAGGTAGAGCTTGACTCATAGCCCAGCCATATTGATTGTTAACGTCGTAATACATTAAATATGTCTCCGGCTTTACTGGATTATAATTTGAGGTGTACTGGTTGTTGGCATGGGCTCTACGTTTTGAACAAACGCTAAAATCGACTACTTAAGTTAAGGTTTCGTTAAATATTAACAGGTCGTTAAAACTGATTATGAAATTCATTTTTGTTTTAAGTCTTCTTTTAAATTTTAATGCCATGTTAACTTTTGTTATGAAATTGGACATTAGAATGAACAAGTTAATTAAGCGATTTTTAATAATGTTTTTATTGTGATTGTTATTATTATTAATGTTTATAAATTTATATGGAAACCGAATAATAAATCTATATGTTTTGTTTTGCAATGACAGTAGAGTCCGGTTTATTACAACGAACACTTGAGATATGACTACTTATTCTTTTGTGCAGTCATTGGTTCGTTTGTCCAATATAGTATACTAGGTTACAATTCTTACATTCAGATTTATAGATTAGATCTGATTTTTTCTCTGTAGGAACCGCATCTTTTAATTTAGTATACAGCTGTTTTATGTTGTTGGTTGATTTAAATTTTATATTAATTTTGTGGTTTCTTAAAATTCTCTTCAGTTTTTCACTTAGTCCTTTGACATAAGGCATAACAGCAAAATTTGATGTTTCTTTCTTTATACTGTTACCATTATAAAGTTTGTTTACGGGATCTTTGATAATTTTCTTTACCAGGGGTCTTGGAAAACCATTTTTAAACAGAGTCTCTTTAGCTATTTTTAAAGTTTGCTTTCTGTAGTTTCCATGGGTTAGTTTTAGAGATCTGTCAACGAGATCTATCCACTAAAATTGAGATATCTTCCTGACCATGTCTGTTTTTGTAGTCCACTTGTATTTTAGGCAGTTATTTTCACGAATTAACTGTATATCCAGGAAAGTTATTTTATTTTGTTCTTCTTTTTCGATAGTGAACTGCAGTCGTGGATGAAATTCATTAAAATTCCTGATAATTAAATCTACGTTGCCTTCTTTAATTGCTGTTATAATATCATCTACATAACGTTTAAAGAATGGTAGTTGAAATGGAAGTGTTGATATACGGTCTTCTTTCAAGATTTCTATTACCAGATTAGAGATCGTAGCTGATATTGAACTTTGCATTACTGTACCGAAATTTGGTGATAAAGTTTATCATTATATTGGAAGTATGTAGTTTCAAGGCATAGCTTAAGTGCATTTAAAAATTTTCCTTTGGGGGATACTTGTGTAGTTCTTGATTTTGCCTCATTTTTCATCAACTGCGTTAATTGCCAAATCGATAGGAATATTCGTAAAGAGAGATTTAACGTCAAGTGAAATCAGTATATATTTGTCAGGTACGGTTTGTTTTTTTATATCTTCAATAAACGTTTATGAGTCCTTGGTGTAGTATTTACTCCTACCCAAAATGTTTGAAATTATTTTTGATAGAAATTTTGACAATTTATATGTAGGTGACTAAAATTTGTTAAAATTTGTCATTTGTTATTAATGTATAGAAGAATTAGTAATTAAATCATTATCGTTGGACGAACAAGGTTGATTAGTATCTAAATTTATTTGTAAATCACGTTGAATTTGATGTTCATTATTACTTTCAATGTTCTTTATTACTGGCTTTTGTTTTAAAGTAAAACCTATTTATAAAAAATATGTAAAATTATAATATGTTAGGAAAAAGTATATTGAATTTAGGAAACATATTTAACTACCTCAAAAAAAATTAATTACTAGTGTAAATAATAATAAATCGATAGAAAAAAATATTTTTACTTTATTATAATTATCATCTTCTTCTTTGAATGATTAAACTGTTTTCGGTCCTGTTTTATTTTTAGTTTTCTGAGGATCAATATTTTTTTTCGACCTAGCGTGGCTACAGGTACACCATAAGCAGCTGCTGCTTTTCTTAAAGATAGTCCTGTGTCTTTTATCGCTTTTAAAGCTTTTTCTATAATTGACGGATCATAGTTAATCCTTATAATAGATTTTTTGTTGTTGACTTATTCAAATTTGAGCACAACACATTTTTATTAGTTAATTTTAATTGATTTATTGCTGTCTTTGATTTTTGTTTGTCCCCATTAACGCAGTTTTGACTTAAATTTTTCTGCCAATATGACTGTCGTCATTTAATTTAAAACGTTTCACAATAAATATAATATATTAAAATACCTATTAAAAACTTATTTACAATATTCAAATAAAAAAATTAAAAAATTAGCTTGCAAATTTTAAATGTTTAAAGTTGTGATTGTAGGTCTAGATTTATATAATGTTATTTAACTTAAAATACTTACTCATAGACAATAATTTGAAACTGTGCTGATATATAATGCTTCATATTATTAAATTTCAATAATTTTACAATAAATATTGTTTGTTGTCAATTGAAAAACTTATTTGTACACTGTCTCATCAAATCGGGACAAGTGAAACGGCTAATGTCCGTAATACATGATACGCTGAATAAACTGTCTCATACACCGGTACGTCCAAGCTTATAAGTGTAGGTATTATGAGACACTGGAATATAAAATACTTATGCCATAAAAAAAGCACAAATTTTCATAGAAATGAAATCTAATGCTGATTAGCTTTCAATTGACATATAATATATATATATATATATAAATAGAAGAAACAATTCAATTAAACACATATGAAAAATTGAATGGTCGTTATCGTTAAACTCTCCTCGGTCGTTGTTTTAAGTGCAGATAACAAACCACGTACTTTTACGATTTTTTTTTTTAACAATACAGATAGAATCATTAGCAAAACTATAGTAAATTGTTTTCAAAATTGATGAAATAATGTATTTATTATATTTTTTAAGAGTTTAATTCTGTATTCTTTTTATAAATTGGTATATTCACGTAATGTATCATAAATGGGGACATCGTCTCATAATAGGGACTTTTACCTTACAAATATTTACAGATACGATTAATAACAATTACTAAACTAATATTAACACTAACACTAATTACACTACAATTTATTTACACTATAATTTATATTTAACACTAGGTCTATATTTATTTAAACACTCGGTATAACGTTATCACTTCACTGTATTTATGTTCACTTGATTTAGGTTAACAGTCGCGCGTTCAAACTGGAATTGATTCGTGACAGGAAATCGCGCTGCATTTATACTTAAATGCAGCCTTCCAGAATATTCCATAACCATCCAGGAATTTCCAGGCGCTTCCACGCAATTTCTAGATCGTACATTCATCTATATTTGAATGACTAATGACGTTATCATATATGACTCATCACACATGACGTCATACATTAGTCATCAAATATAATTAGACGTTCTTTCGTAACAATATGATGCTGACATAGCTACACGAATGGGCGGTAAGATCGATCTACTACCCATTACGAAAGAGAAGTATATATCATTTACGAAACATTTGGATAAATCTACTATCAAATTCAGATTTATAGACTCATACCAATTCATGAATTCACCGTTAGATAAGTTAGCATCATATTTAAAAGATTTTCCGAATTTGAAATCACAATTCCCCAACATTTAAAACGATGTTTATATATGATGTTTATATATAACGATGAAACGATATATTATCTTTTAAATAGCCCCTCTCTCAAAACCAACATTTTTTTTCAGAGCGGATCGGTAACACAGATGCTTATTGTAACCATTGATAATAATAGAAATAAAGCGGTTCAGAGGCATCCGATTATTTTCATACTTGCTAGACCTTGACGGTTTGATACTTAGGATACTTAGAATGCAGAATAAGTTTGATTATGTTGGGTCATGGTATTTTCTCCATGTTATTTTACATAAGGAATGATGCTGAATAGAAATAGTATATTATTGTAATTAACGGTTGTTTGGATTGATGTTGATAAGTTAATAGTCGATAACGTCACGTGGGGCTAATTGATGAGTCGCTCCAAAAAGGAAACAAAAATTACCACGATCGACCCTAACATTTTTCCCATGTTAATTTACATAAGGATTCCGCTAGAACTCTTGTTGCTATACTACTTAACATAATTTTTTAACATACGTGAATGGTATTTGAATTGTAATTAGTGAATATTTCTGATATCGTATAACTTGGAAAAACCAGCAAAATTTGATCAATGTCAATAGGACTCAATAAGCAAATTGTGGGATTTTGAGAATTTTTATTATGTAAAGTGACCTTTATTTCTTTATTTTTAAAATTTGTAAAGTTTAGAATGCGCGAAAAGGACTGACTGATTTTGATTTTCGAGAGAGGTTGAAGTTTTACAGTAAGTTTTATCATTATCAATATTATCAGCTTCTTCAGTCCACTCCGGAACTTTCAGCCTTTTTCTCCGTCAAGAAAGGTTTCAGCATTTAGTAGACCCAACGGTTGCTTATTAAACCGGATTGGCGGGCCGAATTACTGTAAGTACTTAGATAATACTAATTAAATTCTAAATTAAATCAACAATATTAATTAATTAAAAATCAATACATTACCTTTTCTCCACTATCAGAAGGCAAATAAAATGTTAATACTGTAAGAAACGATATTCCCATACAAGGAATTATAATGTTAACAGTATAAAATAAGGTTTTCCTTCTCATAGTAATATTAAAAGTAATATCGAGGTATGGTTCGTCACAGCAAGTGTAAAATTTTTCATTTCTGGAACAAAAATTGGTGTTTTATTAAAGGTTGTTAAAAGAAACCAATTTAATTATTCAATGTAAAAATTAATATAATAATTTAACAAAAACTAAACAGAACGTAAAAATAATAGAATTTTATCCGTAAAGTGAAGAATACGAGTACATTAAAAAAAATAGTTTTAAAAATGAACCATTCAACGCCCTGAAAAGTGGAACAATTTAAAAATTGTTTTTATAGTCCTCAACAGTTAATTTTCAGTAAATATAATAAGAATGAACTGAAAAAATGAATTCCAAGTAAACTACGTGTTAGTATAAAATCGTTTATAAATAAAACTATAAAATAGTAGGCGTTGTATAGATTTAGTTTAAGAAAAAATTAATGCCGGGTTTCACAAAGGCGTTTTATAATTTAATCTAAGATTGCTGCTATGTTGCTAATCTATAATTCTATGTTGTTGCCTTTTATGGCAACAAAAGAATTTCAACATTTCATCTGCACCTGGTGATATTCTTGTTTGAAAATTTTCTAAGAATTGTAAATATGCAATTTTTTTGCAATATTTCTATTAACATAATAAGATCTATTTGGTGTATAGAATCAATAGAAAACGACGAATTTAAGATTTTGTCATTTTTGAGACTTTCATGTAAAATTTGATCCTGTTCCAATTTTAATTTTTGATGGAAACCTTACTCTTTGTTCTGATACTAAAGTAAAGAGCTTTAAAAAAAAGATTAATTTCCGAGTAGTTTTAATTTCATCGTGTATTAATGATTTTTTATTTATTTTTTATTTAAAAACAACAACGGTACGTCTACATTGCTTGTTAATGCAGATACCAAATTAATAACTTTAAAGCAACACTCCAGATAGTGTCGACGGAGGCAAGAGAAAGCTACATCGAAAAATCGATAGAGAAAAAACGAAAGGTATTTTTATAGTTATGTTATTTTACATTTCTAATACATATTTAATATTTTAACGATAAGTATCAAAATTAATTTTGGTCCAGAAACATTGTAAATCGGTGTCTACCACTAACAAGACTGTTACTAAAGAAATCGTTATTACTCAAGAAACCGTTGCATTGTTTGGTGTCAAAAACCTTAAATAGGATTATGAAAAATGTATCTATCTCAAATAACTAAAGCTACCTACAATTTTTTATTTATCAAATTACAATCGAATTTTTATGTTAAAATTTTAATAATTAAATTTTAACAAGTGTGATTTGTATGAAATACGCCTACCTTATCTTACAAATAGCATCAAAGTTTCAAAAGATTAGCCAATCATTTTGGTTTGATTAATAATAATTATAACGCTAATACTGATATTTTTATTAAAAATCTAAAACATGTCCACTGGACCTCTTGCGCCCACTATGTAGTTCCTAAAAAGGCCTATACATAAATCATAAAAAATTAAATTAAAACTTATATTTACTTTCTTGAAACTTAAAAATAAACTCAGTTTTTAAGCACAGCCTTGTGCTTAATGCACCTTTAACAGAAGTTCATGTCCTTGGTTTGGTGCCAAAGAAATTTTGAGTAACTTGTTGTAGTCTGCACTTAAAAGCCCTTCTTAGGGTTCACTTTTGCGAAAATGTTTTCTGGAAGTTTTTCAGCTATTAATTAACCAATTCTTATGAAAATCGGAAAACGTGTACTAGTTATGATAAATTAAATTTAAGGCTTGTTTTATTTTATTCAACTAACGTAATTTAAAAAATGTGTTTACTAACAAAATATTTACGTGGTAATATTTGAAAGGTAGTTCATACCACTTAGAATAAGAATCGCTCATCTACTCATTAAACTCAACATTCCATTATATATTTCAAATTAATATACACTAGAATGTTAAGATGAAATTATAACACAAACTAAATTGAGTTCTGGCAGATTTATTCTAAAGGCACTAAGGTGCAGTTCGACCTGTATTTGTGTACCAAATGTTCAATTTCTATTGTTTACTACGTTGTTTTATTACTATTGCAGCTGCATTAAGCTGTTGCAGATTTTTACAAACGTTTAATGGAAATTTTATGTTTTTAAACATAATAAATGTTCATTCTAAATTTTAATTTCTGTATCACTTACGGTATAACCACTGATAACAACCTAAATTATTTTACATTTACTACTATTTATATCAAAAGTGAAAGACGATATAAACAATTATCTTACGTGTCGACCAGATTTACATTTGGTAATTAATTAAATCAGCTTTAGAGAACAATTCGGCGATCGAATTCATAGACAAATTTCAATTGCCGAATTTTTCTATATTACCTCCCCAGAAATGAAAATCTTATAAATTTCTGGAAACTATAAAACCAAATGAAGTCAAGATTATAAATAAAAATCATATCGAATTCCACCATAACTAATCCCAGAAAACCTTTGTTAATAAAACAAAATAAACCGAACGCGCTTGACTTATTATTTTCCAATGGTGACGATAATTTACGCGTGAAATTATATTTAAAAAAAACCTGAAATGTATTAGAAGCATGTGACATCGTTATGCGTTATTTTTATACTCAACAACAAATTCTATGTAATTCGTAATTTTTATTAATTACTAAACTAAACATAAAAGCTACGAGCGACTTTTCTGTAAAATCTTTTGCATGCTTTCAATGTGAATTATTATTTATTCCCAATTACAAACATCAACATACCGATTACCCAGAATTACGAACTATCAATTGAATAGCAAAGAAAAGGTAGTTTTAAAAAAACTTCATAATACGCGAAAATAAAACGATTTTTCATCATCTTATCGGCAAATTGACTTTTACAAATAAAGTTAAACACAAAATATTAACAGCAGATGAAATTCCAGTTCACACTTACTTATAGGTATACCCATTATGTTCACAAACGGAAAGTAAGAACGCAAATTTCAAAAATTTTACAAGATCGCATCATAAAACCCTTACAATCGCTATGAGATTCTCCCATTTCGATAGTCTGTTACGATTTGGCTTGTTTATTTTATTTTACGGCGCGCATCTCGCAACATATTTACACGCGCGCATCTCAAACTTTTTGAATGGACCGTCTATTTCTTTTTTTTGGTAGAAAGGAAACGTTAGTCCCCGAAGTCAATTGATTCTAGCGTGGACCTTGAAGCTGTCAACACCACATTTTATGTCGTTAGCGTATGTTAGATAACTACAAAGCGGTTTTTATAACCGAATTTTTATCTGGTTCACTATTGTCTTCGAGTGACCATCGTTATGTGAAAACGCAAATAAATTTGTGCAAATACGTTTTATTTTAGAGGGTTGTGTTTCAACCAATTTGTATCTAACGATGCTACTATTGGAATTTCAAATTATGCCTTTCTCGTTTGGACCAGTCTAAACTTCTAATCGTTTAATACCGAATCTGGATCAAATTGCCAGAAGTAAATGCCGCCAAACTTTTTTAAGTGTGTCGACTGCCAACACCTGAAGCTGTTTGTGAGTAAAAATTGTTATATTTTTAATTGATGTTTTCTGGTGAACCTGATGAATCTGATGCAATCTGATGAACCTTCAAGCACGTAATTGGAAGGCCTGCCTTAAGTTAAGTTACACGTCAATTAATGAATGAGGATTATGAAGTTAATGTCAATTATGTAATTATGTAGTAAATATCTAATTTTAAATTTATGCATGAATCTTGTCGAAAAGCCAGATAATTTTAAGAACCAACTGTATATAAATCTCTTATTTACTTTCATTAATATAATCAACCTATACCTGTATATGTGTTTAGTTGTGTTAATTCTCTTTCACAAACATATTTTAATAGGTAAGTGAGAGCTGACACCACTTGGGAAAGTTAACGCAATTAATTCTCGCATACATCAATTTGATTTGTTTGTTTTGTTATTCCTGCGCGGCCCTGTAAATCCCTCTGAGCTAGCAAAAGTCGGGATTCCGGCATACCTCAAAAGTTCGTGCCAAGTACGCATTTGCACTACAGATTATTTGCGATTTCAAGCAGGTTACTAATTAGCTTTATCTTAGTATTGAATTTTTTTCAAAATATCTAAGCTCAGTACTTTTTCGTATGAAGTCTCAAAAAAATTAGACGCTAGTGTTAAACAAAAATTGAGAATCCTAAACGATAATAGTAAAGCTATTAAGAAAACAATCGACGATCGCTACCCCATTCCGATTATAACAAACATTTTAGATAAGCTCGGACGGTGCCAATATTTTACCACATTAGATCTACATAGCTTCGGGTTTTCACCAAATCGAAATATGCTCTAATTCCTTTTGAAAAAACTGTTTTTAATGTTGAAAACTGACATTGTGAGTTTGTAAGACTTTCATTTGGCGTAAATATTGCACCCAGTACTTTTCGGTCTGTGACAAGAACATTCTAAAAAATTTGCTAATAAAATATGTCTAGTTTAAGTGGACGATATAATTCCACACCTTTCCAAAAACACCCAATAGTTTAAAATTATTATTTTGCAAATTAAAAGAAGGGGGATTAAAAATTCCACTCGATAAGTAAAAAGTTTTTGTAAATCAACAGTTTACAACAACGGTTACCAAACCTCCACCATCGATGATCTGATCAAGAAGATTAATAAAAGATATACCGAGATGAGTAACACATCTCCATACGAAAGCTAGAAAAAGAGAAGAAATACATCAGCATACCATATTATGGTAAGATCTCGGAAAAATGAGCATGCTCTTGAGGAGTGACGATACGGTGATATCCTACAAAAATTGACACTCCATACAAGATACACTGTCTTGCAAAACTAAAGATGCCACTGATATAAATATATTGTGATGTAATAAATTATATTTTTAATTATCCCCAATTCTCAAAATTTTAAGCAATCAAAAAACATCACACTCTCTTCAAAATTTTTATCTTTCACTAACTTTCAAATTTAAACAAACCACTATCAAAAACAAAATCAATTTATTATTCTTAAATTCAAAAACTTTCACAAAAAAATCAGCGGAACAAAATTTAAACATCCGCTGCGGTGGCCATCTTTGACCAAAGGCTACGATAAAAACTTCACTTCTACCAACTTTAGTTTTCAAAGTTTCAGTCAAAATATCACACTCTCTTCAAAAATATATTTTCTTACTCACTTTTACTTAATTAAAACAACTATTCAAAAAAACATTAATTTTCAAAATATCATAAATTTTACAAATATCAGCAGAGTAAATTTTAAACCTTCGCTGAGGCCACCGTAGTGGTCAATGGTCGTTCCATAATGGACGTTCAATGGTTGTCCATAAAGAACGTTCAATGGTCGTCCATAATAGACGTTCAATGGTCGTCCATAATGGACGTTCAATGGTCATCTATAATGGACGATCAATCGTCGTCTATAATGGACGTTCAATCATCGTCCATAATGGACGTTCAATCATCGTCCATAATGGACGTCCGTTTTCTGTCCAGATTTGTACCATCTGGACGTCCATTCGACGTTCAATGGTTGTCCATAAGGAACGTTCAATGGTCGTTCATAATGGACGTTCAATGGTCGTCCATAATGGACGTCCGTTTTTTGTCCAGATTTGTGCCATCTGGACGTCCATGGGACGTTCAATGATTGTCCATAAAGAACGTTCAATAGTCGTCCATAATGAACGTTCAATGGTCGTCCATAATGGACGTTCAATGGTCATCCATAATGGACGTTCAATGGTCATCCATAATGAACGTTCAATGGACGTTCATAATGAACGTTGAATGGACGTTCATAATGAACGTTGAATGGACGTTCATAATGGACGTCCGCTTTCTGTCTAGATTTGTGCCATCTCCGACGTCCATGGGACGTTCATTGGATTACCTACTGTCGTCAGGTGTGGTCAGGTTGGACTTTCTATTGGTCCAGTAACAGACGTCCAATGGACGTTCTTTGTACATATGTGTGCTGTCTGGGCAATGAGGGAAAATAAAATTTCTCTGACTAATTAGACATGGACATTATGCGGGACGTAATAGCGTTGAGTTTCTGCACTTCCGTAAGAAAGGAGATAAGATGAACCGCATAGAATCAACAAAAAATTTAAAATACAACATTGCAATTTTTCTTAATAGCAACTAGACCTTATAGGGGGTCCGCTATAATTGAGGTTTGTGTCGATCTCGAAAACTTATGACAATAAAATACCCATGAGATAACCAACATTTTGGCAACCTTACTTATAATATTTATTGTTTAAAATATACTAAAAACGAACAAGAATCTATTTGGGCAATACATCTTCTCTTTTAGGGTGCCGTCCACTATGCAATGTGTATAGGCAATAACTTGGCTGAAGCGAAGATGATTTATTAAGAAATTCAATTAAGCAAGTAGTTTTCAGTCCCCTTTCTCATAATCCACAGGTGAATTTTTGGCTTTAAATTTCAGCAATGTATCCGATGCGATCAGGGTTTAAACCAAAACCGCGGTTTTCTCTAATCAGCCGGTGTGGATTTTATTATACTATATATAATAAACATTTTAATAAATATTTTATGTTACTATGTATTTTATTATACATTCATTATACTATAGGTAACTCATATCTCTTTATCGACAAATAGCAGATAAAAATTTTTTGAAATGGTACTATTAAGTAATTGAAACTCTATGTAGTAACACCGTTTTCATTTTTTTTAAACTACAACATCCATGTAACTGGGTTGTAAATTAATTTCTTTTTATTATAGTTCTTAAATTAATATATTTTTACTTATACTTTACTTTGCGGTTAAAATTCTATCATTTTAAAGCTGTTTAGTTTTTCTTAAAAATTAAATAAATAGATTTCGATGGTCTCAAATCAATACCACGTAAGTCAAATATGACGGTTTTAGAGAAGGCCAGAAAAACTGTTTCATTGCGTTTACAGTAATTAACTTAGAATATGTTAATGGAACATCTTTAAAAAAACTTGTATAAAGGTATTTTCCAAAAATATTTTTAGGTTTATTTTGTATATAACTTACTTGTTATTAAACCTTACAAGATGAGGCTTATGAGTGAAAAACAAAACTATTGTGAAAAACGAGCTATTGGTTTTCTGCCTATATTAGTGCAACAGAATTTTTTAAAAATTACTACCGTCTAATAGATGGTGGAGCTCGCAAAATAGATTTCGTTGATTTAAAAATCCAAAAATGAATATTTTTGACTTACATGGTATTGATTTGAAGCCATCGATTTATGAATAATTTACACTACTATTATACTTTTATAAAATTATAAAAATTTTGAAGCGCTCATTTTTATGGCTTTATGTCTTTGACTTAATTATTTTCTTCGGTTGCCCTTATACCGGGTGACCGGCCAAAAAACCGAACATAGGGAATTAACATCGGATATTGATTTTTTCTAAATTCTTGCTTCCCATTATAGCGGATAAGAATGAAACAGGAATGAAACACTTGATATTTTATTCTTGAATTATTGTTAAAAACTCAATAGTAAATTAAAAAATACAGATTTTAAAAAATTATTAGCAGGCTTGGTCGCTGCGTTATGTCGTATTTTCCGTATTGATATTGTTTTTGTTTATAAGCTCAATATTTAACAAGAAGTTATACTTTGACAAATTATACTTAATTTGGTTAATAATGTACTCTGTCGAAGAAAGCGTTTTCATGATAAAATTGTATTATGCTGGTAAGAGTTTACGCCAAGTCCGTGACTTATTTTCTGTTAAATTCAATAATAGCCATATTCCATCAATGTCGGTCATACATAGTTTAATTAAGAAATTTGAAGAAACTGGTAATACTTCGAAACATTTAAACACAGGTATTAACTAAAATTATTAATTGAAGTTGTCTTACATTGTTTTTTAACAATGCAACAGTGAATTGGAAGAAGCTATATTAGGTTTAATATCTGCAAATCCCAATGCAAGCATTAGATCCATAGCTGCTGAGTGCAACGTAGGTAGAGAATGTAATGTTGTGTAATTATTAATGAGTGTAATGTTTAGCGGCAACTAAAACCTAACGCGGAGCGACCAAGTCTGCTAATAATTTTTTAAAAGCTGTATTTTTTAATTTTACTATTGAGTTTTTAACAATAATTAAAGAATAAAATATCAAGCGTTGAATATCTTTAGATGTAGAATAAAAATCTCTTTAATTTGATACATTTTTCATTCTTATCCGTGATAATAGGAAGCAAGCATTTAGAAAAAATCCCTATGTTCGGTTCCTTGGCCGGTCACCCGGTATACACAGTATAAGCATCCTGTAATTAGACTTGTCTACTGAACTATAGACACATTGTTATAAGATTGCTTATGTAAATGTTATTAAAATCTATCTTTATGTATTATAAGATTAAATTATTATCATGTTAAGTTAAAAATTAAAATTAAAAATAAAGTCATAATACTTTGCTATGCAATTTTTATAGTTTTAAGCCCCACGTCTGGGTGCCATTTTATGCTATGCCCCCAGCATTTTATTTTTATTTATTTTTCTTTTCCAATTAAATATTTTCTTAAATTTTTAATTTGGTTTTCAATAAAATTTTAAAATGGGCACTTTAAAAAATATTTAATACCGGTATCGCAGTCTGGCTTATCATCCAAATTTTGTTGTTCCTTGAACAAATTTTTAACTTATTAATATAAAATTTTTAGTTTACTTATATTTTAATTATTGTTTTCTTCTTTCTTCTTTCTTCTTGCTCTATTATCTTCTTTATCCTGTTACAATTATCATCGATAGCTTCCGTTCAAATTTTATTTCCAGAACCACTAAAAAATCTTTCAAAATTGATAAATCCAATTATAAACATCAAATAAAACACTTTCATAAAAAAACTTCTTATATTTTCAAACTATAAAATTTATTTAATTCGTTTTTCGGACTAATCAATTCACACGTCCAACATGTCGACCATTTTTTGCAAAAGACCTCGATAAAAATTTTACTTCTACCAACTTTAATTTTCAAAGTTTTACTTCCCAAAATTCAAATTCAAATATTTCACAAAATTAAAATCAAAATTAATAACAAATTAACAGGGTAGGTAAAACTTTGATTCGGAACATGACAACTTATAAGGACAAAAACTAATTAATTGAATGATTATAGTTTGTTACACCGTGTTAACATTGTGTTTTGAATTTCGAATTTTCATCAGACAAACATGAAAATATTATGTAAATATTGAATAGTTATGAAATTAATCACAATGTTAACACGGTAAAACAAACTACATATTATCGTTCGATTAAATAATTTTTGTTTTTATACGTAAGATATGACTTTATTTTTAATTTCAATTTTTAATTTAACATGAAAACAATTTAATCATATCATAAATATTATCTTATGCTAATAACATTAATCATACCGAAAAGTTTATATTAAATATTATGTATAATTATATATTACCTTACAGCTGGTACTTCCAAAATGTCCCACTCCACTGACATGTAAAATTCCGATAAATCTACACCAACTTCCACCACATTGCTTCCTATTTTTTCTTCCATGTGACGCAAATCTACCTAAATAACAAGATATAGAAATCATGAAATATATTTAAAATTAATCGTAATATGTAATATAATAGTGTATTTGTTACAACTTACAACTAAATACCAATAATAAACCTTCATACCTACTAATTATTTATTAACAAGTAATTTAATGATGAGGGGTTCAAAAATGAATGCCTATTTACAAAGCTTTGCTTTGCTCCGTTTGTTCAGTTACCTTTATTCAATTCAGCTAAAATTACATTTATGTTTTCACTGTTTTGTAGTAAAACAGATATTATAGTTTACCACCACTCGTATTGCTGGTTGCACAAAGGCAAGTTAAAAATTATTCTATTGTTATAGTTTTATCACAATAAATAGTTCTTTTTGTATCTAGGGCCCAAATTGTTTAGGCACAAATTAAAATTAGAAATTAGTAAATACAAGTTAATTAAAATTTTAATATTATTATAATTTGTAATTTTTATTGAAAAAAGTTTAGAAAAAAATTTAATTTAGTTAAATATTTTTAATTTTTTCTTGTTAATTTTTAAATTTGATATTATTTGAGAGAAAATAATTTATATATTTTGGTTTAAATTATTACATTTGCTTTGGTTATTTAATATAATAATTTTTTATAGTCTACCAACTTCTACCAAGCTATATTCAAAAGTGTACGTTGATCGGTACTTGTGAGAATAACATCTTTGAATAATTTATTTTGACTTACATAGTAATTATTTTTAAAAATCGAAAGTTTCAAAATAAGTTCTCTTTACCTAAATCTTTTTTAACCGTCTTATCAGTTTCTTTACTTTAATTCTTTCGTTCTTATAAAAACAAAAAAAAGTTATGTTAATTTTTTTTCTACTATAGTGATAATTTTTATACGGGTATTGAAATGTAGGTCATGGTTACCAAATAGACAAAGGTGAAAATTTAATTTTGTTACATTCTATTTTATTTTAAAACTACTCTCCAAACTCGTAGTCGAATTTCGGTTTAAATTTTTTTTGTATTTTACTAATTGCAGGTATGACTTTACCCGGTTCAGTTTAGGCAACAAGCATAGCACTTCAATCGCAAAAATTTCGTTATTGTAATACCGTCTAACTTCAAAGCAATTTCATTGGTTTATATTTAGTTATAAATTCCAATATTTAAAAAAAAACAGACTATAGAACATAATTATTTGAATTATTCCAAAAACTAGTAAATCACGAAGTTCTGAAATGTGATATTTGAGTGGGGGATAGTAGCTAAGTTCACAGGCGTGAAATTTTAAATTTTGGAGAATATAAAGTCTGACGTAAACGCCTAAGCCAACTGGACGTGTTTTGAGTAATTCACCTGAACGGTGAAAACTTGTAATGTTTTTGCGTGGTAAAGCGACATTCTGGATAGTCGAGAAGATGTAATCTTACAATCACCTGTATTTACGTTTGGATAGGACCAGTTGCCTCCACAAGTCGATTCCGCAGAAAATTACAAACAGTTTTGATTTGCTTGACTAGTGATTCCGGTCGGTGTACGACAGTATTTTAATTGGGAAGATCCACAGATTAGTGAAGCAGAGAAGACAACAGAACCTAGTACCAACGGTATCACCAGAGAAAAAGACAACAAAAGGTACTGTAAATTTACATACCACATTGTAAAATAACTATTTTTATTAACAAAGTGAATTATTTTGATAAAACGATACACCACATTTTTGTTAAGCACAGGAACACATTTACGCATTCGCTAAGAAACAAATACAAATTATTTCTATAAAAGTTTATAATTAACAGTTTATAATTATTTCAAAATTGGCAAAACTCACCCCCCTGAATGATTTTATGCTTTCGACATTTATGATCTGGTAGAAACCTTTTTAAAAATTAGTAACAAAATTTAAATCAATTGTATCGCTTTTAGCTTTTAACTTTTAGCGCACAACGTGTAGCATAAATCTTCTTGCAGAGGATTGCAAAATTGTAATTGCAGGTGCAATCGTCTATAAAGTATAAAAATTTAAAAATTTGAATAAATAAATCATTAGAATACATTATGCATGTGCTCTCAAATACTCTCTAACCGCTGTGTCCGTCTAAGCCAGTGGTGGAAAATCCTCGACCCGCCGTGTATAATTTTACGGTTTTGCGAGAAAAAATAAATTCACAAAATTGCTAAAAATTTCAATTTAATTTATAGCATTTGTTTTAATGTCAAAACGTATTGTAGCGTTTGACATTTGAGCGACATTGTTTTAAAGCGCATTAGTTTATCGTTAATTACTTTGTTAATTTATATTGTTTTTTTAATATTGTTATTTATCTTTTTTACCAACACATTGTTCTTTATTTTCAGAATTTCTGTAAAAACAGTTGGTTTCCCAAAAAAAATTATTTGACCAAAGTTGTAGCCCGTTAAATTTTCTATCCGGATTGAGCCATCAGTTTTTTTTATAAGACCTTTCGTTTAAGAGATACGGGGTTTGCAAGAAAAGCTAAAAAGTAAAACCTGAATTTTTTAAACATTTTTTTCCTTAATTTAATTTATAACTTGAAATCCGTTGATTCTAGACGATAAGGGGTTATAATCTAATTTGGAGATAAGCGAATGATCTTTAAAAAAGTTTTATTCTATTAAACCTAAAAATAAATAATATCGGAGCTATAAACGTTTTAAATCAGAAATTCAAAAAATTGCTTTAAAGGGAGGTATCCTAAAAGATTTGGACTTGGACAAAAATAATATTTAAAAATTCGTCTTAGAAAAGTGTTCTTTATGATCACCTCAAAGGTTCTCCACGATCATGGGGATACCCTGTATATAAAAAATTAAATAGTTGTTTTATTTTTTATTTTTGTAACGAAACCTTTCTGGGGGTTCCCATGATACTATAGTCGATCTAAGATATGAATAATATAGGTGGCGGGTCGTTTGCAAAGTCGAATTTACAGCGGGAAACTTCAGATAATTTAAATAGTACTTAATATTGTAGTAATATTAAATATTCACCACAAAAAAGTGAAAGTTATAACCAAATAACTACGTCTATTCGATATTACATTTAACTCTGTTCAGATCTATCTTATTTATGATTTTACCCGATTCAGGTTAGGCAACACGCATAGCACTTTTATCGCAAAAATTTTCTTATTGTAATACCGTCTAACTTCAAAGCAATTTTATTGGTTTACATTTCAAGGTCGGCGCTTTAGTACAAATTCCAATATTTTTCTTTAAAAAAACAGACTATAGTGTCTAATTTTGGTGGTCCACAATTTCGAGACATTAGGGAAACACTGATTTAGTAGATTATAATAACCCTTGCCTCAACTACATTATTCACTATTATAATTTTCGATTAAAAAGATATTAAAGTTTATAAATGACTTGAAATTTAAAAATTCTTCTTATAGCTCTTTTTAGGCTTCTATACGAAGTATAATAATAGACTATATATTCTGCTACCGCGTCCGCCCGTCCATCTGCATATTTCAAATACTTATTCGTTAAGTGAATACAGTAGTCTCAATAACCCGGATTCGACAAAAAAAAGTTATTATCTGATAATCGTACATATTTTCGTATAGATACTTATTATCTGTACCATTACAATATGATTTGTTTTATGATATATCTGCTCCAATTATTTAACCACTAAAGTGAATTATTAACGGTTTTAGCAAGTTTACATTATGTTTAAGACGTCAAACGGCCCTTTATTTGGTTTTTAGAGTTGGAGCTCTAAAAATGTTTTCAATTTTTCATCTGCGTCTCTCTAAATTCGCAATTTTCAAGTTGGGTCCGCTTCAGAGATTTTTTAAAATTTTTGAAGTACTCGGTGTTTTTCATCTATCTAGATCTGCCATTTTCCAGTGCAATGTATGTTCAAAAATACTTGTACAAGATGAAAATACGCTTTGGGCGAGGCTAACCTTATGAAAATAACCAATACAGTAGCCGCTTTCAATTTTTTAAGGTTTTTAAGCCTTTTGATTATTTTTAAATAATCCATAAATTCAATCCATTATTTCATTATTTGTAATTTACGCCATAAACTAAATACCATAATTTTATTCGAAATGCATATGCCTACCGAGAAAGAGATGGGTGCCGAAACAGGCATGAAGCGAAGAAGAAGAAGACTTTTTAATTTCGTGGATACACTTCGGTACGTATTTCTGGGAAGTTAATCTACTAACCCAACTTTTATTTTGTAGGTAGTTCAATAATTTTTACGTTGCAATATTCAAATACTTTCCGAATACAATGTTAATTTCTAAAAGTCAATTTCTTTAAAAGTACAACTAAGAATAATTAAATTTATTTCAGCCTATCTTTAATTATTTCTACAATATTAGATTTAAAACGTCTATTTTACTGAATTAACTATTAAGGCATTTTTCTCATATCTGTATCTACCGTGAATTTACACAAAAATAATTCAGACAGGTATTGAATTGCTAACTTTTTGATTAGAAGTTGTACAAATGTTAAGATCAGTATTTGGTTCATTCAAGATATTGTGTGTCTATGAAGGTGTTGCTTTCTTCATTGCACTAGTTCCTTCACTAGAAAAGTATAATATAAATATAATTTAATTATATTAGATTTAATAAATATAATTTGTATAATAGAAATCAATCAGAACAAATTATACCGAATAAAGTAGCCGTCGAAACTAGCACAATAAAGTAATGAAGCAGTTAACCAATGAAGCAGTTAAGGTCATGTGAATTTTAGTATAATGTTCAGCTATTGCGACCGAGCTACTGAACACACCCTGCGTGAACGATTTATCGCTAACACTCTTAGCTTGATTTATCACAAGTTGAATGCTGTTGGTACCAACACCAACGCGTTCGTTTTAAAAATCTTGGCGCTTAGGGCGTAAATTTAAAATAATTTAATATTAATTCAAATTTAGTGTAGCCGTACACTTGGAAGTATTTCAAAAAAATTTCTGAACACAATACCTTTTTCTAGATTTTATTTTAGATTCTAAAAGTTTTCGCTAGTAGAAGTAACAAAATTTATTTATTTTTTATCATTAATTTTCCCAAAAATGGCTAACTTATCAAAATTTACGATCAAAATAACTATCAAAAATCAATAAAGCCAGCGATTAATTTCTTGAAAATTTTTGTATTGTGGTGTTTCAAAATGATTGCGACTCACCCTATGCATTTTGGTGAAATTTTAGCTTTAATAATTAAGTTGTAAGATTGTAAGATTTGCTAGGTGGGGATCAAGGACACGAAATTCGTGGCTTCTCGTGCCAACTATGACCGACAGCGGGTGCGAAATTTTTGTATGCCCGCTGAGTTTTGATATTATTTTGAGAATTTGTAAGTAATATTTTAATTTGATTGATTTAAATAAAGTGATTTTATGCGAATGCATTATTGCGCCTTTTTGGATTAATTTTTGATATTTTTGATAATTTGGATACATTTTATAAGTGACTACCGAACGGTAGTGAGTAGATTGTTTTGATTGATTGATAAAGAAAAACAGTATTTCGAAGTTATAAATTAATTTGGATTTGGACTGTAAAATTTAAAAATTAAAAGTTATATTTGTACGAGCGTGTGGCCACATGATAGATAAGCCGACGTTTTGGATAGGCATAAGGTCGAAAGTACGAGCCCATTTAAAGTTTAACAGTAAATTGAATTTGAAATTATTCACGATTTATTAATTTGAAGATTTGGAGTATTTAATATTTGTTTTGCATTGGAAAGATTTCTTTTTATTTTAAATTTTGAAAACGCAAGAACCCTCGACCCTTGAAAATTAACAATTGCTCCCGCAATCCTGAGTTACCCTGAGCAGATATAAGTGTGTGGAAATTTTCTACGAAAATACCATTACAGTATATTATTCAGCACTGTTTTAGGGACATTTAAGCCAATTTTTAAATTTGCAATGTAGTTTGCCAAATTTCACTGAGCTATTAGTATTTTAATAAAATTAAAATATAAAAAACTTGTTTCTGTTGTATCTGTTAGACTTTAGTAGCAGTTAAAAAAAGTTTTCTCACGATTTTCTACAATTGTATACAGTTTCAAAATTTAAAGCAGAAAATATATTTTACAGCTAATATCACAATGCTTCTATCGTTCATTTTTTAAGAACTTACTTGCAAAATTTTGTTCTTATAATTTTAATAAAATTTTTCAGCCGAACATTAAAAGCAAGCAAAACTCTACAACAATTACCTACACAAGAAAACGCTCTAACATTAACCTCCCTCATGGAAAAGGTATAAAATTTTTGGTGCGTCAAAAATTAATACACCATATTATTATCTACAGTAAAAATTTAAAACACCAATAAAATTGAGCATACATTGCGCATACATACAATATATAGGGTGCCCCACTTCTGACATATTTCGCCATCGCGTTAGAAATAAGAAACGTTGAAATATTTAATAAAAACTATTTAGTAAAAATAATATTTATATAGATTGGAAATTTCTATAACTTTAAAATATTTTAAGTTTATACATATACACTGTTTGAAAAAATCATGCTTATTGATCATTTCTTATTTATAATTGAACGTACTACAAGTTGTACATTTGAGGATTCTTCTAAAAAAAGGTTAATTAATAATTATTATTAATTATAATAGTCTGGATATTAATAACTAATTTACTAAATTTGGAAATTATGGACAAAAACAGCTTACAATAATTAGTCTATAAAGTTTGTATACGATATTCTTACCTAGTTTTGTCCCGAAAGGTTGATATATTCAAAATTTTGTGTACACGAGAATTCTTAATATAAAGAAAACCTAAGGATTTATTCTTAATCGATTAAATCATTGGTTTATCCTGAACGTAACAATTATATCATATTGACTAAAAATACAAAAAAAAATATTCGATAAGATTGAACATTAATGTTTCATCAATATTTCAATGTACTTCTGTGGACATAGTTAAACTATGTTTGTCCGTTTAGCTATTATTTGTCAACTTATTTTTTAAGAAAAACTTAAAATTAAAATAAAAATTATTGTCGTTTTTATTGTTTTTAAATATTATTTTTCTATGTAAGTATGTATTCTTTACTTAACAGTTAAAATTCATTATTGTAATATTTCATTGAAAGTACTTTTAATCCAAATAAAAAACATTAATTTTTCTTCAATCAAAAATACATCATTAATAATGCAAAATATTTCAAAATTTAAATTATTACTTCAAACATTATGTTTAAATAATCTAGTAATCCAATAGTCTTGATTCTAGCATTCTAGCACTCTAGCCTAGGAAGTCTAGCATTAAAAGCTGTCCTTATAGCATTGTTTGTATTTTTCAAAGGTTTTACTCTCAGAAAAAAATCCAACTAAAAAGAAAAAAAGCTTTTCGTCAAAGTCATTACCAACATAAAAAATAATATAAATAAATCTATAATAATAATAATATCCTTAATCTGTGTATCTGTCCCGTAATGCACCTCTGATTGGTCGGGTTTTTTTACCTGACTTTAAGGTCGAACAATTATAGCTTACAGGTATACTACCGATATTCCCCCTGTAAGGCCGTAGGCCGAACAACTACATCCGACAAAGTCTATATGGCTAAAGGCGGCCAGTAGACCATAGTGTAGTTGTGATTTCCCTGAGTGAGACCAAAGGCCGAACAACTATAATGTGACACAGTCTAGATGGCTAAAGGCGGCCGAAGGACAGCGATATAATAATTAATATAATAAATAAAAAATAATTAATAAAAAATTATCAACGTAAACATTTAAAATTTCATATTCGCTATGTGAGTCGGAAAAGAAGGGATACGAATACGGGTCGTAGCGCCCATGGTGACAGCTTTTTGAACGAAATCTGGAAACGACGAGACAGCTGTCACAAAACGTCAAACTTGAACGGTTATATTTTTATGGTTATATTTAGAGACCGGATTATATGCAACCTAAAATTGTCAAAATATGCATGCAAATAATATGCTACATCAAATTTAAATAAATACTATAAAATAGCGTTATTTTTTCAGTAGTAAGTTTGTACCTTCTTCCATCAATTAATATATTTTTATAATTTGAAAATAATTTTTTTACATCCACTGAGATTACTAGGTAGTATTTCAATATCGGTACTTTTGTAAGTATCAGCTCTGGAAAAGTTGAACCCGATCGTAGAGATCAAATATTTTTCTGACAAAATCGACAGTATAAAATATTTCTGTCGTAGTTAAATGATTGTATTAAAATATTTACGAATTCACGACGAAACACTTTTTTCTCTGGGGGCATTTTTTACTATATTGTTTACTATTTTTATATATATATATATATTTAATTATATAGTATAATATACCATTATAGCAGTTTTAGGGTAGGTAATGATTCCGCATTGCAAATCCAAAATTTATTTTGTTGACACCGCCAAATTTAAACTCCAAATTTTCAGAGCAGAACCCATCTTTTGATAAAGAAACGTTCTTCTTTATTTTAGAAATTCTATAAAATATGCCCAATTATGCACGAAAAGCTGAAGTACGTAAGAATGTGCTTCTTTTTGTTGTTTAAACTTAAATTTGTGTAAACGATCAATATGTATTTGTAGTTTATTAAAAACTTAAAATGTTTAAAAATAAATTTTTTTTTATGTTTTATTGCTATGGTCTTAAATTTTCCGACGGTAGTGTACATTAAATATTTCCAGATTTAGTTTACTTCATCGAACCAATAGGTGACGCTACAGATGATTATAACGATTGATATAAAATCGAGTATCATGTTTATATCGCAAAATTCGTATATTATTGTTTTAAATATATTAATTCTTAACTTGTGATAATTATATCAAGTAAATTTAAAAGTAAACAAGTAAACAAGGTGACACAACTCACCGAAAGCTTATAAAATAAAATTTTTATATTTTACGTTTAATTAACTTGTTTACTTTTAAATTTACTTGATATTATTGTTTTATGCAATGAAAATATTTCCAGATTTAGTTCATTTAGATGGCGCTACAAGACATTCTCATAGCGAATAGTATATAAATAAGAAACATTTTAATCAAGATTTAAATAATTAAAAATTCATAAAATGTAAAAGCTAAATATGGTAAAACCAAGAGCGGAATTGATTCATATTGACCACGAGTCATAGGTTTGCAAGTTTTTCTAGAAAAAAAGTTGCTTTCACCAGGATTCGATCCCTCGGCTAAAATGTGTAGGCGGAGCCCTTTGCTCAACGCCACAATGGATATCGTAAAAAGTAATAGCGATACGCTATATAAGCTATTCTTTGCGTATTGCGAATTAAGAACGCGTCAAAATTGTTAAACCGACAAATAAATTAAAAAAATGTAATTTAATAATTTTAAAAATTTTCAGCCGAAAATAAAACGCCCAAAATTTATAATGAATTGAATATTGTGAAAGCGTTTAAGAAGTTTAGGTATTTCTTAACCAATTTGGAGGTGGAAAAACTGAAGAAATTCTAATAAAGGAATTTGAAAATGCTTCGAGCACCGAAATTGCTTTCTTGACATTCTATTTTTAAGGTGTGCTAGCCATACATTAAGTCTATTGGCCACTACAGACTTCAATAATGCCTTAAAAGAAAGACAATCAACATTAAACATGCATAGTCAAACTGAGAAAAATGCATGGCACTATAGAATTCGTCTTGAAGACCTAAATCTTCAGAGGTAATTATGGAATAATGCATTGCACTCTTACATACCATTGCCAAACACGTTGGAATTCATTATACGATTCCATTTTGCAACTGGTGCAACTCAAAAATAAAGTGACGGAAGTGGTCACAAAATTAAACTTTGATGTTTTTCAAAACATAATTGGAGATTTTTGAAAGAATTTTCTATCGTATTGCAATCAATTGCAACAGCGTTAGATTTATTGCAAGAAAAGAACAATTGTTATTCTGGGCAACCGAATTAAAAAAAAATTATTACCGAATTTAGTTTCTTTACGTAACCATTTTCTATGTGTAACATCTTTCCACTCGCTTATGGGAGTAATTTCGTGATTTGATTTGACTAATGAGCGCCAAAATTATTTTATCGGAATACATAGACATCATTTGCATTATAAAATGTCATTAAAAAACTTTGTCCGACGTGAGGTTCGAACTCGCGATCACGAAATGATGTAATTATGTTGGAAGTACATAACGCACTACGATGTGAGGGTTCATTTAATAATATTGTTTTTTCGCATTTTGACTTATAATGTGCTGTTTTATTAAATTCAAAATCATTTAATAAAGTGGCACTTTAGCACATAGATATGTCACTTTACTACATAGTAATGTCACTGTCAATAAAAAACTATTGGATAGAAGATTGTTTATTTAAATATTGGAATCATTGTTATACATTTATGTATATTAAAAGTACAAAATTATTATTCAAACTAGAAAACTTAACAATCTCACTTTTATAATTAATATTATGTAACTTACACAAAATTCGTATCAAAAAATAAAAATTAACTGTTGTTATGTAAATAAATAAAGCCGTGTCTGGTTACTAGATTACGAAAATTTTACACAAATATCTATTTAAAAACTTTTTGAATTAGCAATAACTTAAGAACGGCGCTAGATATCGAAAAACTGAGTAAAAAATTGACCCCCCTCGCCTCGTACTCACCCCCCGTAAATTATTGGTAGGAAGGCATACGAAAAAATTTAGACCGATCGCGCGCAAAAAAAATTTACTCATAAACGCCTAATTTATATTTTAGATTAAATTTTCACAAAATACGAAAAAATTGTATAAACAAACCTCGTAAGAAAAGTAGTTTTACTAAACTTGTTGTTTAATATACTATTAATTCGTATTACTTGGATTATATGCGTCTAATATTATTAAATTGTTTAATCAAAAGATTTCAAAATTTTTTGATGTGTAGCATCTCTCCGTTCGCTTATGGAGGTAATTTCGTGATATGGAACGGAAATGTGCAACAGGAAGCCAGAAAAGCGCGCGCTATTTGATTTGTCTAATGAGTGCCAAAATTATTTTATTGGAATACATAGATATCATTTGTATTATAAAATACTATTAAAAAAACTTTGTCCGACTCGCGATCAGCAAAGGATGTAATTATGTTGCAAGCACATATCGCAATACGCTGTGAGGGTTCATCTAATAATATTGTTTTAATTCGTATTATCTGTTACAGATTGGGGTTACGGTTACTAGTAACGTAATGCCGTTCCACCTATTTCGCGATTTTAAATGAGTTATAATTATTAATTATTTCAAATAATAATGTTACTTACTACTAACGTAATATGTCAGATGTTACACATCATATACGAGTACTGTAAGGTTAGTTTTTTTTTTGATTTAGAAAAGAGCAAGAATTTCTTTTCATTTTGCTTTTCATATTGCCGCCACTGTAGGTATCTATAATTTGATCATATCAGATGAAAGTATAAAAGTATTGCTCTAAAATAAAATAATAAGAACCAATCTAACCTACAGAACGTATAAAAGTACATAATTTTAAATAATATTGTTTTTAGAAAGTGAAGAAGCTATTTTGGCTTCTTGCTTCCATCCACAGTTTAAAATGAATCGGCTGCCCGATATAGCATCAGAATGCGATAGCAGAAAAATACATTAAATGTATGTAAAAGCTATTAAATTATTTTTTGTAACTTTAGATTCAAATGAAAAGAATTACGATGCTCCTGTTGTAAATAAATTTTACATTTTCAATCAGAATCAACCGAAGTATTTGAAAAAAAAACAGAAAGACTAATGCCCATTGCAGAATGTGAAATTATAAATTTTTTCTATGATCCAGGAGCAACTCTACAAACGTTGAATAATTTTCCGCTGGTGATAAAAGCATTTATTCGATACAATACTTGCATATTATGTTATGTAAAATAATGTATTTGAATAATATAAATATTTTAATTATATATTTTAATAATGTATTTTAAATACAAAAAAAAATATTTTGGTAAATATATTGTATTTATATTTTAAAAACTCAACTTTTGAGTATTTTCTATTTGTATTTCAAATACAAAGAAAAAATGTATTTTGCCCAGCCCTAGATGTATCAAGTTTCTTTCGTAAACACCACCGATTACTTTTAATTTAAGAGATATTTTAATTTTATTCTTTTTTGTTATATTTTTTAATCAAATTCATTTAATTTAGAACTTAAGATGCTTATTAATCGCCCGTGTGATTAAGAAGTTATTTTAAGCTCTAGTTAAATAATATATTATTATCTAGTCCTAATAATTCGGTTAAATTAAACAAATTAAAACTTAACCTAAAATATGACCTAAAATATGAAATTTAAAAATTGCTTGCTGATGATCAAAAAATACATTTGTCGTATTAAACTTATAACCGAGATATCGTATTATATTATTTTTCATCATAAAATTCTAAACGTATACATTTACATTATATATAGATACGTACGTATTTACGTACATTTACGTATACATTCTATGCATGGTATGTACGTATGCACGTACACGTAAGAATTCCATAATAAATAAACGCTTAATCGAGTTTTGAATAATACTGTGAATAATACACAGTTAAGATTTCATCATCGCTTTTTTTAATATTTATATTTCTTACTTTTTATGTTCATTATGAACAAACATTAATAAGTGTCTGTATAAACCGACATTGCAGATATAATGAGTAGAAGCATGTGCATTTTAACTAACTAGGGAGAGTGACATGCCTTAATTTATTATGGCAAATAGATCGTCACTAACTTAATGCTATCTACGTACAGTAACTCACAAAAGTATTCGGACGCTCCTATGTTATCAATGTAAATTATAATTTTTTAAAAGCTCTTTCTGGCATATCAAAATTGCTTTTGAAAAAATATTTTTCAGACATTTTTTGTAGATAATTTCATTTTTGTTTCCATACATTTTATTATTCGTCGCCTCGTTTTCGACCGAAAGTGACTTAAAGCAGTCTCGGTAAAAATCCCATGGGAATCCCCTGAGAAAACCATAAGAATTACATTGTGCATTTTTAATTTTATTAAAAAGTTTTACCGAGTCTGCTTTAAGTCACTCTCAGTCAAAAACGAGGCCACAAAATAAAAAAATATATATGAACTAAAATGAAGACAATAAAATTTGCGACAAAAAATGTCTAACAAGTACCTATTGCTGTAAAAACGATTTTTGTATGATAAAAACAGTGTTCAAAAAGAACAATTTACATTGCTAACATAGGAACGTCCGAATACTTTTGTGAGTGAGAGTAAACGCAGGCAGGCGCGGATAAACGTAATTTTATGGTAAATTGAAACAAATACAGTGAACGCTGGTTAATGTGATTATAGTCATATTCGTTCGGCCCGTTCTTTGCGCAAGTGATAATACTACCCGATTGATAACATTAACCGTGATTCCAATAAGCGACGTCCACTGTATGTATAACTAAACTTGTATACCGTATAGCACAAGCGATTTACGCGATGAGTGATGACATACACACTCACAAAACGCGGTAATTAGAAATATATGTATATATTTAAACATCAGTGTTAAAAGTGGTTATTTTTAACATGCTGGTCAATAATATTCTATTTTTAATTATTTAATTTTCCTAGTCTTAAGTTTTAAAAAGGTAAGGATGATGCACACCTTTATTGGTGTTGGTGATTTAAAACAATTTTGTTTTTCATTAAATAATTTGAATAAAAGTGACATCCGCCGCCATGTCGCTAAATTTAAATTAATATGAAAAATAGGAAAATTAATGAACAAATAATTGATCACTTTTATGTAAAACTTCAAATATAACAGTATAATGTTAAGAATTTTTATAAGTTGTAAAGTTACAGTTGTACTTATAACAAAAAAATGAATTTCGAGTTTCGACAATTACTCCAAATTGGTAATGCTTCACAGTACAAATACAATAAATTAAATTTTATTTCAATTTTACAAAAAAAATATTTATTTTTTATATAGCTAATTTGGTTTAAGTTCAGTTTAGTACAGCCGTTTCGGCGTCGCTGTTTTGGGACAATCGTTTCATCACATAACATATCAGTAGTTACAGAGTAAATACAGAGAAAATACAAATACAAACATAGAGAAATAACATGGAATATTGATTTTTCTAAATTCCTGCCTGTTAAAAACTCAATAGTAAAATTAAGAAATACAATGAAAATAGTGTGATAATTGTTGACCTTCCATAAATATATTGCTATGTTCTCTTCGTTAAAATTTTAATAATTATTGCGCAATATAAAATATTTTATTTTTATAATCATAAGTGCGACTAACCTTCGTTTTTATTCTAATCGGCTACTTTCACTTCATCAAAACAACTTTTTTTTCTCAAATTTTCCTTTATTATTTTTAATATTTCAATTCTTATTTTTATCGATCACAAATTTTTGTCCACTGTCATTGCTATCCCCCCAAAAACCAAAAATTTCCCTGCTCGCAGAGCCGGGCTGCACCAGTGGTGGCGCGCAAAAATCTACAAATTTTATTATACCCTATAAAAATCACAGCATCTTCCCCCCGTAATATCTGAAATGACAGCCTCCTACAGTTCTTTGGCCAAATTCCAGATATTAAAACATACTATTATCTTGATTTTTCAATAATACACACTTCTTTAAGTTTTAAAATACAATTTAAACCATTAAGAAATCCCGAAACATAAAATCTTATCACTCAAAAAAATCATTAACAATCCAAATAATCAAACTTAAAACACATAATATTACAAATTTTAAAACAATTTATTATTTCTGAAATTAAAATTTTTTTTATGTTCTTCATCGGTCATCTCTCAATCTTCCAGTGATTGGATTATTCAACTCATAAGTGCTTTCACCCAATATTTTCGTAATCACATATGGACCCTCATAAGGTAACTGAAGTTTCGTACATTGGTTTGCTGTTCTTTTTCCTAATCTTAAGCTTCTTATAATCACCTTGTCCCCAATATTAAATATCTTTCTTTTTTTTATTTTAGCATTTTTTTTTCTTAAATAGTTATCTCGATTTTTGTTTAATTTCTTTCTTACATTCCGTAATGTCTCTTCGAAATTGATATCTTCTTCTGGTATTATCCATGGTCTTTGAGGTAGATTTCCATACATCAATAATATTTGTGACTCTTCTGTAATCGTATTAGGTGTTTCATTTATAAATTTTTCTACGAAATCCAACTTTATATCTTCCCAATCTTCATCTATCTTTATTTCATTTATAATTATCACCTCTTCCTCATCCAATTCTTCCTTAAATATTTCTTTTTTCTTCCAATCTATTTCTTCCTTTTTGATCGTGATTAATCTTCTTGGTAAATCAATTTTTATTTCAAATTTGCTAAGCAAGTCCATTCCCAATATACAATTCATCTTCAAGCCCGCGATTATCATTATTTCTTCGTGTAGTTCCTTAGTTCCAATTTTTATATTTGCTAATAAATTCTTATTTACCATTGAAAATTTTTTATTATTCGCAGCCACCAAGTTCATAGGTTTCACCTTTATAATTTTATTCGGATTATTTTCTATAATTTGTTCGTTTATCAATGATATTTTGGAATTTATTTCGAAATCTACTTTAGATTTTGTTTCAAGAATTGATTTATTTAATAGATTTTTTTTTATTGAAGCATTATTTTCAATGTTTTCTTGTAATGATTTTTGTAATTTTTTATTTAAGTTGTCCCATTCTTCCTCTTGGTTCTTACTACTATTTAAATTAAAATTTGTTATGTCAAGTTTGGATACATTAAAGGTTTCTTTTATTTGTTTCATGTCTTCTTTTCTCTCATCTTCATATTTGGACAGTTTTTTATTAATGGCCTCCTTTCTAAAAGTCATGTCAAATCTGATATCTTTTAATTTTTCTTGAACATTGTGCCCATATTTAACAATGTTGTTATCATTGTTTTCAACTTTTTGTTTCACATCTTTTAGTTCATTAGACATTTTCTGTATCAATCCGTACAGCTCCTGTAGCACTCCTTCGTCACTCATTTTGTAAATTACTAATTTTCTAGAAATCTCAGGAATTAGTAGGTTCAATTTTAAATTTCGTTTTATTAAACGTTTTCTAACAAGTCCGACGTTCGGGCGCCAATTTAGATGCTATGTTCTCTTTGTTAAAATTTTAATAATTATTGCGCAATATAAAATATTTTATTTTTATAATCATAAGTGCGACTAACCTTCGTTTTTATTCCAATCAGCTACTTTCACTTCATCAAAACAACTTTTTTTCCTCAAATTTTCTTTATTATTTTTAATATTTCAATTCTTATTTTTATCGATCACAAATTTTCCTCCACTCATTGATATCCCCTCAAAACCAAAAATTTCCCTGCTCGCAGAGCCGGGCTGCACCAGTGGTGGCGCGCAAAAATCTACAAATTTTATTATACCCTATAAAAATCACAGCAATATATTAAGAAAAATTGTTGAGAAATGCGGTCAAATAAAACAATTCGATTGTCCGACGTTTCGGGATCTTTAGTGTCCCATTTTCAAGGCTATAATATACAAAAACAAAATAAAATTAAAATACAGATCACGTTAAAACTAAAGAGAAGAATTATACAAAAACAAAAATATAAAAGAAAAACTAAGGATAATTAACAATGACAAAATAAAATGAGGAAATAAAGAAGAAAATAATAAATATATAAAAAATTGAAAAAATTGAAAAGATTTTAAAAAATTTTTAAAAAATGAAAATTTTTAAAAAGAATGTAAAAGAAAATATTGAAAAATTTCTATTAAAAAACAGGGTACTAACCTAAGAAGAAAAAAATGGAGGTTAGAAAGCCACCATTTTCCAGCGTGGTACCGTCCTTTGGCAAACCTCAGCAATAACACGTGGCGATTTCTTATTAAATATAGTACTTTAATATAATATAAGTATAATATAATATAAGTATAATATATAATATAATTAATATAAGTACTTAAATATATACATAATATATATTTAATATATACTTAAATATATTATATAAAATATAATATATAACCTAAATGTTTTGTATAAATATTAAAATATTTGAAACCTATAGCGGGGGGGGGGGGGGGATAAACTTTTATGTCAGTTGAAATGAGTTCCAAACAGTGCTAATGTCGTATTGTCGTAAAAGTTCTAAACAAATACGTGGCACTCGGGTAAAGATCTGTAAAGTCGGTTTACGGACGATAATTTTACGTGATAACGTCATAAAAAAAAATGAATTGAATTGAATTATGTTTTCTTATGACGTAAAATCACTTAAAATTATCGTCCGTAAACCGAGTGTTAATTTAAAAATTGAATTGAATTATGTTTATGTAACAGATAATACGAATTAAAACTTTATTATTACATTAACCCTCAATAGGTTAGTGCGTTATGTGCATAAAACATAATTGCAACATTTGGTGATCGCGAGATCGAACCTCATGCCGGACAAGTTTTTTTTAATGGCATTTTATAATTCAAATGATGTCTATGTATGATGCAAAGCCGATCGTGCCTCTCTTTCGCTTGTTCCGCGCTTTCGCTTGCGGAACGTGACAATTATTTCGTGCGTGCAGCCGGTATATCAATTTATAAGACGTTATCACGTCAAAAAAAAGATCTACGTAAAAATATACTGAGCCGAACTGTAAACGCGTGGTTCTCTTTTTTATTTCTTTGTTTTGCCAATCGTTTCGATTATGCTAAATTTTCAATTTTTAATCTCCAATAGCTTTAAGCTTATGATTGCTATAAAAATACTTTGGTTATATAATGTATGTAGGTATAATTTTTGTATTAACAAATAACCGCTCCTAGTTTTACCTATAAGAATACTTGCACTTGTTTATTAATATTCTTTTCATATATTACCTGCATTGATTTTTAATTTTTAAGGGCAGGCCGGCCCTGCACGATGTTGACGTGCGGAGTATGCAAGCGTAATGCGACAAGATATGAAGATTGCATCCAGTGCAAGATGAAATGTAGGACTACCTACCACATACAGTGCATCGGAATAACACTGGAAAAATGGTGCGAAATGAATAGTAGCGAAACGAAAGAGCAGTGGAGCTGTGGAAGATGTGACAGCAACATAACCTCAACCTCGCAGCAAGTTACAACAAATAATAGTAAAATTAACGAAGTGGAGCATCAAAATAGTTTACCAGAAACTTTAACTGAACTAGGAGCCATGTCAAATCTTAACCTAGGTATTCTTTCAGATATGGAGTCACTTGACAACGACCTGAAATCAAGCGATTCAGGTGCACATAACCCAAGCTCTGCGAACGATTGGAGCACAGTTAGTTACACAAAACGAGGTAGAGAAAACAGTCCAAGTGAAAATAGGAGAATCGTACGACAGAGAACCTTAAACGAATTCATACCGAGAACAGTAGTAAAAAATCGATACTCAGTATTAGCACATGTCAACGAGGAACAAAATAGAGAAACTCCCGCCAAACCCAAGGATCCAAAACCCTCTCCCATAATCATTCCAGATGTTGCTAACATGGGCTTGTTGATTCAAGATCTCGATGTCGTAGTAGAAAACCAATACACAGTGAAACTTATTGGTAATCGACAAGTAAAAATTCAGCCAAATAATGTTGAAAATTATCACAAAATACTTGGAATGTTAAACACAAAAGAAACACCATGTCATACGTTTCAATTAAAACAGGAACGCCCATTCAGGATGGTATTAAGAAATATGCACCCATCCTGCGACGTCGATGACATCAAAAAAGAAATTGAGAAATTGGAACACAAAGTCGTCAGAATTGCTAATATTCTGAAGGACAAAAGACCAACACCATTGTTTCACGTAGAACTGGAACCAAGAGATAACAACAAAGACATCTACAACATAAAAGTCTTACAACGGCACATAGTATCGTTTGAACCACCATACCAGAGACGAGAGATACCCCAATGCTCTCGCTGCCAAAACTACGGCCACACAAAAAAATACTGTTCACGTCAACCACGCTGTGTCAGGTGTGGCAGATTCCATCTTACCAGCCAATGTACTAAGACCAAGGAAACTCCGGCTACATGCGCTCTCTGTGAAGGTTCACACCCCGCTAACTACAAAGGGTGTAAAATCTACAAAGAAATTCGGAACAAAAAATACCCACCGCTACGTCCAAAGCATCAACCTCAGGTAAATCAAACTCAAACGGGAAACAACTTAATTGAAAATAATATTACCGTACCAATACATCATGAGCCCCTCCGCACCCCATACTCTCGACCCTCCTTCAGCTCGGCAATACGAGGTGAAAACGGGCAAAATCAATTTACTGGCACTACACAACAAAATGCTCCTGTCGCAAATCAAAATTCAAACAACAAACTCGAAGAAATGCTGTTGAAGCTCATGGAACGAATGGATGCAATGCTCAACATTTTAACCCTCATAGTCAACAAAACAAATAATGTCTAAAAACTTAAAAATAGCTGTCTGGAACGCCAACGGCTTGTCACAGCATAGCCAAGAAATTAAAGTATTCATACAAACACACAATCTCGACGTTGTATTAATTTCAGAAACTCGCTTCACCAATAAGAGCTACATAAAAATACCAAACTTTACAGTCCATCAAACAAACCACCCCGATGGTACAGCACATGGAGGAACAGCAATTATAATCAAGAACTCCATACACCACAATGCACTGGAAAATTACCAAAATGACTATCTACAAGCGACATCAGTAAAAGTTAAAGACCAGAGAAGTTCAATAGTCATCTCAGCAATTTACTGCCCACCAAACAAAAGAGGGCAAGAAATCATTAAACAAGATCACTTCTCACAACTATTCAACTCACTCGGCATTCGATTCTTAGCAGCGGGAGATTTCAACGCGAAACACACCCAATGGGGGTCTAGATTAATTACCTCAAGAGGACGTGAACTGTATAAGGCAATAGAACTCAACAACCTGCAACACTTATCAACAGGCCAACCAACCTACTGGCCAACTGATCGACAAAAAATTCCAGACCTCCTTGACTTCTGTGTGATCAAAGGTATATCGAAAAACTACATCGAAATTAAATCCAGTTTTGATCTTTCATCCGATCACTCACCGCTATTGGTAACTCTTAGATCCCAAGTGACTTTAAAAGAAAAAACTCCTTCATTACACTCAAAAATGACCGATTGGATACTATTCAGGACAATACTCGAGGAAAAAATATCGCTGAACATAAAATTAAAAACTACAGACGAAATTGATGACGCCGTTGATTATCTAACAAGATCGATTCAAGGAGCGGCATGGGCTGCCACCCCAAATAACTCAAGAAAAGAAATAGCTATCGATAACTACCCAGCCGAAATAAAAACAGCTATAATCGAAAAACGTAAACTAAGGAGGAATTGGCAAAATACCCGAAATGCGACAAACAAAACCGAACTCAACAAAGCATCAAAAGATCTCACAAATATGTTGAATTGCTACAAAAACCAAACTTTTAGCAACTACCTCGAGAAACTCTCTCCAACGGAAGCCACCGATTATTCGCTATGGAAGGCCACTCGGCGAATAAAACGACCTCAACAACCAATCCCACCCATCCGTAAAACAGACTCCACATGGGCTAGAAATAGTGAAGAAAAGGCAGTAGTATTTGCGGAACATCTTGCCAACGTCTTTCAACCGTATCCGAGTGAAATAAGCACAGAAGACGAGGAACAAATACTGAATTTTCTCAATATAATTGCTCAAGCGACCACTCCAATCAAACCAATCACGGCCAATGAAGTCGCACTTGCCATTCAACAAACAGCAAAATCTAAAAAAGCGCCAGGACACGACCTTATCACCGGAACAGTACTTGCTCAACTACCACTAAAAGCAGTAAAACTGATTACTTACATTTATAATGCAATGCTGCGCCTGCAATATTTTCCCCTTCTATGGAAGGTAGCTCAGATAGTACTTATCGCTAAACCTGGTAAACCGTCAGAGGATGCTGCATCTTATAGGCCTATAAGCTTACTGCCCATTCTCTCTAAGCTATTTGAAAAACTGCTGCTTAAACGACTCACACCGGTACTAATAGAAAAACACCTTATTCCGGATCATCAGTTTGGTTTCCGAAACCAACACGCCACAACTGAACAAATCCATAGAGTAGCTAATCACATTAGAAAAAACTTAGAGGAAAAAAAGTACTGCTCGGCCGCCTTTATCGACGTGACGCAGGCATTTGACAAGGTTTGGCATGATGGTCTCCTGTACAAAATAAAACAACATCTGCCTACTGCTTACTATCTTCTAATAAAATCCTATCTAACCGAAAGAATGTTCCAGGTGAAGGTCGAAAATGAATATTCAGCACTGGTTCCTATTAACTCAGGAGTTCCGCAGGGTAGCGTTCTGGGGCCAATTCTATATCTCCTATTTACTGCAGACTTCCCAGTCTCCACTAATGTTATGGTGGCTACCTTTGCTGACGACACAGCTGTCATGGCATCACACGCAAGCCCATCCATCGCCTCAAATATGCTACAGGCAAACTTGAACAGTGTCCAAAAATGGATGAAAATGTGGCGAATCAAGGCGAATGAAAAAAATCTGTGCACGTTACATTTACAATGCGCAAAGAAACATGTCCGAGAGTCTCACTAAATGGAAATACTCTTCCCCAAGCAGAAGACACTAAATATCTGGGTATGCATCTGGACCGAAGGCTAACATGGACAAAACACATATGGTCTAAACGTAAACAGCTAGGCATCAAACTATCCAAGATGAACTGGCTTATTGGTCCGAAATCACAGCTAACTATAGAAAACAAAGTACTATTATATAAAACCATCATCAAACCCATTTGGTCATACGGTATCCAGCTGTAGGGATCTGCCAGCAACTCGAACATCGAAATCTTACAAAGATTCCAATCAAAAACTCTTCGAAAAATAAGTAACGCCCCATGGTACATCACAAACGACGCTATCCACCGCGAACTAAGAGTGAACACCGTAAAAGAAGAAATTCGAAACAGCAGCGCCAGATACTATCATAGGCTAGCGGAACATCCAAACGACCTTGCCAGAAACCTGCCAAACAATCCCCACCACCTAAGGAGGCTCAAAAGAGCAGATTTTTTGGACTTACCGCGAAGATTCGAGAACTGACAGTGTAATACTTCTGATATATTGTAAATTATAGTCTTTGGCTACCGTCACTGGATGGTTTGCTTCTCATGTCATAAACAGCCACAAAACTTACTGAATGTACAATGTACAGATTGTAGATAAATAAAAGGAATATAAAAAAAAAATTTTAATGCAATCCTCCGATTTAGTTATTTTCCAGCTCAGTGGAAGGTGGCACAGGTGATCATGATTCAGAAACCGGGAAAAGATCCAACGGAGAATTCATCATATAGACCTATTAGTCTGCTGCCAATCCTTTCGAAGACATTTGAAAAACTATTTCTGGAAAGACTAAAACCGATTCTTGAAAAAGAAAATCTAATCCCGGACCATCAATTTGGTTTTCGACAGGGTCATGGAACGGTGGAACAAGTGCACCGGGTTGCGAAGAAGATCAGAACGGACCTGGAATCGGGGAGATACTGCTCTGCAGGGTTTCTTGACATCTCTCAGGCGTTTGATAAAGTATGGCACGTTGGATTGATATATAAAATCAAAAAACTCCTACCTCATCCTTATAGTCGTTTGTTGGTATCTTACCTAACCAACAGATATTTTTTAGTCAAATATAGAGAAGCCTATACCAACTTGGAATCCATTTTATCAGGAGTGCCCCAGGGTAGTGTTCTTGGACCTATGCTGTATCTATTATTCACATCAGACCTGCCTGCAACTAACAATACGGTATCAGCTACGTTTGCAGACGATACAGCTCTAATGGCATCTAGTGATGATCCAAATCTTGCTTCTCGCTTCTTGCAATGCCACCTAAATAAAATTGAAGAATGGCTCAAGAAATGGCGTATTAAAGCCAACACCACCAAGTCGGTGCATGTCACTTTCACTCTCAGAAGAGGAACTTGTCCGGGTGTGATGATGTACGGCAGTGTCCTCCCAGAACGGGAAACGGTCAAGTACTTGGGTTTTTATCTTGATCGAAGACTAACGTGGGCAAAGCACATTTGGTGTAAGCGCCTTCAACTTGGTATCGTATATCGTGGGATGTACTAGCTTTTGGGTCGAAACTCACCTTTATCCATGGAAAATAAAATCTTACTGTACAAAGCAATCCTAAAACCTATATGGACGTATGGAGTTCAGCTGTGGGGTTCTGCCAGTAACTCCAATATCGCAAAAATTCAGCGATTCCAATCCAAAGTTTTGCGTAATATCTGTGACGCTCCTTGGTATGTCCCAAACAATGTTATTAGTGATGACCTTCGGGTTGATAGTGTAAAGGAGGTAATCTTTTCTATGAGTAAAAAATATAAGTTGAGACTCGCAGACCATCCTAACCCATTAGTGTGTGACTTATTGATTGAACTTCAAGTAAGGAGACTGAAAAGGTGTGACCCTATGGACTTGCCTTATCGTGTTTAAGTGTTTAAATTGTCATCGTGTTTAAGTGTTTAAATTGTCAACTAAATTGTTTATATTTGTTATTTAAAATGTAAAATAGTCTAAGAGGAGGCCTACCAATGGGTTGGCTCTCCACTGTGTCACTTTTTTAATATAGTCAAACAGTGTTGCTTAATGTCCTACTAGGACAGATTGTAATGTATTTTTGGAGTCAATGAAAAAACCTGCATTGAAACAGCATGTTTCAATGCCTATCAAGATAGTCAAACACGATATTTTCAGACCACTGCCACTGTTGTTCGAAAACTAATTTGTTTCTGCCCCCAAACAGACACAAATTTTAACAAATAATAATTTTTATAAATAGTAATAAAAATTGCGATAAATTCTAAAAAAAATTGTACACCGTAACATGTTACCGATACAGCACAAGCTGCTTCCCTCGATTTGTTACCCAAAAAATCCAAAACAAAGTAGTATTTGACTTGTTACGTCAAATTTAAAAATTGGAAGAAAGTACAAGGAGCTACATCGTGGTCGGAGAACGTTGTAGTGAGCTATTTTGTAGATCTAGCTTCAAAATACGCGCTCAAGACTATGTGGTCAATTTACTCAATGTTGAAAACAACGATAAATACGAAACACAATATAGATATTAGTAAATATTGTCGGCTGCAAGCTTTTTTAAAAAAGAAAATAAATAGATTTCAAAGTAAGAAATTAAAAGTATTTTCCTCTAATGAAATGGGAAAATTTCTTCGTAGAGCTCAATATCATGAGTATCTTTTCATAAAGGATAGTATTTAAAATCTTCTACCTAAATAATAATTCCTATAACTATTTTATTAAATTATGTATTTATAATATAATACAATTAGGTCGTAGCAGTTCTTAAAGTTCTTAGAGCATGTCGAGGACAACAACTGAGCGACATGGCAATGACTGATTAGGAAGATCTTGAACAAAGGTTATTAAAAATAACAAGAATTCCGACCACAAAAACTTTTGTAAGTCGAGCATTTACAGTTGAAGGCGAATATTATGCAACTATAAAAAAATATTCCAATCTAAGACGGAAAGATGTAGACTGTAACCGTTTTTTCTTGAACTATCAGAAGGGTAAATGTAACAAACAAGTTATTGGAAAAAATAAAATTGCTAATTGTCTAAAACAAATAGTTACATTTTTAAGTCTACCAGATACTAAAAAATACACGGGTCACAGCTTCAAGAGAATTTTAGCCACCTTGCTCGCTGATTCCGGAGCGATATTACCACCATCAAGCGCCATTCCATTGTTGGAAGTCGACAACGGTTGCGGAAGGCTACATTGAAGACTCAACAAGCAATAAAAGAAAAATATCTAATAAAATAACTGAAATTATTGATCAATCATCTTCTTCGTTCAATAAATTAAATCCCTTAGCTTTACAAAAAAAAACTTAAAACTGACTTCGGGAACGTCAGTGACGGTGACATCGAAACAGCCGTAATATAATTTTCATAACTGTTCCAACACTTATCAATTTTTAAATTTACTTTATGAAAAAAAATGTAAAATAAGTTAAACTTTAATTATGTCAAATCAATTGTAAAAATCAAAAAATTTTAGTAATAAAAAGCTGAAAATATACCTTTAATTGTTTATTCTAATTAACGTGTTTCTCAAAACTATGAATTTTAAGTATTCTATTAAGGTATTTATATTTTTAGTGTATATTTTATTTGTAAAATGGTTAAGGTTATTAACATGTGATAGTATTTTTTTATAAAATTAATTTTTACATATTACATGAAATTGAAGAATAATTTAATTCATAACTTACATAAAATTGTTCAAAAACTATTTAAATTAATAATATAGCTTGCTACATAACTGTTCAACTTTTAAGTAGGTATAATTTTTGTTTTTACAAAAGTCAAATAAATTTGACTTTTAATCAAGTTTAAATTTTGAATTTAATAGCATAACTTTGCAATCAATTTAATAATTTTTCAGGTTTGCCTGACGAGATTCCGAAAATCGAAACATAAAAGTTGAACAGTTATGTAGCAAGCTATATTATTCATTTAAATAGTTTTTGAACAATTTTATGTAAGTTATGAATTAAATTATTCTTCAATTTCATGTAATATGTAAAAATTAATTTTATAAAAAAATATTTTATTTGTATTATTCTATACTTAAAAACATTTAATTTCTAAACAGTGTGAAAATTTTTTTGATTTTCCACGTATTCATCTATTACTTTTAATATTTCGTTTTTGTATTAATTTGGAATGTTTTTCTCAAATTAAAGCTTATATAAACAACTTTCTACGGTTCACTCAAAACTACTACTGTTGGACATGAACACATATTCGCTTCGTTCTGAGCCCGATTCACTTATTAGTATATTTATGAAAATTTCAAGTTATCGCGTATTTAAATCTGTACTCGTTAATTTAAATAAACAACGATAACAGCAATAACGATTAAAGTAAGAAAGCATAAAAAACAAATTTGACTTTGTCTTTGAATAAAAACAAAAAAAAACAAAAAAAATAGATTTATACAAAAAGTAATAAAATTCTCTACCAAAAAGTTTAAGTACTTAATTATCATCTTAAATCCACACATACCTTATGTGACTTTCAATGTACTTTAACTTTTTTTATATTATTGTGCTAATATGCGCAGCGTTAATTAGACGATTCCATAATAGATCCGACTAAGATATTTCTGGCCAAAATAAAATATTCGTAAATCAATGCTTTCTAGGGCCCTGTAAGCAAACATGTGTTTAAGCACATAAGTTATACAGTGAAGAAATATAACAATCAATGTATCACCGACTATGCTTGTTTGAAATTTTGTCAAAACTAATATTTAACTAAAATAAGAGCTGTAATGTAACATACTATATTTAACATTGTTTACTTTTTGGTATGTAAGCTATGTTCGATTTTTTACTACGAGATAATATCTCTAAGATACGAATTTATAGACAAATAAATCAAGTACGAATCAAATTTTTGATTTATAAACGGCTTTAGGTATTAAATTTAGATAAATCTAACTTTTTGTTCGTATAACTTCTGAATCCCACACAGTATCACGCTGATTTTTGGTTTATTGCTATAAATATATGATTAATTTTATTTTGAAGATATTGATATTATTATAAAAAGATAATTTTGGAAGGAATTGTTATTAATTTATGTAATCATTTTTAGAACTAAAATATTATAATAGAAAATAAACCTAAAATATGAATATTTAAGTCAATAGTGTGGTAGTTAGTAGTATGTAATTTTAAATAAACAAACTAAACAAAATATTAAAATAATGAATTTTAACTGTTAAGTAAAGCATACATAATTTACATAGAAAAATAATGTTTAAAAAAACAACAAAAACAACAAATTAATATTTAATAGGTTTGAACTAAGAATATTTGAATAAACAAGAAATGAATTTTGAAAAAATTACGTTATAAAAATGATGAAAATTTAAAAAAATAAAATAAAAACTTTTGTAATACGATATAAAGGCTCCTATTTCATAATTATTATTGATCATCAGTTGTATTTAACATGAGAAACCAAGAAATTAAAAAAATTACTTAAATTGAATGTGACTTACCAAAATAGAACCAAATAATGTCACGTGTCTCAATAAAATTTTTAAGATTAAGAATTATTTTATTCGTTGATTTTACTCATTGGGCACTTTTAACAAAATCTAACAAAAAGATAAAAATTACTGATCTGTTACACATACAAAAATGCAGATTTTTCTTAAAAATTTTTCTCCAAACTAACGGAACCAAATATCAAAAAACAAATTATGCTAGTAATTATATTACCAATATTCAATTTAATCTGAACTTATTTGATTTGCATTTGCTTAATAATTTTTAATTGTTACATGAAATTGAAACCAATAATATGCCTATTTAAAGCAAATACTTAGTATATCTTTGACTCGTGACTTTTTTATTTGACAAGGCACTTAATTTAAACTATTTAAGCACATTTAATAATAAAACATAAATAACTCCAATGGTGCTATTTACATGTATACGAAGATGCATGATTCATAAAGAAGACCGAATAATCTCTAGTTAGAGATTAAAAGGATTAATTAACTTTTTGGTTAATTAATCGATTACAATTTGTTATTGTTAGCGCTATCACTAATTGCTTACTAGTTTTTTGTTAAAATGAGTCGCGATATTTATTTCACTCTTCTACAACAAGTACAAATTCATACTTCATACAGAGAGGATAAAATTAGAATTAAATAGCAAAATTTATTAAGTGCTCAAAGGAAATGGTGGGAATACGTTAAAATTAAAACATTAATATGTCAATATTTTAAATAATATTGTGCTATAATATCCAGAAGAAAATATGCTTTTGATATGGTCTACCAACAGGACAATAATCCTAAACATACTTCTAAACAAAAAAAGAAGGTTTCTTAAGATCAAAAGTTATATGTTGCTTGTTACCTTGGCATACAATCATTCGAAAACCTTTGATGAAAACTAAAACAAGAAATTGAAAAATAAACAATAAGTTATGGTAAATTGTGCAGAAAGAATAGAAATTTCGGACACTGTCATTTCGTCGGCGATTTTTATTCGGCAACCCAATATTCGGCTATGCCAATTTCGACGATTCTAATTCAGCACCGGCATTTCTACGATTCCAATTTGGCGACAGTAAATTCGACTACGTCGATTCGGCGAGAGATATACTTTTAGTTTATTCAATTATTCTTCTAAATTTAAAATCTGAATGTCCAAAAAATACCTTAGTACGAATGCCTATGGCTTTTGTAACCAATTATTATAGTAATTCTAATAATGTTATAGAATATCTTCGCGGTATAGCTTATAACTTGGATTAAAATTTGTTTAAGTGCTTAAAAGTATGTTGATGTATGTAAATAAATATTTAATTTAAAAAAAAATAATTTTTTTATATCTTTAATAAATTTTAACACTTATATAAATTTCCCGTTGCTGCATCAATGTAGTCGAATTTTTTGTCGTCAAATGGAAATCGCCTAAATGCCGGTGCCAAATTAGAATCGCCGAAACTAGTATAGCAGAATTTCGGGTTGCCGAATTGACCTTTGCTGAACGTACAATGCCGAATCGCTTTCGCCGAAACGACGTGTACCGTAGAAATCTATACCCTTGAAATGGTGCCAAAAATTTGTGGAGACGAAGATGTCAAGTCATTATAAAGAAAAGTGGTCAAGTAAGGGTGGATTCAAAAGAATTATTGCACTTATTTTTCTTCTTCTTAGGGTGCCGTCTCCTATCGGAGGTTGGCAATCATCATTTGAAAACCCTGTCTGTCCTGCGCCATGCGTATCAGTTCATTATTGCAGAATTATTGCACGAGATTAAGTTAAATTAATACTAAACCGATTGATATAATAAGCTAAAATTTAGCTACAATCGTTATTGTACTATCATAGCTCGATTTATTTATAAACAATTTATAAATAAATCGTTATGATCTATTAAACAAGCAGATGAATTTCTAAATAAAAAACATCGCAATCAGACACCGGTAGTCATAGCCGTATTTAGAATCAGTGACAAATAAAAAATTAATCAAATTATAAAGAAAAGCTTTAATGAATTATTGTATTTCAGTGTAACTGAAATTTATTTTTTATATAAAAATTTCTATAAAATATCAATAGAATATTCTATAAAATATCGACAATTAAAAAGTTAAAATACCTTTCACGCCTCTACAATTTTTGTTGAAAATTTAATTCTCTACAAATTTTCAATTACAATTTTGTCATAGTACGAGTATTAACGATATCTTCCGCGTATTGATTCAACGTTGCGCTGTCAATTTTTCTTTGCAAATTTAAAATAATTTTTAATTATTTTATTAACTTCTTTTAGATATATAGCGGTATTGTGAAGCGAAATTGAGGTTAGAAAAGCGCGTATTTGTGAATGATATTAAGTGATTTTAAGGAAGTATTTATATAAAAGAAGGTGTTCAGCAGATAGCCGGAAGTGAGCTAATATACGAAAAGTATTGGTGCAGAATAGTAAACCGAAATAAGGTAGCAAATTGGATATAAAAATTGTTAGAAATAAGATAGGAGTGACATCTGTTAAACAAGAGTGCCACACGCATAAACAAAGAATAATAATTGTCGGGAGGTAGGCAACCAATAAAGCTTAACTGAATAAAAGGCTACAATCTCCGAAGGGTTGACCTGGATTATAAGCCTTACGCGAGAGAAAAACCATTTACACACGCTTGGGTCTTGGAAGAGCTGAGTGGGAGAAAATGGATAAACCAGAGGAAAAGCATAACAGCGATGGCACAACAACGGATGAAGGCAACAAGAAAAGAGTATATCTTTAGGCGAAGTAAAAAGATAACTAGATCCCTGGTGCAAAGAGATGTCAACAAAAGCGAGGAAGAGTGAACAGATATGGAGTGCAGTGATACTACTAGGCTTGCCAAAAGAAGTAAACCGCGAGTTGACACAAGAAGGCTCGAAGAACAAATAAGTCATCTAACAAACATGATGGCTATCTTCGTGAATGAAATCAAGACAAGCGTCGCAGATATTAAGAGTGAAATGGGTAACTTAAAAAAAGATATAGATGAGGTGAAGAAAGGGGTTGCGCAAACGGACAACGACCTACAATTGATGAAAAGAGAAAACGATCAGAACGTAAATCAGATGATGGAGCAAATGATACGACTAGATAAAAAGAATAGAGAACTGGAGAACAAGGTAGAGTTAATCCAAATTCCAAGTTAATGGGATCTCAAATCTACATCAACAGCAACCTCACACTTTTGGAGAGACGTATTATGAAGGAGATAAGAACAAGAGCAAGAATGGAGAGAGAAAATGGGAAAAAAGTGAAGATAGGTCACCTGAAATTGCTCACGCCCGAATACATCGTAATATGGGATCCGAATGAAGGAAAACTGATAGAGAAGAGGCTAGACGTTCCTGGCACGTTACCAAAAAACTAATGTCTTATGGATTGAACAATGAAATGTTGATGGACCGGCGAGTACATGGAAGAATGAAAACTGAAAACTGGAAAAAGCAAAAGAACAGGAATGGGAAGAAAAAAAACGTAGAAGAACCACGAAAGAAAAGGGCAAAGCATAAAATAACGAGAATAGGCACATGGAATGTGAGAACACTGTTGAAAGTTGGAAAACTGAAAGAAATCGTAAACGAATTGTTAAAGTATGGAGTTGATGTTGCAGCACTGCAAGAAACGAGATGGGAAGGCCACGTCGAAGTCAATGCGGAAGAATACGTGTTCTTTTACTCAGGAGAGGCTAGGTAGGGTAGTAAAGGCACAGAATTCATAGTATCGAAAAAGAACAAAATATTACATTTTAAACCAATAAACGGAAGATTGTCGTATATAAGAATCGAAAAAAAAAACTAATAACCTGTCCATAGTGAACTGTTACGCCCCAACTGAGGGAGGTAACGAAATTGATAAAAAACGGTTTTACAACGAGTTAGAAGCAATTTACGAAAAAATCCCAAAACACGATACAATTATCATACTAGGCGATTTCAACGCAAAAGGAAGGAAAATCATATAGCTGACGTTGCCGGCAAGCAAACAATACACTCAAGCACAAATGACAATGGGAGTAAACTGTGTGAGCTTGCAGCAGCGTTAAACATGATAACCCAAGTAACATTAGGTGCTGAAAAACTTAGTCAGCAAATTATTTGCTGCCATTGCGGTCTGTCAGCTTAAAATTCAGCTGATTTTCAGCTTCAGCAAATTAACTGAATTTTAAGCTGACGTTTCGAAGCGTCAGCTTCAAATTCAGCTGTTTTTCAACTTCAGCAAATTAGCTGAATTTTAAGCTGACGTTTCCAAGTGTCAGCTTCAAATTCAGCTGTTTTTCAGCTTCGGCGAATTAGCTGAATTTGAAGCTGACGCTTCGAAACGTCAGCTTCAAATTCAGCTGTTTTTCAGCTTCGGCGAATTAGCTGAATTTTAAGCTGATGTTTCGAAGCGTCAGCTTTAAATTCAGCTGTTTTTCAGCTTCGGCGAATTAGCTGAATTTTAAGCTGATGTTTCGAAGCGTCAGCTTTAAATTCAGCTGTTTTTCAGCATTCGCAAATTAACTTAATTTTAAGCTGACGCTTCGAAACGTCAGCTATAAATATTTCTATATATTATGGACGACAATTTAATTAGATAAATATAATTATCAATTTAAAATTATTTCTTAATAGCGCAGCTATTAAGCTGCATCAGCTGCTAATTTTTAGTAACATCAGAAGCTGAATTGCTACTGAATTGCTAATTTGGCGGCAAAACAACACCTGAAAATGTGCTGCGTCAGCTGTTAAAAATGCTGACTCAGGTGATATTCAGCGCCGAATCAGCTGAAATTCAGCTAAAATTCAGCTGATATTCAGTATTTTAAACAGCTGAGGCAGCGCAATTTTAGCTAGTTTGTTGCCGCCAAATTAGCAATTCAGTAGCAATTCAGCTTCTGACGTTACTAAAAATCAGCAGCTGATGCAGCTCAATAGCTGCGCTATTAAAAAATTATTTTAAATTGATATTTATATTTATCTAATTAAATTGTCGTCCATAATTTATAAAATTTATATAATATAGTCCATAATTTATAGAAATATTTATAGCTGATGTTTCAAAGCGTTAGCTTAAAATTAAGTTAATTTGCGAATGCTGAAAAACAGCTGAATTTGAAGCTGACGCTTCGAAAGTCAGCTTAAAATTTAGCTAATTCGCGGAAGCTGAAAAACAGCTGAATTTGAAACTGACGCTTCGAAACGTCAGCTTAAAATTCAGCTAATTCGCCGAAGCTGAAAAACAGCTGAATTTGAAGCTGACGCTTCGAAACGTCAGCTTAAAATTCGGTTAATTTGCGGAACTGAAAATCAGCTGAATTTTAAGCTGACAGACCGCAATGGCAGCAAATAATTTGCTGACCAAGTTTTTCAGCACCAAATGTTACTTGGGACGGCGCTATCGCCGTGTAATACAGCTTTTTGAAATCTATAATAACTAATATAATTTTTTTATGTTAAGTACAATAATTTTAATATTATATTGTAGGAGTATATATTTAATTATATATAAATGCTAACCTTACATATTTCTTATAGTGAAAGTAGACAAAAATAAAAGTAGATACGTACAGTATCTACAGTAACGGTCAATGAAATGTACTCACTAAAACTTTTTTAATTATTTTGGAAATTTCGTAATAAAATCGAGAAACTTTTAGTACAAAATAACACAATACAAAAAAAATGACAATTTTTAAAAAAGATGGTGATTAAAGCTTTTGATTTTCAGGTAGTTTGCTACCCTACGTTTGTTTATTATTTTGTAGCCGTTTATATAATCCAGAAATTTAATATTTGGTAAGACTACCCTTGTTCATTATATATAACGGCATTTAAACGATTAGGCATGGATTTTAAAGTAGCAATTAGCAACTGTTAATAATTTATGCAGATTTGCGATTATTTTTAAGTTCACGTCTTTATACTAAGAAAAAATTTAAGAACTGAAACAATTTGTACCTGTAAGTGACAATAAGGTAATCTTACGTTTCTTTAACCCTTTTGGTGCATAATCGCTTTAAAATTTTATGACCGGATACCATATTGTAACAGAGTTTTTTGCAAATTTTAATGTGATTACATTTTATTGATCGCTACTGTAGATATGGAAAATATTATTATGAAAAAAGATAAATTTCCGTACCGTGTTAATTTAATCGAAACTTTTAAGAAATACAAAAGAAGCGGCGCAGCGTATAGAAGAGTTCGTAATACTATTAATACAAATTCAAATCGCGAAACAAATAATACTTGTGTAGAAAATAATAGATTATTATCAGTTATTTTGGAAATAAAAAATTGTGAGAAAAAAAATATTGAGGTTGTTGAAAAGAAAAAGGATGTCGAAACAACAGTAGTCGAAGATGGCATAACAGAAACGGCAAATGAACGGTGTTTGAAGATTTGATCCATGAAACTATTAATACTGAAGCAGATGATCGTGGATACAATAATCGTTGTTTAAATGAAGATATTGACGAAACTTTATTACATTATTTTGATTTACAAAGCGATTTACAAATATGGTCGGGCACATACAATATTCAACACACTGCTATAACCCGGTTGTTAAGAATTTTGAATAAACATTTTAAAATTAATTTACCAAACGATTCTAGAACCTTAATGAAAACTCCAAATACTGTTGAAATAATACAATATGATGATGGTGATGGACAATATTGGCAAAACGGTGTTGAAATCTGCTTACAGAATTGTTTAGAAAATGAACCAATCAATAAAATTCGTAGCAACATTTCTTTAGAAATGATAACATAGATATTTTATATTTATAACAAAATATTTTGGGAAACCCAAATTTCATAATCTTTTATACAACTAATGAGATTATATAAGAAAAAATGTATTCGTAGTAAAAATTTTTAGTGTATTTATTTAAAAGTAAGTAACAAAGAATTGGTATTAAATTATAATGAAATTAGGAATTCTTAAAATATTGTTTGAAATAGTTTCAAATGAATGGAAGAATGGAAGTCTTAACATTGGTTAAGACTTGCACATCAATCAAATTGTACACCAATGAAATTAAAACCTTTATGGCAATGTCATACTTTTCAGTTTAGCTGGAAAATCTTATAAATTTTATAACAAAATTAACCCGTGTGAAGCCGGGTATTCAGCTAGTGGATAATGAATGCAATCTTCAAAAATAAAAATGTTATTTATTTTTAAGATTACTAAAAGGTAGCTTGAAAGTAATTTTTCTATTTAAAAATTTTGAAAAAACATGAAATATAGTGGTGTGTGTTTAATTATTATTTGATAACTGATGATCAAATATTCACATAAATAATTATTGAATATATTTAAAAAATTAAAAAAGTTTCATATAGCTTAGTAGTGTAGTCAGTTAGGCGTTCAAGTTTCAAGGTGGATACCTCAGGTTCAAATCTCACATGATGCGGCGGCCGTAAGTATAAATAATTTAACTTTAAAATATAGGTTATACATAATAATATATACAGTGGCTCCAACAATTATTAATACACCTTATAAAATTAAAGTAATAATACGAGAAAACCTATTAATTAGAGTTTAATATTTCTGGAATTAAAAATATTGTATTAAATGATAACCAAGAGTAGATATGATAAAAAAAACTATAGAAAAATGAAATTTATTAACTTAAAATTACAGAAAAACAATATATTTACAAAAATTACATTCAAACAATTATTAATACACTTGCACAAATTAAGTTAAAATGATTAATTTTATAACTATTAATATTTTGTAGGATATCCTTTGGCATCGATTACTGCTTGCAGGCGTCTTGGCATAGATTCTACTAATTTTTGGGTAGTGTTTTTTGAGATTTTCTCCTATTCTTGCAATAATACCGTCTTTAATGTAGATTTACTTGAAATGTGATGCTGTCGGATTTGCCTTTCCAATTCTTGCCACAAATTTTCGATTGGATTAAGGCCCGGTGATTGGGGTGGCGTGTGAAGTTGTTTTGGAACGTGATATAAAAGCCATTCTTTTACTAGATACGATGTATGCTTGGGGTCGTTGTCTTGTTGAAACAAATAACCGTCTTTCAACCCTAATTTTTCAACACTAGGTGCTAAGTTTGACTGTAAAATATTCATATAATCAAACTTAGTCATGATATTTTCGATAAACTGCAATTTCCCTACCCCATCTGCAGACATACAGCCCCAAACCATAACATTACCGCCACCATGTTTCACGGTTCCACGTAAATTGTCTTTTCTTATTTCTGTGTTAGGTTTCCTCCACACTATTTGCTTCCCACACGAACCAAAAATATTGAATTTGCTTTCGTCACTGAAAATTACTTTTTTTCAAAAATTAAAGTCCGCGTTAATATACTTTTTAGCAAATTCTAATCTTTTAGCTCGATTAACTTTATTTATAAAGGGTTTCTTACGAGCAACTCAACCGTTATACCCTTCTTTACGTAAGACTTTTCGAACAGTTTCTGTTGATAAAGTTTGACCAATACGTGTTGAAACCTCGGCCGTTAATTTCGGTACACTTGTTTTTGGATTTATTTTAATTTGTCTAATAATATACTGGTGGTCTCTTGGTTTCAGAATACATTTTCTCCCTCGCCCGGTTTTATTTTAAAGATTGCCTTCGTTTTTAAATTTATTAATTACGTATTGCACTGCACCAAGTGATCTGCCAACAATTTTAGCAGTTTCCCTAAAAGATTTTCCCTCGCATACCAATTTTAAAATTAATTGTCGTTCACTAATTGTTGTTTCACTTTTTTTGTTAGATATTTTTACAAAATATTAATCAGAATGATGATTCAAATTAACCACTGCTTATCAATGTGTTCTATGAAAGAGATCTTACCTATTGCATACAGTCAATCACAAAATAAAGTTTCCACCTTTAAATCAAGTTAAATATTTTTTTATTTTCAAGAAAAGAATTGTTTTCATAATGAAAAATTGTTGTAATAAGAATCCGTAGACATTATTGCAACGTATACAAAAGAAAACAATCAACAAAGTGGATTACCACTCGAAGTACAGCGAAAATGGTAAAATAACTATGAAATGCAACGCACACAAATAAGTTTCCAGTAATAATATACATGTGTAAAATGACTCCAATACTTGCAATTTAGAATTTTTTTAACACAGCTTTCCGTACGTTAGTCATTTGTCTATCGTCTTAGTAGAAATAGTTATTAAAATTTTTAATATTGGTGCTAATTTTGTACGAAAATGGAGAGCAGAAGAAAGCACACCGATATTGCCATGAGAGAACTCATTCTTAAGAAGATTTGTCAAGGTGAATCAATACGAAAAGTAGCCAAAATGGTAGGCAGAAGCCATACGGCCATCCTAAAAATTGTAAACAAATTTAAATATAGCGGAATATTGCCTGATAAGAGTGGTCGTGGACGCAAGAAAGTTCTAAGTGCTAGGGATGAACTGTTTGTTGTACGTGAATTAAAAAAAAATCCTAAAAAAAGTGTGCCTAAATTAACCGCTGAGGTGTCGGAAAGAATTAATAAACGTATTAGTGTAGAAACGGTCCGAAGAGTGTTACGTCGAAATGACTTACATGGGCGAGTAGCTCGAAAAAAGCCATTCATTTCTAAGGTGAATCGAATAAAACGTTTAGAATTTGCTAAAAAGTACATTAACAAAAGTGTAGATTTTTGGGACACGGTTATTTTTAGTGATGAGAGTAAATACAATCTTTTCGGCTCAGATGGTCGTCAAATTGTGTGGCGGAAACCCAATACAGAGTTACGACCAGACAATGTATGTGGTACTGTGAAACACGGTGGTGGTTCTGTAATGGTTTGGGGGTGTATGGCCGCAAGTGGCGTTGGAAATTTGGAATTTATAGAAACTATAATGGATAAGCATCTTTACTTATCAGTTTTGCATAAAAATTTGGGACCTTCAGCCTGCAAATTGCGAATGCCGCCCGTGTACCTATTTCAACAGGACAACGATCCCAAACATACCTCACGATTGGTACAGGAATACCTCTTGTACCACGCCCCAAAGCAATTAAAAACACCCCCTCAGTCCCCGGACCTAAACCCTATTGAACATTTGTGGCAAGAACTTGGCCAAAGAATGCGTCATTTTCATTCAAAAAATAAACTAGAATTAAAGACAAAACTATTAAAAGAATGGGGTAAAATATCGCCTGAAGTGACACAAAAATTAGTGCATTCGATGCTCCGGCGGTTGGAAGCAGTTATTAAATCTAAAGGTTACTCCACAAAATATTAAAGTAAGTAAATTTCGCTTAATTGCAATACAAATTCAAACTGGAAACTTATTTTTGTGCGTTGAATTTCATAGTTATTTTACCATTTTCGCTGTACTTCGAGCGGTAATCCACTTTTTTGATTTTTTTCTTTTGTATATGTTGCAATAATGTCTACGGATTCTAATTACAACAATTTTTCAATATAAAAACAATTCTTTTCTTGAACATAGAGGAATATTTAATTTGATTTACAGGTGGAAACTTTATTTTGTGATTGACTGTAAGTAAATTATTAAAATGCAGCGTATGGTGTCTAGTGCTTACCTTTACAAGTTAAGTGTATTAATAATAATTGTTTGGGATGCATTTTTGTTAAATGTTTTGTTTTTCGAATTGTACACTTATGCATAAAGATTTTTTTGATTTTTTTTTATAGAATTTATTCTAAATTATTATTTTTATACAATAAAGAAAAAAAAACTATAATTAAAGTAAAATTACTAAGACATTTAATCAAATTATTGAAATCTTATGAGGTGTATTAATAATTGTTGGAGCCACTGTAAATTTAAAAGTACTTTAATATTTCAGATTCTATTCTAGGATATCGTTAACGATATACTACACTGATATGAAATGATGTAATAAAGATATATTAGATGTAAATGGAAATAAAAAATAAAATGTTTCTTAAATTATGGGCGATAATTAAAAAAATTTCTTATTATTATTAATTAATTATTAAATAATTAATAAATTATTAATAAAATAATTAAAATTGATAATTATCAATTTAAAAAAATTTTAATTCTTTTAGTTTTATTACTCCACAAAGTAAAGCTGATTGAACGCTGAATATCAGCTGAATCAGCAACTGAATAACTACTGAATTGCTAATTTGTCGGCAAAATATCAGCTGAAATTGCGCTGCGTCAGCTGGTCAAAATGCTGAGTCAGTTGGTATTCAGCGCTGAATATCAGCTGAGTCAGCGCTAAAAATCAACTGAATCAGCGCTAAATATCAACTGATTCAACATTTTGACCAGCTGCCGCAGCGCAATTTCAGTTGGTATTTTGCCGCCAAATTAGCAATTTAGTAGCAATTCAGCTACTGACGTTACTAAAATTCAGCAGCTGACGCAGCTCACTAGCTGAATTTTAGGCTGACACAGCGTGCTCGCAGTTGATATTCAGCACAAAATGTACTTGGGAATCTCGAGCACGAAGTTTAAACACAAGAAGCAGCATAAAATCACTTGGTCCTGGCCTGGAGGGAGTAAGATGGAAGGCAACCAAATAGATCATATACTGATTACAAAAAGGCGTGCCTCGTCCGTGAGAGACGTGAGAACCTACAGAGGAGCCAATGCCGATACGGATCATTACCTTGTGGTCGCGGAGATCAAACAGAAGACATCAACGGATGAGATAAGGCAGCAAAAAACGAAGCAAATTGCAACAGAAAAATTTACCCAAGATGTAAGAAAATATGTGGAAAGACTAAAAAGCGAATTAGAGAAAAAAACGAGAGACATGCCGACTGAAATTGAAGAACAATGGAAAATAATAGCGGAGTGTATTACAGAAAGCAGTAAACAAGAAATAGGATGCAGAGAGAGACCTAAACGGAAGAAATGGTTTGACAGAGAATGTGAAGAGAAGATGAACGAAAAAAGAATAGCTAGACTTAAATGGATAGAGACGAGGTACACAGATGACTATAACAAATACAGTAAAAAGAGAAAAGAAGCAAGCAGATTATACAAATATAAGAAAAACAAATGGGTCGAAGGAAAGATGAAAGAAATAGAAGAATGCAAAGCCAGACACGACATCAAAGGGTTTTACCAGAACATCAGGAAGAAAAGAAAACCAAACGCAGTCAAAACAAGAGAAATAAGAAACAACGAAGGCAGACTAGAAAGTGAGCCAGAAAAAGTGAAGAAGATTTGGGCAGAAAATTTTCAGAAGTTGCTGTGCACAAGCAGAACCGAAGTACGAGAACAAATCGAATTAGTTTCGACAGTGGATGAAGACAAAATCTACGAAGGCACCAGGCAGCGACGAGATGGTGGCGGAAATGATGAAATATGGAGGCGAAGCATTACATAATGAAATCAGTTCACTGGTGAAAAGAATCTGGAACAAAGAGAAGATGCCAAAAGCATGGAGCGATGGAGTGCAAATAAATAGCAATAACTGTAGAACATTGGAGGTTAGAGCAAAGATTCAAGCCGGAAACAGATCGTATTTCGCAAATAGACAGATATTGAGAGACAAACAAATATCAAGACAAACTAAGATACAAATATACAAGTCTCTCATAAGACCGGTAGTGACATATTCATCAGAAACAATGTGCCTGACACAAAGAGAAGAAGAGGACCTTCGAGTCTTCGAAAGAAAAATAATGAGAATGATTTTAGGACCAAAGAAAGTGGATGACCAATATAGAGCGAAAATGAACTACGAGATCCAAAAGGAGATGAACGGCGAAAATATAGTAAGATTCATAAAATTACAAAGAGTAAAATGGCTGGGCAACGTCATGAGGAGTAGCGACTAGATGATAAAACGAGTGACGTGTGGGAACCTGACGGAGTCCGACCCAGAGGAAGACCGATACTGCGATGGTGGGACGGAGTAATGGAAGACCTGAGATTAATCGGCGTGACAGACTGGAGACAGGCCTACACAATCGCACGAGATGGAGATCAATAGTCAAGGAAGCGAAGACACATCCCAGATTATGAAAAGTGGCAAGACTTAAATTATTTGAATTGTAATTTGACGAGGACTAATCCCCCTCCCAAAAAGGATTTTGTAAGTCTTAATGGGACAGCTCAATTCGTAAAGAATGTAAAGCAATAAATTATTAAATTATTATTATTAACTTCTTTTAAATTAATTATAATTTTATAATATTATATAATATTAATTTATAAATATAAAATAATGGAAACTGTATTCCAAATTTCATGCTCTCTAGAATGTCGAAGTTGGTTAAAAATGCATTCAAACCAGTCAGCGCTTCAAACACATCCTCAATTCATGAAGGTTAATAAAAGCCTTTAAATAATGCATAAGGTGTAAAAAAATTAGTCCAGCGGCATAATGTATGCAGTGGGATTTTTAATAAAATAAAATTATTTGGCCACAATAAATTTTTAAACAAAAAAAGTTAAGTATTTTTTGATAACTATTTAAACTTATACTGGGTGCCAATAAAAACGACAGCGAAAGCTTTAATTTTGTCAAAGAACAAAATTGAAACCAATTGATAAAAGATATTCAAGTGTACTTTTTCAGACAAACTAAGGCTCTTTCAAGTTTAGGTTTCAAATTTTTATTTTGTCGTATTTTGAGACAGGACCTTTAATTTTGAAACATATTCATTACTCATTGAAAGCTGTTATTTTACATTTGGAATAAAAATATACACTGGAAAAAGTACTCATAACATTAAAAATACAATATTTTTAAATTTTTAATTAAACTCTAAAATTAAATAATTTTTTTTTTCAGTAATTCAGTAATAAAGTAATATTTGTAAATGACACTACCCATTTATATCTTCTAGAAACTGACAATTATCTTAAAGCCGCTTTACATCTATATGTTTTCACACAGGACTTCTCATAAGCGAAAACATACGATTTCTCCCGAGGTTGGCTAAACTATATGTTTTTCAAGATTTGCGTTCAAACCGTTAAGTTAAGTGATAAGATAAGTTTACAGAGTTTACATAAGAGTTTGTTTTGGTTTTGAGTGAAGTTAACCCTACTTTTTAAAAAGATTCGTTATGAACTTATGATGAATAATAGTAACAATTATTTACATAGCAATGCTGTGCTACGAAATTATATTTGTAGTACTACGCCTTTAATGACGATGTTGGTTTTATTGCGAAAGAAACAAAATGAAGAAAGAAAGCGGATTAAACAACGCCGAACGAGAACACTTTGGGCAAGAAAGTGGCTTCAAAGAAGAGATTGTGGTCGCGGAATATCAAATCTGGTGTTTGACGAATTGGTAGTAGAAGATCCAAATAGTTTTAAAAACTACACCAGAATGTCTGTAAATACATTTCAAGATTTACTCGAAAAAGTGCAACCACACATTGAACGAGAAGACACGTTTTTCAGAGACAGTATTTCTGCAAGAACCAGGTACATTTAAATATACAAGGTGGTCCAGAATAATTTAATTAATTATATTATTTTTCAGATTACTTGTTACTTTGAGATATCTAGCAACGGGAAAAACTTTCACGAATTTAAGTTACAGCTTCAGAATATCTGTGTCCTCATTATCAAGCATTATACCAGAAACGGTTAATGTAATTCATAATGTGTTGAAGAATGACTATTTAAGTACTCCAACCACAAAAAAACAGTGGTTAGATATTGCAGAAGGATTTCAAAACTGTTGGAATTTTCCTAACTGTCTTGGGGCACTAGATGGCAAACACATAGCATTTAGAGCTAAGAAAACAGACGGTTCCTTTTTTTATAATTATAAAGGATTTAATAGTATTGTTTTAATGGCACTTGTTGATGCAAGCTATAATTTTGTATATGTGGATGTTGGGTGTAATGGCAGAGTAAGCGATGGTGGTGTGTATAGCAATTGCACTTTGAGTACTGCAATACAAAATAATCTTTTAAATTTTCCTGAAGATAGTAATCTGCCAAATTCTGATATTAAGGTTCCATATATAATAGTTGGTGATGAAGCTTTTCGTTCATCAAATAGAATTATTAAACCTTACGGACGACAAACAACTACTACAGAAGATAAAGTTTTTAACTACCGGCTAAGTCGTGCCAGACGAGTGGTGGAAAACGCATTTGGCATTTTAGCCAATAGATTTCAGGTGCTACAAAAAGAAATTAATTTGGATGTAGAAAAGGTACAGAGTATCACATTGGCTTGCTGTGCATTGCATAATTATATAAAGCAAAAAGATGGCAAAAGGTACTTGTTTGAAATAGACTTTGAAAATACAGCTGATGTAACTCTTACATCTGGCGAATGGAGGCAACATGTCGCCGTAACAAACTTGGAGCGGTGTAATGCCAATAGAAGTAATAATCAGTCTTTAGATATACGAAATAAATTTAGAGATTATTTTAACACGAACGGATTCGTACTATGGCAATGGGAAGCAATTAAAAAATTCAATTTTTAATTAAATTTAATCAAATTACTTATTATAAAATTTAAAGTGATATTAAATTTATTGTTAGTCAAATTAAAAAAAAATATTAACTTAACAATAAAGTTTATTTATTACATTACATCCGATTTTTTCTTTTGAAACCATTTTTTTCTTGCATTATACATAATGGTGTCTATTTCGAATCTTGCTTCGTTGACTATTTCAAAATCATCAATTTCCGATAGTCCTTGAGCTAAGCATTGTCCATAAAGTTGAAATTCATTTACTACTGGCATTGGTGTTTTAAAATTATGTTGCAAAGACTCTAAAGTTTCCACAGTTTTTTTAAACATTTTATCAGTCTCGTTGCTTTGAAGCTCTTCTTGGTGATTATTTGCAAATTTTCGTTTCTTTGAATTCGAAGAGGCCATCGAAGGCGTTGCTTCACTTTCGTACACATCGTTTTCTATTTCATTACTGTTCATAAATTCTTGAATTGATAAATCAAGTTGGGTGTCCCCAGTATCTTGCATCTAAATGCAACAAAATAATAAATAAAAGTAAACATTGAAAAACAAGTACTTACTTTTAAAGCCAAGGAACTTTCTCCTTTCCTCGCTTTAATGTACGGAATCAAAAATAATAATTTTTCGTACCACCACACGGTCGGTTCATATAAATCTTCGGTCCCAGCACCACTCCGTTTGCTTTCTTTCACTTTATTGTGTTCGTGTGTAAACTACGACCTAATATTGGTTATCTTTTTCTTTACATCCTCTATAGTAATGGTTTCAGCATCAGACTTCTTCATACATTCACAAATTTTGAAAATCGCATCTTTTCGTGCGTGTTTATTTTTATACAAGTTGCTGGTTGTATCAAACAAACACGGATAATTTTCGTGAAATTCAATTTTAAATTCAATTAGCTTGGCAGTTAATCTATTAGACCAATCCATTTGAACAAATAATCACAAATACTTCAATAAATTCAACAACAAATAAATAAATAAATTACCTTTCGTTTTAGTTTATACTTGAAGTATATTTAAATTCATAATGAATGTTTACACCACGTTTACGCACAACACCTAACCTTTTTTTTTTAAACTTTGACAACTAGCTTCGTATATGTTCGCCACCTTTCGTTCGTATGTTCTGTGTTTTCACATAGATGAATAGACGCCGTTCTATTCCGAAAGAGTACCTATGTTTTGCTAGTTTTTACGTATGTTTTTTCTTATGAGTGATCGGCTATGAGAAAACATACAGTGTAAACACCGAAATATTTCTCATATGAGAAGTCCTGTGTGAAAACATATAGATGTAAAGCGGCTTTTAGGAATCACTTCAATAAAATTTGGGACTTTTTTATTTAATAGTTATTTAAATTTAAGACTCTTATTTAGGACTTCTATAGTGACATCCGCGTACATCGTTATAATCACCTCAAGAATAAATTTTGTCAAATCATTAATAAAAATAATGAACAGTGTCGGTCCCAGAATTGAACCCCGTGGGACCCCCATCTCAACAGAGTTGTCGTTAGAAAAACCTTATCCCACTTACAGCCAGTCTGTGTTATAACTACGCGCTGAGTGCGCTGAGACAAGTAAGATTTAAACCAGCTGTAGGCAACGCCTCTTATGCCGCATCTATTTAATTTTGCCAATAAAAGATTATGCTGAACACAGTCAAAGACGCGGCTAAGATCACAAAAAACACCAATGGTTTTTCTACTGTTCTCCAGAAGGGATAGAGTCCGATTATAGAAGTTCATTATGGCAGTTGTTGTGGATCTACGTTTTAGAAATCCATGCTGATTGTTCGATATTACATTATGCTTACGTAAAAACGCCATAACTCTATCATGTATTGCATATTCAAAAATTTTTGAAAAAACTGAAAGCAGAGATATAGGCCTATAGCTAGACAGAAGTTTAGGATCACATTTTTTTAATACTGGGCATACCGCTGCCACCTTAAATACCTGAGGAAATATGCCGCGAATAAGAGACTGATTTATTAAATATGTAATTGGCGCAATAAGACTGTATTTATGTCTCTTAATTAAGCTACCCGGAAAACCATCAATACCACATGCAGACGTGCTACTCAGGCGATCAATGATTGCAACAATAATAATATAATAATAATAGTTTTATTCATCAACTCTTACTTACAATAAAAAGAAAAAATGAATACATTTCATAAGAAAAAATAAATACATTTCATAAAGCAGAGTCGATGAAGGGGCAAAACAATCAGCAAAGCTGCTTTTCAGTTCTACCCTAGCACGCATTTTGCGCAAGCATCAGAATCTTCTTGATCCCGCTTCTAAAGGAACGGCTGGTTCCGCCGGTCAAGAACACGTCCAGATACCTATTGTAGATCTCCGCCGCTCGGTACTCGAAGGAGCCCTGAAACTTAGTTGTCTTGTGAGATGGGATAGACAAGTTCCCGCTATAACGAAGATCAAGTTGATGGCGTTCAGATCTTTTCACCATCAACTCCAACAGATACCCCGGGCTACCACGCTTATACAAATTGTACAGAAAGGAAGCGAACAGAAGTTCAAAGCGAGCGTGAATCTTGAGGACACCAAATTTATTATAAAAAGGAGTAACGTGACTGCCAAACTCAATATCACAGGCAAACCTCATGCAAGAGTTCTGAAGAACCTGTAGTTTGTGTTTTAAGTTGGCAGTAAGGTATCCGTAATAAACCACACTGCAGTAGTCAAGGTGACATAATATTAAACTCTGCACCAGCTGCAACTTAATCGTCGGGGGAAGAAGATATTTGTACCTGTATAAGGATTTCAGTTTGTAGTATCCTATACCACAAATCTTAACAACGTGCGCCCCAAAACTCAAGTTACTGTCGCAAATTACGCCAAGATCCCTAACATTCTCACTAAACTCCAGTACGGAGCCATCAAGTTCAACGTCAAGAGATCGAGTGCTGTCGGCTAGAGTACAGCAGTATGTACTTCCCACACGTAAACAAACCGTTTTATTGGGGTTAAGGATTAACCCATTGTCGCCAGACCAGAGCTTAATAGAAGTTAAGTTATTATTCAAAGATTGAACAACACTGTCAACTAAGGTTGGTTTGTTAGAGAGATATACTCGAGAGTCATCAGCATACAAGTGTACACCGCAGTCGGAAGAAAGAACGCTGGGAAGATCAGCAGTAAAAATGGCAAAGAGAAGCGGACCCACAATGCTACCCTGCGGCACGCCACTGATTATGGCAAGCTCACCGGACAAACATCCATTCAGTCTGACCCTCTGAGTTCTACCAGTCAAATAATTCCGCAAAAGAACAATGGCCGAGCCGGCACAACCGTAATACAGCAACTTAGAAAGGAGTAACTCGTGATTAATCACATCGAAAGCCTTACTGTAGTCCAAGAAAGCCACAATTGTTACCTTTGAATCGTCAATATTCCTGGCAATATCATTAGTAAACTTACTCAACGCTGTTGCAGTACTATAACCAGAGCGAAAACCAGACTGAATATCAGGCAAAATACTATTACACTCAATGTGATCTAGTAGCTGCTGGTGAAGAACGGACTCAAATACTTTTGAAAGAGCAGGCAACACACTAATTGGCCGAAGATCAGTAAATTTAGTGGCATTATTATTTTTAGCGATAGGCGTTATGATCGACTTCTTCAACAATGTTGGTATTACCGAATTAGTAAGACAAAAATTAATTAGATCAGTTAAGCTATCAAGACAAAAAGGTAAGGTAAGCTTCAGCATCCTAGCGCTACAGTTATCGACGCCTAAAGCAGCGGATTGTTGTTTAAAAATTGCAGCTGCTACCACTTCCGATGTGACAGGGTGAAATATCAATTCACCAGAAACAAGCGGGAATCGATTTTCATTGAAGTAAGCAATAACTTCCGGTTTAACGTCAGAAGAAGCAATGTTGGCAAAGTAACTGTTAAGTGAGTTGGGATCGTTATCATCAAGATTAATTGAGTGCTTGGATTTTGTATGGATGTTGGTCTGGTCGAAAAACTTCCATAACTGTTTAGGGTTTCTCGATCTTTGATGAATTTGGAACTTAAAGTATGCCTTCTTTTCGTTTTTTATGGACATCGTAGTGAAGTTGCGCAAATCCTTATAATACTCGTAATCAGTAGAAGATTTAGACTTCATAAATTTTTTATATGCCCTATTTCTCAATTTTATCATCAGTCGTATATTATCGGTTAGCCAACCGGGTCTCCTTTTCTTTATATTAATTTGACACAAAGGAGCATGCAGATCAAAGAGACAATTGATCGCAGCATTAAAATAGAATAGTTCATCATCCACATTCGCAGTCCCACTACAAAGTGTCCAATCGATGTTGGAAGCATCGATGGCAAACTGTTCGGAGTCGAAATATGTGAAATTACGAAAAGTTAGAGTTTCTGGAACGGATGTGATGCTCTGAAGATTAAGACGGCAGCACACTAACCGGTGATCAGTCATATCGGGTAAGTCGTACGTGTGAACATTGGAGTAGGATAAATCATCACTTAGACAAATCAGATCAATCAATGTAGCCGTAGATTGAGTTACTTCGTAAATAGGTTTCAGAAAAACATACTTCCTGGATAAAACATATAAATCATTCAAATTGGAATTAGACTGAATTACTTGAGGAGTAATCCATTTTTGTACATCATTCTTTTTACCCACCAGAATGGGTGGAAAACATAAATTTACATAAAAACTCAGAGCATTAACAAAACATACAACCTTATCATCAACGCAGGATGCGCGATACATTTCCGGCCACTCCTCGAGACAAATGCGATCAAGAAATTTAGCATTGCGATTTATGTTATTAAAACATCTAGACCAGAAAGAATTCATACGCTCATCAGAATTGAAACGCTCTACATATGAAAGCAGCAGCAACTTATGGTCTGTACACAAATGTATAAAAGTGTCGATAGTAAAAACAGTCTCAATTCTGAACAATTATATCTACTAAAAAGGAGCTGAAAAAATTACCCTCACATTTATCAAAAGTCGAAAAGGTAACAATCAATTACTTCGTAAAAACTTCATCTACACCAAAAACAGGGATGTCGCTGGGAAAACATTTTGGAAATGGATAGAATACTAAAATTCGCCTCACACGATGCTTGTTTTGCTGATGGTTTCCTTGCTTGTTTTTGTGCATGGTATCTAGCATGATGGCTGCTGTGCATGGTTGGCTTCACACGGGTTTTGTGCACGATGGTTTACAAGCACGATTTCAAGCTTCAATGCGCATGCAATGATAGTGACAGTCTGAAGTTTGTAAAAATGAATGCCTTTTTAATGGAAATTTAACGTAGAATATTAGCTGTTAGCATATTTTTGTGCAAAATACACAAAACTATATAATTTATTGCAATTATACACAAATTGAACTACCAATTTAAAATGATAATCTCTTTCAAAAACGGTTGACCAAAAAACAATAATTTCGAAAAAATTATGAAATAAAGAAAACAACAAGAAGCAATAATAATAACCGATATAATAAAAATATTTTCTTATTTTTAATAATAAAATAAATTAGGTTATTATTTAAGCACATTTAAGGTTGCCGTTTTGTGCGTGGGCGATTGCATCTAGATTTATTTCAAAATAATTAAACAGAAAGTGGTGACATGAGGAGTTTAAAAGCTGAACTATTTTTCTACGGCTATCCACGCGGCTATCGTATTATAGAACATAACTTGCAATAAATTGCAAGTTGGCTTGTTTAATTATACTCTGGTTTCTGAAAATTTATGTACTTCAGGAAATATTTTATAATAATTATAGTATAAAATGCATATTGTGATGTAATATAAAAATTATTTTCTAAATATCTTCAAATGAATGGTTGTTCCAAAAAACATCAAATCAATTTTTATCAATTTCAACTAAATAACTTCAATTCCAGGAAAATCGATCATCCAAACAAAATCACTACTAATCAAAAATTTTTCAACTCACTAAAATCAAAAATCTAGGCTGCGGCCACTTTCGACCAAAATATTTACAAACAATCTTCTAATCAATACTCAAAAAAGTTCACAATTTTATAACTACAAAACCCTAAATTGTAGGAAAATACAAGACAATAATATTGCAAGCAAACATTTTATTTTTATATGAATTGATATTTTTTTCTTTGATTTTTATCTTCTCGGGAATCTACTGCATGTAGTACAATATTTACGTATCACAGGTTAACGTATAGTCGATATTCAATTTTTAATGAATCAGTCCATTAGCCGACAATTTGACCATTTCAAACAATGCACAAGTAGATTGATATAGTATAAATGTAATCTGTGCGAAAAAAAGTTTGTATCGAAAATCCCAAAGATAAATTTATAAATCGGACTCTTGCTACGGGTAGTACATTTGAACTGATTTGAACATACTGCCAAATGACTATGAAAATAACAAACTAAAATAATTATTTTAAAATTCAACGGAATCTGGGGAATATATTTCATGAGTGTTTAAACCAGTGGTTCCCAAACTTTTTTGTCTCGTAGACCACTTGTCAAGTTTTTCGGTTTTGGGTAGACCCCCTACTTACCTGATATTGATTTTTTTAAATTAAAACGAACTAAATTAAAATTTATTACATAAAATAACTAAGACAAATATTAATGTTTTTAGTGGGAGGGACCTGATGCTTTATTAACAAATTTAGTTAGGTTTAATTTTAAATCTCCTCGGTTAATGAAGTCCAGTTTGTTTCTTTTTGTTGTTAGGAGATTGGCTACCGCGCTGAAACCCCTTTCCACTAGGTATCAGGAAAGGAGGTTAATTAATAGCAAATTAGCATAGTAGGTAAACTTTGGTTCGTAACATGACAATATATGATCTAAATCAAAAGACAAAGAACTACAGAAGGTGTTGGAATGTCGACCGAATAATAAAGATAGATTACCGGTAAAGGTTATGAAATATTAAATGCTGCGTTGGGCATAGTTTCGTACAGTAAAAGGCGAGTATTAACTATTAATTATGTATTAAATGAGTAAAACCATCATTTTATCTATTTAAAGAAACAGGTAAACTATTTTTATTCAAATAAAACTTTCTTTTGAAGGTATAATACAAAAAATTTCTAGCTGAAACTACTCATTCTTTCTTTTTAATATGAATCGTAGTGAAAAAATAACTACTTACGCATTCAAACCTACACATGTAAATGTTACACTAATTAAACTAATTATTTTAATTTTTATATTTATTATTATTAACATATTTAAGAAAATTTGCAAAAATATATTGTATTACTTAGGTCGCACGATATCATAATAATTTATAATCGCAATAGCACACTCGTTTTGTGTCGTCACTGTAGCACACTACTGCAAGGCATGTGTTTTATGTTTTAAATTATTAATAGGTAAATTAAATAAAATTTAATTTATAACTTACATAATATTGTTTAAAAACTTTTTAAATGAATGATATATAGCTTGCTACATAATATGGTATAACTTTATGTTTCGATTTTCGGAATGTCATCAGGAAAACCTGGAAAAATTATTAAAATGATTGAGAAGTTATGCTATTAAATTCAAACTTGATTAATAGTCAAATTTATTTGACTTTTGTAAAAACAAAATTATACCTACTTAAAGCCAGAATGAATAAATAAACTTATTTTTAAAAATTCTAAACCAGACAACTAAACAAGCCCAAAGAAAAACTATATTTTTCCACAATTGTATCGACAATAACACATAAAACTTTATTTTGAAATCTTTGTAAGATTTCTAGGTTAGAATTAGCTGCGGAGAACAAATAAACTAAATATTGTTATATTATAAACAGTATTGCAATTAGAACAAACAGTAGTAGTAGTACTTCAATAAGTTGTACTTCAAAGAGCACTTCGAGGTATCTATATCTATCCAGAAATGTTTTTCATATTTCACAGATTAGAATTTACAATATATAAAAAAAATAGTTTAGTATACAAGCGTAGGGTAAATCATAGTGAAATTTAGTATGAGTACGAGATCTAGAAATTGCAAGAAGGTTGATTGCAGTAATAGCAAGAAAATTGTAAAGAAATTGCTTTACAAGATTTAAATTCAATAATCTGTAACTGAACATTTATAATGTTTTTTATTAAGCTTTCTGCGTAGTTTAACGCTTTCATCAGAAACATTATAAAATATTGTTTAGTTAACTTGTTCAATTACAGATTATTGAATTTAATTATATCACAAGTTAAATATTAATAGGTATTTTAAAATATTTACAAGATTTAAATCTGCGGTTTAACCCTCATAGAAAAAATGCATTACAAAATTTTTAAGTTATTTTCAAATAACAGATTCTCGGTGACCTTCCTAATTTAAAAAAATATATAAAATTTTAAAAATAAGCAACCAAAATTTGAGATTTTTCCTCGTGGTGTAATTATATATCATCATTATCATCATCTACACGTGTAAGACGGCGGTCTGTTTAGAATTTATTAAAAGTTGAAAAGATAAAATCCTATAATAGTTTATTATTCAACTAGGAGCTTAAATTGTTTATTCATTGCGAAGAGGATTTTACGTTTTCATGATTTTACGTAAGCAATTACATTAAAGTAACATAATATACTGTTTTATCTGTTTCTGAAAAGAAAAAACTAAAAAAATTTGAATAAAAGTAGAAAAGCCACAGAGAATATTTGGTGGATCTAAGTTTATCGTTTGGAGCCCACTCGAATATTTAGTAGTATACACTTTCTACTGGACGATTATTTGATGGCTTATAAATTTGAAGTATGGGGAGCATTTTTTTGGTATACTAAATTTTTTTGTATACTAAAGCACTCTACTATCAATTGCTTATTTCAATATTTCAAATTGTATGTGAAAACCATATATGGAATTGCATACTGATATTAAAATTAAAAAGTCTGTTGTGGCCATCCAGGCTATCAAAAAATATAAATAAATATGAACTTCGCAGCTATAGCTGTACCTAGTAGCTTTAAAAATAGCTACCTTAACCTTATAGAGACCGTGCGCGAAACGAGCGCCAGCGCCAATTTCGACTGTAGCGGACACAATCCGACTAACTGACGGGAGATCTGAAATAGCAAAATAGCGCAGTATATGTTTAAACTACTACTAAAAGAAGTATTTTTGTAATTATATTTAATTGTATGATATAAAGAAAGACAAAAATGGAGTTTAAAGTAATTAAATGTGGTTTCGGAAATGCCTCTTACGATAAATTACCATAATTTACTTTTTAAAGAAGGAAAAACCTTTTTTATATGTAGACTTTTCGCAGCTTTATTTATAATATAAATAATGATTCCATAACATCAAAAACCGATAAACCGTATGAATGGATCAAGCCTTCCGCTTTTTGTAAAGAAAAATATTTTAAAGACAAAATGTTTCAGAAACTTTTTCAAAAAAGAAAATCTCCGAAAGTAGATAGTAAGCTTTCAGATATTTTCAATATTATAAAAAACGATATAAACTATGATTTAAGAAATGTTTTGAAACAAGCTGTAAAAATAGAAGCAGAATGATTTACTGGGAAGTGTATTAATGAGATTTTGATTAACGTATTTAGCAGGCCCGGACTGGCCATAAGGCAGATCGGGCAAATTCCTTATGGGCCGGTGCAGTCAAAGGGCCGTCTAACCAGTAGCTGATTATATCACAAAAAATTATGCTATTTTATATAGGTAACATAACAAAGTATCAAAATGGTTAACAAAACTTAACATTTTAGCACAATAAATTTATAAATAACAAAAACCGTTCAAATACAAGTTTCTGATAGTAGAAGCTCGATAAAGTGAACATTCGAATTTATGAACATCTTGGTCCTGTGAACACCCAATGTTTTCTATAGCTACTCGGTAACGTGAACATTATTACACTGGATATCGTAATTTGATATGGTGTTTCAAAGTGATTGAGACCCACCCTATGCATTTTGGTGAATTTTTGGCATTAATAATAAAGTTGTAACTTTGTAAGATTTGCTAAGTGGGGACCAATCACACAAAATTAGAGGATTTTTGCCAAAGAAGACCGCATAAGTGGTTGTGCGATTTTTGAAATTTACTTTATGAAATTAACTTATGAAAACTTAAAATTTTTGCTTTGCCCGCCCAGCTTTGACATTAGTAAATACTACAATTCATATTATTAATTTAATTTTTGAGGATTTTATCTATATTACTTAATAACACTCAAAGCGAAGACGACGTCGATTACTGCCTATGCTAGTTGCCGCTAAGGACACTGCGTGGCGCTTCACATTTTGTAAAACGCGAATTAGTACTAAAAAACTAAAAAACAAAAGCCAAGCAAAATAACTATGTTTTTTTCATGAATTTTGAACATTATACGTTTTATAAAAAATAAAACAGCGCTTTTGTGGAAAGTAGGGGGCCGACAGTCTCTAAAATGCCCGGGCCTGGTATTTAGTGCTATTACTAAAAATCAAATTGAAAATATGCTGAGTTACATGTTTGCGGATTCAGATGTCATTCAAAATGTGAGAGATTATAATAATGTGTACTATTGAAGAAGCGGAAAAGACATTTTCGATATTTACTATATTAAAAATCCATCGGAAGAAAGGGATAAATATTCTAAAAAACGATGTTGCAATGGCATAAAGCCACACCATATCAGTGCCACTGCCACTGATATTGAACTGCAAGTTCAATATCTGCAAGTTCAAAAGCTCACCAAATAAAAACATTAAGCTGAAAAAATCCAATCAAAATGTTAGAAGAATGTTTTAATCTACGTACACCGATAGGAAAAGCTGCATCAAACGTCAAATATGGTCTTGAAACCGAAATTATTGCAAGAAAAGCATATGAAAGCATTTACAATGTAGAAATTTGAGAATATAGTTTAATAATATCTTTAGATTATCTGTGGTTATGTACAAACCTATACGGCATTATTATTGAAAAACATGGTAATATTTATGAACCAAAATACATACGTATTAAAAATAAAATGTCCATCATCGGCAAAAAATGAGATTTTTATTGAAACCACTAAAAAATGTAAATTACGATATTTAAAATAGGATGATGAATTTACAGCTGCAATCCATTGTTGACGACAAATTTTACCCATATTATTGTTATGCTAGGGCTACACCTGCGTCTAACGTTATGCTTAGCTTGCATTAATGCGCTAAAATGCAGATGTGGCTACGAATTAACGTGATAATCTGTTAACGACATTATTAATGACATTAGACTTTAGCGATAACTCGGGTAGCGGTCTCTTTTGGTCTCTACATTTATTCTATATCTCACGCTATCGGCATACTTATACTACTATACAGTAAGCCCTCGTTATAAAGATATACCTGTTTTATTAATTTTATAGCAATCATCATCAACATTTTTATGCAGCAATGGCTTAAATAGTAAAATAAACGCAAAAACTTATGGCAGTATACCTATAAATTTTGTTTTATATTAAGGCAGTATTCTAGTCTAGAAGCCCAAATTTCAGACATTTTTTAACGGTTGATAAAAGAAAAGCAATTAATATTTTGACTATACATTTTTGTCATCGATGTATATATATTTTAGGAATTCCTAAAAAAATTTTCAATAAAAAATAAATAAATTTCACAAAGTTACATGCTGTTGAAGTAGAGAGGAAAAAAAAAGAACGTGTTCATGGTTGACACGATTCCAATCCTTCTAATCGTCTGAAAAAAAAAAGAAAAATAGATTCTTAATCAGTACAAATGTCATTTTGGTTTGAACCCGGAAAAATGAAAAAAACAAATTTTCTCCGGGAAAGGAGCTACTCAGAAAAAAAAGTTGATTTTTTCAGTTATTTTTTAACTTTCCAAATTTTTAAAAAATATTAAACATTGAAAATTATAATTTTTTGTTGGTTCCTACCATAAAGGGATATATAAAAAAAATGCATGCCAAATTTCAAGAAAATCGGTCAATTAGAACTTAAGATTTTATGAAATGTAAAAATCTTGCACCCATCGTGCATAAAAGTTTAAAAACTAAAAATCCAACATAATTAAGGTAAGAACGGTAGACACATTGCCTGCTTTTTCGACCGTCTAGCCATCACACGATGCGTTTCTGACTTATTAGTCGTCATCAGTACCGTTTACTTGGTGTTATCACTTAATTATGTGCACTATACCAGCTACTGGTATAGTCCACATAAATTGTTGAACCAGTAGCTAGTATAGTGCACATAAATTGTTGAACCAGTAGCTAGTATAGTGCACATAATTAAGTGATAACACCAAGTAAACGGTACTGATGACGACTAATGAGTCAGAAACACATCGTGTGATGGCTAAACGGTCGAAAAAGCAGGCAATGTGTCTACCGTTCTTACCTTAATTATGTTGGATTTTTAGTTTTTAAGATTTTATGTCAACCGATTCGAAAAAAGTAGTTTCGAGAAAAACACGATTAAAAATGTAAGTTAAGTTTCGGCCAGTCTTACTGATAAAACTATACATATTACTTACATTTCTTCAATCAACGATTACTGCTCCATATATCGGGCCTTCTTCTACCTCAAATTGACTATTTAAATAAGTAAATTATAAAAAATACAGAAAAAAAATAAAAAATATTTTTTAATACTTTTCTTAGATTCGTTCCATCTAAACCGGTCGAGTTGCCACGACACTAAAATAGCAATAATTTTTAAAATAATTCGAATTTCAAAAAATCCTTTTAACCTTCATCCGGGCGCGCCCCTTTCCGTAACATGAGCGGGCGCGCAACGGTAATCTACCGTCTTCGGTTTTTCTTTCGTCATTCATCCAAAATCTTTAAAATCGGGATAAATACGATGAAAAACATTATAATACTTTTTAAACGATAAAACAATTTTATTAAAATTTCATTTTTATTAAAATTTGAATAATAAAATAAGCTAACACAGTAGGGATAGGTATTAATTTGTAATCCCTATCTCGAATAGGAGTATCAGACGACTTATCATTTTCAGCCTTTTTTTGAGCAATGTAAATATTAGTGTAGTACTTGATTATGTTGATTATTATTTCCAAAAAAATGATTTGGAATTAACATTTAACACTAGAAGCGCCAAATAGACCATAAGCTATTATTTCAATCTGAGTTTTTCAATATATAAACAAAAATAGATTGCAGTGTTTTATTTTTTATCCATCCAACAAAATTTATACAATAAAAAATGACAGAGTCAAAATGACCTCTGTGGCGTTAATAGGTATGCAGGTAAGCACGGCACTTCTAGTGTTAAGCCTTGTTTTATCTTTCTCCGAGTCACTGCTGTGTTCATCTTGTTCAATGACTTCAGGTTCAAAATTAATATCGTCTTGATCGTCAATTTACTCTTCTTCATCCGAATCCATTTCAAGAAGTCGATGTATATTGTGGTGTTTCAAAATGATTGCGACTCACCCTGTGCATTTTGGTGAAATATTGGCTGTAATAATTAAGTTGTAACATTGTAGAATTTGTTGGGTGGGGACCAATGACAGGAAATTAAGGGCTTTTTGAGCCAACTATGGCCGACGGCGGGTGCGTGACTTTGTATGCCCGCTGAGTTTTGATAATTTTGAAATTTGTGAGTAATATTTTATTTTGATTTGATTTGAATAAAGTGGATTTGATGCGTGTGCATTATTTCGTTGTTATTTTGGAAGTATAATTTTGAGATTTGAAGTTAATTTGGATTATTTGATGGTTTGCTACCGAACGGTAGTGCATCGACTTGGCTTGATTTGGATGATTAAATTTTGGAAAAGAGAATATTTCGAATAATGAATTCGATTTGGATACTTGAAATTGAAAAGTTAAATTTGCATTCGTAGGAACGAATGTCGATAGTGATAATCAGGCGATTTAGATAAACGTTAAAAATTAAAAGTACGAGCCCAATAACAATTTAATATTTTCATTACATTGAACTTAAATTGTATTTTACATTGTGAATTGGTTATTTTTGGAGGAGCATTTTTCTTCCGTCGTTAATGAGAGCGAACAGGTGAACTCACCCCTGACGATACTTGCTCGACGACTGAGAAAGCTAGCCGTGGTAATTTTTTTGGTTTGTGGTGAAATTAATATTTTTTAAAATTTCACATCATTTCAACTGGCGCCGCAACGTGTGGGGCTTGAACCATCTCGATTTACCAATTTGATCATTACAGAAAAATTGTCGTCCATACTGTGGGGCTCGATTAGATTCAATTTCATCTAAATTGGAAAATAACAAACAAAAAATGGAACAACTAGCGAAAGTAACTAAAGCACAAATAATGCAAGCACTTAACCAGCAAACGGGTGAACTAATGGAATTAATAAAATGTATGGATGCGAAATTGCAAAGAGAAACTGTAGAGGAAAGAATGTTGAAAGTGGAAAAACAAGAAGCTGAAAGATTAGTAATTCTAAAACTGGAAGCAACAAAACAAGAAGCTGAAAGACTGGAAATTGAAAAACAAGAAGTTACAAGACTAGAAGCTGAAAAATTAGAAGCAACAAAACAAGAAGCCATAAAATTGGAAATTGAAAAATTAGAAGCAGCACAACAAGAAGATAAAAGATTAGAAATGGTAAAACTAGAAGCAGAAAAACGTGAAACTGTAAGATTACAAGCGCTAAAACTAAAAATTATAAGACAAGAAGCTGAAAATTTAGAAGTGGTAAACGTAGAAACTGAAAAATTAAAATTTAAAAAACAAGTAGCTACAAAACGGAAAGCTATGAAAAAAAATGAGAAAACTTGGAAGTTTTGGATGAGTCGGAGAAGGAGAAGAAAGAAGACACTAGTGAAGTGGACGCCCCAAACCAAGATCAATCTGTGGAAGATTCGAAAGAAAAAATAAAAGAAAAGTGAACAAAACAGAAGGAGATAGTAGATAATGATAAATGAAAAATTATTTTTGAAGAGATAAGCCTTTTTTATTTTATTTGATTTTTGAATTTGGATTTATTTTGCTTAAATATTGTAATGTTGTAGATAATATTTTTTTTTTAGATTTATTTTTGAAACACGCACGGATTTTTGCGAATTTTGTTTAAAGCTGCGCTCAAAACAGCAATTAGCATCGGGGGTTTGATGTGGTGTTTCAAAATGATTGCGACTCACCCTGTGCATTTTGGTGAAATATTGGCTGTAATAATTAAGTTGTAACATTGTAGAATTTGTTGGGTGGGGACCAATGACAGGAAATTAAGGGCTTTTTGAGCCAACTATGGCCGACGGCGGGTGCGTGACTTTGTATGCCCGCTGAGTTTTGATAATTTTGAAATTTGTGAGTAATATTTTATTTTGATTTGATTTGAATAAAGTGGATTTGATGCGTGTGCATTATTTCGTTGTTATTTTGGAAGTATAATTTTGAGATTTGAAGTTAATTTGGATTATTTGATGGTTTGCTACCGAACGGTAGTGCATCGACTTGGCTTGATTTGGATGATTAAATTTTGGAAAAGAGAATATTTCGAATAATGAATTCGATTTGGATACTTGAAATTGAAAAGTTAAATTTGCATTCGTAGGAACGAATGTCGATAGTGATAATCAGGCGATTTAGATAAACGTTAAAAATTAAAAGTACGAGCCCAATAACAATTTAATATTTTCATTACATTGAACTTAAATTGTATTTTACATTGTGAATTGGTTATTTTTGGAGGAGCATTTTTCTTCCGTCGTTAATGAGAGCGAACAGGTGAACTCACCCCTGACGATACTTGCTCGACGACTGAGAAAGCTAGCCGTGGTAATTTTTTTGGTTTGTGGTGAAATTAATATTTTTTAAAATTTCACATCATTTCAATATGTATCTTCCGGATTTTTCATGCCCTGACATGAGACCAATACATGCAATATGCATTAGTAAAAATGCGAAATCTGATATGTGACGTCACGATAGTGACGTATTTGGAGTATAGTTTACTAAGTTGTAAAAAAAGTAATTTGAATTGTGAATACCTACGAAAAATATAAAATCGGTAATTACATTTCCTTGCAATGGCTGAAGAAAATAAATATCACTAATGGGAGCGTAACTGGTAATCTACCGCCGATATTCGACTGTACAAGTTTGGCGTTGGCTGAGACAATTAAAAATGAAAAGTAGGTAACAACGCATGGTATAATAAGTTTTAAGGTAGGATATCTAAACGCACTAAATACGTTCAAGTTTGCGCAGTGACGTCACACGTGACCAGATTTAAATGCATAGTACAGGAACGTATACAAATTAATAAAATAATCAAAGTATTTAATTTTATTTTCAACAGAATATTATATAAATGTATTTAAATAATAATTAAAATTGTTACTATGAAAGAATACATCCATAATAATTGCTTTAATAATATAACTAAATTTTATCTACTTTTGATATAATAAAATATAGTCTTAGTTTTCATGATTATTTCGGATTTTTGAAAATTATAACACAATTTTAGATATAATCAAAGTTTTAATTTTATTTTCAACATAATATAAATCAAATAATAATTTAAATATAGTACAATTTTTATTATCTACCGTTAACTGAAGTTGGAAACTGTACTTATTGGTTTGGTTACTGTTTTTATAATTTTTCTTTTTTTGTGTAAGAGAAACGTTCAATAAACTCTTATTTAAAGATTTTATTTGAAAATAAAGTCTTGACCGAAAAAGTAAAAATATTAACTTTGCTTGTTTAGAACAAGTAGTAAAGTAACACGCTTTCTTTAGCAAATTTTTCAAAAAATGATTATAAAATGATATTCCATTTCCGTTAAATACTTCAAAGATACGTTCCACGTTTTAAATATCTTCCATAAACTCATCAGAAGGTTTGACTAGACCCCCTTTATTTATGTATTATGTCCATGTAAATGTACTTGTACTTAGACATTCATTAGTTCCTGCCTTTCCTGAATTTCTCTAAAAATCGTCATTATTAAAATGTATCGAACAAATCCTAGAATTGTCAACATTAAATTTATCAAACCGATAACACAAATGAATCCATTCAAACCTTAATTCAAGATTGTTACGAGGAAAGCAGAAAAAAGCTATTTTTTTCACAAAATATTTAACTTTTGTTATCGGATTTGCACCAAACACTGCACACCTTATTTGTACAATTTATAAATTTGTTAACTGTAATGAAAAACACTCAAAAATAATTTGAAAAAAACACTAAACAAAGTCTTCACCATAAGAATTATGCACAATAAATACTCAACAGGTCACGTATGACGTCAGTAACTCCTCCTACCATGCGCAGAACTATTTAGATATCCTACCTTAAAACTTATTATACCATGGTAACAACGACACTTCTATCTAGTGTCATATTAAGTCAATTAGGAATACAAAGCACTTCTACCCTTCTTAACACCTGCACGTAAAAGTTCGCGCGTTATTATAAATAAAACGGTAAATTACCGCCCACGCGCCCGGATGAAGGTTAAGAAAATATTCTCGAATATCTAAACTATCAAAATATGAAAACAAAAATTTTCAATTTTTTCAACTTTCTAGACTAGAATACTGTCTTAAACAACATAAAAATACACACAAATTTCACGAAAAATTAAAAATAAATATTTGTGTAAATTGCATTTTTTTTATACTACATTAAATAATTTGAAGAACGAGTTTTGCAAAAAATTTATTCGTACGTTAAACCAAATTACAAGATAAATTTGTATATTAAAAACTTAAATAAAATACAAAGATATGTGCAACTTGCAGAATCAGCGTCGGCTTAAATTTCAACGCTTAGACAAGAGCTACACCTGCGTTTAACTTTAAACTTAACGTATATTAATGCGCTAAAATGCAGATATGGCTACAAATTAAAGTGCTAATTTGTTGACGATATTAGTAATGACATAAGACATTAAGCGATAGCTCGGGTAGCGGTCTCTTTTGGCACATCAAAAGAGTAATGCGTTAAATATTGCGCTGTTGTGGCTACACTATTTATTCTACATATTATATCTCGCGCTATCAGAATATCTATACCGCACGTGGTTCAGTTGAGCCTTATTCCTGCATAGTGTGCTAAAATTAAATTACCGTCAAGTTGTCAACACAAACTGACTTATTTTCACAGACCCGTATTAAGGGGGGGGAGGCTGCAGCCCCGGGCCACCACATTCTAGGGGCCTCAAAAAAATTAAAGCAACAAAATATTTCTCAATAATAGTTGATTCGACCCCTGATATCACCCATATCGATTAGTTATCAATAATCATTCGGTATTGTTCGAATAATGGAGAAGTTCATGAGAGATTTCTTAGTTTTGTACCTATTTAACCACACTGCTCAATCTATAGCCAATATAGTTACAAGTTTTTTGCAAGAAAATAAGGTGGAATTACAATTTTGTCGTCGACAAACGTACGATAACGCTAGTAATATGTCGGGAAAATACAATGGACTACAAGCAATTATTCAAAACAAAGTGAAAAATGCATTTTATGTACCGTGTTTTGCGCATTTCTTAAATTCAGTGAGCGAATGTGCTTCCGATATATGCATGGAAGCTACAAAGCTTTTTATGTTTTTACAGAAGCTTTATGTATTTTTTTCAAGCTCTACACATCGCTAGAGTATTTTAGTTGAAAAACTCAGTGTAAAATCCTTAAGCTCTACTCGCTGGAGTCGCCGAGAAGATGCTGCAAAAGCGTTATTGTGCAGTTATAATAAAATTTTCGATGCTCTAAAAAACCTCAACGATAATGTTGAGAAGAAAAAAGATACTCGTATAGAAGCATTGGGACTTCGCAAGCAAATGACCAAAATGGAAATTTTAGTGATGACTACGGTATGGAATCGAATATTAAAATCCTTTGGAGAAGTTTCCAAAACTCTACAAATGCCTGGTCTAGACTTATTATTCGGTTCAAAATTATTGGAAACTTTATCAACTACAATTGACTCTTACAGGAACATGTTCGATACATTTGAGGGAGATTCCAAAAATTTACTATGAGACGAATGTAATTACGAATATTCTGGAAAAAGGTCAAATAAATCTAAAAAATTTCCTGATGGAACAAACGATACAGTATTCAGCGATAAAGACTCCTTCAAATTTAACACTTTTTATGTCATTATAGATACACTGGTAAATGAAATAAAAAATCGACATGCAGCATACTCGCACTTAGCGAAACTATTTTCATCGATTGGAAAATTAGTAAATCTTTCAAAAAACGAAATCAAAAGAATTCCCAAGAGCACTAATCGAAACATACGAAAGTGATGTCAATTCAGACTTAACTAATGAACTTTATTTTTTTTATGATGTGTTAAAAACCTATAATAATCAATAGATAAGTGGTTTAAGTAGTGTAACTCGATATTAATCATATCAAATTTTTAGCATAAACCATAAAATACACAAAACACTTTTTCGAAAACTAAAATGTTTAAGTTATCACAAAATATAAATACACTGTATGTATATTATCGCAAACGTTTTCACCATACTATGGCTAACTTTAAGTATAACTTAAACATTTTAGTTTTCGAAAAAGTGTTTTGTGCATTTTTTGGTTTATGCTAAAAATTTGATATGATTAAAAACCTATAAGTTGAAGTCAACTAATCCCATAGATATTTACAAATTAATAATTGAAAAAAAATTGCTGGACTCTTTTCCGAACATTTTCATTATCTTAAAAATATATTTATGTATTCCTATCGCTAACTGTGAATCGAAAAGATCATTTTCAAAATTATCCTTTATTAAAAATAAATTAAGAAGTAGTATTACACAAACACGTTTAAGTTGGCTAACTTTGATGAGCTGTACCCTGAAAATTATAAACGTAAATTGCCAACTAAGTTATCACCATAACTTATCTCAGGGCCCATGGGATTTTTGTAACTCAATGGGTACAAAAGATTTCCCTGGGCTAGCTCAGGTGCTCTCTGGTTATACGAAGTAGTTAGGTAGGGCGCCAAGTAATTAAATATCAGGATTCCAGAGAACTTATTTGGTAATTACTAACCACTGAGATGTAAGCTAATTTACGAGAAAAAAAAATTAAGTAAATAAAAGAAACCACCACAGATTACATCGAGCACAATAAGATTTATTAATGGACAATACAAAAAAAGAATGATCAACAATGTCTTACAATTATCACTGATAATAATAATATAAATTAACTGAATATGAAGAGAAAAGTTGCGCACCAAACGAGATCAAGTCACAGTTGTCTATTAGTTCTACGCAAAGTTTATAATTTTTAAATTTCCTAAATAAACTCTTAGGAGAAAAAAAAACTCTTCAAACGATTGTCATTAATTAGAAAAATATAAGTGTCGCTCAAGATCCGGAGAATTGCAATTCTTTTGAGTCGCGGTAATTTCACACTAACATAGGTGTGCCCCGAATGTTTAAATCAAAATCCGAATTTTGCGTATCGCTTCACAAAAAAAGATGTTTACGTGATGGCAAACTTTAACTTTTCCTAAATAAAAATAAATTAATTTTTGCTCGAACTTAATAATACTGATTATATATAACAATGAAATTTACGCAACAATCAATAAAATAATATAATGACGAAACGAAATAGATAAACGTAGTATAAAACAAATAGATAATTTCGGGTGTTATCCGGTAACCAATTCCAAATCCAAAAAGTTGATGGTCCGGATAATATATAAAATCAGAAGTTGAAAGCGATAATACACAGGACGTCAAATGGGTAGGTACGCAAAGATCCCGAAGGTAATAATATAACGGACTCTTATGCTGGTTATCATCAAAATAAGTTAGTAACTGATACGTCTAACCTTATGCTGGTTGCTGTGTGGAAGTTTGATGGAATTTTGGACGCTCCAAGTCTCAATCCTCGTAGATCCAACAATACGAAAGAAGGAAGAACCACTATTTTAGGAATATTTCCAATCAAAATTAATTATTCCAAAATATATATCCCACGTGTGCCCGTAAAGGTGCAATAAAGAAAAATTTCTAAATGAAGCACTCTTCCGAAATAGAAGCTGTCAGGTCACACAAGGCTATCGTGATCCAGAGAATTTCAGGAGAACTCACAACAAAACTGCTACCTTTCTTTCAAAATTGCTTTCCGTTCTTAACTAAAAACCCCGTTCTTATTATCTTATCCATACGCACAATTTTTCCAAAAATCAAACATGTTCCCAAAGAATCAAAACTTAACCCAATCGCCATCTAATATAAATATATCAAACTATACAAACTTAAAATTAAAGAATTCGGCACAATAAATTAAAATAAACTCCAATAACATAAAATTCATGTAATAGAGCATTGAAAGTGATCTACTCCGACAAACAAATTTTGATGATTTGATAACTAAATTTGTGCATTTTAAAGTTAGAAAAAAAAGTTTTTAAAATGTGTATATATTTTGTATAAATGTGTATAAAAACTATAATCAATTATGTATAATAATTATTATTCTTTCAAATATTTGACATTTGATCTAAGCGCGGTTGACCTTGAATAATCAAAAACTTCCGCCTGCGGCGCATTTTGTTAAAACATACAAGTTCAAGGGGCCTCCAAAAAAAGTTAGCCCCGGGCCTCACATATTCTTAATCCGCTCTGTATTTTCATAGATGCAATTAATATTGTAGTTACGATGTATAGATGTAGCCCTAGCATACGAGATGATTGCAATGAAGCCAATGATTTATAAAATACAAATAATAATTTTTAAGCAAATGTTTCAATTTAAAATAAAAATACAAATTTTACGTAAATACGAATATAAACTATAATGTATTTTATATAATTGCTGTTCAATTAAATAATTTGAAACAACGCGTTCGCAAATTTTGAAGGTCAATATTCGTACCACGTTTAACTAATTAAATAACTGGCAAAATTATGTGCAATTTGCAGATTCAGCGTCGACTGAAATTTAAACGCGAGTAACAAGATACTATGTTTATATAATAAGTCCGGAGCGACGCATTTTATATGCTTCTTTCGTGGTAGTGATGCTCGAAATCGAGAGTTTACTGTACATGAACTATGTTAAACATCACATTAAACATTAACATAAATGTTGCGCGTAATTTTTTCTCCCGTTAAATAACGCATTTTATCCCGTTAGACGTTAACGCAGATGTAGCCCTAGCATTAGGAAGAAATTTATAAAGACTAATGTTATATTCGGTTTTATCACCTTGTACCATAAATTCAAACTCATCACAACTGCGTGAAACTCTCCTGTCGCTAGTTATAAAACACGCTGTTGTGCAGCGCTACTTGTACTCGCGCACGGTCTCTATAACGATGGAAGCGTATAATATAATACTTATTACCAGATACGCTATATTTCTAATTTCTAGAGAAAAAGATTTATGAAAAATAAACAAAATATTGAAAAATGTATACATATAGTAGGCATATTTCTTTAAAAAGCTATAATATGCTTGTTTAAAAGAAACCATTGCCATGACTCTTCTTACGACCACCCTTGTTTGCAAATTTTATTAATCACATTAGGTATATAACATAGCCATAAACAAACTAATTTAAACACTTTCATGAAAGTCAAAAAAACTTGATTACTAATGTTAAATAAATCTTTTTAATTACCGTTAAATCAAAGTACTTTAAAATTTTATTATTGATCAGAGTTGTAAAATCATTTGGGGACACCCTGTATACACATAACCCAACATGATCAACTACAGTTAGTAATACGTGGTTATTTTATTAACCACCATAATTGATTTGATGATAATAAAAAGAACTTCAACGATACGATATAGGTAGATATACCAGAGGCGTGTCGTGACTTGAACAAATAAACTTCCAATAATTTTTGCCATATATTTTAACGAAACAATATTCCAAATGGAAATTTAAAAAAAAATTAAGAAAGGTAATATCTTTTCTATTTTTTTTTTAATTTAAAATTACAAACGTACATGCAAATATATAATATAATTACAAATATGTAGTGTAAAGCAAAAACTGAAAAATTATGTGCACCAACAATGTAGTTATTAGCACATACTATTGTATAAGTCACATATTATAAGAATTTGTACTATGGTTTTATTAATTTATAATTTATTATAAATAGGTAATGTGACTATTTTTAAATTAATAAAAAATTTTATATTAATTTTCAACTTGTCGAAAAAACACTTATACAAAAAATAAATTTCTCAAACTTAAAGAGGTTAGATAAAATTTTGAAAAAATATAATTAAATTTTTTCAAAAGACACTTAAAGGTAAAGTGAAATCAAAAATTACAAATTTTAACAGTTGATTTCGGTAACGGTTATATATCAATCAAATGTCGTCGCTTGTTCCGTGTACAACAATAATACTTAATTTATAACAAGGTATGCAAAATTCAAAAACAGTGGATAAAAGAAAGAAATTTAAAACAAGAATTTTAATTCAAACACGCCACTGGTTTATACCTATTATGTGCCTAATCGCAGTTTGAGTATTTTCTGATCATGAATTTCCGCCTCGATTTGTATACATGAAACCAGTAACAAAAATTGTACGATCACAGTTATTGTAATACGTAATTTGTAATAAAATAGTAAAATAATAATATAGAGTGTATACATTTGAAAACAGTTCACCTCAAATTTCTCGTGAACTACACGAAATACCGAAAATATCTAAAAAAAACTTTTCTATGGCAAAGCGGAGTTTATACATTGCGTACTCTACGTTGCACTAGAGTTTACTCGTTCAGACTCACCACATGCTACTATATGATTCTAAAACATAAGGCTGTTCTTTTAGTGCCTTTTTATAAGTTCTAAACGGCTGGACCAATTGACTTGAAATTTTGACAAAATGTGTATTAGATTATTACAAACCATTACGAATATCCTTTTTTAAATAAGTTTTTTGATTTTTCCAAAAAAGCCAAAAAACCATTGAATTTGAGATCTTCCGTTATTTTGTAAATCTCGATTTTTAGAAACTTTTGACTCAGACAGAATTTTGTTATCTTAATTAGTTAAACATTTTTAGGGCCTAAAGTTCAAATTGCTTCACGTAATTACAATTGACGTGTAGAAAAAGTATATAAATTGAGAAGGAATGTTTTGCATCTCTTACAATTATTCTTATCGAAAATTGTAAGCCAGTTTTGCGATTATAAAGCATAGTATAATGTTACATACTGCATAAATAAATTATGTACACTTTACTATATAAAAATGTAGGTATGAATTAAAAATTCTTTTGAATAAAAGGTTTATTGGTTTGGTGTTATGAAAGTATGTTTAAATTAATTTGTCTAAAATGGTGAGTATGTACTATGTACATACGGAAACAAACAAATATATTTTTTTAAGAATTTTAAAGATGTATCATATAATATGGCAAGTTGACATATGACGTATGTATGCAATTTCAAAAATAAAAACTTCAAATTTAAAAATCTCCTATTTATATTGATGTTTTAAAATAAAATTTTTTCATCTGTTCAACATAAAATTAAAAATTGCTTTGTCAACTTTTAGTAGTAAGATAAATGCTATAGTATTATATTATGATGTAACCACGGTGTAACATTATACGAATGCTATGACTACCTAAGCAGTTTATTTAACCAATTTCAAATTTTTTTAAGGCAAACAGAATTATTTAAATGCAAGTATTACATGGGTAACATCTAAGATTTTATCAAATTTTTTGTTTAGAACGAATTTTCTGAAAAAATCACACAAATAAAATATTCCCCCTAAACGAAATCCTGTATTTGCACTTGAGATCAAAGGATTCAATATCATCAAAACAAAAGAACACCGTTACCAAAAATAGAAAATCAGTTTTATGATTTATGCTTAGCATGTTTTCGGAAAGAAATTCAATAATTTCAACATAATTTTGAATTTTGCTGCACAGGAAATGTAATTGATTTCGAAAGTAACAGGAAACACGAACCTCAGGCGACACTCATTTTTCGGTGCCGTATGTGTAAATTCAAAAAACAAGGGATTATTTTTAAATTACAAATTGATTTATTTATACTTTACACGATTATAACCGACAGTCACTGTATATAGCCAAGTCATCGTAAGCTTTCATAAAATTGTCGAAAAAAATAATTTTAAAAACATTACAAAAATTATTTCATTTATAATTAGAGCATAATTATAAAATAAGTATATTTAAATACCTTCGGTAAAAATCATAGTAAGATAGTAGGGTTATCGGGTTACAATTTCTCCTTGATTCGTATTAATTTTTCTACACACATTTACACTTTAAAAGCATTACAAAGTTTCTACACGTCAAGTTTGCTGTCTTTGCACAACACGGAATTCCTTTTCTTACGTTGGGATGGCTAGTCTCGGAGAACAGTCTTAAATGGCAGCATACTCTTTCGTGACACCACAAATTATAATGTTGCTTAAAATGCTATTTTCTACACACAAATATTTCAAAAAATATATTTATGCGATATATACATTGTCTTGTAACGCAAAAAACTAAATTCTACAGTTACATCTTGTTCCCCACTCTTGTCCATTGCATTAATTATGTTCTGTAAATTCGTGAGGAATATTGGACAATAGATGTTAATAAAACTCTTTTATATTGATCGACATTTCGAAGATATATTATTTCTTCTTCTTCAGGATCTGAAAATGTTATAGTTGAATGTGTTCTTTTAAACTTTGACGAAGTTATATGGTTTTAATAATTTGAGAATTATTGTTATTTAATAGTAGATACTATATGTGATAACTGAAATAGGGTTGATGATCGTTGTTTCTTTATGTGTTCTCCTGAAATCATGAATTTTGTAATTTGTAATTATTTAAGACTGTATGTGGTTGTTTTTAGATCCTAAAGTAGAAGAAATAATATTATCTTCTTAATATTTCTACACTAGAAAATATGAATTTGCAGTTTTTAAGTGTGAATTGAATGTGAATTCACATTGTGAATTCTATATAATTCACCTATTTTAGTAAATGAGGGACATACGCGGAGCTTTTGTTAAAAATAAATATTAAAATATTTCTAATTTTCTTTTCGTAATAAAACATTTCATTTTTTGATATGATTTTTTATGTTTAAAGTTTTTATGTTGGAAAGATGAGTTCAGCACAGGTGTGAAGTAAGGCTTAGTCTAAACTCCCCTTTTAATATTTTAAAGAAATGTTTCGATATTCCATGAAGTTCACGATAAATTTGAAATGGATTGTCTTCAAATGTACACGCTATATATCCAGCATTACGAAATGGGCTGTTATATTACTTCTACGGAAATGATCAAATAATAGCTATTTATGGAAGAGCCACCGAAACATGTTCTTTACGTAATGAGTAAACATATAGCAGAACGAGTCGCAGAGCGACAAGTTCTGGTAGCTTACAAATTTCGTTAAGAATGACTTCGGTGCAAACCACATATATGCAGCTTTACCTCCAAGATCTTTGTAAAATAAAACAAGTAAAATGTAATCTGAATAAAGATGAACAGAAAATGGTAATCTGAACAAACATGATCCGAAAATAAAATTTTCTGTACATATTTATGCAAATTACACGTTTTTCTAACACGATACGCAAAGTAAAATTTTTGGTCCGATAAATTGTACAGAAAATGATACTTTCGTTAGTCTTGGAGGTAAAAATATTTTACCATTCTTATAATACTAATGTCTAATAATCGTCAACGGTGCAAAGTTTGAATTGTACATGCTTAAAGCTTAATAAATATAAATTTTACAACATAAATTAGATCAAACATAAATAATAAGGAAGCAGAAACATATCACCTGCAGTTAAGCAACACGAAATAGTAAAATAGTCAAATTAGCAAAAAGTTCTCATGCACTTTGTTTACACGAATTAGTTAAGTAGACGTTAGCAGTGTGTAAACGGTGGTAATTTTATACCTTTCCCAAGTGTAAACAGTCGGTATGTACAGGGAGCGAGTCTAAACAAATATCACTCAACAAAACACGTCGCGAACCTTGAACCCATCATAAGTCCAACTTCCTAACTTCAAAACACATGTTTGGACGTCGTATGGAAAGAATTCTACATCTATAGCACAAGAAGACTTATATACGGCTGGCGGCTGCCAAACCACCAGCCCATTGTAGTAGACAGTGGCCTTGGTCATAAGTGTAACCTCATAGTTTCCATCGGCGCTGTAAGAAAATATATTGACAGTGCAAGCGCGCTTCACTCTACCGCCGTCCACGAGGACCTGACAAGCAAGCGTTCACCGCCCCGTTACCAACTAAAGGCCCCCAAATAATTAACAGCATCATTGTTGCATCGTATATACGTGAATAAATTATCCTATTATAATAATATATCGTCAAACCTAAGACTAATTTTAACAGTAGGTAATGTTTGCAACGAGGCGGCGACAACTAATAAAAATGTGCATCATCCAAAAATGTTTCACTTTGTAAAGGTGTATTATATATTTAAATTTGGCAGCTTTTAATGTAATTTAAAGAGGTTCTCACAATTAAAAAACTTGTACAATAATTTATTTTAAACTGTCATAAAAGCTGCCAATAACTTTAGATAAGGAAGCACTTACCTTAAACCCGTCGTATGTCCAACTACCAAATTTCAGTACACAAGTTTGTTCGTCAAATGGAAAATACTCTACATCAATTTCACAGGAAGATTTGTATATTGCAGGAGGTTTCCATTCAACCAAACCTTCATGGTAGATTGTTGCCTTTGTTGCTAGAGTTACCTCAAAGTTGCCGTCCGCGCTGCAAGGGAATCAACAACGACCAGCAACCGGACCAACTTAATAAATACTATAGCTGCAATCCGGTTGCTGATATAACAACACAGCCAACACAAAATAATTAAACAGAAAAAACTGATTTCTAAAATCATAAGCAATAAATATTATTTTGCATAGAATATCTACTAATTTAAAAACAACTTGCAAATAAAAATAACGATAGCATAATAAAATGTGTTCCTACAAAAGAAAGTTAATATATACTAGGTATATAGGATGATATAGTAGCCTATTATAGAGATACTCGTAGTTCTGAATGCCATACGAATATATTTATTTTAATTTAAAGTACAGACTACGAAATGTATTGTAATCGTTCAAAAAAAATGTGACATTTTGATAGGCTGTAAATGATCAATTCCAAAAACATGTAGGTGTGTATGTGTGTGTGGAAAATTTTATATACAATTTAGCTCAACAACTAATAGGCATTTCAAAACCAAATTTCGTATTTAGAACTTTTATATTGAGATTAACAGCTGATTTATTTTTGGTTTAAATCGGTTAACGCAGACTTATTTTTTAATTTTGTTTCTATTTAAAAATTTATTTTGAATTGAATTATCCACATTATATTTTTTAAGTTTATTTTGTGAAACTGACATTCAACGTTATTATCAAAATTAGATAAATTAAATTAAACATTAAAGTAAATTTGATAAACTAATTCTGTAATAATCTTTTTTATGTTGTTTTTTTTTTTCGCTTAGTGAGTGCTTATTTCGTATTTACGGGTTAGTGATTGAAACATTTGCTTTACGTAATGGGTAAGCATATTATAATGTGTATGCAGCTTCTCAAGATAGGACCTTTCCAAAATAAAAAGTAATTTTGATAAATATAAATAATATATAGGTATAAATGTAACTTGAATAAGTTAAATAAGAAAAGAAAATGGTAACCTGGATAAAGATGATTTCAAAATATATTTTTCTGCATGTGTTTATTCAGATGACATGTTTTGCTAACACTTTATCGCAAAGTATCATTTTAAAACTGTAAATTGTACAGAAAGTAATACTTTCTGTAGTCTTGGAGGAAAACAATACTTGCGTACATTATTTATGTAAAATAAGTGGGAGCAAGGCAGCAAGTCGCATGTTCCGACACAAGAAATTGTAACATCTTACTATTTTCGGTAAATATTCAAAAGCATTATGCTGCAATACGTGGTAGTTGAAATTAGTAATAAAGGAAATGTGTATGCAAGGCCTTGTTTAAAAAAAAATGAAAGATTTAAATAATATTAATTTTATCAAAATATAAATACAGTTGAACAATAATTTGTCTATAAGAATACAATCTAGGGAAAACATAATTTAAGAAATAAAGTGAAAATTAGTAATTTACAAAATTTAGAAAAAAGACACTCCGGTTGTCTGTAAAGTCGGTTTACGGACGATAATTTTACGTGATAACGTCATAAGAAAACATTGATGAAAAATTGCATACTTTTATGAATTGAATTAAATTATGTTTATGTAACAGATAATACGAATTAAAACTATGTTATTACATTAACCCTCAATAGGCTAGTGCGTTATGTGCATGAAACATAATTGCATCATTTGGTGATCGCGAGATCGAACCTCATGCCGGACAAGTTTTTTTTAATGGCATTTTATAATTCAAATGATGTCTATGTATGATGCCAAGCCGATCGTGCCTCTCTCTCGCTTGTTCCGCGCTCTCGCTTGCGAAACGTGACAATTTTTCGTGCGTGCAGCCGGCATATCAATTTATAAGACGTTATCACGTCAAAAAATTATAGCAAGTGTCATGAAAGAATTGTCATATAAATTATGTTATATAAAGCAAACTGGTAAAAAATAAACAGAAGAAAGATATATGCCTAATTATTATTATAAACATCATAAGCTTTTAAAGTTGCTCAAAAAAGTTTCAAAATCACTTTTTCATCAAAATTTTAAATTGCATCCATCCTAATTAATTTAGATTATAATAAACCTTTATTTTTAAATAGAAACTTAGTAATTATTATAAATATTCGTGCAGATGTAGTAGATGATGCAAGTTATAAGTAATATAGCACATAGCTACACAAAAAATTGTATTTTTTGTTTTATTTAAGTTTAATGTATTCACATGTTTTATACATGTATGTGAACGTAGTAGCAGTAAATTACGGAAACTAGTTGAATTATAATTTGTATTTGCTGAGTGGTTTTTCAAAACACTTTTTTGCGGTAAGAGTACTATAATTTATACATAATCTTAAATTAACTAATCAAAAGGTAAAATTGACAATAAACTTTAAAATTAATAAGACGTAATATTTATTTAAAAAAATTGAACATAATATTATTTTTACCCAAGATACAATCACGTTTACATAAAAAAAATGTAAAAAACAGAAAAACATTTAAAAATCTAAAATAAACAAACTAAAACATGTTATTAAAATAATGAATTTTAACTATTTAGTAAAGAATTACATAGAAAAATAATATTTAAAAAACAATAAAAACGACAATAATTCACATTTAACAGGTCAAGACTTAGATTTGAATGAATTTGAATGAACAAGAAAATGAATTTTAAAAAAGTTACGTTATAAAAACCGATAAAAATTTAAAATAAAATTTTGTAATACAATATAAAGGCTCTTATTTCACAATTATTATTGATCTTCAGTCGTATTTAACATAAGAAAAACATATACCAAACAAAATTAAAAATTAAAATTGAAAAACAGGAAATTTAGAAAAATTACTTTAAATTTAATGTGATTTACCAAATAACTATACTGAACCACGTCACGTGTTTAAATGAAATTTAGACATAAAATTCATTTTTTAGGTTGATTTTCTATTTACAAATTTACTTTCTGCTTAACACACTCACGCTATTATTTTGTTTAATAATAATAAGAATTCCCAAATATTGATTTGGCTAGCAAGCGTAACTATATTATAAGTAAAATTTCCACTACATGCGTCAACAAATTTAAATAGAAATAAAACTGGCTTTTCTAAAATTCTGCTTTTTCGTGTACGCCTTTCCCTAATGCTGTTAATAGTGTACATATGTCCACTGTTGCAGCAGTGGAAATGAAGGAAATCCAATAGATGCCTCGTTGTAGTTTAATTTTGAATTATATGTAGTTTTTATTATTATTAACATTCTGATTTATTTATCTGTACATTTATAAAGGCACCTATACTTAAAATTGTTAATAATTTCCTTTACTTTCTATTATAATGAAACGCATATAAGAATTTACCCCATAAGAAGTAATCGCTTAAAATATAACCATTGGGACACCCTAACTACATTAATTTTAACACATTTTTCAAAACCAAATTTCATATAAATGTCATTTCTAAATAATTTAGTTATTTTATGATGATATTTAATTGATATTATTATATTTATCTATAACTACTAAATATAATTTTTAATAATAATGTCAATGACGATTAAATTACGGTGTTCCATTATGCTATCATTATGGGTATCACTACTATTATCAAATTAATATAAATGTTTAAAATTTTGAGTCGTGATGAACGTTATTTTCAAAATGGTTTTTATTTATATTTGATTAATGTATTGATTGGTACAAATACTCAATTTAGAATTTAAGTATACTTAAAAAATCAGAGTCGTATTTTTATTTGCAATGGCTGCAAAACCACCTATTTTCATTAAATAAATCTGAAAATACATTATCACTAATTTTCAGTTTTATTGAATTTATTATTTATTATTTTTTATTGATTTAAGAATTTTCCTGCTATTTTTAACTAGTTGGATTCCAATTGAGCCCGAATGTGTCGCGTCTTCGCAAAATGTTACTTAGAGCACTACGAATAAGTGTAATAAGTTGCAACATTCTTTTACAAATAACTGTTTTTTTAACGAATTTTCGTATTGCATTTTTAATTAGCACCGCGCTTATCTAATAAAATCGATCTCAACTTCTCAACGCACGTCTCTCCACGTGTGCATTAAGGTGGCAAATACCAATGTTATTTGACCATAAGAACTACTGCCGATTAAAAACAGAGTACAGATGACATATCGTGCTGTAGTTTGTGTCATGATATTATTTCAACTGTTGTTGATAATGTGTTATAATTAGAGCCCGGATTCTAAGCATTTTGCTTATTGCTCTAAATTATAAGCAGAAGATATTCCTTTTGGATCTTAACGTTTCTTAAAAATTGCAGTGATTTGACCTAATGTTGATAGTGCTTTTTTCTGCTTTTTTCTCAAAATTTTGCTTAAAACGCATGTTAGTGCTTATTAGAGCTTTTTTTAATGAGCGACGAAGTACATGATTAAGAACTCAAAGTATTTTATGAAAATTTAATTTATTTTTTTATAAAATTAATTTTTACATGTTACATGAAATTGAGGAATAATTTAATTCATAACTTATATAAAATTGTTCAAAAATTATTTAAATGAATGATATAGTTTGCGACACCCTGTTATATAACCATATGTTTCGATTTTCGGAATCTCGTCAGGCAAACCTGGAAAAATTTTTGAAATAATGATTGAAAAGTTATGCTATTAAATTCAAAATTCAAACTTGATTAAAAGGCAAGTTTTTTTGACTTTTATAAAAAAAAAAATTATACCTACTTGAAGCCAAAATGAATAAATAAAATTATTTTGAAAAATTCTAAACCGGAAAACTAAACCAACCCAAATAAGAAACCTAAAATGAAACGTTAGATGTAATTAAAAATTACAAAAGTTGTAGATTGCCCCAATTTCAAGATTTCATGTGGATGAACTTAGCGAAATATACAGGACAGATCTGTCAGGCACATGGGTTATCTCGTGTTGCCGAAACAATTTGTCTTAAATTTTCTTTGGTTAATAATTTATTTAATTTCAAATGCAAAAAGAATTTTTGTAAAGGTGCCTTTGAGAGTGCAAGCTTTTAAAGAAAATTTTTTCCGATTTACACCTTTACTTCCCAAACCAGTGCTTACCAGGTAAAGAACGTGGCTCAATGCTGTCATATATTAGGAGACAAATTTTGAAAATTCTCTAAGATTAAAATATATATTGATAAAAATTGTCAGACGACAATTTTTCATTATAAAAAATTTGGAAAAATATATGACAATTTTTTTTTATAATTATTAATCAAATTTCTAATTAATATTTAATAAAAATTAAATTTTGATGTTTAATTTTTAGTGTTTTTTTTTTCTATTTTATAGGACTTTTTTCTTTGTTTTTTGAAACTTTTTAAAGCGCTTATTTTGAAATTATAAGCGCCTATAAATCCGGGCTCTAGTTATAATTAGAGGTGAAATTTTTAATTATTGCACAAATAAATAAACAAAAGAGGCCTGTAGAACGATCTAGTCTTTTAGTTATTGTAATAAAAATAGTAAAGTAATCGTGCTGTATTTGCAATATGTCGTTACAGAACATATGTAGGGAAGAATACATTTTGAAAATCTGTTATTAATGCCTCCAGTAACAACATTTTTCGGCAGTCTTCTAATGCCTATGTTACTAATGTAATTTGTAATTTTTAAAATGTTTCCTAGATGGCGTGTGCATAGCACATTCAGTTTGTGTTAATTTATAATAACTCTCTTTTGAAAGCACTGTACAAAATTTGAAGGAGTTGGAAGAAAGTATTGTCTTATCTATATCGAGTAAATTTATTATAAACATAAGAAGTGATAATAATGTGTCTACAATATTATATCACAATACCAATTTAAGAGTTTTGTTACGTTTTTAAAAACTCAAACCTACTTACTGCTCGCGTATAAACTTCATCTTCATGAATTATAGCCATTATGTGCGAGTCAAATACGATGTTTTATCTACGACTGTAAATAAAAAATTTCATGTTTACAAATTTTTATTTATTAATTTACAATCAAAATGGAATTTTTATGGCCAAAATAGCGATTTCGGCATCTGTCAAAGTCAATGTAAATCCGCAATCATCCGGGTCATCTTTGAATTTTTTGAAATTTTTTTTTCACATTCGGCTTTAGATAAGTTTTTTCATCCGGATGGCATTTTTCAAAATCGATATTTTCAAAAATTTTGCGCTTTTTTTCCGACTTCAACAATTAATTTTTAAAATTATTAAATTTTTAATTTAATAATTCATGGGTTTAAAATTTTAAAGCGTTCTTAATTCCTGATACGCAAAGAGTGGTTTATATAGCGAATCGCTTTATTAATTTTAACGAGAACCTTTATGGATAAATGGATAGCACTGCTCGCGAACAACCACACGAGTTCGAATCGTGGTTTCCAAATATTGAATTCTATAATATTATATTCTATAATATTATATTCTGTACCTACTAGTAAAATTTAAAAATTTCTAGATGCTTCGTTTTTTTAGTAAACTTTTTGGTTCCTTATGGGAGGATGCGAAGGGGGTACCCTAATCGGAAAAAAACGACCGTAACGAAAATGCGTAAGATTTTTATATCGTTCGATAATTACACCATCTGGTGGTCAAAAGTGGAACATCTGCTCAGCATTAGTACATATTCGGAAACCACGAGTCATAGGTTTGCAAATTTCTCTAGAAAAAAAGTTGCCTTCATCGAGATTCGATCCCTCGGCTAAAATGTGTAGGTCCCTTGTGTAGGTCCCTTTGCTCTACGCCACAATGGATATTGTTAAAATTAATAGTGATACGCTATATAAGATACTCTTTGCGTATTGCGAATTAAGAACGCGTTAAAATTGTTAAACCGACGAATAATAAAAAAAGTTTAATTTAATAATTTTAAAAATTAATTTTAAAAATTTTCAGCCGAAAATAAAACTCCCAAAATTAAAAAAAAAATCGATTTTGAAAAATGCCACTCAGATGCAAAAAGTTATCTAAAGCCGAATGTGCAAAAAAAAAACTCGAAAACTTCAAAGATGACCGCGATGATTGCGGATTTACATCGACTTTGACACATGCCGAAATCGCTATTTTGGCAATTTTGTAAAGTAGTTTTTGATTTTTATCTATAAAAAAATCATAATAAAATATTTATATCCGAATAATTATTTATTTTTTACCTCGACTAGAACTTGAAATTAATATTTATGTAATAAGGTACTTCGTTCCTATCTGGTGTCCCACGACACCACATTTTATATTTTAATTAAAATAATAACCAAAATAATATATTAATTATTAACCAATGCAGTAATATTAATTATCGCATGTTTTCATACTTGAAATGTTTGTGAAAAGTAAACATCTAAAGGTTGAATTCTTTAACCGGCACCGATTGTCAATTTGAGCATATTTGTACTCAAAACTACTTTGTAAATATGTATGCGGCAAAAAAAGCACAAACTAATGTAGACGTCGCGTCGGTAAGTTTCGCCGCTCGCATTGTATTACGATCTATTGATGACAGAGTCACCTACTAGTAGCGCTTGATAATAATTCATACTTTTTGCCACCTTAAGGTATAATACCAATAAGGTATAATATAATCCCGAATTTAAAATTTTTAAAAATCTCGCTAGTGAGTTTTAGGTGTTTGATCAATTATAACAAATTAACGAGCGGATTTAGTAAAAAACAAATTTCTACACACAATGATAAATTAAATTTCATTTGGGCACCTGTGTTTGACCAACCTCCTAATCATTGAGTAAAACTTAATCAAGTTCGTGGCGCCGCTAACAAATTATTGTTAGTCGTTTCGATATAAATTTTGTTCACAAAAACTCTGCCAAAACAGTCGGGTCATACAACTTGTGTGGTAGGTTATAATGCCATTTTATAATAATAACGATATAGTATGTAAGTTCGAACTTACAAGGGAAACGTCAGGTATGCGAAATTTTGTTTTGGTTTATACTTATACTACGTAAAGATTACACCTAAGACATTACGTGAATGAAATAGTAGCGCGCCATATTCAGCCAATTTTGAGAAAATTGAATTTAAAAATTTCATCTTTTTGCCTGAAATAACGTGATAAAAGATAAAACTTGCAACAAAGGTTCCGTGGTAATGTGGTAGAGTGATGGCTTTAATAAGCGAGGGTTCTAGGTTCAATTCTAGCATCGGTACTTTTTTTTTTCAAATATTTTTTTTTTAATTAATTTTCTTTTTAAGTAATATGTAAATTTACATATATTTAATAATTATTCGAAATTATTAATTTTTCAGATCTCAACATTCGGACGATATCGTTTTGTCTTACTAACAGTATTTTCAAACATTTCTTAAATTGATTATTATTCGAAACGTTCAAAAATTTTTGGAATTTGTTAAAAATTATATTTTTTAATTAAATAAGTATTTATTTATATATTTTTCGTATTTTATTTATATATTTAATAAGAAATGAAAAGTTACATAATTGAATAAGTATTTACATATTATATGAAGTATATTATTATTATACATATTAATTATTTTCTGATCATTTTACATTGTATAATTTTTTACACCGACGTTTCGCACGATCCCGGGTGGTATTCATCGTAAAAACAGGGAAAACAGTAAGTTTTACGGGATCTAGTAATTAATAATTAATTAAAAATTAATAATTTCGAATAATTATTAAATATCTGTTAATTTACATATTACTTAAAAAGAAAATTAATTAAAAAAAAATATTTGAAAAAAAAAAGTACGGATGCTGGAATCGAACCTAGAACCCTTGCTTATTAAAGCCACCACTCTACCTCGTTACCACGGAACCTTTGTTGCTAGTTTCATCTTTTACTATTTAGTTATTTCGTGCAAAAAGAAGAAATTTTCAAATTCTATTTTCTCAAAATTGGCTGAATATGGCGCGCTACTATTTCGTTCACGTAATGCCTTAGGTGTAATCTTTACGTAATGTAAGTATAAACCAAAACAAAATTTCGCATACCTGAAGTTTCCCTTGTTAGTGTTTTATTCTTTAACGCTGCTATCCATACCAATCCATTTACATAATGGATTAAAGTGGTGATATGTTTGCACAGTAGCAAACTTTTAATCTGATAGGAGTTTGCCGAACAACTTAAACTTTTAGAATGCGTTTGTTACTGAATTGCATTTTGTGCACATTTTGAACATGACGACCTTCCCACAATAATTTACCTTTTATCACAGTAATCTACCAAGTTCATATTATTTAGTATTTTGCTACATTTCACCTTATGATAGCAGCAAACATAAATAGGTAAATGTTTACTGTAAAATTTTTATATTTACAAACTGCAGAAACGACATTGATATTTAATATTGCTTTAAATAATAATAATAAAACTTGAATATTTTGAGAAAAATAGATTTTCTCGTAATAATATGTACAAGGCTACTACCACTTAAAATTGCACACTTAGCGATTCATCCAATTATCTTCATATCAAATATAACAATGATACCAAATGACCACACCTCATATGAAGAGTCAGTAAAAATCTTACATATGAAAGAATATCTATTTCGTCATCATCATCTGCAGGTTTTAGACCGGTGGCCCGTTAAGTCACTCTAATTAATTGATCGCTCCATCTTTTTTGGGGCGGTCCACACTTGTTCTTCCTCTTGGAATGTACTGGAACATTTACTTTAGCAATCGGGTCTGGTCCATTCTGTTTATATATTCTTTCCATGCCGTTCAGTAATCTTTTATCTTTTATATTTATTTGCAAAACTTAATATCTGATATTAATATTTTGTTGGGTAACCCAATGCACCTTCTAGACTTTTAAGTCGCCGGGAAATTGATCTTCCCAAATTTTTATAAAATAGTGGTATTATTTTCAACAATTTTTCTTGCATAGCTTGCCTAAGACGCTGCTTATTTGTACTTATATTGCGTAATCTTATGTTTTTCGCCTCTATTCGTTCCAAATATGTTTTACTTACAATATTAATATCAAATAATTGTGGAGGTGTTGAAAAAACTTTGAGATAATGGTACAATGCCCAACTATTCGCTATATCAGAATTATGTTTCGGATCATTGTCCGCGTAAAGTTTAAAATTGTTTAAAATCCCCATTTTCTCCGCACTTTGTGCTTTAAATTATTTTGTAATGTTTCTAAATACAAACACTTATTCATCAAAAATACCAAATTTCTAACATCGAATGCTAACATGCATCCCCAAACTAATTGAAATTCACCACCGAATTTCACTGTTTCTCGAAGAATTTTAATATCTAAAACCGTATTTTGTTTTCTCCACACAAATTTTAATTCATTTGATCTGAAGATATCAAATTAATTGATGCATTGGTTAAAATAACCGATTTCAAAAAAATAATCGGAATTATTTGAATTTCTAAGAAATTCAGACCTCTTATTATTCTGTAAGCTTATAAATTGCATGATAATGTTACAAAAGAACGTCTAATTATATTTGATGACTAATGTATGACGTCATGTGTGATGAGTCATGCAAGATAACATCATTAGTCATTCAAATAATGCTTCGATATCAATCTAGAAACACTGAGAAGTAAATGGAAATTCCTGGATGGTTATGGAATTTTCTGGAGGGCTGGCAGCGCGATTTCCTGTCACGAATCAATTCCAGTTCGAAAGGACAAAAGTGAACATAAATAATAGTGAAGTGCTAAACGATATACCGAGTGTTTAAATAAATCCGTACTTTGTGTTAAATAAATTATAGTGTAAATTAGTGTTAGTGTTAATCTTAGTTTAGTAATCATTTTATTGTTATAAACCGTATTTGTAAATATTTGTATTAGCCCTTACGAAAATAAATAAACGTTTTAATTTTCGTCACATTGGTGTCAAGTGTGCGGTTTAACGCGTAAAGGGCTAAAAGATAGTTTGTATTCGCGTGTGAATGCCGGTTACCCGTTCGCAATGTGCTAAAATAAACACGGAAATACTTCAATTGTTAAGAGACAATTTTAAGACTCTAGAAGAAAAAATGAAAGAGAATTCTAAGAAAATTGAAGAAAATTCCAAGACTCTAAAAGAAAAAATGAAAGAAAATTCTAGGAAAATGGAAGAAAATTCCCAAGTAATTAGAGAAATCTTAGTAAACAATTTAAAAGAATTAGAAGAAAAACTGGAAGAGAAATTGTTAAATAACTGTAAGATTCTAGAACAAAAAATGGAAGAAAATTTCAAGACTCTAGAATGAAAAATGATAGGAAACGTTAAGAAATTGGATGAGAGAATAAAACTTATCGAGACAATAATAAATAGAAGCAATGGCCCGGTGAAGAAACAACAACTACAGTAATAAATCCTACAGCAGCGGTGGTAAAATCGGACAATAAAATCAAGCTTGCCACTATAAAAGTAAAACCACCAACGTTTGATGGAAAGGTACCCTGGTCCACTTACCATAAACAGTTTGAAGCGGCAGCCAGTGCCAATGGATGGAACGACTCAGAGAAAGCTATTTCGCTAGTCGTCGCTTTACGGGGAGAAGCACTCAACATCCTGCAGACCATCCCCGATTGTCAACAACAAGAATATGGACAGTTAATATCGCGTCTAGAAAAACGATATGGAAACGGCCATCTTCAGTAAGTTTACCACGCACAGATGAAAAACCGTTGTCAGAAATCCGCTGAGAGCCTTCAAGAGTTTGAAGCCGATATTGCACTATTGGTGAGGCTAGCCTACCCTACAGCGCCGGATACCTTCTTGGAGCAATTAGCAGTGCAAACCTTCATAAATGGAATCAGAGACAATAAAACGCAGCAGGCGCTACGGTTAGCTAGGCACAGCAGGTTAGATGACGCATTAGCGCACGCGTTGGAATTCGAGACGGCAAAGCAGACTTCTCAACGAGGGAATCACCGAGCACGAGGTGTTACGGAGGAACCGGAACAAAAGTTGGCTGAATCCGGCGAAATTTTAGAAGAACTCCGGCGTATTCTTCGTGATCGTCCATCGCAAGGAACAGAACCTAGATGTTGAAACTGCAATGAATTGGGTCACGTTCAACGCCGCTGCCCTAAGCCAAGAAAAGAACCAAGAAAGCAGCAGTAAAACTAGAATAGGTCGGCCAGAAGGGGCAAACGCCGACCTCTACCAACAGTGCCCCGGAGATTCCCATCTGTGATGCATCACCGACTGATGCAATAAACAGTATTTATATCGACGGTAAAATAAATAAAAAAATCTTCCAGCTACTGATTGATACGGGGGCAACAAAAACAATTGTACGGCCCGACGTAGTGCGAGAATGTGGAAAAACATCACCGATAGCGATGCGTCTTCGAACAGCAACTGGCGAAGAAATCCCTACGCATGGAAAGATTTCTGTGAACATGGAAATAGGAAGCAAGGTATTCAATCATCAAGTAATCGTGGCTGACATTACTGACGACGTTATCTTGGGAATGGACGTTATAAGAAAATATGGGTTCCATTTGGATATGAAAAATGATGTACTTGGAGTTGATGGTGAAGAAATTCCATTCCATTCGTCAGAAGACGCAGCGGTACGAGTTTTGTTAACCGAAGATGTTATCTTACCTGGAAGAACAGAGAGCATCGTGATGGGAAGCCTGGATGGAAATCTCCGGAAAGGCTATACCGTGCCATCGAACCAACCAATAATGGAGCGCTCGGCAAAGGTTTGTTGGTTGGTAAGGCTCTAGTAAAAGTTATGGAGACAGTCCCGGTAAGAATTCTTAACACCAATCCTAATTCGGTATCCTTGAAGAAAAACACGATGGTGGGACAATGTACGGTGGTATCTCACATTACGAGGTGTTTAAGAAATACCGAAGAAAGTCCTAAAAATAAATGCCCCCAACAATTATTAAACATGCTGACTTCTTCGTGAAAGAATCTTAACCAAGGCAAAGTGAACGAGGTGAAGAAGTTAATCCAGAAGTACCACAACGTGTTTGCCTTGGATGAAATTTCTAAAGGATGAACTCAGGTAGTAAAACACAAAATCATTGTTGGAAGTGCCCAAGCTATAAGACAACACCCGAGACGACTTCCATTGTCTAATCGTAAAGAAGCCGAAAAGATCATTAAATATATGAAAAAGCAGGGGGTGATCGAGCCATCACGTAGTCCATGGGCGTTTCCAGTCGTCTTAGTAAAGAAGAAGGACGGGTCTACAAGATTTTGCGTTGACTATAAACAACTGAACGCCGTAACAAAAAAGGACATCTACCCTCTTCCCCGAATTGACGACACCTTGGATACCCTCTCGGGTTCAAAATGGTTTTCTACTTTGGATTTGTACTTTTAGTTAGTACTAAATTCTACTTTGAATTTGAAGAATATTGGCAAGTAGATTTGGAATCCAGTGACCGCGAGAAAACTGCGTTTACCATCGGAAATGGATTATGGCAATTCACCGTAATGCCCTTTGGATTGTGTAATGCTCCGGCCACCTTCGAGCGTTTGATGGAGACAATCTCGAGAGGATTGTCATGGAAAACGTGTCTTGTATATTTGGATGATATAATTGTGGTTGGGAAATCGTTTGAGGAACACATGAGAAATTTGAAAGAACTGTTCTAACGATTGAGAGGGGCTAATCTGAAGTTGAGCCCGAAGAAATGCCACATTTTTCGAACAGAAGTAAAATATCTTGGACATGTTGTATCCAGAAAGAGTGTAAAGGCTGGCTCAGACAAAATCAAAGCAGTAGAAGAATGGCTAATTCCAAAACACCAACATCAGCTCCGCAGTTTTCTCGGGTTGTGTACCTATTACCGATGTTTTGTACCTGGATTTGCTAATATTGCCAAACCTTTGACCAAGCTGACCGAAAATGGACAAAGTTACACCTGGACTGAAGATTATAAGAAAGCTTTTAAACAGCTGAAGCAATCGTTAGTAAGCGCGCCCATTTTGAGCTATCCTCAAGCAGATGGTAAATTTATATTGGACATCGATGCGAGTAACTTGGCCATAGGAGGTGTCCTTTCACAAATTCAAAATGGACAAGAAAAAGTGATCAGTTACTTCAGTAAGGTCTTGTCAAAACCTGAAAGAAACTATTGCGTAACCAGGAGAGAGCTGTTAGCCGTTGTCAAGTCCGCCGAACACTTTTACAAGTATTTGTACGGACGGAAATTTCAGCTAAGGACGGACCATGCCGCGCTAAAATGGCTTCTACGGTTCAAAAATCCAGAAGGACAAGTGGCAAGTTACATCGAGCAATTGCAGGAATATGACTTCGACACCGAACATCGTGCAGAAACAAGTCACCGCAACGCAGACGCCTTGTCAAGACGACCATGTCCAATAAACTGCAATCATTGCTCGCGGCTGGAAGAAAAAGTTAATTTTCTCAGAAGAACTACGGTAACCGATGATAATTGACAACCTGAACAGTTACTGCGGGAGCAAGAAAACCGACCTGAAATTTATGTTGGACTGAAAAGTCGAAAGACAACGGCCGACTTGGGAAGAAGTAAGCGCTTTAAATAGTGATGTTAAAGCGTATTGAGCCAGTAAGACTCCTTAAAATTAAAAGATGGTCTTTTGAAACGATCCTTGGAGAACGACAATGACACTGAGTGTAAACTTCAGTTGGTAGTGCCGAGAAGCCGAGTGTCAAAAGTGTTGCAGCATTTGCATGATGGAACTTCAGGAAGACACTTCGGCATAAAGAAGACCCTAGGAATAGTTAGAGACAGGTTCTACTGGGTGAACTGCAAGGAAGACGTCAAGGAGTGATGCCGTAAGTGCACGCTATGTGCACCAAAAAATGGACCGTTGGTAAGGCGCAAGGCACTTATGAGACAGTATAATATGGGAAGTCCATTTGAGAGAGTGGCAATTGACATCGCGGGTCCATTCCCTGAAACCGACGCCGCGCCGGTAACAAGTACATTTTGGTGGCAATGGATTATTTCACTAAATGGACGGAGGCCTATGCAATCCCTAACCCAGACGCTGTTACTGTCGCGGATGTACTTGTAAAAGAGCTCTTTTACCGATTTGGAGTCTCTCTAGAGCTACACTCCGACCAATGTCGAAATTTTGAGTCGGCGTTATTCCAGAATGTCTGTCGCATGCTGGGAATTAAGAAGACCAGAACAACACCTCTTCATCCTCAATCAGATGGCATGGTCGAACGAATGAACCGAACAATGGGAAGGTACCTCGCTAAAGTAGTCTCAGAACATCAACGAAAATGGGACCAATATTTACATTTGTTCCTAATGAGTTACAGGTCATCCGTTCACGAAACCACTGGACAAACGCCAGCTTGTGTAATGTTTGGACGTGAAGTACGCTTGCCATGTGATCTTCAGTTTGGGAGCAAACCTAGAGAAGAAGTTGCTTAGGATGATGATGTTGGCAAATTGAAGAAAAAGATGCACAACATTTATGACGCCGTTCGGAAGAATATTCAGTTGGCCAACGATCGGATGAAAATCCAGTATGACGTGAAGGCAAAAGAAAGTGGTTTTCAGCTTGGTGATTTGGTGTGGCTCCATAATCCACAAGGAAAACGTGGATTGTCTCTAAAATTGCAAAGACAGTGGAAATGCCCATACAAAATCGTTAACAGAATCAACGACGTCATATATCGAATCCGAAGACCACCAAGAGGCAAGTCAAAAGTAGTTCACGTCAACCGATTAGCCACTTATGCGGGTGACAACAACAGCGATTCCGAGGATGATGCCGGAATAAGAACAATAACCAACAGATCTGGAAACCATTCCCAAGAATCAAACTTTGAGAAGTTTATGTCCACCTACAAAGGGACCGCCAAAGCAAGATTTAGAGTCACAACTGAAGTGCAACAAGATCTTTTCGACGTACCAAAGGACTACTCACTCGCGCACTGCGTGGCCCAAGATCTTCGCATGTCCCGTGGAATCGCCGTGGTGTTCAAGAAAAAGTTTGGACGTTTGGATGAGCTCCAATCACAGCGACCTGCTGTCGGTAAAATCCTGAAGCTACGCGACCAACAACGATCAATTTACTACTTGGTAACCAAGAGGTTTTCCCATCAAAAACCCACCTATAAGAACTTATGGAAGACTTTGTTGGAGCTTCGCAGGGATATGATAAGCCGTAACATTAAGAAGCTGGCGGTGCCCAAGCTTGGCTGCGGTTTAGACCAATTGTACTGAAGGACTGTCCGTAACATGCTAGAGGTTGTGTTCCAAGAAACGGAAGTTCAAGTATTGGTCTGCAGTTACAATCCAAGCAGTACACCAAAAGAGCAGAAGAGTGTCGACTGTTATTTCTACCGCTAAGGAGTATGCAGAAATGGTAACAATTGCCGCTACCGCCACTATCCTTTCTATAGATGTCAAGTCTCCGCTGCTCTGGGACAGAACAGATTTAAGGAGGGGGCAGTGTTACGAAAGAACGTCTAATTATATTTGACGACTAATGTATGACGCCATGTGTGATGAGTCATGCATGATAACATCATTAGTCATTCAAATAATGGTTCGATATCAATCTAGAAACACTGAGAAGTGAATGGAAATTCCTGGATGGTTATTTCCTGTCACGAATCAATTCCAGTTCGAACGTACAAAAGTGAACATAAATAATAGTAAAGTAATAAACGATATACCGAGTGTTTAAATAAATCCGGACTTAGTGTTAAATAAATTATAGTGTTAATTAGTGTTAGTGTTAATCTTAGTTTAGTAATCATTTTATTGTTATAAACCGTATTTGTAAATATTTGTATTAGCCCTTACGAAAATAAATAAACGTTTTAATTTTCGTTACAATAATTTTGTTTTCTTAATACTCTTGTTTTACTTAACACTACTGTTTTCTTAATACTCTTAATACAAACATTAGTTTGAGTCACTTACTTTTTTATTTAGATATTTTTCAACATCTAATTTGGATCCACTAATCTTCGATTTATCTTGAAATTTACGATAATCCATCACTCATCCCTAATATTCAACTTCTTATTGAATCTTTTTTTCTGTTTATTTAATACCATATAAATGATATTGTTTTTTAAATTTTAATATTTACTCTATATTTTTTTTATTGAACGGTACTTCTACTCAGTACTTCTAGCGATGGGTCACGGCCTGATGCTTATGTGCGCCAACTGCTAAGCCGTGATCTTCGATTCAATCCCGAGTGAAGTTAAAACTTTATTCTAACCGTTTTCCTCGGCAGGTAATGGGTACACCACCGAAGACCTGCCAAAAGAACTCTTCTAAATAATAAGTGGTCACATCATTAGGACAAAAGGACCAAATAAGAGAACTTTCACTCTGATTAACAATTTTACTAATTTCATTATAACTTTTGTTTGTTTTTATATTAAAAAATTATCAACTCACGCTCTTTAATTGTAGTTGAGAGCATTTAACATCTTTTTCTAGTTTTAAAGCACAACAATACACGAAACAAATTAATTTACACTGATTCAACTAATAATATGTTTAAACTTTTTAATTATTACAAAACATCGTACAAAAAATATATTTATAATTTCCCGGTTTCGCTTTAATAATTTTAAATTACCAAGAGTGTACGTTTTTTACTAACGGCATAGTTTCATATGTACGTTATAATAGTCCGGTCAATATAGACATTCCAAGGTACAATAATTCCCAAAAAGCTGAAAATTGGTAAAATTGTTCAAAACATAATTATAAATGAAATTTTAAAAGTCCTCATCAATCCGGTACATGAAAAAAAAGTTATTCGAGGTCAAAGATCAAACAAATTGGTTTTTTGCGATTTTCTGCAAAACGGTAAGTTTTATCATAAAATTATTTCAGACAAAAATTGTAGATCATATAATTATCTATAAAAAATGTATGAATACTTTTTTCCTAAAAGCTACCGTTTCTGAGATATAACGATTTAAAAAGTTGAAAAAGTTGTAATCGTCATCATATGCATAAGTAAGCCACGTATATACTGCAGTGATCCTTTCAAAAAAAGGTAGTTTCTCACATGCACTATAAGTACTCCAAGCTTACTCTTAAATGCGGGCGATGAGATGGTCGTATCTCAGATTGTATTCTATCGTTCTCAAAAATAAAAATAAAATTCTGGGAACCGTCACGTGTTCTATCCCACGATTTTAACTTTTTCCTATTGAAAATGGGTAAAAGCACACTTTTCTAAGCATACTAGAACAAAAATTTTGTTGGATTATAAATTACTTCTCGAAAAAATCGAATTTGAAAAATTTAAATTTACATGTATTTTAGATACACCTTTCAACACGGCTGCATGATTAGCCGATTTTGTGTAAGGCAAAAAAAATTAAAAATATCCCTGAAAAATGACAGAACTCGCCAAGGGTGGAACTCGAAGCCATAGAACTCGTACGGGTGTCGACATCGAATGAACATAACTTTAAGACTATATTAAAGCACACGTACCGTCAACAAAATGAGACTGTCACCGACGAGACCGTACCTCAACGTGAGACCGACCGTCACACATCGGGTATATCATATTACGTTTGCCTGCTTTTCGTAATTTTAAAATGCCGTTATTTCAACAACTATTGCATAATCCAAAACAATTTTTGTGTTAATATACTCAGAAAATTGTCCTCTTTGCAATCGTCAATAGGAAAAAGTTCAATTCTTGGGATAGAACACGTGACCCTGACCAAAATTCTTCTTACGTTACGGCGACAAATAATAGAATGCAGTGTAAAAATTCGCTTTAATGTCCTTGCGCCGTGCGACAAAAAAGATGATTTAATTTTTAAATAATAATTACTAGTGTTTCACAAATATAATTGTTTTCAAAAAAAAATTAATATCCAATTCAAAAAAATCAATAGAATTCCAAAAATTAATTAATAAATCTCACGTAATCCAAATAAATAATAAAATCTCCAAAATAATCCAATATAATATTCTTTGAAAATAAATGTATTCAAATTTAATCAAATGTAAAATTTCAACTTTCTTCAAAGAGATCGAAGTTTGATTTTCCTTATCTAAAACGTTGGCTTATCTACCTCGCACGTTCTTTTCTTCAAATGCAATTTAAATTTTCCAATTTTAAATAATTGAAATTCAATTTTTAACTAATCGAACTGTTGTTTTTCCAAATCAATTTCTCAACCAATTAATCAACTACTGCTCGGTAGCAACTTATCAAAAAAATTCAAATATCCAAATTTCAAAAATATACCTCCAAAAAAGCGCAATAATGCATTCGCATAAAACTACTTTATTTAATCAAACTCAAAAATTCACTCACAACTTCAAAAATAAATTTTACAAAGTCAAAATTAACGAGCCAAAAGTCGCACTGCTTACTCTTGCGGCGAACCCGTGGCAAAATGCTTCGTATCTCCTGTCATTCGCCCCCATCTTTCCAATTTTTCAATCCTACAACTTAAAATTACTAAAACAAAATTTTCTTTAAAATGTATGCGAACGTATGTATGAAATGGGTGCGAATCCCTTTGAAACACCACAATACATACATCACTGAAGCTGTAATATAAGTAAAAATATTTTAATTATTATATTATATTAATATTATGTTTTTTAAAACAATTAATTTTGACATGTTAGATGAAATTGAAAAATAATTTAATTCATAACTTACATAAAATTGTTCAAAAACTATTTAGTAAATGAATGATATAATGAATTATTTTTCAATTTCATCTAACATGTAAAAATTAATTTTATTAAAAAATATTATCACATGTTAATAACATTTACCATTATATTAATATTATGTTTTAAAAAATTTTACCAATTTGCAGCTTTTTGGGAATTACTGTACCTTCACCCTTATTTTTTGTACTAATTTGACCGGACTAAGGTGTGTAAGTATGAAACCGGAATTTTTGTACAGAAAATACACGTTTATTGTAATGATATGATGCAAAGTATTGTCCGTCGCTGTCTATACATTTTTCCCATCGTTCTGGCAATTTGTGGATTCCGCGCCAAAAGAACTATTGCTCTTTTGAGGCAAACCAGTCATCGAGCCATTTTTGTACATCTTCGTAAAAAGTAAAGCGCTGCTCAGTAAGTGCGTCTCCAATCGATGCAAACAAGTAGTAATCGGATGGGGCAAGGTCCGGTGAGTAAGGCGCGTGCTGAAGAATCTCCCAACAGAACGACTCCATCGTTTCCTGGACCTGTTTTGCTTTGTGTGCTGGTGCATTGTCATGCAGCAAAATCACCTTGTGTTGTCTTTGTTGGTATTCTGGTCGTTTTTCACGCAAAACTCGATCCAAGTGGGTCATTTGTTGTCGGTAGCGTTGAGTATTGACAGTTTCCCCAGGTTTCAGCAGCTCGTAGTAGATTACGCCCTTCTGATCCCACCAAACACACAGCATTGTCTTTCGTCCGTAGCGGTTTGGTCTTGCCGTCAATGTTGATGGTTCACCCGGAGTAACCCATGACTTTTTGCGCTTAGGATTCTCGAAATATGTATATCCACTTTTCATCGCCAGTCACAATTCGATGTAAAAATGACTTTCTTTTGAACCTGGCGAGCAGCATTTCGCATGATGTTTTGCGGTTTTGCTGCTGTCTTTCGTTGAGTTCATGTGGAACCCATTTCCCCACCTTTTGTATCTTTCCCATGGCTTTCAACCGAAAGGAGATGATCCGCCAGTTGTTGTTGTGTTTGAGCGTCGTCTTTGTCCAACAAGGCTTGCAGATCAGTGTCTTCAAACTTTTTCGGTGGTCTTCCACGTTCTTCGTTCCTCACGTCAAAATCGCCACTTTTGAACCGTTTGAACCACTCGAAACACTGTGTTTTACCGAGAGCATGCTCACCGAACGCCTCCACAAACATTCGATGCGATTTGGCTGCGGTTTCTTCAGATGAAAACAGAAAAGTAGTGCTGTCCGCAAATCGTAATTTGTTTGCACAAAACTCGACATGTTTATCTCTTTTAAACTAATGCTACTGAATGAAACTCGTGTTATTGTGAGTTGGAAATCTTTGTCGGATATCAAAACAATAACAAGACACCGCTGACGTGATGTGTTGGTAACTGCATCGACATCTAGCACCACCTATAGGCAAATTCCGGTTTCATACTTGAACACCTGGTATAAGCTTTATGTAATTTTGCTGATTATTACTAAAAGTCTTTTTAGTTGTAGTAAAATAGATATGATATAATTAAATTTTATGTCTGTATATATATATATATAAATTTTCAACATTTGGTACTGGTACAACATAATATGTCAACTATGTTTGACATATTTCATAGGGAATATGAATTATGGTCCGTAAGATTTTAACTGGCCATCACCACTGTATGTGTGTATAATACATATACAGGGTGACCCAGACCACCCGTATCAGTACTTTTTTTCAAAAACGGTAAGTCGTAGAGAGTTGGGCTAAAAAAATTTATTACGAAAGTCCTAATGACGAATCTAATGGTGATATTATTATTTCCGGGAAAAGTCGGCATCCAGAGTAGTTTGCTCCAGAAAGTCCAGAAAGTCCAGAAATCCACAATTTTAAATGGCACCATATGTCGAAAGTGATATCGTTGGAAAGCTCTTCAAAAAATAAGCAAGTTTTGTAGGAAACATTTTTTTATTACTCCCACCCCTTTTAAGTTATATCCGATTTAAGTTATTAAATTTCAATTTCTTATAACGAACTTAACTTTAAAAGTCAGCACTTGAAATCCAGCTACCGGGTTAGAACAATGTCACAAGTGTTCAAAATGTCTTCCATTTACTTCTAAACACTCTTGAACTGTTCTGGTTATACTATCAGTGGCTGTAAGTACTTCTTCAGTGTTTAATGATCGACAGGCATTGCAAATTCTGAGCTTCATATCATCTCTCGTTGTCGGTTTTTCTGTATAAATAATATCTTTGATCCGATCCGAAAGAACAAAATAGACATAATGAATAATAGACATAAGAAATAGACATAATGCTGATATCAGAAGCCCATCTTACACACAAACACTATATTAAAATACCTAAATACAAAGTTTATCATACTAAACACCCCACAGTAGGTAAAGCTCATGGTGGTACAGCGGTAATCATACGAGACAGCATCAAACATCACGAAACTAATAAGTATGAAAAGGAATGGCTACAAGCTACCAGTGTAGTACTAGAAGATCAATCGGGTGAATTCACTGCCTCTGCTATATATTGTCCACCAAAATATAATAACAAAAAAATCGATTTTGAACGTTTTTTTAACACTCTAGGAAACCGATTCATAGCTGGTGGTGATTACAATGCCAAAAATCGAGTATGGGGTTCCAGGCTGACAACATCAAAGGGTAGAGAATTGGCCAAAGCCATGAGTGCGAATAACTTGGTGAGCATTACTACTGGAGAACCAACCTACTAGCCAACTGACAGGAATAAGTTACCTGATCTAATTGACTTCTGCATTGTAAAAGGTATCGATATTAAAAAAGTCAAAGCGGAGTCCTGTTTGGATCTCTCCTCTGATCATTCGCCAATAATTCTAAGTATTTTTTATAAAATTTTACAGAAAGAAAAACAACCATCGCTTACCAGCAAAAGAACTAAATGGAATTTGTTCAGAGAAGAACTCGACAAAAGGATCGCACTAGATATCCCCCTAAAAACTGAAAATGATATAGATGAAGCGGTAAATAGGATAACAAACAATTTACAACAAGCTGCATGGGAAGCAACCCCCGATACCTACAATAAATACATTAAAGAAGAAACACCATACTTAATAAGGCAGAAAATAGCTGAAAAGCGGGCATTACGTAAAAGATGGCAACAAACTAGATACCCTGAAGATAAAACTAAACTAAACAAAGCTAGTAAGGAGCTGAAAGAATTGATTAAAGAAAATAAAACCCAAAGAATTCAAGAATATCTGAAAACTCTCAGTGCAACGGAGGCTACTGAGTACTCCCTGTGGAAAGCCACCAGAAAAATGAAAAGACCACAACAACATATTTCTCCCATTAAAGAAGAAAATAACAGATGGGCCAGAAATGACGGAGAAAAAGCAAATGCTTTTGCTATACACTTAGCGAATACATTCCAACCTAATCCTTCAACTACAATAAGCAATGATAACAAAATACAAGAATATTTAGAAACTCCGTATCAAATGGATTTACCAATTCAAAAGATTAGAAAGGGCGAAGTCGTCAGAATTATTAACAAAGAAATAAATCCAAATAAAGCACCAGGCTTTGATCTTATCACTGGTCGAATTTTACAAGAGGTAAGCAGTAAGTGTGTCAAAGCTCTTACTCAAATTTTCAACGCCGTTATCAGAATAAATTATTTCCCTAACCAATGGAAGGTCGCCCAAATAATCATGATCCTCAAACCGGGTAAAAAAGCCGAAGATGTTAAATCGTACAGGCCAATAAGCTTGCTACCGGTGCTGGCTAAAGTTCTCGAGAAGCTTCTACTGCAGAGACTACTACCCATAATAGAAGAACAAAAATTAATTCCTAACCATCAATTTGAATTTCGAAACAAGCACGGAACTATTGAATAAATGCACAGATTGGTCAGAAAAATCAATAGAGATCTCGAAGCTAAACGTTTTTGCTCAGCGGCTTTTCTTGACATCAGCCAGGCTTTCGACAAGGTATGGCACAATGGATTGTTCTACAAACTGAAGAAAAACCTTCCTTATCTTCATTATCTAACCCTCAAATCATATCTAACCAATAGATATTTCTTCGTTAAACATGGGTCTGAACTGACTGATCTCCATCCTATCCAGTCTGGAGTACCACAAGGAAGCATTCTGGGTCCCATCTTATATTTGCTGTACACACTTGACCTACCAACATCAAGCTCTACTACAGTAGCGACATTTGCAGATGATACTGCAATACTATCATCCCACGAAGATTCGGTAACAGCATCTAAAAACCTGCAAACAAACCTAAACATGGTGCAGAATTGGTTTGAAAAGTGGCGTATTAAGGCTAACGAGACCAAATCGGTGCATATGACCTTCACCATGAAAAGAGATACTTGTCCTCCTGTCAAGTTAAATAATTGCATATTACCACAAGCGACGGATGCTAAGTACCTCGGCATCCACCTTGACAGAAGACTTACTTGGCGGAAACATATATTTAGCAAACGCAAACAGCTTGGAATCAAATTTAACCAAATGTATTGGATTATTGGCCGAAAGTCACAGCTTTTCCTTGAAAATAAACTACTACTTTACAAGGCAATAATCAAGCCAATCTGGACCTACGGCATCCAACTCTGGGGCTCGGCAGCTGAATCCAATCTAGAAATCCTCCAACGATTTCAAAACAAGGTGTTACGGACGATCGTTGATGCACCTCGGTACATACCGAACAATATCATACAAAACGATATTTCTATTCCTTCAGTCAGGGAAGAAGTCAAAAGATTTGCTGTAAATTACCGTGAGAGACTTACAGTGCATCCAAACATTCTCGCCAACAAACTAATAGTGTCTAGTGATGAAGTACGCAGACTAAAAAGGTTTAGACCCACTGACCTCATGAAGAGATTTTGATAAAAAATTTAAGTCTCTGTGATTTATTGTAACTCGGTGCCTATTCACATTATATACTTATAAGTACATGCATAACTGTAATGAGTTAACTTAGAATATGCAGTGTTCACTGGAACACTTCTAACATGTCTTTCTTTTCTTTCATTAGAATAAGCTTGTTATCGTATGATAGATTGCTGTATCAAGGAGTTAAATAAAAAAAAAAAAATATGGGTGTTATTATATATAAAGACAAAAGATATCTACAGTTTAATATGGACTCAATGTACATTGAGTGCATCAAATTTACAATATTTTTCCCATTTACATGGTATTAATTTGGTGTCCAATAATTATTTAAAGCTATTGTTTCAGATAAACTGAATACTTTTCATATATTATTGTCTCTAGTCAAGAGTACATTACATTATGTAAGTACATTTACATGTACGTGTACATTATTACATACGTACATTAACAATTTCAAATATAATAATAACAGTAATGAAGTATTAGATTTTTTCGTGGTTAATCTGGATTTTGATACCAGTACCAGCTATGTTTCTGGTATTGAACCAATTCCATACTTTTTTTAATCATTACCCCATCGTTGTAGTCGATATGCATTTATTCATTAGTTGTTGTAATTAATATGGATACGAACAAAAGTTCAGGGTACCAAAAAGAACATCACAACAGCAATGCGACCTGTTGCATGCCAATTTTTTTTAACTTAGATTTTAGCACTTCGTATATTTTTAGTTTCTTGTATGTCGTACGCGAAGTGACTCATCGTTTTTATAATTCACGGTTCTGTCCATTACGTAGGCTTGATCTCTGTTTTTAATTAGTAAATCTGGACGCAGGAATACACTATCGTCTATTATAAACGACTATTCCTTGTATGCTTGGTGTTGTAATTTATCGAGAACAATATTTTAAATCTTCAGGAAGCAGTGGCGGCCCGTCAGGGGAGTCTTTGAGACTGCGTCTCCCCAGAAAAAGTCAGCCACCAAAAAGAAAAAGAATGTTTTATTAAAAATCATAATTTTTAATAAAATTTCCACAGACACTATTCCTATTGAAAAAATAATGTGATGTTTTAATTTCATAATTATATTTTTACATAATTTTTTTATAATGCTATCAGCTTTGTCAATGTGTCAAAATGTCTCGATAGGGTGACAGCAAAACTTTAAATATTACAATTGACTACCGACAGTACGAGTGTTTGTAGAACATAGGTTCTTCTTTGTATAAGAATAAACTTGCACGTGAAAATGATTACAAAGAATTATTCGTGTTTATAGGTAACGAAAATATAACTATTAAAATAATAAAAGCCAAAATAAAAGATCTGCGATCGGTGTATCATCACGAATTAAAAAAAAATAAAAGACTCAATCCGTTCTTAAGCTGATGAAGCTCAAATATATAAACCCACAATACCGTGGTTTGAGGAAATGCATTCCTTCTGGGTGACACTGTGGAATATAGAAAAACAATAAACATCTATCTTCATTTTTTATTTCTGTAAGCAAACAGTTTGCCTTCTAGTAAACCAATTTTTCACCCAAATTTTCCTGTTTCTCTTTTTTCCGGGTTTATTGCAGTCTAATTACACACTGTGTAACCAGTAATAATAATACAATATTTATTTGATTTTGTAGTGAAACTTACATGGTTAGGTTTGTTAGCACGTAGGTACTACAAGCCTAAACTTTTAGCTGACAAGTTGTGTGTATTCCTGTCAGACTTGATAGCATGCTATCTGATAGTCTGCTATGAGAAAGCATGCTATTTCATTAGCAAATGTATTTTGCAACAAGCATGCTATTAAATAGCATGCTCTTTAAGCAAGAAATTGCTTTTCGTAGACATCGAGAAAATAACTAATTTTTAAGTAAAGGGAATTCCATATCTTAAATTACTAGATCTACTTGCACAAGAAGAGCAGTTGCTTAAAGAATATTAAAGGAATATCGTTTTTAAAAAAATTAATTATTACATGTTACGTAAACTTGAAATAAAATTTAATTCATAACTTACGTAATATTGATCAAAAAGTATTTAAATGAGTGATATAGCTTTCTACATAATATTAAAATTTTATGTTTCGATTTTTGGAATCTTGTCAGACAAACCTGGAAAAATTATTAAAAGATCGAGAAGTTATGCTATTAAATTCAAACTTGATTGAAAGTCAAATTTATTTGACTTTTGTAAAAACAAAAATTATACCTACTTGAAACCAAAATGAATAAATAAACTTGTTTTCAAAAATTCTAAACCGGAAAACTAAACAAACCCAAATAAAAAACTTATATTGAAACGTTAGTAATAATTAAAAACTACAATAGTTCTTTTTTTTTAAGGAATAACTAAGACGATACAAAATGATTTAATGGAGTGTGTAATTTCAGTTTTAAACTCAAGAATTATTATGCATTTACATTATTTACATACATTATATATCTACATAGTTAATAAGTAAATACTGTTATTATTACTTTTTAATACTTTAGATTTCCAGTCTCCCCAAATTACTTACTCACGGACCGTCACTGTCAGGAAGATAATTTCACTAGAGTAGTGATACTATCTTGTTTTCAACAAATTAATGTCTACGGACGTGAGAAAGCTAAGTTGACATCTCAATCGCAAGATGACCGTAATAGACATAATTAAATCAAATCACAAAAACAAACAAAAAAATAATTTTCTGTTCTTTGTTTTTTTTGACTTAACATGATTTTTTAAGTAATCACATTATTTGGGATCACAAATCACAATATAAAGTACGGACCTATTCATTTGTAAAGTATTGAAAGAGATTCAAATAATGCAATGTTGGTAATAAACTTAGGGCTAATTCACTAAAAAAAAGCAAGGCAACATAAGAATGCCTAGTTTAAAAAGAAGAATAATACTTGACAGGAAGCTAAATGGGGCAAACCTATTATTTCTAAAACTATAAAAGCGTCTGACATGGCTTTCTAGCAGTGTCGTAGAGTAATGAAAATATTAAACTTTTCCCC